>OY720677.1:101251540-101984874 GCA_963170755.1 Amphimallon solstitiale | reverse complement strand
CAAAAGAAAACTACATTGAAAAAGCTCTCTTGGAACCAGAGATATGTAAAAAACAGAAAAGTGAAGTTACAAATGTGTTGCTCAAGAAAACAAGTCTTTCTTTTCAATATAATTCGATGGGCAACAATCCTAGACAGGTCCTGTCTAGGATTGTTGCCCAGGCTTTTTACTAGAGGTCAAATTTTTTTTATCGAAATACCATTATTTTCGGAAAAGTTATTAGTTATCAAAGTTGTGTCACTTTAACGACCAAATTTTCGTCAGACTTGTGACCCCAATCGGCATGGGTTCAAACCCGTCCGCATGCAATTTTTTTTCTTTTTTTGGTTTTACGTATTAGTATGTTAAATGAGTCGTAGATTTCGAATTTTAACTTTTTTTGGCATGCAGGTGGTTCCTGAACACAAAGTCATCAAACTTTTAATTAATTAGTCAATTTAGTTAATTAACACTAATTACTGATGTTTTAAAGTTTGCTAAAATTCTCAAAGATCGATATCAGTGCATTGCTCTTTGAAAGTTTTGCTAGAAATTAATCGAATTTTTAATTGATTTGCTAATTAGCCTAATTAATTGATTAGTGGAAATTATCGATTTTTTGAAGTTTTCAAAAAGCATGGCAGATGGGTATCATTACGTTGCTCTTTGAATGTTACACCTAAAATCAATCGATTTTTTAATATTACTTTGCTAATTAGCAAAAGTAATTAATTATCACATCAGGAGAGAGGTAAAGTTACATCTTCCAGATTGTTTAATTTGTGTCTTTGTTCAGTGCAGAAGCACATTTAAAAATTGCAGCACCTACTTTTAATGAAAATAAGGCCTCTGCTCATCAAAAAGGTGGGTCTCTGCCATGCACGTCAATGAAATTTGACTTATGTGATGCTCAAGTTTGCTTATGATGTTGATACCGTCGCCAATTACTGTAGTTACTGAATTGAAGTTGAAAACATTTTATTTTTCGACGTCGTACATCGGCCTCCCCCCACACAGACAGAGTCGACTTGGTTGAAGCAAATTGCCACGTATTTTGCTCTACATTTCCGCGAAATATGGAATAAATCGGTTATCGGGAAATTTTTTTGAAAACTTATCTAAATTTTGGTTAGAATAATGAACATACGGACGGCGTTTTTAGCTGAAAATTAGTCATCACTCCAAGTTCAAAATTAATTTTATTTCTAATGCTTAGAAACTTCGTTAAAGCAGAGAGTTGCCATATACGTTACTGGTTAAAAGCACGAAAAACGCCAGTGGCGTTCTATGTCTTGATTTATTTTCTGTAGACAAGTAGCAAAGCAATAAAAGTACTTTTTTATAGAAGGCGTCAACTTTTGCAAGTTTAGAAATTTTTCGGAATCGGCGATCTGATTTGGCTAACTTTCTTTTAAATTAATTTAATTTCATATTTATTTAAGGTGGCCATCTCGCCCATCTAAATTACATTGCAAACATGTTGCGAACATATTGCACCAGAATCCGTTAGTAAGCCACGAAATTACCAAAAAAAAATACGAGCATAATCTACAAACTTATCTCCAGGGGACTGGGTAGTTTTAATAACGTTTGCCACATGCGATGGGTAGGTGGGCTGGTGGGGAATGGATGGACATTGGTGAAAATTGTCCAGGGGGCTCTATCTGTCAGCCAAGATTTGGACTGTGGTTGTACTTGACGTGGGCATAGCCAGCCTAAAAAATTTCAGGGGGAGTCTTCCTGTACTAAGGCAGAATAATTTTAGAGGGCAGAATGTATCACCCCTGTGTGCATGTATGGACTTCAGTTTTATGTATACCATACTAACCTTTTAACTGTGTTTCTATTGCCAGCTATTTCTTTGTAGCTGGCCTAAAGAAAAGTCATGTCCTAGTTAACTGGAAAATGCCCCGATTGGGGCAGAAAAAAGGAGAATATACTTTAAGCATTGAAAAGTAGTGTACTAGAAAAAAATTCTCCAAGCATTGAAAAGGAGTGTACTAGAAAAAAGTTCCCCAAGCATAGAAAAGGAGTGTACTAGAAAAAAATTCTCGAAAAATCAAATTTGTGGAATATCTAACTTTGACATGGAAAATTTGAAAAATTTTGTTCCCTTAACCTCAGTATATTCTGCAGCCAAGCATGACATACTTTTTCAAATTTACTGTCTCCTGTAATCGCATCAAGCAACTGAGCTTCTATTTTCTGTACAATGAATTACAAATCCACAAACGCTGGATCACAATGGATTGCACAATTCTGCTTTCTGTCTTCTGAAGTTTTTCCATTCTACATGACCATTTCTCTTGTTTTCTTAAAAAATGAAAAAACATGGTTAGTATTAGCAACTTTATACTACAGTCAAAAAGTAGCACAGACCATACATGATCTTGGGGGGGTTTGACCCCCCCAGAACCCTGGCTGACCCCGGGCAGATTGTGGCTGACCCCCCCCAGAATGGCAAAAATTGCCCAAAAACTGGATTTTTTCGAAATTTTTGGCGATTTTTGGCTGGCCCGGGTCCAGTTTTGGTCCAACTTGACCCCCCCCCCCCAGATCAGGACCTGCTGTGCATGTAATGCTTCGGCCCCCAGCAAAAAGTGCAACACTGGTCCTTGCGTAGAAACCGCAGGGCAGTGGCATTGTTCTCTGTAGCACTTCTTCCTTCCTAAACATAGGTTCCAAAATCGATATGTATTGGCAAAAATTTTTTTAATAAACCATCACCATTTGGCATCTTTAAAATTCGACTGGTCATCTTCAGTCCAACATTCTGGGAAGTCCTATATTGTAGGTCCTACAATAAACTCTGTATAAATTGATGTAGTGCCAGGGTTAGGGTGGCGAGGCTGCAGAATATACTGAGGTTAAGGGAACAAAATTTTCCATGTCAAAGTTAGATATTCCACAAATTTGATTTTTCGAGAATTTTTTTCTAGTACACTCCTTTTCTATGCTTGGGGAACTTTTTTCTAGTACACTCCTTTTCAATGCTTGGAGAATTTTTTTCTAGTACACTACTTTTCAATGCTTGAAGTATATTCTCCTTTTTTCTGCCCCAATCGGGGCATTTTCCAGTTAACTAGTTTGGATATTAACCAGCGCGGTCTTTAATAATAATAATAATAATAATAATAATAAAAATAAACAAAAGAAAAGAAATAAAGAAACTACATACGTAACTGAAGAGCAGATAATAGAAAGAAGGAGGGGTAAACCACTACACAGAAGATTCCCAGTGCAAATTCATATGGAGGGGATAGATGCGGCTGCTTCTGTGGAATGGATTAAGACCGGCACAATATATGCTGAAACGGAAGGATTAATGTTCTGGATCCAAGATCAGGTTGTCGTCAGCAAATACTACCGCAAACACATCCTCAAAGAAGGCACAGATGGTAAATGTAGACTCCGCAGGCAAAAAGGTGAAACCTTAGACCACCTTGTTAGTGCCTGCCATATACTAGCGAGTCCTTATGAATGACACAACACCATACTATAAGTAGGACCCAGAGAGTAATGTGGAAAGGGAAGAATTTAAACTGTATTGGTCGAGACCCATCACCGCCGATAAAACTATACCAAACAACATCCCGGATATTGTCCTCGTCGATAAAACGTCTAAAACAACATATATAATAGACGTGACTGTTTCTGGTGCTGCCAATCTAACAAAAAAACATCAAGAAAAAGTCAATAAATACTTACCACTAGCCATACAACGAAAAACCATGTGGAAGCAAGACGCAGTCACCATTATCCTCGTCATAATTGGAGCAACAGGCTAAGTACCCAATACCTTACACCAATCTCTAAAGAAACTACGCATCAAGCACGGTATCTATAAATTAATGCAGAAGGCCGTGGTATTACAAACCTGTGCAATAGTAAGGAATGTGACAAGCAACCTATAAACTAACACCCAAATCGATCCTCTCATAGCGAAACTGCAACCCTATCATTTAATTAATAAAACACCTCGAGCCTACTCCGTTGGCACTCAGCCCCGGAAAGGTGAATGTTCCTCAATCTTCCCAAGGTTGAAGTGTGTATAAGTCGATAATAATAATACTCTTTATTGCCCACCAGAATAATAGAAATTCCAATTACTGGACAATTTTTAAAAAATATATAATATTGTAATGAAACAAGCCCACAGAGAAGCAGACATCCGGGCGACGACAAAAGAAATATATAGCAAATATTCGGCGCGACTGGTACATAAGTCGTAAAGCAGTAAATCATCCATTTTATATATACTGCGAAGAGACAGAATGTCTGCGTATGTTCTACAAACATCGAGAAGAACACTAGCGTTTTTCTGGTGTGTTCCAGATGTTTCGTACGAGTATATAAAAGCAGTTGAACCGATGGATGAGTAATCCCGGAATAAGAAAGTCCTTAAGTACTCGTCGCGCGGAACAGACTAAAGTAAAAATAAATATAAGAAATAAATAAATAGTTCCTTGTGAGGTACGGTGTTACATAAATAGAAGTGATATAAATACGGTAGTGTTACATAAATATTAGTAATAGAAATAAATACCTGTGTTAATTTAAATCGTAGTAGTTTAAGTGCATTACATTAGTTTTATATTTTTATATTGTAATTAATTTTACGTTTGTGAATATACAGACTGTCTTAAATAAATAAATTGCACGAGTTGTTTATTGCAAACCCGAAAACGTTACAATTGGTGTCAGGTGTGGGGTAAACAAAATAAGTGCAAATAAATAAATAAATAAATAAATGAATGGCTACCAAACGATTGGAAGAATTAAAGGTTTCCGAGTTAAGGGCAGAATTAGAAGAAAGGGACGCAGATACCTCTGGAAAAAAAACAATTCTCCAGGATCGGCTTCGTGACCTTTTAATAAATGAAGGTAAGGATCCCGAGAAATATTTGTTTCAAGTACAGGCTGATTCAAGCTTAATTATGGAGACTCTAATGGAAATTGCAAATAATTCAAAACATTTCGAGACTACTATGGAGACTCTAAAAGATGAGATGTTAACTTTAAAAGATGAAATTGCAAATTATTCAAAACAATTCGAGACTAATATGAAGACTCTAAAAGATGAAATGGCAAATTATTCAAAACAATTCGAGACTAATATGAAGACTCTAAAAGATGAAATTGCAAAACAACTCGAGACTACTTTTCAGGAAGACGTTCAAAAGAATTCATCGAATGGGAGACAGGAATTTTCTGAGGCCATCGAAGCCGTAGAACAGAAAGTTGAGGAGCGCGTGTTCGGAATGGGGGACGAGTTTGGGGTTCAGCTTCAGTTGCCAGCGATGAACGACTGCGGTCCCCGTGACGCCTCAAGCGGAAGCCTGGATATCTCCCGAACAGCAAAGGCAAAGGTAAAACCTCCCACCTTCGATAGGAAGACGTCATAGATGACGTACCGGAAACAATTCGAAGCCGCTGCAGGAGCAAATGGGTGGACGTCCCCGGAGAAAGCTACTGCCCTGATTGTGTCATTAATAGGAGAGGCCAGTAACATTCTGCTATAAATACGGTAGTGTTACATAAATATTAGTAATAGAAATAAATACCTGTGTTAATTTAAATCGTAGTAGTTTAAGTGCATTACATTAGTTTTATATTTTTATATTGTAATTAATTTTACGTTTGTGAATATACAGACTGTCTTAAATAAATAAATTGCACGAGTTGTTTATTGCAAACCCGAAAACGTTACAATTGGTGTCAGGTGTGGGGTAAACAAAATAAGTGCAAATAAATAAATAAATAAATAAATGAATGGCTACCAAACGATTGGAAGAATTAAAGGTTTCCGAGTTAAGGGCAGAATTAGAAGAAAGGGACGCAGATACCTCTGGAAAAAAAACAATTCTCCAGGATCGGCTTCGTGACCTTTTAATAAATGAAGGTAAGGATCCCGAGAAATATTTGTTTCAAGTACAGGCTGATTCAAGCTTAATTATGGAGACTCTAATGGAAATTGCAAATAATTCAAAACATTTCGAGACTACTATGGAGACTCTAAAAGATGAGATGTTAACTTTAAAAGATGAAATTGCAAATTATTCAAAACAATTCGAGACTAATATGAAGACTCTAAAAGATGAAATGGCAAATTATTCAAAACAATTCGAGACTAATATGAAGACTCTAAAAGATGAAATTGCAAAACAACTCGAGACTACTTTTCAGGAAGACGTTCAAAAGAATTCATCGAATGGGAGACAGGAATTTTCTGAGGCCATCGAAGCCGTAGAACAGAAAGTTGAGGAGCGCGTGTTCGGAATGGGGGACGAGTTTGGGGTTCAGCTTCAGTTGCCAGCGATGAACGACTGCGGTCCCCGTGACGCCTCAAGCGGAAGCCTGGATATCTCCCGAACAGCAAAGGCAAAGGTAAAACCTCCCACCTTCGATAGGAAGACGTCATAGATGACGTACCGGAAACAATTCGAAGCCGCTGCAGGAGCAAATGGGTGGACGTCCCCGGAGAAAGCTACTGCCCTGATTATGTCATTAATAGGAGAGGCCAGTAACATTCTGCTATAAATACGGTAGTGTTACATAAATATTAGTAATAGAAATAAATACCTGTGTTAATTTAAATCGTAGTAGTTTAAGTGCATTACATTAGTTTTACATTTTTATATTGTTATTAATTTTACGTTTGTGAATGTACAGACTGTTTTAATTAAATAAATTGCACGAGTTGTTTATTGCGAACCCGAAAACGTTACAATATAGTGTAATGAGTACATGTACAAGAAAATATTAACAAAAATCAAAGAACAAATGACAAATCCAAAAAAAATATTTAGTGTTGTGCAAAATTATTAAAAATTGAAGTAGCATCAATTTCACAGCATTAATAGATGAGTGGAACATATCACAATGCGAGGAAATCGTATTGAAATGAGAACACATTACGTAAATAGGACACTCCAATAACACATTTGTGTGTGCATATGGTGAGTAGGAGGTGCTGGAATAACGAGCGCCAAAATGTGGAACGTGGAGGTCTAGCATTTCGAGTAAAATTAGAGAGTCAATGTGGTTGTGACATAGCTTGAATAAAAATAATAAACTGGAACAAATGTGTTTAAAATTAAGAGAAGGCAAAGAAATACGCGATCACGGAACGGTCTGATCAATATTTCGTCAGCGTAATTCGCATTGTGCGTATCTCCTTATGGATAGATTTTAGAGGAGAGCAAAAAAACGTAACCAAAAATTAGCCATTACAAATTAAGACACAAACTTTTGGAATACGTTACAATATTTTGTAGCGGAATGAATTATTTAACAATATTTACAAAATTATTGCTCCGATCAATAATAAATGGAGTTACGTAAAATGTCCCTTAATAAGTTAATAATTAATTTTGGAGTTACGCACATTGCAGTAAGGCAGTTGTAAGTGGAAATTATATTTATTTAATAGTTATGAAAAATAATTCAAAACCAGTTTTATTAGAAGTTATATGAAAAAAAAAACGTTTAATTAACATAAGGAAGATTATCATAAAATTCGTGGTAATCTTGTGTTAAGCTGCGTTTTAGCTGCTGTAAGTTGTCATATTTTTCTTTTTTTATTTTCAACCTTTCGTTATACAGTCGCGGCAATGAACTGAAACTCACAGCCATTTTTGCTTTACTGATTCGTGTAGGAAGAGGAATCCACTCCACATCTGAATGTCTTAGTTTGAAAAACACACCCTCTGAAGTATACTTTATGGCTTTTAGGTCAGCAACTACGGGGTCCCCGGCTTTTTTTCCCGGCCTAATCGAAGAGAAGTTGGTGGTAGAGTCAAAATTTTTAAAAAATGGATGTAACAAGTATTCAACTGAGTAGGGCGATTTTTTACAAGCTTCTTTACAAACATGAATATAGTCAGCTGGGACGTTTATTTGTCTCTTCCTTATTTTTTTTTCAATGGTGGAATGCATACTGTCAGCCTCCATTTGAGTGTGGCCCTTTTGTAAAAATTTTTGAACGATTGTTATGTTCTTTTCCTTTGACAAATTAAATAATGCATTCGATAAAACCGTGTTCCTATTTTGGTATCCGCAGCCATCACTATACAGTATAATTTCAGTGTTGTCTTGAATGGTGTGGGTATCCAAAAATTTGAGAAGAAAATGGACAATAATCGACGCGAATACATTGGACGTTAGTCCGCCCTCAGATTCATTCCAAAGGAAACAGTAACCTTCACGACGTCTTATATCATAAACAGTGAAATTGTGTACTGTTAACTTGTGTTTCCAATATAAAGCAGAGGCATTTGATTTTGGAGATAACAGCACAGACTGTAAATCCATCGTGAATACTTCATTATCGGAAAGTTTATCTTTATCTTTTTCAGATCGTGCTTCATTTTTTAAGGTGACATGATGGTCATATTCGTCTTGTGCTAAATTACCGGTTTCAAATGCAATGCAAATGTCACATCTATCTTTTTTCGGATGATGTAACGATAAATTCTTATCGTCAAATATCTTTGAAAAAGTGGCTCGAGAAAGAGGTTTGGCATCCTTTTCTTTGCAAAATTCGCTTTTATAAACAGAATAAAGTTGAGCTTTAGACTCCCACAAAGGCTCCAGGTACAATTTAGATGAGGAAGCACGGCAGTAGTGGGACTCTAGTTTAGGCAGAGAATCAAAAAAGTTATTCACGTTCTTTATTTCATTAGAAATTATTATTTCTTTATTCTTTGGCCTTTCAATTACTTCAAAATCTCTTCTAATCCACTGCTTTACAGCTATTTCTCCAATACTCAAAGTGTTTAAAAACATTTTTTTGCAAACACGGATTTGTTGTCCACCACTTTTCAAGTAAAATTCGGTAGACGTGTTTCTTCTAGATGATCCTTCATTAACTCCTCGTCTTCTAACTGTATTTTTAACGGTAGTAAGTGACTTCACAAAAACTTTTTTTTCACGCCATGTCAATTTCCAGAAGCTCTCAAATATAAGTTTTCTTTCGTCTTGTGATATGAAATTACATTTTAATTTACAATTTTCTTTCCTACTAAGCTGACAATTGCATGGTGCACGTAATTGTTTTTTATTTTTTTGTAGATTATATTGCCATGTGCCATCAGGTGTTTTCTTTTTGCCGTAATAGCTCAGCCCTTGTTCCCTGTTTCCACGGTTTTTATTTTTTGACCACTGCTTCATATCCATGGCACTTCTCTTTAATCTTTTCCGTTTCCCATAGTGATTTTCATTTTCGTTATGTTCACTGTCCTCTGAGTTATCATGGGAATGGTCACCATCTTCTAAACTCGTTTGCTCTTCAATAGCACTTTCTGCATTACTTTCGCTGCTGCTCATACTTTCGTTATTCTGGTTACCATTTTTCTCTGCTTCATAGCTGCACTCATTGTTTTTTTCCTCAATCTCGTCTTTATATGTAAATACGTTTTGTTCCTCATCAGCACTTCTGTCTGTTGGGTTGCAATTAGAGTCGTTATCAATATTAATGTCATCTGTCGTAATTATTTGTTGATTGTCGTTATTCACATTGCGACATTTTTGTTCATTCAGGATGGAATGGAATTCGTCATTGTTTTCTATGACATGGCCATCATCAAAAACAAAATCTTCATTTTCTGCATTTGCAATGAACTTTTCAATGTCCAAAATCTCTTCTTCGTTTTGCTCTAAAATAGATTCTGTGGAATAATACACATAACAGCATAAACATGATGTTTTTACCTTTCTCATCAATGTTTCTTGAAAATAAAGAATCAGAGTCAGATGGTTTGGAAGACGACTTGTCGATGACCATACTTAGTATTTTCAAAGTTCTTGTAGACATTTTGATCCTGCATTAAAAAAAAAAGTAAAAATGCTGTATGGATTTATGTATAAAGAAAATTGCGTATGTGTGACCGAAGTTAGTTACAAATCTCTGGGAAAATTGCGTATCTCCTTCAAGATATTTATCACACTTTTCACAAAAGAATAAAAACCTTTAGATATTTCCGAGAGCGTGAATGTATTTATCTTACCTTGTTACAAATAATAATCACACTACACCTTCAGAGTAACACAAAAATAGTGTCGTTTAACCACACTTTTTCTCGCAGTCACATGGACACCATACAAATAACTATACTGAATGGGAGTTAGTCACTTTGCGCAGTACGAAAATGAAGCCGAGGAGTTACGAACTTTGCGAAATCGGCTTTAAAAAATTAAGGGATTTTTTGTGGAGTTCAGTACTTTGCCACAATGAATCTTAATTTTTTTCCTAACAGATGGCGCATAAATCTCATTTTGGGCCAAATATGGAGTTACGCATTTTGCGAATTACGCTGACGATTTCTTGGTGGATAAAGTCCTTCCAAACAAAACCACATAAATTTGGCAAATCGTCGCTGTATCAGCTCCAGTTATCGCTTGTAAGTTATATTGCAAGGATTCCAAACGACTACCACATACTCCAAGCGGGATCTCACGAGAGCAAAAGATAATGCTTTTGCAGATTATGGAACCTACCATTTTTCTGACAGCTTTAGTGGTGTATTCAATACGTTGCGCAAATGTAAGTTTAGTGTCATATATAACACCTAGGTCCTTAATTAGATTCGCACGTTCTACATCCATGCTCATTTCTTCCATTACACTTCCTGATGTTCAGTGGTAAGTTGTTTAAAGTACACCAACAAGCAATATCTCCAAGTTCGTGCTGAAGTAAAGTACAATCCTTTACAGTAGTTATCTGGCGAAATAATTTAAAATCGGCAGCATAGAGCAAGTTCTGTGAAACAAAGTTCTTGGTGATGTCGCCAATAAACACGATGAAAATCAATGGAACAAGATAAGACCCCTGAATGTAACCACTCAGAAAAGCAACAAAATAATAATTTTACTTCAATTTTTCATTTTTTCTAATAGCTCAAAAGATAAAATTTAGTCGGAATCAAAAATGTTGCAGTTCTAACGTAATAGACGTTTCCAGCGGTATTAGAAGATTTTGAAGATTTTATTGTTTCACACAGCAACAGCCGATTCAGCTGCTCTAGCATCGCTAGCATCCTTAATAACGGAGAAACTGGGAAAAACATGTAGAGTACTTGGCAGGTAAATTATTATGATAATGAGGAACATCTGCAGATGTGGTTATAGTATTCAGCTCCAGAAGTCATGTATTAGAAACGTTTTTAAAATGAATAGAATTGATTCTTTCAATGATTTTTATAAAACAAAGATACACATTAACGTGCGCTGTTTATGAAGAAAAAAATGAATTATTTAAAATGAAAAACGGCAACATTGCTTTGAAATTATAAAAACAGCACTTTCTCTTTTACCACCACAGACTACCAGAAGTATTATGCAGAAAAGTGTGTCTACTCAATAGTAAAAATATAGGAGGGAGTGTTTTCAAGCTAGCGGATCATCGACCAAGCAACTTAATCGGAAAGAACGTGTGAAATATAGAGAAAATCGAGTATCACTCCGTTATGAAGTTCATTGCAAAACAAGGAAAGTCTGTTCATACCATGCTGGAAGAGATGTCATCGGCCTACGGGCATTCTTGCCAGGTAAAAACTATGGTTTTTGACAGTCGCTTTAAGCAAAGTAAGGATTCACTTGAAGACGGATCACCAATAATTATAGCATTTTAATAATAAAAATAATATTTCTTTATTTCCCAACAGGCCAATGCCCAAAAAAGAAAAATTACAAAAATTATCTACGTTAATACATAATTTTTATAAGTAGATAGGTATACATATACGATTAAAAATACATATTCCGAAATAGCCATACCAACGATCACGTTATCCTATTACCAACCTCGGAAAATCAGCTTCATAGCCTTGGTTCTAGCAAATAAAAGTTTAGTTGTATCTTGAGCTAACTTGTTGGGCAAAAAAAAACAATATTCTTTCCAGTATGAAGGGACAGCCAATATTGCTTCTGATGAGTTTATGCAAGAATTTTTGCATTGTTTGGCGAGTACCCTTCTCAGGATAAACATCATCGATTTTGAATGGTAGAAACTTGCGACACTTACGTTGAATACGATCCAGTGCCAGTGAGTTGTAACCATAAATGCGATGCCAGATGCTGCATATTCAATTTTATTTTTTAGGCCGAGTATAAGGACTTGAGCAAGGCGATACACGTGAACACACATTACAAAAGAAATTGATCAAAAAGCTCCAGTATAGATTGTCCCATTATGTGATTTAAAGGTAAAGCAGGAGTCTAAAACTACAAAAGGATACATGACTTTGAATTTTCTTACAAGTGCAATTTCTTTTACTTGGTAACAGTACGAGAAAGATGTTGAGGATCGTGTATAAATAACCACGCAGCATTTGTCAATGTTTAATTTAAACCTAAATCTCTCGCTTCATACAGCCAATATGTCCAAATCCCTCTGAAAATTCTGCATGTAGCTGGCTGATTTAATCTGTGAATATATTTTAATGTCATCCCATGAACAGGAGGAGTAAATCATTAATAAATAGGACGAACAACAACGCAACCCATGTTGGATCCCTGAAGGATGCCAAACGTACAAAAGCGTTGATAGAATAATGTTCGTTATAGTTAACATAGCAGTTCCTTTCAAAGAAATCTGAGCAGCCTAACCAAAGTAGTACAATACCAAATGAACCAAGCTTGTGTAATAATATTTCATGCATAATTTGACCGATGCTTTAAAAAAGCTCTTGGGTTAGTGGGTGTTAGTCAATGTTCAAAAAAATTGGCCGAGAAATTGAAAGTTTCGTATATAACATCTTTACTGGTGAGGAAACTTAATATATTTGCATGAAGCGAAAACTAAGCAACAATCCATTGTTTGGGTATTCCAAGATAAACCTAATCCAATCGAACTTATCATTTATCTGATTTAGATCGATTTTTTCACCTCAAAAACCTGTTCAAATTTTCGAAACAGCCCTTTTTGTAATACCAACTGCAGAAGAAAAAAATTTTTTTTTGAGAATTGGTTTTACGCATGCAAAAATGTGTACATTCTAGAGACGAACTTTTGCTTCATTACTCTGTGCTAGAATCGAAAGGACAATTTTAACGATATAGGTATTTTGGTGGTCCTCTTCCAAAGAAAACCAAAACATTTCTTGGAAAGGTAACGGCGACGATATCTCGAAATTTGAAGGGGTCTTATCGACTATCTAGCAAACAGCCAAGCTCAACGGTATGTATTATATTTCCCTTCTGCATAAAGTAAGGGTTGCCAGTGAAGAAAAAGGCACGTAGTTGCTATAAAGAATGAAAGTGTTATATCATGATAATTCGCAGTCACATACCAGCTGAATTGTTTGAGAAAAACTGTATGAATTTCGCTTCCAGGTTGTGTCCCAACCCACCTTATTCACCGGATCTAGCTTCTTCCGGTTTTTTCAAAAAATCAAGAGCTAGCGAGGGTTCGTTGCAGGACTAAACATAAATGTATAATGTATAGTGCAAAATTTACCACAGTAATACAATAAGCTTTACTGTACTTTTGGTATATATACTTAATAATGTTCTATAATGTACACTTAGTTCCGACAAAATTTTCCACTAACCACATTTGGGCGGTGATATTCGAAATTTTAGTGGAAATGTGTTTCTGTAACTAAGTGCACATATTATACGAATCTTTTCAACTCGGGTTTGCCAACGTCTGGCTTCACCTTCCTTGTCTTGAATAACGATGTTTGGAAGTTACGATTATATGTAAGCGACGTTGAAGCGCGGGCTTTTTAGTCGAAGGTACTCTAGTTCAATCGTAAACGCTGTGTGTAGCGAGCCGATTTATTGTTTTCATTTATTAGTTACGTGTGTTATATTGCGCAACATATTATGTGCTGGCGATTTCCGTCGCCAGATACTGTTGAAAAGTGGATGAAAGATTTGCCCGCGCTTGAATTCGACAGAATTCAATTCTGGTGCAAAATTTGTAATGTATTACTATTGATTGCGACAAGGGAAAACCCCCGTAGTAGCACATGTATCATCGGATAAACATAAAGCACGTATTGTTGGCTCCGCAAGTGCTTAACAACACAGATAAAAAAATAATTTGAATCAAAAAATATGGAGTCTAAACAAATATTGTTTTGATACGAGCCAAACAGAATCAAATTTTGAAACGAACATATGATTTATTCGGTTCATCAGTTCTATTTTTAGTTAACTCAAATAAACATTTATTTCATTTAATATACTTAGTACGAAGTATTTACTGAAAAACAAACTAATATTTGTATAGTTGTGGTTCTCATCGTGGTTGCGATCCAACGGATGCATTGTTTGAATCAAATCCACACTTTATTCTAACGAAATATATATTTATTTATTTCTATTTGTTTGGCATCAATAAATGTAATTGTTTATTTAAATACATTGCTCCCTTGAAATAATTGATTAATATTATTATTATTGGTATAATTATGAATATTCTATATTGTTTCGTCTTCTCGTACAAAGTGCTGCTTGTGAAGAAACAAAAATAGTGTTCTTCATAGTCCCTTGGAAGCGAAGGCAAGAGATTGTCTGATAGTAATAATAATAAAAAATAGAACGATTGACAACGAGAACCATCAATTCAGGGATAAATTAAGAAACTATTACTAAAATATAACTAAAGAACTTTGGGTTTGTCGTTTACTAATTTGTTCCACAAAGTAAGTGGTTTGTATCTCATTTGGCATCAGTTTAGCATTTTTTGTGTCAACACACGAAACCGATTATGATCCATTTTCTTGTAATGGTTTGAAAAACGTGTAATTATTATATCGGAAAATTTGTTTCGGTCCTGATTGTCCAAAAGTTTGATCTTCGATTTTTGGAGAATAGCAGCACTAATGATATCTCCCTGAAGTAAGTTTCCTAATTCGAAATTTTTTGACTCCAACTTCGCTCGTTCAGCAAAATGAACAAGGTTATTTAATTCTATATCGGAATCCACCGTTAGAGTAGATGTGGTATAAAATTTTTTGGAAAAGTTCCATCGATCCCAATAACTAAATCTTTGTTAATATTGTTAGCAGATGACTTCTCAATATCAATTAAATATATAGTCTTCTTTCGTTTCTCCTTCATCTTCTGTCATTAGTGAACGGCCTAGTTTAACTTTCTCTGTCTCAGACTCACTATCAGAGCTGATTCCATGTAACTAAATGAAAAAAAGAAAATGTCAAAATTGTTGAAAATATTTCTAAAATATAGAATACATAGGTAAGTGTTTTGACTTTCTGTCACAGAGCTGATAATGAGTAACGATTTTGTCGATAAATAGATAATAAAAAAGTTGCAAACAAATAAAGCAATTATGTTGAATTGAATTTTTAACTTGAATTTTTGAGCGTGTTTGCGCCGTAACGATCACGTCATGCTGGCGCCGACATGTCCTTGACCCATCATCTCTCACATATTATACGTTTACATATTGAATGTATAGATGTAATTAATAAATATTTGATTGATAATCCTAACATAGTGACTTTAGAATTCCATTTGAACTTATAGATAAACTCATTCGGGAGAGTATTGCAATCTTGCTTGATATTATTTCAAGCAATATAAAGGAAACGGTAAGTAGCAAAAATCAGCTATTAATATGCCACAAATATAAGGGGCATTACCCAATTATAATAGAATATGTACACGTTCATATAAGCCACCAGTTTAAAATGTATAATTCAGACTTACCTCCAAATATAGGCCATAATAAGCCAGCTTTCACTTCTCCAATAATTTACCCCCATTTCACGCAAAACACAAGTAACACGTGTACCATGTCCTAACGCATGGGCGTTTGTGTACGAGAAAATTGTGTAGTATCCACGCACGCGCCAAACTTATAAGCCCAGAGTTTTAAATCGCCACGTACTTGCTTCTAATAAATAGGTATTTAAACCCAACATTGAGGTTTTCTATTGAAGAGCACAAATAATTATATATTTAAATCTAACTTGCAATCTTCAAACAAATATCAAAAAATGAGGTGTGGCTACCACACGACTTTCTTATACGTATGAGCGTTTCAAACTATACAATCTTAAGAATTTTTTTTACAAAACTTATTCAAAATCCTATTCTAAGTACTTTTATTCTCTTAATAAATCGCTA
The DNA here is from genome assembly GCA_963170755.1 of Amphimallon solstitiale. NCBI lineage: Eukaryota > Metazoa > Arthropoda > Insecta > Coleoptera > Scarabaeidae > Amphimallon > Amphimallon solstitiale. The sequence goes on along the minus strand of OY720677.1, from coordinate 101,968,797 downwards.
TAGAATGCATACTTTGCGAGATATTTGAAAAAATGTACTACTCGCTAAGAGTAAAAGTGCTACTTCCGGTCCGAATTTTGAAATTTCATATATACAAAAAATATTGCAAATCCAACAGAAAATACTTTTGTACTCTTAATAAATATATACAGAATGCATAATTTACGACATATTTGCAAAAAATCCCTATTCGGTAAGAGTAAAAGTGGTACTTCCGGTGCGAATTTTGAATTTTTTTTTATTCAAAAGATATTTAAAATTGTCATTTAAATACTTTTATGCTCCTAATGTACCTGCCTAGAAAGCATGACTTGCGAAATATTCGCAAAAAACTGATTTTCGATAAGAGTAAAAGACCTACTTCCGGTAGGAATTTCAAAAAAAATTGTCTCAAATTTTATTTTGAGTACATTTGAATTCTTTATAAATTTGTTTAAACTTAGTAATTGACGAAATATTTGCAAAATTCGATTTTTTCACTGAAGTAAACTACTACTTACGGTCTACCGATTTTACTGAAAAACTAATCAGATCTCAAGAGGTAGATTATATACGTAAATACAAAATTTGGACAGACACAAACAGACACACAGACTTTTTTAAAAACCACTTTTTTGGTATCAGGGGACTTCAAAACGTGGACATCTGCAAAAATCTCGAGGTCGAAAATTTTCGTCATCACAATACTTCTTTATACTACGTATAAGAAAGTAAAAAAGTGTTATGATTTGTAATAGATGGAGCTGCATATATGGAGGCGGTTAGTCGGCTCTTACAACAAACGTAGAGTAGTATGACGTATTTACTTGTTTCAGACATGCTCTTCATCGAGTATAAGAGGTAGTCAAAAAATGCCACCCGTGCAGATAACTTGATACCTTCTGATAAGAAAAGTTTTTGGAAAAGATGTAATTACTGTTACTTGGTATGTACTTGTTTCTCTATACGTAGTTTGATTCGTAGGTAAAAATATCAAATTAGAATTGACGATGTCTTCGATACGTCCCTGGCTGTGACGCCATGAACCCCTGTCTTCCGATCCATACTAATGATTATAAAGCTGTAATACTTTGCAAAAAAAAAATTGTTGCATCAATTTACGTGTTTCACTTTCCGCGAAATCTTCCTTGTATTGAGGAAGGTTTACTACATATATACAATAAATTGTTGTAAATCATCAATAAATTATTATTATTATTAAGAAAAGTGAAAAGTTGTTTAGGAAAATTATTCTAAACACAAATATTTTTCTTTATTAAAATGAGATTTATGAAAATATCATTTTTATCATTCAAAATCATCTTAATACTAATCAGTTGTTAATTATAACACCTTTCAAACCATACAAGAAGACCGATAATAACACCACTACTACATCTATCTGAACACGATATCTATCCAATTTAACAACAATAAAGTGTCCATCGACACGGATGATCTTTTTTAAAGAAAAAGAAGAAAGATAACCTGAAGATATTGCCGGTATTTTGTATCACATCATGCGCTTTCTATTGTCATCTGCTAACAATCCGTCGTGAATGTTTCCCGGACCTGCCGAAATGATAATCTTCTTTCTCAGGGTATGTAAGACCGTAAAGCGCATACAGCTCCCTTACCTCTTCTCTCTGATGCGCACAAATTAATTAAGTTTTCTCCTAGTGTCGAACTCTGGGATTTATCTTTGAATCGTCGTTTTCTTTTTTTTATTTAGTTTTTTTTTTTTGCTTTGGTTCGTGTCGTCTAGATCTTTCTTTTAACGGACATTATCTGCGTTGTTCATCGCGATTAATTTATCTTTTTTTCTTTCCGTCGTTCTGCCTTCGGTACATGAACGTATCGCTTTTGTTTTCGGTCGCTGCAAACGGTGCCGAAAGGGACCCGATCTGAATTTGTTGTTGATGTCCGCCGTCAAAGAATTTTCGAAAAGTCTCGCAACGAAGACCCAGCAAATTATCGGTCAGAAATCGTTAATTATTTCGGTTTTGTAATTAGTTGTACTTTTAAGATCATATTGCATGTAAAATTCATTAGTTTTATGCTTGCGCGTTATACTGAGTGATTAAAAATAGATAGCTATTTTCTCAGAGTAAGTAAGATATATAGAGAGAGCATAATGTCAGTTTGTAGACAAATAAAGTGAAGCCTAGTGGGGCACGGGGTGGATAAAAATGTTGCAACCTTGGCGGGTTGCATACCGTTAAGCATCATATGAAATAAAATTTATTAAATTATATGAAGTTGAACACTATTTTTTTTAATTGTTGTAAAAGTATTTAAATTTAAATATCTTTTGTATAAAAAAAATTTCAAAATTCGGACCGGAAGTATCACTTTTACTCTTACCGAATAACGATTTTTTGCAAATATGTCGTAAATTATGCATTCTATACATATATATTCAAAAGTATTTAGAGTTGGATTTGCAATATTTTTTGTATGCATGAAATTCGGACCGGAAGTAGCACTTTTACTCTTAGCGAGTAGCACTTTTTTTTCCAATATCTTGCAAAGTATGCCATCTATAGTGATTTATTAAGAGAATGAAAGTACTTAGAATAGGATTTTGAATAAGTTTTGTATAAAAAAATTCTTAAAACTGTATAGTTTGAAACGCTCATACCTATAAGAAAGTCGTGTGGTGGCCACACCTTATCTTTTTAATATTGCAAGCAAGCATATTTTTGGTTTTCTATGTTTGTTACAAAATTGTTTTCATGTTAGCTTGATATTCACTTCTGGTACTAAATATGACCTGCATTTATTGGTCTAAAGTAGTGACAATCGTGACACATATGAATTGATGTGAGCTTTAATAAAATCTGAAATTTTTTTGTTTTGTAATGTAGTCCGATCTACATCTCGTCGTTCTTGAGAAATCTCATCGATATGTATAACGAATAAAGCTAAAATGGCTAAGCAATTATATGTTGCACCTACAATGTACGTTTTTTTTAAAAATGACCCCGTTTAAAAAATGTATTAAATAGATACTTGTAATATTCGTATAAAGCTTTGCACAAGTTGTGGTTATCGCAATTTGACTTTTTGAGATACTAGATAGAAATGGTTATGTATTTCAGTAGAAACTGAACAACTTTGGTGGCTTGTGATAAAGAGTGATGGTGAAAAACTGTGAAAATTAATCAATATTGTTTGAAAAATTACTGACAAGCATTTCTACAGCCGACCATCTACGCCACTAATGGTTAACGATGGATTTAAACATTTCGGTTTAAGAATCGAAAAGTAGCCCCAAATAATGTACTTTTCAACGTTATTGCATTTAACGAGTCTTGAAGAAAGGCTTCTCAATTGTTCACTAATTTATAGGAAACATCAATAAGATTAAATAGAATTTACGAATTTTTTACATATTCTATTTTACTGTGACAACCAATTCTTTTTTGATTCTTTAACATTAAAATTTGGAAACGCTCTCCATTACTCATACCATGCATATATAAAAAAATAAAATCCATTATTCAATAAGATACAATACTAATATGATATAAATCTCTAAAAATAGAAGGTATTAATTTATACGTGTTGAACTTATGAAGTCAGTACAGTTAGTTAAAAGTTAGAATTTTCTAAATTGCACTGTATAAAAAACATAACTCGTTAAATTACAGCTTTGTTACCAAGAAAAAAAGACGTAGCGACGACTGTCCTGTCCTCACAAGCGTAACTCTTATAAAGTAGTAACTTCTATTTTCCGAGAATAGCATATTAGTAATAAGTTACTAATATAATGCTATTATCGGAAAATAGAAGTTACTGCTTTATAAGAGTTAAGCTTGTGAGGGCAGGACAGTCATGTAAAAATTAAAATTTTCCTAATTACACTGTATAAAAAAATTAACTCGTTAAATCTCCGCTTCTTTACCAAAACACGTGTAAACCTACAATACTGTCCAACCGATAACAACTTCAACCCTACCACGTGGCTGCCTCTGTGGTATTACGTTTGCTTAAATTTAATTAAGTCCCAGATCTATCGGAATATAAAAGATTGACTATGCGATTGCGTATGCGTGACGTCCTCCTTCAGGTCGCTTAACGATGAAACGTCATATTTGACACTTTTTCTCTTATCGTGCAACATCGAAAAATCTATGAACGACCGGCGACGTATGTAAGTAGGAACATACCGTTCAGTATCTGTTTCAGTCTGTTCCGGAATGCCAGATATTTTCATCGAAAAGGTCGTGATGACGATATTCTCGATCGTTTGATAGGAAGAAAGACAGATGATGACGTCTTGGTCAACATAATCATAAGAGACCACGATATTTTAAATATGTAAGACCGTAATAGTAACAACTTTGTTTCTAACAAAAGACCACAAATAATTACAGTACACTAGAAACAAAATGAATACAACTGTAATGAAGATAAAGCTCCTATTTTAGATAATTTTAACGTCTTTAAAAGCTGTTCAATTGTTCTTTTTCTTTCTTGTATGTAGCTATCGAAAGTATTGTGAAATTTTGAGCCAGAAAGATTATTTACGCTCAACTTGATATTATAATATAGTACCTATACATGTGCGAAGTTTTAGACGTGGTAGGGATGTGGGACTTTGACTTGTCCTGTGGTGAATAAAGAAAGACATTAAATTTTGGTCTCCCGTCAAGTACAGTTCAATTAAAGATATGATGTTTGAATAAAATTTGTTATAATTTCATTTTTAAGGAGCCAAGATTTAATCAAGTTTGTGTACTAGTTTTATTGCTGTTATTCAAGTTAAGTATTTACTTTTAAGTAAGAGAATGCATTCTTTATGATAATAAGAGAAAATTTTAATATTGTAAAAAGTAGACTCGTAGCCGTCATTTTGTTTCCTGCACGTGTTTGAAAATATTTTATATTTATTGAGAAGCTATTAAAGTAGATAATTTTCTTTACTGTATCAGTTTGCTATAATTTGATGTATTTTAATTATAGGTATTTAATTTATTTATTTTAAGTAATTAATTAGGTAAATTTTGTCGCGTTTGTCAGTACAAGTTTTTTTATCCTATCTGGTCAATTAGTGGGTAGGATTTTTTCTTGAGAATTTGTAATGAAAGTTTTTTTTTTTTTGTTTTTTTATAAATAAATTATATTTGATCTGTTTTTCAAGTTTTATTAAAGATTTTAGAAAAGATAATTAAATATTTATTTCATTTTTTTGTCTTCAAGTAATTTGTTGTTTTTTTATACTGTTTCCTAAGATCACGATTCCTGACGTGAACATTGTACAGTCTCGCCGAGGGAACCTGAGAGAGAGAGAATTTTGTTTTATGAGCTAGATCGTGGCAACCCTATAATAATTGTACTAATATCATAGCACAAATAAATTGGCTGAACCAACGTGGGGCAGAAAAGCAATTATTTTGGCGGCAACCAAAGTGTGGCAGAAAAGCAATTATTTTGGCTGAAACAACGTGGTTTGAAAATGGAAGGAAGCAGAAATTTACAAGGCGCTCAACAAAATTTGGATGTGTTAAACAAAATGGAGAGAGAAAAGAAAATGGAATGGAGGCAACCAGTAGGGTATGAGAGTGATGAGTCGCAGGAGCAGAGCCAGGGTATGGAGTCTATCTTAAAGAAAAAAGAAGAAGGAGAAAATAAAATGTTGATGGAAATGATATTGGAAATGGGAGAAAGAATGGACAAGATGGAAGAAAGGATGCAAAGAAGTTTTGAGGTAATTATGGCAAAGTTTGGACAGGTGGATGGACAAATAAAGAAAATAGAAGAAAATAAACAAGATATTGAAGAATTAAAAATTAAAGTTGATGTAATGAAAGAAGAAATGTTAGAAAGAATGAATATTATTGAAGATAAATGCATAAAAGTGCTACAGAGAAATGTATTAAATGGAAAAGAAATGGAAAAGGTGGAAGAGAAGATAACAGCAATAAAAAATGAACAAATTCGTGGAAATGGTGAAATAATAAAATATATTCCGATGCCAGTAGCAGATGATGCTTTGCCTAAGTTTTATGGACCAACATCAATAAATCCGATGGGTTTTCTGAAGAATTTGAAGGCGTGTTTGGAGAATGTTCCAGGAGATGGTAGAAAGCTGCAGATGGTGAGAAATTGTTTGAAGGACGATGCTCTTATCTGGTGGGACATGATTTCTGACGAGGTGATGACGTTCGAGGATTTTGAAAAGAGATTCACACAGCAGTATTGGGGACAGATGGCACAAATGAGGGTGAGAAAAGATTTATTATTTGGTAATTTTAAGAAGGGAGGTTCAGATAATCGTGAGACATATATAATAAAAAAATATTCAATTTTAAAATATTTAACTCCTGCTATGCTAGAAATTGATTTGGTTACACAATTAGCATGTCATTTTGATTTTGAAGTAAGTCAGGCAGTGGCCATACAAAATATAAAGACCATTAGTCAATTTATAGAATTATTGAGGAGATTAGATGATGCTGAGTATGGAAATAAATTTCAAAGTTTTAATATGTTAAAATATGATAGAAATGGTATAAGATATAGAGAGCAAAGAAATTTTAATGATAGAGAAAGAAATTCACACAATTATAACATGACAAATAGATTTGTGAGACCACAGGTAGAAAATAGAAATGTAAATTGGAATAGAGAGAATGATAGAGCAAGTCAATTAAGAGAGGAAAATAGAAATAGTAATTATATACAGAATGAAAGAGTAAATAAAAATTTTTCATATAATGGTACTAAACAAAAAAATAGTAAAATGTAGAGAAAATGTAGAGAGAGAGGAAAAGGCAAAGTGTCAGGATTTTTAGTTGGGCCAACCAAAGAGATAATTAGTATGAATGCAATGAGAAATAATGATTCAGATAGTTTAGATAATAAGATGTTGCCACATATAAAAGTTACTATGGGAGGAGTGAAAGTAAATTGTTTAGTTGATACGGGGAGTGAAATTTCAATCTTGGATGATCAAATAATAAAAAAATTAGAAAGTATGAATGCAGGTAAATATATACCTACAAGAAAAATTACAATTGTGTCAGCGACGAAAAAGATAATAGCAATGGTAAATAAAATTTATGTAGTTGAATTTATGGTAGAAGATAATAAGTTTTTGGGAGAATTTATGTCAGTCAAAGGTTTACAAAGAGATGGTATTATTGGAATGGACCTGTTAGAGAAAATAAAGGCAGTAATAGACATTGAGAGAAAATGTATGGTGGTGGAGAATCAAGTAGTTTCTTGGTTTCAGCAGGATGAAGTAGATGAAGAAAATGAAAAGGTTATAAATAATATGGAAATGGTATATGAAGTAAAAGAAGTTATAAATAGTATAAATGGTGAAAATTATGAAGAGGTTGAAGAGGTTAAAGAAATGAGTACAATAATATGTGTATCGAGGTGCCTGAAGATGTAGATCTACTTGAAATTAATGTTGAAGAAAAATATAAAGAAAATGTCAAAGATATGATAAAGAAGAATATTTCCTTAGTAGATAAATTTCCCTGTATTGCTAAAAATTATGTACATTCATTAGAAGTAGATGAGTCGAGACCATTTAAAATTAAAAATTATCCAATTCCCAAAAATATGCAAGAGAAGGTGAGAGAAGAAGTAAGAAAGATGTTGCGAGATGGTGTTATTGAGAGAGGTGTCACGAGGTATGTCAATCCGCTGATGGTGGTTCAAAAGAAGTGTGGAGATATTCGCTTATCTTTGGATGTGAGAAGGTTGAATGATCGTACCAAGATGCAATTTGAGACTCCTGTAACTGTGGAAACGTTATTATCTAAGTGCAACGACGCTAGGATTTATACTAAGTTGGATCTAAAAAGTTCTTTTTGGTTGGTGCCTTTAGAAAGAACGAGTAGAAAATATTGTGGTTTTATGGTAGATGGAGCTGTATACCAATTTAAAGTGGTACCATATGGACTAAGTAGCTCGTCTGCTGCTTTAATTAGAGCAATGCAACAAATTTTAGAACCTTATGAATCGTTTGTATCCCATTATATAGATGATATTTTAATATTTAGCAAGACAATTGAAGAACACATGGAACATTTAAGGAAGGTTATAGAGGTATTAGCAAATAATGGTTTAAAAATTAATATTAAGAAATGTGAGTTTTTTAAAAAGGAAATTAAATTCCTTGGATATAATTTAAGTTTAAAATATGTCAGTGTGGATGATTCTAGGCTGGAGGTTACAAAAAATTATCCTAGACCTAAGAATGTGAAAATGTTGAGAGGCTTTCTTGGTATTGTGGGTTATTATAAAAGATTTGTTCCGTATTTGGCAAAATTATGTGCACCATTGTATGAATTATTAAGAAAGAATGAAAAATTTATTTGGTCTAAAGAAAGAATAGATGCTTTTGAAAAGGTTAAGAATGAATTTTATAATAGTTTGTTATTAGTACTGCCTGATTTTTCTAAAGAATTTTTATTAAGAGTTGATGCTAGTGATTCTGCTATAAGTGGAGTTTTAATTCAGTTAGATGATGAGGGAAATGAAGAGCCTATTTGTTTCATTTCAAGGCTATTAAAAAAATATGAATTAAGATATACAGTGCGAGAAAAAGAGTTACTTGCTGTTGTGCATGCTGTAAATAAATTACGTTTTTATTTGTTGGCTAAAAAATTTATTGTAGAATCAGATCATGCGGCGTTGACGTCACTTTTGTCAACTAGATTTTCAAATAATCGAATATATAGATGGTCATTGTTGTTATCAGAATATTCATTTCAAATTAGACATATCAGAGGTGTTCTAAATGTTACCGCTGATGCTTTAACAAGAATGTACAATATAAAAAGTAACTTCAATCATGTCGAGCTAAATGCTAATAATAGATATGCAGCTGAGGGAATGTTTGACTATGTTGAGATCCATCAGGTCCAGCAGGATGAATGTTTTGATCATATTAAAGAGGAATTGAGAAATGTGGGAAATTATAAAGATTATATTTTTCATGATGGGCTTATTAAAAAACAGATTCGTGATCAGTATAATGTGGTTGTAAATGAAATGTATGCTCGTCAAGCAATGTCTATTATTCATAATGAACTGGGACATATTGGGACTAGGAAAGTTTGGTTAACTTTTAGAGAAGCTTTTTATGCTGTTAAGGATAGAAGTATTGCGAAAAGGGTGATAGAAGATTCCATGAACAATTCGCCCAATACCCTTACTGAAGAGTGTCCAGCGACTTTGATGAATGGAATGACTCCTAGTCGGCCCTGGGATTTGCATGGAGAAGTTGTTCATAATCTAGAAGAGAGAAATAATGTTGTTCGAGGAAGACTACAAAGGCAAGGGGAGATGTATGTGCGCCGAGAAAATGAAAAAATCAAAGAAAGAACTAGGTTTAATATTGGTGATACAGTTATTGTTAGAAGATACAGGGTTGCCAGAAGAAATCAACAAAAGTGTGCTAAATTGGATCTTTCGTATTGTGGTCCGTATATTATAACAAGAATATTTAATAATGTCACATATGAGCTCTATTCAATGGATGGACGCATTAAGAAGGGACGATATCACATTAGTATGCTTCATCCATATTTGAACAATCCTTAAGAAGATTGTGAGGTACTATACAATTATATTCTGTGTGCGGAGAAGGGTTTTAATTTTTACATTATATTGTATTTGGAGAAAACATTAGAGATAGTAAGATGTTGTGTGCGGTCCACCGGAGAGGTCTACCTGTGCAGGTACGCCCGCGCAGGTAGACCTGAGATGAACCTGAGCGTGTGTGGGACATTTTTTGAACCTGCGCAGGCGACCGGTGAAAGAATCGAAAATCAATTCTTTCACCGCGCCTGTGCAGGTTCAAAAAATGTCCCACACACGCTCAGGTTCATCTCAGGTCTACCTGCGCAGGCGTACCTGCACAGGTAGACCTCTCCGGTGGACCGTAACGTGTATGGCAGCCATTAATCACAAACGGTTGCTGGAAAAGTTATACCGGTATGGTGTAAGGGGAACACCCTTAGGAGTTATTTGGAGGACCGAATGCATTATGTCCAGGTCGGTTCGTATCGATCGCAAGAACAGCCTATGACTTCTGGGGTTCCTCAGGGATCCGTTCTCGGCCCACTATTGTATATAGTATATGTAAATGACGTCCCTTCCAAAAATGCTTTACTATTTGCTGATGACACAACGATATTTGTAGCCTGCGATAGGAAGAATAATGTGATTGGATGTGGTTAGGATCAGTATGTTTTGCACTAAAACAATTGAAGCAGTCAGTGAATATAGATGTTTTAAAAAGGTACTACTACAGAAGTTTTCATTCTTTAGTATCGTACGGTACATTGGTATGGGGTACCTCAGAGAGGTACCTGAGAGTGATAGGGTCTTCAGGTTACAAAAAAGAGCAATACGGAACATGGCGGGTGTAAGTGCGGGGATGTCTTGTTGGGGTTCCTTCACTAGATTAAATATTATGACGGTTCCCTCTATTTCTATTTACCAAATATTAACTTACGCCAAGCAAAATCTGTTCCAATTTATAAAAGTTGGTGATCGCCATAAATATGCTACTAGGCGGGGCGATGCTTTAAAGGTGCCCAGACACAGATTACCGATTTATGAAAAAAAGTCCACAGTATTTAATGATAACTGCCTACAACAGAATCGCTAAAAATTTAAAAAGTCTACCGTTGGAAAAATTCAAAGTAGAAATAAAAAAGTTACTGATTGCCAGATGCTATTACTCTTTTAGTGATTTTGAAAATGACAGGCAGATCTTAGATTTGCATATCTAAATTGTTTGTTTGTGATTGTTGTTGTATTCTTTTGTTTTTTTGATATTATTATATTGTATTGTATTGTATTGTATATTAGTTAGTTGCTTATGCTTGTATTGTTTGATTTGTTATATTTATATTTACATTTGTGTTGCTTGTTCTATACCATTTTTATGGTCAATTGAATGAATAAATATTATTATTATTATGTGGTCAATTGTTCAAACAAATTCAAAAATTACCATTTTACATTAGATCATTTCATATTTTATTATGTAATTAATCTTTGTGTATGGCATAAATTTTAACAGCAGTCATTTATAGTTATTATTATTGCTAGAATACTAAGTGTGTTATTCATTTTCCTCACTTTTTGGATGTAATTTTAGTTTGATATTAAGTTCATCTTATTGTACTATATTTCAAGAAACGATAAATTGAATTTAGCCAAGATGATTTTATAAAATCTTTCGCAATCCTCTAATACCAATATAAGAAGATCGAATTGATAAAAGTTTAAAATTATGTACATATACTAACAGCTTAATAACTCTCAGCATGTCCAAGAATTACTTTCAAGTTTTATTATTTTTATATTCATGATGTCGCCCATACAATCAAAAGAGCAACGACACAAATCACAGTGACAATATCTTTTATATTGATTTATAATATGATGAAATAGAGTCGTCAGTCATATATTATACATTTTTTTATTTCGAGACGGGAATATAGACACGTGACTCTTAACAGTCAATAACAATTAGCTCCGGTTTCGGTACATTAAGAAAACCACCACCGAGAGGGACGACGGCGCTGTTCATGATTATGACAAACTTTTTTGGTTCTCCACTGCGGCATTAGCAATAGCTTTTTGCTCAGTCGTTAGATTTTCGAAGCCACGTGGCACACAATCCTCTCCTTCTCTTTCAGCACGTCCCCGCGTGCGTTAAAACGAGATGACGCACGCTGAAATGCTCGAATTGTGGCAAAGACCATAAAAATTTGTCAATGTTACGCGGTGCGAGCCTCTGTTGGTGGTGCACGGTTCAACATGGGGTGGCTGTTCCATATATATATACACACATTTACGTATATAGTATTATGTGTTCGTTGCAGAGAGCAGGATGTTATGCAACAATTACAACCCCGGCATGCTGTGATTTTATATCACTTCCTGTCGGGAGTAAGTCATTTTCACTTCCGTTTTAATGATGCACTTTTTTTCTCTTCCCTTTGAGTGGCGTTTTCTGTATTGTTTGCCTAAATTGTGCCGCTTTGGTATGGGAAATGTAGGGGCAAATATAGAAGTCACCATTACATAATCTGTACACATAATTTACAGTTGATGAGGTTTAAAATAATGTTATACAAATACTCAGTTTATTAAATCTGAAAGTGTTGTCAAACAGGATGAATGTGTTAACAGTAGACTTATAGTAAAACTATTTTCATGTTTTTTAAAATAAAGCAGGTGTTGTTGTTTACGTTTTTATATAAGTTAAGTGCTAACTTATATATAACTTATCAATTTGTTCACAGATTGTGATATTGTCTGGCAGTAAGCAACAGGGTGGAATTCTGGCGGTCTCTTGGGAAGCTACGACTCTCGGAAGTTACGGTACTCAGAAGTGTGAGTAAATAGAGATTTTGTATTTTGTAGGTTATATTTTATACTTATTATTTTCATGTTGTGTATTGCATAACATGGCAGTACAAAATAATCACATGAAAAACTTTAATATAGAGATGACATGAACAACAAGCAATGTATTATAGTTAAAATTATGACATAGATTTTATGTTTTATTGTGTATATATATATATACAGGGTGTCCAGAAACTCTCCTAACAAACGAAGACCGGAGATTCCTCAGATAATTTTAAGACAATTTAACTCAATTCACCCTAGTCCGAAAATGCTTCCTAAGGGAGCTAGAGCTCTTTTAAGATGGCGCCTTGTAATTATTTTTTTTTAATATCTCCCGAAAAAAAAAATAATAAATTGAATTTTAATGACGAAAAAACGAAAAATTTTCAAATCGATTTTTCTAGAAAACGGTGTATCCTACCGACTTAAAGTAAGAGTACCTTTTAGTACTAGAATACCTGAAAATTTAATAATCTAGTGTCACAAATGCTTAAAAGTTAAAGACAAAAAAGTTATGCGTTAAAATAACCGCTAACCTACCTAAAACGGACGCCTATGACCGGTACTAGAAATTCGCAATTGATGGAATCGATTCATCTCTGGAGGATAAATAAGCATACCAGTTTTTGTTTTTCTAAATAGAAGCGTTCGGGAGATATTATAAAAAAACTAATTACAAGGCGCCATCTTCAAAGAGCTCTAGCTCCCTTAGGAAGCATTTTCGGACTAGGGTGAATTGGGTTAAATTGTCTTAGAATTATCTGAGGAATCTCCGGTCTTCGTTTGTCAGGAGAGTTTCTGGACACCCTGTATATATATATTTTGGTTACAAAACCAAGATTTAATTATTTGGAAATTTGAAGAATGTGCTGCATCACAAATAGACTGAAAGGATGCACTTACATTTTTAAGTAGGATGTAAGTGTTTATATAAAATTAATTTAAAACAAATGGATTGTCTTATGCACTAAACTGTAAGCTTAAAAAGAATGTTTTGTTGTTGTGGTTGTTAAATTTAAATAAAATATATAATTATTCGTATGAAACTACATGACAGGTATAAGAAACATATATAAATTGTATTACAAAAGTAGAAATATATTTAGAAGGGCCATAACTGCAGGGTCGCTTTAAAACACTGCACCATTTAATCTACGATGTAGAAAAAAAACCTGCAGAATGAAAAAAACATCAATAACAGCGCCACGATACTAAAGGTCTTTAGTTGTTAAGATCCAAGCAACGGCCTCTGGAGTTAAACTATGCAAATCTATATATCCAAATTCAAACTTAGCTAGAGGACATTCTTCAACAATATGTTTAACTGTTTCAATCTGAGCTCCGCAATCACAAGCTGGAATCGCAATCACAAGCTGGAATCGCAATCACAATCCGTTTGAATAACATACTATTGGACCTTCCATGACCCCTCCTAAGACGCTTCAACTTACAACAAAATTTTTCTTGGTTGTGTAAAGCACTTGGATCATCTATTAATTGTTTATTAAACACTTCACATTCTAACAAAATTGATTGCCAGTGGTCATTAATCCATGACCCGTCCTAAGACGCTTCAACTTACAACAAAATTCTTCTTGGTTTTGATTTAAAAATACAGAAAGTCTAAATGCATCAACAGGTAAATTTCTTCTTATCTTCTTCAACACAATATAAATTCAACATAGGTACTTACAATTTTGTACAGATGACAGGGGAGTCAACTTTAACTTGTGAACACGATATCATGACAGTCAAACATTTAGTTCCTGTAAATTTACATGCTTTATGGATGTTGTTTGCTGAATCTATGCACTTGTTTGTGTTTAAGTCCTCTTTCTTGTAAAAAAAAGTAATTTCCACTTCATAATTCTGTCCTTGTTGGCTTCATAGAAGAATCATATTACTTCATCCATAAATCCACCTAAATAAACATTTATCTGCAAATAACTTGTGAACTATATCTTTGTCAACCCTATTAATGGAAGCAGTCCTTGGTGGAATGTTCCAAAATGTTTCCTTCCTGCTTTCCTGGTGTTTCAAAATTTTCTGTACATTTTCTTTAAAAAAATACGTTAGCAATCGGTAACTTGTATTTCAAAAATTTTCTTGTTAGTAAATATTTTAAATGAAATATTTCGGTACATAGGAGATATTGCTTTAAGTTTTGATTGTGTTGATATTTAGACAATATTTTAATAATTTCACATTACAAGTAAATGAAAAAATTCGCGATTCGAACACTTTAGAAGTATTATATAAATTAATAGAATTCAGTGGAAATATCTAACAAAGAATAAAATGTAAGAAATAGAAATGAATAAACGTGAAAGCGCATCGCTCTACTAAATAGTTCCTCTCATCATTCGAACGTATTGGTCAGTTATGTGTGTAATATTACGGTCTAAGGACTGCAATCGAGCCATCTTGGCATCATCTCCCGGAAAATCAGTCTCATAGTATGTGTCTCTGTCTGTGTGTGTGCTTGCGTTGCTAGGAAACCCATTCTCGGACCCCCATAATGACCTCTCAACTGCAGATGACTTTATGACAACTGACTGTCGAAAAGGCCAACTGAAGGCGTCAACGTCACAAACAGCTATTTCTACATTTCCTAGTGAAAAAGAAAATAGTTTAAATAAACAACACTGTTTCTATTTTTGTAATATACTTATGTCTTGTGAATCTACAGGGTTTGCTAAAAATAGTGAATATTTTCTGCTACCGCTTTTAATTTTCGACAACATTGATTTAGATTTTTCTTCTTTAGTTTAAGCGATTGGTTTCTAAATTGTTTACTAAAGAGTTATTACTGTATTCTAATATTTTTAATTATTTCTGAGCTTTTGCGGTTTTTTCCTGCTTTGTTCCATAATACAGGCTGTCCCAATAGGTAGTTCGGTATTTAAATTTACCGCCATTTCTCAACTACTTAAGCTTGACATTTTATACTTTGCATATACAGTGTGGTGATAAAGTTTTGAACAAAATTCATAAAATCGTTTTATAATGTTTTTAAGAACATCGCTTGGATAGGACAATTTTTGTTTTTAAAATGCCGTCGTTTGACGAAATTTTTTTTGAATGATATCATTAGTTTTTACATAATGACGTCATCATCAATTTTTTTTAAATGGCAATCTACACTATTTATTTCAGTTTTTAATAGTTCTTCTTACTGCTAAAACGGTGATGTACAAAAATTGGTACCTTACATGACATTTTTTTTTAAATAAATGACACATTTACTTCACAACTTTAATAGTTACAATTTAGTAAGCAAAATAATAAAAAAGAACATATTTAACAAAGTAATCAACATAATTTAACCCAAATCTACAAAGTGCCTCCATCCATTTGGCATTGACCAGCATGACAGTAAACACTTTCTATAGTGCGCTCAATAATATCTGGCCTAATTTGTTGCATTGCATCACGAATTCTCTGTAGCAAATCTTCCAAGCTGTAGGGTCTATTGAAATAAACTTTTAATTTAAAGTAACCCCATAGATAAAAATCTAAGGGCGTTAGGTTGGGGGGACACGCTGGCTACTCATTTGGCCCTATCCATTTTTCTGTAAAGAAAGCATCAAGGTTTTGGCGGATCTCTATGCCAAAATGAGAGGGCGCCCCATCTTGGTGAAACCAAATATTTTGATGACATACTTCGCCAACTTTATTTTTAGGAAAAAGATCCGCCACTGCTGACAACAAATGAAATTTCAAAAAATATTTGATTTGATGCCAGCCCGTTCCCCCAACCTAGCGCCCTTAGATTTTTATCTATGGGGTTACTTAAAATCAAAAGTTTATTTCAATAGATCCAACAACTTGGAAGATTTGCAACAGATAATTCGTGATGCAATGCAACAAATTGGGCCAGATATTATTGAGCGCAGTATAGAAAGTGTTTACTGTCATGCTGGTCAATGCCAAATGGATGGAGGGGGGGCACTTTGAATATTTGCGTTAAGTTCTGTTGATTACTTTATTAAATATGTTTTTTATTATTATTATGTTTACTAAATTGTAACTATGAAAGTTGTGAAATAAATGTGTCATTTATTTAAAAAAATTGTTATGTAAGGTACCAATTTTTGTACATCACCGTTTTAGTAGTAAGAAGATCTATTAAAAACTGGAAAAAAAATTGTGTGGGTTGTCATTTAAAAAAATTGATGATGACGTCATTATGTAAAAACCAATGCCGTCAATAAAAAATTTTCTGCAAAAGACGGCATTTAAAAAAAAATGTTACTGTCCGAGCGATTTTCTTAAATACATTATAGAACGCTTTTATTAATTTTGTCCCAAACTTTATCATCATACTGTATATCTATATACCCGGCAATATTAATCATGAATCATTTTACAACGGAAGAAAGTGTTAGAATTGTGCAAACTTATTACGAAAATTCGCGTTCTTGTGTGAAAACAATTTGTAAACTTCGTTTAATGTTTGGGAGTAATCATGTGCCAAGTGACAACGCAATTTGCAATCTTATTCGAAAATTCGAGGTTACTGATTCGCTTCTTGATTTGTACGTGCAATGCGTCCACGTAGAGCTCGATCCAATGAAAATATCGCTAGAGTTCGCGACCAAGTTGCTAAAAGTTGCAAAACCTGGTTCCTCGTCGATCTCAACTGCTAAATATTAAGAAAAACTCTTTGCATCGAATTTTGACGAAAGATCTGATCATGCACGTATATAAAATTCAATTAATACAACAGTTAAAGCCCATAGACCGCGGATGTCGCCACGCGTTTGCTAATTTGATCTTGCAAAAGGTGCGGAATAATTCAGAATTTTGCAATAAAATTATCTTTTCCGACGAAGCCCACTTCTACCTCGGAGGATATGTAAATAAACAAAATTATAGGACTTGGGCATGGAGGTAGAATATAACAGGAGGGAGCGTGCGCTATGCTGCCAATGCTAAATTTGCGGTATCAGTCGACCGGTTCCTAGTACCACTTTATGACCCATTTCAAACGGCGCGTGACATTTGGTTTTGTCGGAAATCTAGGAACAGTGGCGGCGTCATTCTGGCGTCATTTTTCCAGTAGGTGTGATTTCAATTGTGATCTCTCGTTTGTGTTTGTTTACTTTGTTTATTGTTGTTTCACGTTTTAAGAGAACTTATTTCTCCAAAACAATGCCTAGTTGCAAAGCTTGCAAACGTACTAAAAGAGCTGGAAACAGTTCAACGGATAATATAACATTCCATAGGTGAGTATTTTTAGTTTAAATTTGAGGTTATTGTTATTTTTTTTGTGCTGGCTAAATGCACTTTACTAATAAATTAAATTATTAATTGTGGTTTTATATAGAATACCTAGGGACTCACATACCAGAAATTTATGGATGGAATTTATATGTTGTGGACTTGGCGTGGAAAACATTCCATCGTCCGATAACATTTTTCTGTGTTCACTCCACTTCACTGCAGAGAATTTTGAAGTTAATTTGAAAAACAAAAAAAAGGATTTGAAGAAAAATTCCATTCCTTCAATCTATTTTGATTATTATGACAGGGTTTGTATCAATAATTTCAGCAGCATTTAACATTATTCATTAAAATTGTTTGTAGGTGAATATGAAGGTTCAAACCTCCCCGAAAAGAAATTTAAATCCCAATTTGGTTCCTGCCGACAATGTTACGGTTTGTAAAAACTAGATAAATATGTGCACTTAAGTTTTAAACAATACAATGTATTACAGATGTCAAATGTGTCTGAAATGTTGGAGGATTCTTTTGCTGATGATGACTTGCTTGCTAAAGAAGTTGTGTCATTGAATGAAAAATTGCAACATTTCTCAACAAATGTGACTGAAATTATTTGTTTAAAACAACAAATTAGGGATTTGCAGAAAAAGAATAAAATGCAACAACGAGAACTGGTTGCTGTGAAAAAAAGGTTGGTTCGTCAGCATAAAAAATTATTGAAACTGAAGAGGACGGTTTTGAAGATTTCAAAGGAGAATGGATCTTCATGTAAAACAGAGACATTTACAAAATATGGAGAAAATCAAGAATTTATTGATAGGCTGTCTCGAAAAATTGATGGCAAAAAACTACCTACAAAATTTGGACAAGAAATTAGAAAATTTGCTGTTACTCTTCATTTTTATTCCCCAAGGGCCTACCGTTATGTTAGGAGCAAATTCAATGATACTTTGCCACATGACAAAACTCTGAGTAGTTGGTATTCTTCTGTTGATGGCTCACCAGGATTTACTAAAGAAGCATTTCACATCCTAGCCCAGAAAGTTGAGATTGAACGCATAAATGGTAAAACAATTTTGTGTTCTTTAGTTTTTGATGAAATGGCTGTTCGACAACAAGTAGAGTTTGATGGTCAACATTATTATGGCTATGTTGATTTGGGCCCAACAATAGATTCTGATGAAAACCAGCTTGCGAAAGAAGCATTAACATTTATTTTGGTAGCCATAAATGATAGGTGGAAACTTCCTTTAGGATATTTTTTAATCAACGGATTAAATTCTCAGCAAAAATCTTCCCTTCTCCTGCAGTGTATAAATTTGGTAAAAGACAGTGGGGTTATTATTACAAATGTCACTTTTGATGGATGTCCAACAAATTTTACAATGGCAAAGTCCTTAGGGTGCTGCCTTGATGTAAATAATCTTTCAACATCAATTATAGGGGAAGAAATAGCCATAATGCCAGATCCTGCTCATATGTGCAAGTTAATAAGAAATGTTTTTGGTGAAAAACGTAGAATGATTGACGATAATGGTGAAATCATAGATTTTAAATATGTAGAGTTATTGAATAATCTACAAGAAGATGAAGGACTTCATTTAGCAAATAAATTAAGAAAACGACATATACTTTTTTTTAAACAAAAAATGAAAGTAAAACTTGCAACGCAGTTGTTAAGTAGGTCAGTTGCAGAAGCATTGTTGTTTTGCAAAGACACCCTGAAGTTGGATGCTTTTAAGGATTGCGGGCCTACAGCTACATTCATAAATTTTATAAACGATGCGTTTGATATTTTAAATTCAAGAAATTTAAAAGAATTCGGTTTTAAACAACCAATTAATAGTCGAAATATTTCTGAAATTATTTCTTTTAGGGACAGTTTTCAAAATTATGTGGAAAAGTTGCGATTTTTAGATAACAAGTTAGTTTTGTTGTCCAATAGAAAAACTGGATTCTTAGGATTTCTAATTTGTTTAGAGTCAATTTTGAATATTTATAATAGATTTATTAGCCTGGAAAGCAGCACACCTTTATTGAAATTTTTGCCAACTTATAAATGCAGTCAGGACCATCTAGAAGTTTTCTTTTTCAGTCTTAGGGCACAAGGAGGCAGTAATGATAATCCCACTTGTCGTCAGATCAAAACTGCTTACAAGAAACTACTCATACATGCAGAAGTTAATGATAATGGGTTTGGGAATTGTGTTCCTCTTGAACATGTTGGTATATTACACGTTTCATCTTTTAGAAAAAAACCAGAGGATGCTATAAACTTTGACAATTATATATATAATGATATTGGTTCATCCTCGAATAATCCAAATGATACTTTGGATGAACATTTTTTCACAAACACAGCACTATCACAGTTTCCGCAGGAGGTGGTAATTTATATTGCTGGTTTTGTAGCAAAAAAGCTAGGCGACAAGCTTAAATGTGAAATTTGTGTTGGGTCATTATTTGGTTGTAAATCGAATTTAATAAATAGTTTTATAGATTTTAAAAATAGGGGCGGCTTATCGTATCCCAGCAATGACCTGATAACCGTTTGCTCTAAGACCGAAAAAATTTATAAATCTAATCAACTTGACGGTTCCATGAAAGTAAATAAAATAAAAATTATCATGGAAACTCTTGATTCTTTGGTTTGTAAAGATTTGTTAGTAAGCTCACAACATCTTCATAATTTATTTTTAATTAAAGCTGTTGTAAATTGTTATTTAGATGTAAGGATTAGATACAGTTGTAAAAATAATTCATGTAAAGGTGAATATGTTCGCAATAGTCTCACTAAGTTAATACATTTTAGAGGACAATAAATAAAATTGTAAAGTAAAACTTGTGTTTTTCAAGAAGAAATATTGTTCAATTGAAACCATTTTCTGGTTGAAGATTTTTAAAAATTTATTTTTTTATTTCCCTTCAAAAAATTATCGCGACGCCACTGGTTAGCCTCGTTATGCGTCGCACTTGCAGTACCACTTTATAGCTCTGCGCATTCACGCGCTAAATCCGCTTTTTTAAAATCATGCTCCCTCCTGTTATATACTACCTCCATGGACTTGGGGAAGAGAAAATACTCTTGTGATTGAAGAAAAACCATTACACCCTCTTCGAAAAACAGTGTGGTGTGCATTTTGGGCTGGAGGGGTTATTGGACCATTTTTTCATAAAAATAATGATAGTGAAACGGTAAATGTTAATGGCGCACGCAACCGCAATATGTTGACATATTTTTTATAGCGCTAATTGGATAATATGCTGTTCAACGATATGTTCTTCCAAGAAGA
The DNA here is from genome assembly GCA_963170755.1 of Amphimallon solstitiale. Taxonomy (NCBI): domain Eukaryota; kingdom Metazoa; phylum Arthropoda; class Insecta; order Coleoptera; family Scarabaeidae; genus Amphimallon; species Amphimallon solstitiale. The sequence goes on along the minus strand of OY720677.1, from coordinate 101,947,903 downwards.
TGGCGTCACGTGCCATATGGCGAGGGAAACTAGGAATTTGTTAGTCAAGGCGCGCACCAAAGTGGTGTGGCGATGACGTGGATTTGGTATGGCAAGTGATATAGGAGTGGCACGAAAGTGGTGTGGCTGTGGAATGGCGGTAGTATTATTGCAAAGTGGTTTAATGCGCACCGAAGTGGTAGTCATCCGAAAGAGACGATGCTTTCGCATTTGTTTAAATCGCTTAAGGTTGAACTTTTTTACGCATGAAAAAAACACTTCTTGCAGATTATATGAAGAAGTACGCCCTATAATACAGAAGAAACGAAACACACGAAATAAACATATAACAAAACATAGCACCCATTTAAAAAGTCCTTCACTTTCGCTCATAGATCATTTTCATATAATACATTTAGCGCATTTCCTAAATTCCTATAGAAGGTTGCTCATCTGGTATGTGTACCTGCCATGAAAAGAACTCCTCAGCAAGGTTTGAATTCGTCTCCTCTATTGAAGATAGTAGCTAGGTACATGTCGTAGATGAACGACTTGACGTGTTGTCTACTGCAGTTAATGCATTACTGGTTGTAGACGCGGCAAAAGAGTGATTTTCGTTTATATCAGCAGTAGGCTCAAGATTTGCCCGGCGAAAATCGAAATTACCATTTTAAAAGATCATTTCTGTCTGTCAGTCATGTTTTAACGCTGGCAGTACATTTAAGAAAAAGTGTGCATCAGCGTCCTCGTATATCGATACATTAGGCACCCTGTACAATCCTTGTCTTTTTCTTTCAAAATATTCAAAAGCCGATTTATTTATTTTATCTAAAATAATTCGATTTTGAATCCGTTTACGTTGGTTTGATCTGTTATCACCGAATAAATCCTGGATCATATTCGGTTTTCTACTATTTCCCACTTGTTTTTTATTATTCTCTTGCAATGAATTGGGATCCCCTTACTTGTAGAAAAATCTGCCTGGAACACATGTTGATCGTCTTCTTCGTTAAATAATACTTCTACATCATAATTCACTGTATTTTTCCCGATTTATTTCCTTTTCCTTTTCATCTACGTAGTCATCATCTGATGATACATCCTCAGTAAATACATAAGATACTTGTTCCGTTGGTGGAGCCATTATATTCCCTTTAGTTAGAGTGGAAAAATACTGTCCGCCACATTCTGCCACACGCCACTCGAGATTAAACTTCTCAGAAAGCCGTGGCGAACGAGTGGCACCACGCCACATCTATAACATCTCACCACTGCCACTACATATCGACGGGCGCTGTCGCCTCTGATTTCACTCGGTTAAAAATTGCCACATGCCACGTAGTCACCACGCTACTCCCATGCTACGTACTGCTATGATATTAGTACAATTATTATAGGGTTGCCACGATCTAGCTCATAAAACAAAATTCTCTCTCTCTCAGGTTCCCTCGGCGAGACTGTACAATGTTCACGTCAGGAATCGTGATCTTAGGAAACAGTATAAAAAAAACCACAAATTACTTGAAGACAAAAAAATGAAATAAATAATTAATTGTCTTTTCTAAAATCTTTAATAAAAGTGAAAAACAAATCAGATATAAATTATTTATTATAAAAAAACAAAAAAAAAAACTTTCATTAATAAATTCTCAAGAAAAAATCCTACCCACTACTTGACCAGATAGGATAAAAAAAACTTGTACTGACAAACGCGACAAAAATTTACCTAATTAAATACTAAAAATAATTCATAAATTTTATACAAAATAATAATTACTTAAAATAAATAAATTAAATACCTATAATTAAAATACATCAAATTATGGCAAACTGATACAGTAAAGAAAATTATCTACTTTGATAGCTTCTCAATAAAATATAAAATATTCTCAAACACGTGCAGGAAACAAAATGAAGGCTACGAGTCTACTTTTTCAATATTAAAATTTTCTCTTATTATAATTATAAAGAATGCATTCTCTTTCTTAAAAATATATATATACTTAACTAGTGTAACAGCAATAACTAATTCACAAACTTGATTAAATCTTGGCTCCGTAAAAATAAATTATTATAACAAATTTTATTCCAACATCATATCTTTACTTGAACTGCACAAGACGGGAGACCAAAATTTAATGTCCTTCATATCCACCACAGGACAAGTCAAAGTCCATATCCCTACCACGTCTCATAAACTTCGCACATGTATACAATATTAACATATCAAGTTGAAAAGCGTAAATAATCTTCAGGCATCTTTTCTTTTAAATTCAAATAACAAAATAAATATTAATATACACAGACTACCAAAAGACTACTATACCTCCCAAATTCTTAAACATAAACCAAAATACAGTGTGTACCAAAACATTTGCTCCACAGAAAAATAAATTTGAAATAAAACAATTTATTTAAATATTAATAATCCACGATATAAAAAAACCATAGCATATCTCCAAAATAACAATTTATTAAATCTGTGCAAAGCAAAGATTTCAGAAATTTTTATTTTCCGCACACAACATCTTACTATCTCTAATGTTTTCACCAAATACAATATAATGTAAAAATTAAAACCCTTCTCCGCACACAGAATATAATTGTATAGTACCTCACAATCTTCTTAAGGATTGTTCAAATATGGATGAAGCATACTAATGTGATATCGTCCCTTCTTAATGCGTCCATCCATTGAATAGAGCTCATATGTGACGTTATTAAATCTTCTTGTTACAATATACGGACCACAATACGGAAGATCCAATTTAGCACACTTTTGTTGATTTCTTCTGGCAACCCTATATCTTCTAACAATAACTGTGTCTCCAATATTAAACCTAGTTCTTTCTTTGATTTTTTCATTTTCTCGGCGCACATACATCTCCCCTTGCCTTTGTAGTCTTCCTCGAACCAAATTATTTCTCTCTTCTAGATTATGAACAACTTCTCCATGCAAATCCCAGGGCCGACTAGGAGTCATTCCATTCATCAAAGTTGCTGGACACTCTTCAGTAAGGGTATTGGGCGAATTGTTCATGGAATCTTCTATCTGTTGGACATACTGGACCCAGCCTACATGGTGTTCATGGGTTTTCATCCTCAAAAATTTGATTACCTCTTGAATATACCGCTCACATGGATTGGCACATGGATGGCGTATCGAAGAAAAACATACATTAATATTTTGTTCATTCAAAGCATTTATAAATCTATCATTAGTAAAATAACTAGCATTATCTGCTAAAATTCGTCTCATTTTTCCTTGATTTTGTACGAAGTTATTAATACATAAAAGTGCAATCTCAGAATTGTATTTTGTAGTGGGAAACAGCCTAACAAATTTAGTAAAAATATCCACCATAACAAATATATTTCTATACCCATAATCTCCTGGTATTAAATTTCCTAAGAAATCAATCGCTACTAAATCCAATTTATTATTCACTATTATACTTTTTATATCATGTTGCAATGTGCGATTTTTATGCTTTCCAAAATAACATTCATTACAATTCCTTACCACCCTTTTCGCAATACTTCTATCCTTAACAGCATAAAAAGCTTCTCTAAAAGTTAACCAAACTTTCCTAGTCCCAATATGTCCCAGTTCATTATGAATAATAGACATTGCTTGACGAGCATACATTTCATTTACAACCACATTATACTGATCACGAATCTGTTTTTTAATAAGCCCATCATGAAAAATATAATCTTTATAATTCCCCACATTTCGCAATTCCTCTTTAATATGATCAAAACATTCATCCTGCTGGACCTGATGGATCTCAACATAGTCAAACATTCCCTCAGCTGCATATCTATTATAAGCATTTAACTCTACATGATTGAAGTTACTTTTTATATTGTACATTCTTGTTAAAGCATCAGCGGTAACATTTAGAACACCTCTGATATGTCTAATTTGAAATGAATATTCTGATAACAACAATGACCATCTATATATTCGATTATTTGAAAATCTAGTTGACAAAAGTGACGTCAACGCCGCATGATCTGATTCTACAATAAATTTTTTAGCCAACAAATAAAAACGTAATTTATTTACTGTATGCACTACAGCAAGTAACTCTTTTTCTCCCACTGTATATCTTAATTCATATTTTTTTAATAGCCTTAAAATGAAACAAATAGGCTCTTCATTTCCCTCATCATCTAACTGAATTAAAACTCCACTTATAGCAGAATCACTAGCATCAACTCTTAATAAAAATTCTTTAGAAAAATCAGGCAGTACTAATAACAAACTATTATAAAATTCATTCTTAACCTTTTCAAAAGCATCTATTCTTTCTTTAGACCAAATAAATTTTTCATTCTTTCTTAATAATTCATACAATGGTGCACATAATTTTGCCAAATACGGAACAAATCTTTTATAATAACCCACAATACCAAGAAAACCTCTCAACATTTTCACATTCTTAGGTCTAGGATAATTTTTTATAACCTCCAGCCTAGAATCATCCACACTGACATATTTTAAACTTAAATTATATCCAAGGAATTTAATTTCCTTTTTAAAAAACTCACATTTCTTAATATTAATTTTTAAACCATTATTTGCTAATACCTCTATAACCTTCCTTAAATGTTCCATGTGTTCTTCAATTGTCTTGCTAAATATTAAAATATCATCTATATAATGGGATACAAACGATTCATAAGGTTCTAAAATTTGTTGCATAGCTCTAATTAAAGCAGCAGACGAGCTACTTAGTCCATATGGTACCACTTTAAATTGGTATACAGCTCCATCTACCATAAAACCACAATATTTTCTACTCTTTCTTTCTAAAGGCACCAACCAAAAAGAACTTTTTAGATCCAACTTAGTATAAATCATAGCGTCGTTGCACTTAGATAATAACGTTTCCACAGTTACAGGAGTCTCAAATTGCACCTTGGTACGATCATTCAACCTTCTCACATCCAAAGATAAGCGAATATCTCCACACTTCTTTTGAACCACCACCAGCGGATTGACATACCTCGTGACACCTCTCTCAATAACACCATCTCGCAACATCTTTCTTACTTCTTCTCTCACCTTCTCTTGCATATTTTTGGGAATTGGATAATTTTTAATTTTAAATGGTCTCGACTCATCTACTTCTAATGAATGTACATAATTTTTAGCAATACAGGGAAATTTATCTACCAACGAAATATTCTTCTTTATCATATCTTTGACATTTTCTTTATATTTTTCTTCAACATTAATTTCAAGTAAATCTACATCTTCAGGCACCTCGATACACATATTATTGGACTCTATTTCTTTAACTTCTTCAACTTCTTCATAATTTTCACCATTGATACTATTTATAACTTCTTTTACTTCATATACCATTTCCATATTATTTATAATCTTTTCATTTTCTTCATCTCTTTCATCCTGCTGAACCCAAGAAACTACTTGATTCTCCACCACCATACATTTTCTCTCTATGTCTATTACTGCCTTTATTTTCTCTAACAGGTCCATTCCAATAATACCATCTCTTTGTAAACCTTTGACTGACATAAATTCTCCCAAAAACTTATTATCTTCTACCATAAATTCAACTACATAAATTTTATTTACCATTGCTATTATCTTTTTCGTCGCAGACACAATTGTAATTTTTCTTGTAGGTATATATTTACCTGCATTCATACTTTCTAATTTTTTTATTATTTGATCATCCAAGATTGAAATTTCACTCCCCGTATCAACTAAACAATTTACTTTCACTCCTCCCATAGTAACTTTTATATGTGGCAACATCTTATTATCTAAACTATCTGAATCATTATCAATCATTGCATTCATACTAATTATCTCTTTGGTTGGCCTATCTAAAAATCCTGACACTTTGCCTTTTCCTCTCTCTCTACATTTTCTCTACTATTTTCTTTTTTAGTACCATTATATGAAAAATTTTTATTTACTCTTTCATTCTGTATATAATTACGATTTATATTTTCTTCTCTTAATTGACATGCTCTATCATTCTCTCTATTCCAATTTACATTTCTATTTTCTACCTGTGGTCTCACAAATCTATTTGTCATGTTATAATTGTGTGAATTTCTTTCTCTATCATTAAAATTTCTTTGCTCTCTATATCTTATACCATTTCTATCATATTTTAACATATTACAACTTTGAAATCTATTTCCATACTCAGCATCATCTAATCTCTTCAATAATTCTATAAATTGACTAATGGTCTTTATATTTTGTATGGCCACTGCCTGACTTACTTCAAAATCAAAATGACATGCTAATTGTGTAACCAAATCAATTTCTAGCATAGCAGGAGTTAAATATTTTAAAATTGAATATTTTTTTATTATATATGTCTCACGATTATCTGAACCTCCTTTCTTAAAATTACCAAATAATAAATCTTTTCTCACCCTCATTTGTGCCATCTGTCCCCAATACTGCTGTGTGAATCTCTTTTCAAAATCCTCGAACGTCATCACCTCGTCAGAAATCATGTCCCACCAGATAAGAGCATCGTCCTTCAAACAATTTCTCACCATCTGCAGCTTTCTACCATCTCCTGGAACATTCTCCAAACACACCTTCAAATTCTTCAGAAAACCCATCGGATTTATTGATGTTGATCCATAAAACTTAGGCAAAGCATCATCTAATACTGGCATCGGAATATATTTTGTTATTTCACCACTTCCACGAATTTGTTCATTTTTTATTGCTGTTATCTTCTCTTCCACCTTTTCCATTTCTTTTTCATTTAATACATCTCTCTGTAGCACTTTTATGCATTTATCTTCAATAATATTTATTCTTTTTAACATTTCTTCTTTCATTACATCAACTTTAATTTTTAATTCTTCAATATCTTGTTTATTTTCTTCTATTTTCCTTATTTGACCATCCACCTGTCCAAACTTTGCCATAAATACCTCAAAACTTCTTTGCATCCTTTCTTCCATCTTGTCCATTCTTTCTCCCATTTTCAATATCATTTCCATCAACATTTTATTTTCTCCTTCTTCTTTTTTCTTTAAGATAGACTCATACTCTGCTGGTTGCCTCCATACCATTTTCTTTTCTCCCTCCATTTTATTTAACACATCCAAATTTTGTTGGGCGCCTTGTAAATTTCCACTTCCTTCCATTTTCAAACCACGTTGTTTCAGCCAAAATAATTGCTTTTCTGCCACACTTTGTTTGCTGCCAAAATAATTGCTTTTCTGCCCCACGTTGGTTCAGCCAATTTAATTGTGCTATGATATTAGTACAATTATTATAGGGTTGCCACGATCTAGCTCATAAAACAAAATTCTCTCTCTCTCAGGTTCCCTCGGCGAGACTGTACAATGTTCACGTCAGGAATCGTGATCTTAGGAAACAGTATAAAAAAAACCACAAATTACTTGAAGACAAAAAAATGAAATAAATAATTAATTATCTTTTCTAAAATCTTTAATAAAAGTGAAAAACAAATCAGATATAAATTATTTATTATAAAAAAACAAAAAAAAAAAACTTTCATTAATAAATTCTCAAGAAAAAATCCTACCCACTACTTGACCAGATAGGATAAAAAAAACTTGTACTGACAAACGCGACAAAAATTTACCTAATTAAATACTAAAAATAATTCATAAATTTTATACAAAATAATAATTACTTAAAATAAATAAATTAAATACCTATAATTAAAATACATCAAATTATGGCAAACTGATACAGTAAAGAAAATTATCTACTTTGATAGCTTCTCAATAAAATATAAAATATTCTCAAACACGTGCAGGAAACAAAATGAAGGCTACGAGTCTACTTTTTCAATATTAAAATTTTCTCTTATTATAATTATAAAGAATGCATTCTCTTTCTTAAAAATATATATATACTTAACTAGTGTAACAGCAATAACTAATTCACAAACTTGATTAAATCTTGGCTCCGTAAAAATAAATTATTATAACAAATTTTATTCCAACATCATATCTTTACTTGAACTGCACAAGACGGGAGACCAAAATTTAATGTCCTTCATATCCACCACAGGACAAGTCAAAGTCCATATCCCTACCACGTCTCATAAACTTCGCACATGTATACAATATTAACATATCAAGTTGAAAAGCGTAAATAATCTTCAGGCATCTTTTCTTTTAAATTCAAATAACAAAATAAATATTAATATACACAGACTACCAAAAGACTACTATACCTCCCAAATTCTTAAACATAAACCAAAATACAGTGTGTACCAAAACATTTGCTCCACAGAAAAATAAATTTGAAATAAAACAATTTATTTAAATATTAATAATCCACGATATAAAAAAAACCATAGCAGTACGTATCATTTCGGTGCGCGCCTCGACTTACAGACACGTTTTCCTGGCCGAGTCATGTCTCGAAATGGTGACATTTATTGGCCTTGAAGATTATGCGACCTGACTCCCCTCGATTATTTTTCTGGGGTTTTCTCAAGACAAAGTCTATTCTAATAATCCGCGGACGAATAATGACCTAAAGCAAAATATTCGTCAAGTTACTGGTGACATTGAACCACAATTGTGTCAAAAGCTATTGACAATTTTACGCAAAAAATAGTTATCTGTAGAAACAGCCGAGGGGGACATTTGCAGAATATTATTTTTAAATCATAACTGCCATGTCTCTACTTTTTGATGAAATATACAATTATGTTACTTTTCTAAAATTGTTGGTTTTATTTAAAAAGAAATCCCGAAGTACCTATTCTGATAGCCTTTATATTGCGTTTTCTAATGGTTATTTCATACTTTTTTATTAACAGCTGTATTGACATCGTTTGTCGCCAATAAATAATGTTTTTACGAAGAGAAATAATATTTGAAGGATAATCAGAATTGCCAACGAAATTGAACAAATTAAGAAATTATTTTCAGCATATAGTTTTCTTTTTTTGTCAATGATAGGAATAGTAACAGTATACATGTAAATACCTCTTAATTTCTAAATGTAATTCTTAATTTTATTTTTTGAATGTATTCTATTACTATTCTGTTCTTTAATTTAGAGGAGTAAAGTGAAAAGACGCATTTACACTAAGTAATTAATAGCAGCAAATGTCAGCATTAGAATTTGTTCATTAGATCTAAAAAAAAAAATCAAGGCACTACTGTAGACACAGATTTATTCACGTTAACGAAAGTTATATCTAATACATAAACACACACGCAACTTCTTTATACATACGTATAAATACTAATAAGAGAATAGTACTTCTTCACTTATCAAAAAAGTGCTCCTCGCTAAGAGTAAAAGTGCTACTTCCGGTCCGAATTTTGAAATTTCATATATACAAAAAATATTGCAAATCCAGTTTTAAATACTTATCTACTCTTGATAAATTTATATAAAATTCATAACCTACGACATATTTGCAAAAAATCGCTATTCGATAAGAGTAAAAGTGGTACTTCCGGTCTGAATTTTGAAATTTTTTTATACAAAAGATATTGAAAATTATGTTTTAAATACTTTTATACCCCTAACGTACTTGTCTAAAAAGCATGACTTTGGAAATATTCGCAAAAAACTGATTTTCGATAAGAGTAAAAGACCTACTTCCGGTAGGAATTTCGGAAAACTTTTTAAATAAAATTATTCTCAATTTTAATTTTAGGTATATATGAATTCTTTATAAATTTGTTTAAACTTAGTAGTTGACGAAATATTGGCAAAATTCGATTTTTTCGCTGAAGTAAACTGCTACTTCCGGTCTACCGATTTTACTGAAAAACTAATCAGATCTCAAGAGGGAGATTATACACGTAAATGCAATATTTGGAATTGATATCTGCAGCGGCTTGACCGCTGTCGTGGTCACACACACAGAGACACACACACACACACAGAGAGAGAGAGAGAGAGAGAGAGAGAGAGAGAGAGAGAGAGAGAGAGAGAGAGAGAGAGAGAGAGAGAGAGAGAGAGAGAGAGAGAGAGAGAGAGAGAGAGAGAGAGAGAGAGAGAGAGAGAGAGAGAGACATTTTTTAAAAACCACTTTTTTGGTATGAGACCTTAAAACGTGGATATCTGCAAAAATCTCGAGGTCGAAAATTTTCATCATCACAATACTTCCTTATACTACATATAAGAAAGTAAAATCACTTTTTTGGTATCAGGGGACTTCAAAACTTGGACATCTGCAAAAATCTCTCGATGCTGAAAATTTTCGTCATCACAATACTTCCTTATACTACGTATAAGAAAGTAAAAAGTAAGAAATTTCTGCCTATTTCTGTGGATTTTTAGTGTTTTTTCATGATATTTTTTCCTCTTATTCTATTTATAACTATAAGGTCCGCTACATCAATATTATCTGCTCTGCACACTGAGTTAATACATTTTAAACGTTAATAGAGCTTTCTAGTAAAACTTGATCAAGGGTTCAGGTTTTTTTTCGATCGCCTTATCACATTCTTCAACATCAGTATCATGCAATTCAGTCTCTCACTCCTAAACATAAGATGCGGCCTATTGTACATAAAATTTGGACAAACTTGCATATCGCACAGCCAGTTCGATAGTGCCATAAGTGCAAATAACTACAATGTTGGGAAATGGGTTAAACAGTTTGGGACAAATGAGTTTTTATTTATAAATTTCTTATTTTGTTATTTAATGCCTTGAAAACTAGAATGAAAGGACAGTATGTTGTGACTTATCATTAGGTTTTGACGAAAATTAAGAAAATTCTATTAATTGACTTTTGCTACTTACGGCGATACTGCACTGACCATTTGAATGATTTTATGGCGATATTGCACAAAAACAAACTACCTATAGTTTGTTTTTGTGCAATCTAATCCTAATTAGATTGCAACTTTTATTTAAAATTAAAAAAACGTACAAAACTTCTTAATTTTTATTGGAGCAAATTCTTATAAAACTCGTGGTAAACAGGTTTTATCAAATTTTTTTCACACAGTTCTAAAAGGTGAGTCTTAGTTTTATCCGAGACCAAAGGTGGTTGTGTGTATGCTTTCTTCAATTCACTTTCTTCTAGAGAAACGGAGCGTCCTCTAGTGTTTCCTTTGATGCAAACTTCTTCAAAATCATGAGCATTAAAATCCGTTTTGTAGAAAAATGAACCGGGAGAATTTTTTTCAACTTTGATAACTTGAATGTCATTCCAAACTACTTTTTCATCCTTTTTATTTTTTGTGAAATTTTTTCCTATCTTTGAATTAAGATCCTTAAAGTCATAAAACTCTTCTGTGGACATTTCCTTTACGTTGTAAGGTTTTCCTTCTTTTATGGCAGACCTTATAATCACAGGCCATTGTGCAGGGACGTAGATGGGGCCTGTTTTTAGAATTCTTTTCTTCTGCCTCTCGATAGCGGAGTGCATTGCATCTCCTTCGTTTTGTGTGTGACCTACGGTCAGAAATTTGTGTGTTATAGATTTTATATTATGTTTTGCGACTGCGTAGAGGTACATGGTTACAATAAATTTATTTTTGTTCTGCCCAACGCAGTTATCGCTATAAAATATAACTTCTTTCTCAATACAGGATGTTGACAGATAATCTAACAAACACGTAGCTATTTCATTAGCTCCTCGATTGGCTATCGCTTCGTGCCAAAAGTAACAGCTCCCAGATTTTGCAATAATGTCAAAAATGGTAAAATTGAAGCAATTCAGGCGGCATTTATAGAAAAAGGTAGAAATATCTCCGCATGGTGTGGGAAGAACTGCTTGTAAATCAAAGCACGCCACTATGACTCGGGGATCATGTTTTCCTAGTTCTACATCTTGCGCCTTTTCCTCTCTGCTTTTCTTTTTATTGTTGATGTGCTTGGTGTAATTTTCTTCTAGGACAGCTTTCTCTTCAATACTAGAATTATTATATGATTCGCATACAGCACATTGGTCTTTCTTTGGTTGGAAAAAAGTTATATTGAACTCTGAATTAAAAATAGACTCATAGGTAAATTTTTTTGCCACTGGTCGACCTTCACTTTCTTCCTGTGCCTTATAATAGCGATACATTTGTGCTATTGTAAGCGATCCATCTATGTATTCTTTTGTAGTTTGTGCCCTCAAATAATGTGATTCTATTCGTTGGAAAGAATTTATATGGTCTCTGATTTTCTCCTTTATTGGAGCAGCAACAGTTTCAAGCCTTTTATAGTTACCTCTTTGGTCTCTTTCGACAGATCCTCTGCCATCTGACTTTTTCCACGTGGTTCTAATAAATTTGTCGCCTATATCCAAAGTGTTCATGAAAAACTTTTTACAGACCTTTACTTTTGTCCCATTTAATGTGAGGAAGTATCCCAAGTTATCACCACGCGTGCTGCCTTCAATGACTCTTCTGTATTTTGGGCAAAGTTTTTCCAAATGAGAAGCAACAAATTGTCTTTGTAAAGCGTTATCTTTCAGGTTCCAAAAATGAGAATGAATGTCTTCTCGATTAGCATTGCTAAATTTTTGGTTGCACTTTGTTCTACAATTATCTCCACACGCAGGTTTTAAAACCTTTCCTCCTTTTTGCCTTTTGCCCTCTGTTATATACGGTAGCCCAGAATTAACTTTTAGTTTCTTTATATTTTTCTTCCATTCTTCTGGTCTGCGGATTCTTTTTCTAGTAGTTTGTTTTTTAGTTGTTTCATTTAGTACATCAGCATTTTCTTTCACAGTTTCATTTCTCACCACCATTTCACCACTGTGACCTAAATTGTCTTCTACTTGGCTACTATCTTCATTTTCAGGTAAATAAGTTCTGTCTGCCACTGAGTCATCTGAACTAAAATCTAAGTGTCATCTTCCACTTCATGCTGACTGAGTTCATTAGGTTGCTCCGACAGTTACTCTGGTTCAATATCAGGTTCATCCGGAAGTGCAACAGGAAGAAGCTCATGCAAAGTGGACGAACTATCATCGTGAGCAGAAATCTCTTCATTTGCAATCGTCGGCTGAGACAAAACAATTTAACAGGATACATTAAACAAGCAATAATAATTCACAGTAGCACTAACCTCAAAATTTTCGGCTAAGTTTTCATCACTTACAACGTTCAATGCAAGTTCGACTAGTCTTCTTGCTCTGGACATTTTGTTAACAACAGACATAACACTAATAGATCGTTATTGACAATAAAACTCACTGCAATGTTTTAGAAGAATTCACATGAATGCTGTCAAACATGCAAACGAAGTTGTGGCTACACCGAATGACTGTTTTTACACCAGTTTCAGCTGTAAGTTAAATACATCCCTATTACACTGACTTGTTTCTTGAAGCGATACGGCAACAACTGCTAGTTATGGCGATATTACCCGCACACCAAATTGTTGTGCGGGTAATATCGCCATAAGTAGCAGTTGTTGCCGTATCGCTTCAAGAAACAAGTCAGTGTAATAGGGATGTATTTAACTTACAGGCTGAAACTTGTGTAAATTTAGTTACGGCGTTATTGCACTGTATGTAGACATAATAAAGGAACATTAATATCACCATAACTCAAAATTGGTATTTTTGCACTTATGGCACTATCGAACTGGATGTGCGAATATATTATGGAGACAGGAGTAACTTCAGGTCCCATTGTACGTAGAAGTTCAAGAAATTTGAACATTGAATTCTCAATATTCCATGAGCTTTTAAAAATAGTGAGCGGCATAGTTTCGTCATCATCCTTATTTGAAGCTCTATCTAAAATGTTCTTCCAACAATTTTTCTTCTATAATTTTGGGATGAAGATGTTTCCTCTGCGCTCTAATGTTTAACTTTTTCAAGGTATCGGAAATATTATTTATATCGTTTTCTACTACAGTAGACAGAAGGTTTTTTCTGTACTACGAGTACAATTTTGTTGGTCTAATTACATGTTGGTCTTGGTGTGATATTAGGAAAGAGAAACATTACAATTTGGCCAACTACACTTATTAATGTATCTTCATTTGTTTGTAATGGCAAGTTATCTAGTATAAATAAAGCTTTTATCGAAAGACTCTTGTCCTTTAGAAACCTTTTAACTTTAAGTAGAAAAAAATTACAGACGAATAATGAAACGAGTGTTTAAAAATGCTAGGGTTCATCAAAGCTGATTTTGAATGTTTTTGTAGTTGGCAGGAAATTTGAAATTTTTAAATGACCTTCGGTTCATAGCCTTACCAATAACCAATGCCTTTAATTTATAAGATCTAGTACCATTAGTCTATACCAAAAATGTTATTCTCTGCTTTTCTGTTCTTCTACCAGCAGCCGCTTTTCTTCCGTCGTGACAAAAATTTAGTCTGGTATCAATCTCCAATAGAGTCCTCTCTCGTTGCCATTGCACAGTTAGTCCAATATAATATTATGTCGTATTTTATTTTTTAACTAAATTTTAAACGGATGCAAGTGTTTGTTAAAAGAAACATTTTTGACCAGATATTTTCAGAAAATAATCTCCAAACCTCACCGTAATTTTTTTATTATATTCTCTGGTTTGCTTTTTGCTTAATTATTTTACCAATTGCAATACAATTTTTTTTCTTTAGTCAAGAAACCATGTGTAGTTATAATTTTTTTTTCCATTTTGGGGAACTCGTAACTCATCTTGCCTGGTTCCAACTAAGTATATATCACAGCTTAGAAATAATTTTACTTTCTTTATTTTATTTATTGCAGATTTTGCGACATTATATTTTTTGGCTTAATGCATTACATTTTGTGTATTCCCATCTTGAATAACAAATGACTTTTTATGAAGAGTAAGCACTTTGATTTTTTAAACGACATTTTATTCCTAAATACCGAAATTCCTATGTAAACACAAATAATGACCACTAACAACGAACTGGCTACTTCCAGCGAATACACGAAATAAAATACGTAAAACTATAGGACCGGTGTAGTATCGATTACATATGTATATCGGGCTTCACCAACAAATATATCGGGGATTTACGTTTTTTGCCTTGTTTAAGTAAGAGCGACGATATTCGCGAAGCGAAGTAAATTACATATTGCTGTGATCCTTGCCAATTAACTATTCAAGGAATTTATTAAAGGTCAATATTTTTAAAAATAAAATATATGTAGGTTTACGCATATATCCCAGGAAATTAGCCTTATGCTAATTTGAGATTTTATCACTTCTGCAAAAATGTGGGATAGGCAATGTCACACTTCACTAGCTCAGATAATAGGATCACTAATAAATCTCACCTCAGGGGCAGAAATGTTCTTTCTCAAAAGGATTTTACTCTTTAGCTTTTCGACAGGTCAGATACATTAAATAAAATACAGAAATATCTTACAAAATCATTTATTATACATAACTCAAAAAAAAATTAACAAAGAGAAACAAATTCCTTATATATAATAAGACAAATGTAAATAGATATAACGTACTCGCAAGTGTTGAGTTCAATGTTTCTAATACAAAATGAAATCAAGAAATTTATTACAGGTGATGGCTTATGCCAGACATTGTTATAATGAGCAAAAGAAAAATTTATTATAATGTACACATTAGAAGCTTTCATATTAATCTTATCCAAATGCATTTTCTCACTTCTGGATAACATTTCCAAAGAAAATTCACGCTAATGAGTCAATCAAGGCTCCATCCTATGTGTTTGTGTTTGTAGAACTCATTAAACGCACCCTTGATCCACGTCACAACGTGTCCAATTTCTAATACTCAAAAAGAATGAATGAAAAATTATTCTGAAATTAAATTAGAAAAATGTTTATATATGCATTAAAACGTCGACTCTGTGCTGATATTAATCTAATTCAAATGCATTTTCTCACTTCTGAATGACATTCTCAACACAAATTCATGTGAGAGAATCAATTAGAGCTCCATTCTATAAGTTCATTATTGCAAACTTATCTAACACATCCCTACTTCTAAAAAAAAAAAAAAACTCAACATGTCTAATTCCCATGCATAAACACGAAATTAAATAAAAATAATTATAAACTCTAAACAAAAGTACTAACATTGTTAATTATCTATATAATTCACCACACAAAACATAAACACTGTGTAATCGTATGAGAGAAAGGAAAATGTATTTATATGAAATACCTGCGCTCTTCGTACAACACTTCAAAATCTTCCATGTTCATTTGCATCTACAATGAATTTTAAGATATAATAAAATTATATTAAATAGTATAACTAAATAAAAAAAAACGTGTCTGTGTATTTATGTAAATTTGTGATAAATTGTAAAATAAAACGTCCTTATTCTAAATTAATTACAATCTCTGGAATCTTTACCATAACATGTCGTGTATTGCCATCATGTCTTAAATCTTCCGACCCTTAATTAAAATAATGATATCTCCTAAACATAAATCAAATGTATTTATTTGCATTTGAAGATATTTTAAGTTCTGAAAAATTGTTTCTTAAAATTATTCAAAGTTCCTTATAAAATATTAATTGAGAAATTATTCCCGTAAATTATTATTTCATTTTAATACAGACACCGTATGTTTATTTGTATTCTAAAGCGATTTTCACCTGCATATAAAATTCCTCGAAACATACCGTTAATAATACGAAATACAACTTTTTTTGGTTATATATTCATTTACATTTACATTTTCCATTTTCGTTCTATATTACATTTAAAAAATATATATTTATTATTATTGTGTATACATTATTCTAGTACATTTCGCTCGGTCTGATCATGATTTGTATCAAACTCTAAAAACGAACGAGTATAGCAGTAACGCGTTGACTATATTTCTCTCGCTCCCTTAGTCGACTCGAGCCGACTTTACCCGAACGAGCGTTACATAGCCGAGCGTGACGGCTCAGTCTCGTTCAGTGCCCACAATCAACGCGCCCATAGAAGTTTTCACTTCAAAAATTTAAGCATGCCCGGTGAAACTATTTATTATTCGCACTCTCAAATATACTTTACCAACATCATGTTGTCAAAATCACTACTAGGAATGTGGAAATACATTACTGCTTGAAAACGTAAACAAACAAATGCAACATAAAATCGATGTGATAATATCAATTTAATTTACAAAAACTAAAGAAAATTTCAACATAAAAGCGTGAGAATATGTAAATTACTACTAGAACTTCATTTAATAAGGTAGGTACAGCAATACATTTATGCACTTATAACCTTATTTATATCGCCAAAGTAACACATTATAGCCATTGAAAAATGAGATCATAAATCACTCTATTGCTGATACTTTCATCCTTAAACGATTTTCGTATGTTATTTAGACATTTCATTCTAATTTTTTTGTCTTCTTTTTAATACGAAACAAAGGAAATACATCCGTAATCCCTGGAATGCGTTTTCGTATGAAAAATGATTAATGCCTGATTTGAACAGCCTCAGGTAAAGAAATATTATTTACTTAAGCCCCATCATGAGATTCTACACATCGAATGGTTTCAGGCAACACATCTTTTCACGTTAAAGTTACAGATAAACAATTAGTTATCAATATTTACTTGCTGTACAGGGATTATTCAGATAATAATTTCATAAATAACATTTTTAACAACATCATTACATTGTTTTATTTAAGATATAACTAATTGTTTAAACAAAAATAAATTTACTGAAATCTTAATCTATTGTAATTCCACAATAAATACAAATACAAAGTGCATTCTTTAATCTTAATCTATGACTATTCTAAAAAGTTAAATAAAATGAAATTAACATAAATCTAGTTGTGGTCTTTACAATATTTATATATATACAGCTTATTTTCTAACACAATATCACAGCAATATGTTGTTGATTTGAATGCAAGTGTTTATATCATACCAATGGATTTTACAAATTAAATTTATTTCCATTGGTGAATGTACAGTTTATTCACGATATACGATTGTCTAGCATAATTAATTTGTTGCTTACATTATGCAGGTTTCCGTTACGCGATGTCTACGCTATTGAGGGTCTTCTATATTCTGCCTCCCATTAATTATTGCTTTCATATCCTATCAAAACCAAGCATGCGCTATATACTTGGATGTGGTCCGCTTATTGCAATTACCAATTGGATAAGTGATAATTTTTGTAAACAGAATTGCAGTGTTGTTTTTTGTAATAAAGGATTAAATGTAGTATTAGCTTAGAATGTTTCGAATTACCGGTAACCCTGTATATTATGTTCTTGTAGAACTGCATTTTACTAAACAAGTAATATTAATCTTCCGTTCTAATAATACGCTTTAAATTTATGTCGAACATCTGTTCATTTCCGACACTGCATTAATGACTGCTTCTTTGGCAAACGCAATGTCTTGGATCATTCCATCTGAATTTTACATCCGCCATATCAACTGAATCGATGCAAACAGCTCGTAGCATCGAACACTACGAGAACATCTCAGCAACGGTCTCGCTTTGCTGCCACAAACTCGAAAAAGAAAGAAATTCCGGAAAATAAAGACGTTGTTGCAATTCGTTCTTCTCTCGACTCGCCCGAGGCTAGAAAACTGCCTAACCTCTTTTTTCTTCTGCCCATTCTATTTTTGCGAGAAATAAGCTCATGTTATAATGGCACATGCATAACGTAAAAAGAATAGACGGATCCTTCTACCTTGCCTTCTTGCATCACTTAACGTGTTAAATGAAACGGAAAATCTCCATTCCTCTGCGAACAGTGGCTCTCTTTGTGACGTTACGAAGGACTTAAGTTTAAACCTCGTCTTTACCTACCAGTGCCAATTCTGCTATACCGTGCATGTCTCTTTTACTATTGTGCTGTACGCATCTTATTTTTCCGTCCGATCGGAGTGCGATTCTTGTGATGTTTTTGTTTGGAATTGGAGTACAATTCAGTGCCAGTGGAGGCGGCGGCATCTCGATTCTTTAGCAGTTTCTTTTATTGTGCTCACAGGAGGTAATCCAATGTTTTCTAATTGGTACGTCCTCTTTTCTTGAGTGTGTTGGTTGCCAGATTTGTCAGGGATGGTTGATAATGAATGGCGCGATTATATGCGGATGAAATTTCAGTAGGTTCTTTTATATAATGTCTTTTCCGGTGCTATCCCTTGACGGTTTCTTTTAATATGAAATGGCTCTTATGTTAAATTTAATACGATTTTATATATACAAGATGAACGTAGTACTATAATCAATGGAAGATAGGAATATATGATTATTATTAAACTAGGTTTGGAGAATTAAAAAAACATTACTAATTTACAGACAAAGCTGTCTGTATATTAAAAACCAGAAAACTGTTAAAAATTCTTCATGTTGTGGCAGATACACTTACATGTGCAAACATAAATATTCTTTTTCAACTATACAGAGTGTTCGTGTTTAAAATGTGACGTTAATTTTGAACAGATCTGTATACTCCGGAATTTTGTTTATTTTATTTATATTCGTAAGAATATTGTTATGTTTCCTGACGTTTTGGCGTTAGCAATTGTCGTTTGATTTATTCTTTTTTATTAGATTGTCCCGGCATCTGTTTGGCGAGAACGGTCTTTAGCGTAAAATAGATTTCTTCCATGTGGCTCGGCGAATGCAAATCATAGTCAACTCATGTATATGCAACTTTTATTACGCTTGATCTATTTACTGTTTATCCTACTGATACATCTGCAACCTTAATTGCGCTAGTTTCGTATTTCAGAATTTACATTATTACTTTACTTTTTACTTTTGGTTTTATCTTAAAGAATTTTCTTTTAATTTCTCATCTCTCCCCTAGTAATTAGTGGGCTTCCTTTTTGTTGCAAGTATCGTCTGTATCATTTCTAAATGTTTCCGTAGTTCTCGAATCGTCCGTCTGGCGTTGCTTCTGGTGTGAACGTTCATTTTGAACGCCTTCTTCTCGCCCATTTTGACTGTTAAGCTTATCGATATAAGCGATCAATATTCACTCTTAATTTATGGTGAATTTATACCGATACCGTACCGTAGTAATTATGCTGTTAGCGGATTCATGAGCAGTTACTTTTTTATAAATTGGTTTAATAACCATTTTTTTTTCACTGCACGCCTCGGAATTTAATCTCGCCACTCGGGCAATAATAGTCATCTTCTTAACCTTAATATGTAATATACTATTAATAAATTACATATCGATATAAAATGAAAAAAAAATAGCAGTTATCAATAAGTAAACTAATTGATGATGCGTTTTTCTATTTCTATATAGTCAGTTAAATCGATAAAGTATTGCAATAATATTATACCTTACATTTAAAACACTCCTTCATTTTCCTCATTAATTACTATGCATCGTAAACAGCATGGGCACGAGTATAGAACCGTGTGAGACTCCAAATTGAACATGTAAAAAGAGTGATTTTCGTAGTCCTAGTCCGTTACATAATTGGATAATAATATTAGACTTGATAGTTACAAGTTCTCCGATATTTTGTTTATTAATTGTTGTGCATCATAAAAAGCATTGGTCCATGTATAGAGCTTGTGAATACTTATTGATAAAAAAGTAATGTGTGCCTGTACATGACTAAGGCATTGCCATTTAGATATTTTTGTGTTGTTAAATTGGCAAATTGGAAATGTCTTTCTTCATTTATTCTAGCACAAATGTCCGGCGTAAATATTTAATTTACAAAATAAACATTATAGTCTGTTTCAAGATATAGTGCGAATGCAAGCTCCCACAGGCTGCATGAACACAGCAGGTGGTGTACAATGAAAGCAATTGATATGAGAAACAGCTACAGGTCCGTATTGTCAATATTTGATTAGAAATTATAAAAGTATACGTGTATATAATATGAACGTATATTTATGAGAAATGTCACCTATGGTATGTAAAATACAAGAATACATTTTGCTGACTTATTTGTTATTTATTGAATTAAATATTAAAATTAAACATTCATATTAATTCCTTTATTTTCTTAATATCCTTAAGCTGCCACAGATAGTTTTCAGGTACTTAAAATTGTGTTTGCCATCGCCGGATTATGTAAGGATTAGCACAATAAATCCTTAATGCTTTTATAAATGACGTAGCACGAGATCTTGAAACAGACTACATTTTATTATCATATGATTATGCTTTTCGTGCAATATTGCAAGTATATTGAAATAGCATTAATAACCATAAAATTATGTAAAAGTTTATTAGTTTATACGGACAATTTTCAAAATCATCTCTCGAAAACATTTTAAACTGCGTTTATGGGATAGATTCAAATGTCAAACTTGCCAATTAATTTGAATTCACTCAGGGGTGAAAATTGTAAAACGTAAAAATGAAATATCGAAAAACTCGAAAGTTAGATTTTGTGGTTCTTCCACATACAGACTGAGTCATTAGTAACCGCTTCTTTGATTGCTCTTTTGTGTTTTAAATAAAATAAAAAGCAATTAGTGGTAGATTCATGGTTGCTTGGGGCGCATATTCTAAAAATACTTTAAGCTCTGACGCACTTCCGGTTTCAACGGAAATGCATGAAATTTAATTTTTTAATTGACTCTCAATATATTTTTGGATTTTCTAGTACTATTTTAAATTGCCTATTTAAGAATTTTTTCTTTTTCAAAATTGAGCCATTAGTTTTTGAGTTCTAAATTTTTACAACATCTCAAACAACTTGGTTTTTTCAAAAACTACTTCCTGAAATTTTCACATACCAAAAACTTATTTTTTTAAATGGAACATCCGGTATTTTATTATGGCATTTTGTTCCTTTTTTTATTCTCCTTCATTTTTGTTAACAATGTCCTATACCTATCTTTTGTAATTTCTGAGATAATCACTATAGGAGCAATTAGCGGTCAAATAAAGAACTACGAGCCCTGTTCTATGCACCCAAATATTCGTCCAATAAAGGCTGGAATGCGGCTGACTGAGTCAACTGCTAAAGAAAGTCGGTAAGCATTTATGACAAATTTCTTTGCTAGCATCCAGACTTTATGCACATCGATCTCTGGTAGAAGTCAACCGAAGCCAGAAACCTTCGAAAGTATAAAGGAACGGTTTGAGTGAACAGAATGTACTGAATATGAAAAAATGAGGTGTGGCCACCACACGACTTTCTTATACGTATAAGCGTTTCAAGCTATACAATTTTAAGAATTTTTGTATACAAAAATTATTCAAAATCCTATTCTAAGTCCTTTCATTCTCTTAATAAATCGCTATATAATGCATACATTGCAAGATATTCGAAAAAAAAGTGCTACTCCCTAAGAGTAAAATTTTATTTCCGGTCCGAATTTTGACATTTCACGTGTACAAAAAAATATTGCAAATACAAATCTAAATACTTTTGTACTCTTGATAAATATATATAGAATGCATAATTTACGACATATTTGCAATAAATCGCTATTCGGTAAGAGTAAAAGTGGTACTTCCGGTCCCAATTTTAAATTTTGTTTTATAGAAAAGGTGTTGAAAATTAAGTTCTAATTACTTTTATACCCGTATCGTAACTGTTTAAAAAGCATGACTTGCGAAATATTCGCAAAAACCTGATTTTCGGTAAGAGTAAAAAACCTACTTTCGGTAGGAATTTCGAAAAACTTGTTAAATAAAATTATTCTCAATTTTATTTTAAGTATGTACATATGAATTCTTTATAAATTTATTTAAACTAGTAGTAGACGAAATATTGGCAAAACTTGATTTTTTCACTGAAGTAAACTACAACTTTCTATCTACCGATTTTACTGAAAAACAAATCAGATCTCAAGAGGGAGATTGTACACGTAAATATAAAATTTTGAATTGATATCTAGAGCGGTTTGACCGCTATCGTGGTCACACACACAGAGACATTTTTTAAAAACCACTTTTTTGGTATCAAGAGACATCAAAACGTGGACATCTGCAAAAATCTTGAGGTCGAAAATGTTCTTCATCACAATACTTCCTTATACTACGTATGAGAAAGTAAAAAAGAGAGGTAAATCAATAACTAGTGAGGATAAGATGTTTATGGTACTTGGGAGTGTAGTCGAACACCCGCATACCAGTACTACGAAAATTAGTCGTCAGTTAGATTAAGTCAAATTTGAGAATCCAGAATAATTAGGAAATATGTAATTAATCCGTAGCATAGTCATACACAGGGTTAGATGAAAGAAATATTCAGAATCGCTTACATTTTTGTCAATGGGCAGCAGATAAATTATCCTGACTTTCTCAATTCTATTAAAGTGAATACGTTTATAGTCACAATCTTTGTTATTATAACACATAAAAAAGCCCTCACTTTTTCACACCTGCAAGCTTTCAAAATCGTTGGTCATTCAATGTGTGGGGAGGAATAGTGGGTAGTTACATAATTGGACCTTATTTCTTTGATGAAAATGTTAATGGAAGAGAGTACCTTCGCTTTCTACGGATGAATTTTCAAAATTTTTTGAAGACATCTTCAAATATGTCAGTAAACATACCCTTTATTTTATTTCGTTGTTAACCAACAGCGTAAAAAATGAAATACTGCAACTGGAAATTCCTCTTCATTCTGTAAAATTATTACTTTTGGGATAGTTGGATTTAACATTTACTTTGTTTGGCAGTTGACTAAGGAAGTCGGGCCCCATTCCTGCTTTCCATTGGTTGAACGAATATTTTGATGCATAGAACAACAGCGCTTTTAGTTTTTTAATTGACCGCTAATTGCTCCTATAGTTATTATCTCAGAAATTACAAAAGATAGGTATAGGACATTGTTAACTAAAATGAAAGTGAATTAAAAAAGGAACAAAATGTCTCGATAAAATACTGGGTGTTCCATTTAAGAAATAGAAGTTTTTGGTATGTGAATATTTCAGGAAGTAGCCTTTAAAAAAACAAAGTTTCTTGAGATATTGTCGAGTGCAACTTTTACCAAATGATGCAGAATTATCTTGATTACAAGAACCACTAAAGTTAATGTTTTGACTTTTAAAAACAATGTCAAAATGAATTTTTTCTGAACACGTGTTTTCATCAAATATTTTCAAAACAAATTAATAACTGAAAAACTGTTGGCTCAACTTTGAAAAAGAAAAAACAGCTGAACAGACAATTTAAAGCAGTACTAGAAAATCTAAAAATTTATAGAGTGAGTAATTTAAAAAAATTAAGTTTCGTACATTTTTACAATATGCGCCAGAAGCAACCATGGATCTTCCACTTATTATTTTTTCTTTTATTTAAAACACAAAAGAGCAATCGAAGAAGCGGCTACTAATGACTCACCCTGTAAATTTGAAAACTACCAATTAGGTTTTTTGAAAATCTCGTTTGAGTATCTCTATATCTTATCGAGTTCAAAGTGGTCTGACCCATTCAAGATATTTTCGAACTCCTTTTTAAGTGTCTTAAGTACTTTTAAATCTATTAGACATACAAAATACAACAGGAAAAACATTCTTGAATAATAAATAACCGTTGATAATAAAACTTCGTGATAAAGTGCCGCAAAATTAGCGTTTCAAAATTCACCGTTTAAATAATTTCAATACCTACCTTCTTCTTCTCATTGTGGACGCATATATAGCATACAAAATACCCAATTAAGATAGATTAAACATTCAGCTTAAAAAGAACGAACCTTCTATTATTACGCCATCATTCCATTTAAGGTTCAATTCAATTTGCCCGTCGCCCTCATACGTCGAAAATCACAACGTCTAGCCTCGGCCTGAAACCTCTAACTTATAATTTTCACATGTTTATCGACGGTTACCATCTAACCGTGTTCATCTATGTATATAATCGTGTCTTTAAACGATGATGTTTTGATGTTATCCCTGCCTTCAGTTGTAAATTACAGAACCGGATGTTAACAAATCTTGGGAATTAAAATTAAACACTATTTTTTGGCTTTGAGAAATTGATAAATATAAAGTCGAATTTCACATAATGTAGAAATATATAATATAGGGTAATTGATAAGATTAAAAGACTGAAATCGAAGCACAGGCGCGTAATCGTAACTTATTGGGTCCAAGTAATTGGCGTGTAGCTATTGAGTATGGATTAATATTATTCTGAATTATTACTTAAAATCTAACATGTAATCCAGCTGGCAAAACAATAAGTTCTTAAATTTTTACTGATTAAACAGTTATTGAATGTCATTTTTTTAAAGTCTGCTATAATGTAATTTAATTTTCACACACATAAACATTATATTTACATGAAAAAATACATATTTAACTTTCAATGCTATTAGATGTCAATTTTAGCATAATAAATTTTCCAACTAAATATAATTTCTTATACTAATAAATCACCAAAATTATATTTCATTACATCTTCTCGTCACTGTCTATTATGTTTTTACCATTGCTGAAATAATATTTTTAATTTTCAAAATTAGTTTCTGAATGATACATATAGGTGTATTTATTATCGGACTACATTACTCTACCATTGAACTTTCTATACCCCCTACCACCTGCTTTTTTAAATGCATTATGTCTAAACCGCACTATAACCAGTTTGCACAGTGTGGACATCACAAATCCTACAACTTCAGAAAGGCTAATTTTCTGTTAGTGTATGAACCTTTCCTGAGCATGGATTGGTCCTTGGTGTGCAATACAAAATAAGTCCTACATTCATGCAATCAATTTTGTAATATAATCTATCGCATATTTGACATCAGTGCACCTTTGCAGCTTATGACAAGTGGACGGCATCACTATCCCCCATGATTGAATAGAAACATTATTCGATTGCTTCAGCAAAAAAGTAACGATCCATAAGAATTTTAAAGCGAATGGTTCTCGATATTATAACGCTCGATTCAAATATTTTAGATGCATATGCAAGTTTCTCATAAACAGTGTTTACAGAGAATATTTAGAGGAAGTGCAGATCGATCTTTCATCCGACCCAAAATTACGGTGGGAATTTGTGGGTAATAGACTCTGGCGTACCAGAACACCAGAAGTTATGCATTGGAATGCTGCAAAATTGTCTAACCCCCTACAGATTATGGAAACTTCTAGAGAGTACTTTAATAGTGTATCTCGTATATCATCGACCCAAAACCATTGTGTTGATCTTGACATGGTCTCTTGACAGTTCAAGCATACTTCCGCCTGTCATGGAAGTGGTGTTGACAATATTCCTAGCTTTATTATTAGAGACAGTGCTCATGCGTTAGCTAAACCTCTGAATTTCCGGACTTATGGGAGGTTTCACGAGGTTTTCCCGTTTTGAAGCAGGGTGACCCGTCTGATCTAACAAACTACAAACTAATTTCGATCCTATGCAACTTTGCTAAGATTTTTTAGACAATTATTTGCGACCGTGTTTACAACCATGTTAGAAGTTACTTATCTCCATCTCAATATGAATTTATAATTAAACGTTTCACACTAACCAATCTGTGTTGTCTTACTGAACATGTTTCGGATGTCGTGGATAGAAGAGGTTAAGTTGATGTAATCTCCACTGACTTTCAGAAGGCTTTCGACCAAATTGATCATTTCATTCTACTAAATAAGCTATCTGTCCGGCACTGATAGGATTCTTTACATCTTACATGTTCAAGATGAAGCAGTTTGTCGAATATCGCAAGATTCGAACGCCTATGTCAGGCGTTCCGCAGGGATCTAATCTGGGACCTGTATTGTTTCTCATTTTTATAAATGATATTACCAAAGCGATAAACTGTAAGACGCTTCTCTTCATTGACGATTTCATTTTATTCAATAAAGTTGACACAGTGGAGCTGCAGAGGAATCTGGATGCCGTTGGCGTGTGGTGTGGGACGAACCAGCTTTGCCTCAACTCAAACAAATGTAAAACAATAAGTGACTCAAGGAAGATTGATGCAATATAGTTTGACACTAAGCTGAACTTTCGCACTTCCGCACTGCACGATGATAAAGGACCTGGTTGTTACCTTTGACATCAGGTTGTCTTTTGGTTGAACATGTCAACCAGGCGGAGGCTGGCGCGTACAACATATATGGATTTATCTAGAGAAATTTTCAGGATTTTAACATTATGCCTGAGTATTTTGCATTGCACCTACATTAAATCAAAAGTAGAGTATGCTTCACTGGTATGGGATCCCATATATCAATCCCATATTAACAACATAGAAGCAGTACGGAGAACATATTTAACATTTATGGTCTTTGTAGACTCTGGTGAATATACTGAAAGGAGCTCCGATTACGAAGATATACTTACGCAATTAAAGTTTACTTGACTAAATGATAAAAGACGAAATCTTGGTGTTAAACTCATTTACAGTCTCCTACGTAATTATATTGACTGTGCATTGCTACTGAATAAAGTTAACGTCAATGTTACAAAACATACGAGTCCTCGTCAACATAGAACGTTCTATTAGGAGGCTAATAGAACTAACACGCTATATAAATTTCCAATCACTACGTGTTGTGCCATTTATAACAGGATGTGGAATGATTGTGACTTATATTATGACTAACTAATGAAGAAAATGCCTACTTCGAGGCATTTTCTCCACTAGCTATACATATATTTTCTGTAGCAATTAAAACCTTATCTCAAATGATATCAATATAATGCAAATAATGTCGTACCATAGGAATGACTAATTTAAATGCAGTAATTAATATAACAAATGCCGAAATGTACATAGGTTGTTCCTTCTGTTGTATATAAGAGTATTTACAACAGAAAAACTGACTGTTAAATTCAAAACAAAATAAATTTCGCCATTCGGATTTCAACCACATTTCATAAAGTGAATGAGGTTCAAAGAACTCGAATTTTTGATAACTTTCTGCACCTTAAAGTTTAAATAAAATCTGATCTAGGCAACATTTTTAAACAGGGAAAATTTTTCCTGATAGAACTTTAGTCGTAGAATAATTTAATGTCATGGCTTCAACCTTCTATTTCAAAAATTGAAGATACGTTATTGCATCGAAGGCAATTTTACACTACTGATGTTCCGAAAATGCTCAATACAATCGATTGTGAGGATTTTTCGAAACGAAAAAAAGTATAATTTGCAGGACGTATTGTAATATACGAGGTAGGCGCCATAAATTCTCAGCCTGACAGGCTTATACAGGTTCAAATGTGCTCAAACTCCGTCACGACATGCATGCACATACTCGAGGTGTACACTAAAAATATGACGGTTCTAAGCCTATTAGTTATTAGTAACCAGCCAACCAACGTGACTAGCGCACGAAAATGTCTGAAGTACCCCGCGGTCATTAAATTTTTAACAAAAGAAGGGCATACCTTATCACATTAAACAACGGTTAGATGGTGTTTACGGTGATTCATCTCCTTCGTATTCAGCTGTAAAAAAGTGGGCAAAATGTTCCCGTTTGGGACAAGAATCCCTGGAAGATGCTGGTCGGTCGGGTCGACCAATTGAAGTGATAAGGCCTCAACAAATTTCAATTATAGAACATTTAGTGCCAAGAGATCACCGTTTGAAAGTGAAGGAATTAGCAGTGATAACAAACATTTCGGAAACAAGTGTTCGCCGAATTCTCCATGATCATTTGGGTATGAATAAAATTAGTGCTAGATGGGTACCGCAACTTCTTTCTGCTTTCCAACGTGGACGTCGAGTCGAATGTGCACAGTCGTTTGTAAACATGTGTGGAGACGATTCAAAACCGGTTTTGGAGTCCCTTGTCACAGGGGATGAAACAATGGTTCTGTTTTACGATCCTCTATCGAAAAGGGAGTCCATGAAATGGCGACGACCTGATGAACCTCGTCCCAGAAAGGCGAAAGTCATTAAATCAATGAAAAAGGTGATGGCCACAATATTCTGGGATTGTGAGGCCATTTTGATAATTGATTTTAAAGAACGCAATATACGTGTGAACGGCGCATATTATGCGTCTTTGTTGCGCTAAATTAAGGAACAGTATTCGTGCAAAACTTCGTGGAAAATTGACAAAAGTTGTGCGATTATTGCACGACAATGCTACCTTCCATACTGCCGCCATTTCACAAGCTGCCATGCGCGAATGCGGCTTTCAAGAATTGGAACATCTACCGTATAATCCGGATATAGCTCCATGTAATTTTTTTTGTTTTTTAATTTTAAAAAAGACCTTAGGGGGCGTAGTTTTAAGGACTACAATGAGTTGCAAGCAGCTGTTATAGAACATTTTGGCGGAAAAACTTCAGATTATTTTTACCAGAGTATCGAATTATTAATTAATCGTTGTAATAAATGTATAGAAGTTAGGGGAGATTACATTGAAAAATAAAAAATCTTATATTGTTCCAAGTTGATTTTTAGTATCAGGCCGAGAATGTATGGCGCCTACCTTGTAACTGTGCAAAATTCCAGCCTTCTACCGTGAAAATTGATGATTTTCTCAAGAGGGTCACCTTCATTTTATGCAAATTTTGCGGTTTTTGTCACTTTGCCGAGCCCCGCTTTGGTTTCGTGAACCCTATTTTGACGCACATCCTAAACTCGCGCCAGGGATCATTAAAAAAAATCAAGTGAATCGGCCCAGTAGTTTCCTGAGAAACATATGTGGCAGACAGCCCCTCTAATGTCAAATGAGGATGTCAAGTATATTAGCGGTAGCGTTACCGCGTTGTCTCTGATACATTTAGCAGTATATCCAATCTTATACTGAATTAATGCATGGCATAGTTTTTTATATTGTGGATAATTTTTTTTTTATTTATTCACTGTGTATTGTATTTTTGAGCAATATTTTCCTGTACTTTACCGTGAAACCTGTTGGAAATAAAAATAAATAAATCAATAACCTAATAAAATAAATATACTTTACCTATAGTTACCGATATTATCTACAGCGATAACTCCCAAACAGAAATGGCATGTTATCATATACCGTAGTCGTTAAATTTTAATTTCGGTTTATACTTCTATACCATGCAGAAGATGACCTTATAATATGCAGCGATGCCTGCTTGCTAACAGTGGTGGGAGAGCAACGCAGTGTCGGGGGACCCTCACGCCTTACATTTCATAGGAAACATTTGTCGAGTGTACTGTCTTGGCAGCCTCGCTTATGTTTATCCTTAGTTTATTTCATCGCGCTCTTTTCCTCTTTCTACTTTCGTATCAGAAATTAAAATATGTCGACTACGGTATACGGTTGTCGTTGATACCCTCTTGGTTTCTGGGTTGAAACCGAGTTGTCTCCGCTTCTACTGCCGACGTTTCATCCATTATCTTAAGAGGCATCTTTAGGGCTTCTACTGATACGATTACCTGAAACAGATTACTAGTAGTATGCTATACTAATATTATGTGTTTTGTCCTTTTTTAAACTAATTATTCTGTATGCTTTTGTGTGATTTTGCATTTTCTACTATGTATCTCCATTGAAGATTTTTATTCTTGTATCAAATTTGATGTTACTATTTTGCAATGACTTCCTGTACCTATAATGCGCTTTATTCCGTGTCTGTATTCGGTGTGTCGTTTCGGCAGGCCGTTTAGTGTTTATGGCAATTATTCTTTCAAGATATTTGATGATGTCTACCCTTTGGAATTAATAGTTTTTTCTCTGGTAAATTGTTAAATTGCTCACCATGTACTTTGTTTTCCTTGCGTTAATATGTAGGTCACTAACTGCTGCCCTCTCTACGATTTTTCTGAATGTGTCTTTTAGGCTTCGTCATGGTTATTATGTCCATATTATCAGCATATGGTATAATCTGCACTAATTCATTTATAATATTCTCCGTTACGTCGCCTCATTTGATCATTCCTTCTAAGGTTATATTAAATGGTCTGATGTTTCTTCTTGTGTCATGATCGGTGAATGAGTGAATATCGTTTTAATAAGTCTGATGTATTTTTTTAATATTCTCATATCTTCTGCATCTTTCTGTACCACTTCTCTCTTTAGGCAGTGAAATCCGTGCCGGAAGTTTGCAAATAGCATATACAAGGTGACATCATACTCAACGCACTTTTTCAGTATCTGCGGTTTCACATATGAATTGCGTCGATGGTAGATCGTCCAACTCTGAAATCCTGTTGGTGGTCTTCCATCACTGTTTTTGCATAAGTTTTCAAGCGATTGTTTGTTAATGTAGTAAACATTTTATATGCGATGTTTAGAAACATTATCTCCTTATAATTCTTACCATATATATAATACTACTATATTGCGTGTGTTGTATATTGATAATGTGTAATTTTTCGTCCCAACTAAGAGAGATGAAATCGGAGTATTGCCTGTTCTACGCATGCGTCGACTCAAAATGTCCATTTTGAAATTTACGAAATGACAGATAAACAGAGAACATAATTATAACCTCTAATTTAAATTGACATCTATAACTATGATATTACTGAAAGCATACGCAAAGTTGTTTTTTATTGAATTCAGTTTCGTGCAAGCTTATTTCATCGGTGAATTTGCAGAATTACTCAGAAAATACGTGGTAGAATAAATAAATGATATGAAGGCTGATTCCAGTGATCTATTAAAAGAAAAACTTGTGAAGTTATAACTTCTGCGTTGATTTTTACGTGCTTACTGGAATATGTGAAATTATATTATTAAATGTAAATACCGGTCCTTCCATTTCGACTAACAGAAAAGATTTTGAACAGAAAAACTTGTGAACCTATAACTAATACATTGACTTGTACATGTTTATTGGTATTTGTGAAATTATATTACTAAATGTAAATACCGATCGTTTCATTTCGTCTTATTGAAAACATTTTGAACAGAAAATCTTGTGTACATTATGAGTGTGTGCTTATTGATGTGTGTGCAATTGTTGAATAATAAAAATACTGCTTGTTTCATTTTGACTTACAGAAAACACATAAATTAATGTTTTATATACACAATCGAATATATTCAGGTATGTTTTAAATATCAGATTGTATTATATTTCAACATATACCTTTGCTTGTATTTTTAAGCTTAAGAATGCAAATAAAATTACTAAAATTACTGTATTTAATATTTTGGCTATACGTAAGAATAAAACAACATCTATTTTATATTTGTCTACGTACGTTATTCAATATAATGTCGCATAATCAACAATGTACAAAACTAATTAAATTCCTGTATTTAATTCTGTGTCGAGATATACACTGAAACATGAATGTTTTAGCAAAAGTCGTGGAATTAATCACCATTACATTTTTGTGATTGAATATAATTTTTATTATTGTTAACTTTTTTTTTAAATCTAGAATGATTAAGCCATTCATGAAAATAAAAACGTGATAGTGTTATTTACGCCCATATGGTAGCAAAGAATATAAACACACAATTAGCAACTCTGATACACTTGAATTTCTTTAGTGTCTGTAATAGCATATTCGTAATCAACACATTTTTCTTTATGTCCGTGTCTCATAAACTGAGATGAGTAGAAATGAGACTTGCAAATAATTTATATTATTGCTTGTAAAAAAAGTATGTTGATGTTGTATTTTATTCAATAATTACATCAATGAGCAAAATTCAATTTCTACTTAGGAAGTAAAAAATTAAATTTTATTTTATTTATGTTCGGAAATCTATTTTGTATATACTTTCTTGGAATTAAACAAATCAAAAATTATTATGAAATATAAATATTTGTATAACTTAATAGATACATAGAAATTTATAAAATGATAAAAAAGATTTAGAGAATGTAACAATATCATAAAAGCAGGAATACTGTTTGATGCTGTGCCTATCTTGCTGTTCATAACACTGCACTATTTACTTCCACAATGTTGGGAAAAGTTCAGAAGAACTCATCACACATTGTTTTAGTAAAATCCAAAATGAATATTATCTTTATACTGTACCATCTACAAGTTGTTTTAAACTAAAACATATTTTATTGGAAATTTAAATATAAAATACATTCTATGTGCTTGATTACAATTTAGTGACAGATATTACGATACATATTTAGCAAAGTACAAATTAGAAAAAACACTTCACTATCTTATAAATAATGTGTTCATCCTTCAAGTTATTTTCACAATCAGTGATGCATCATAGCATAAATTCCAATAACCGGCCAAATCTCTTCCCAAAATACACAATCTCGGCATATTATTATCTCATATCATATGGGATCTGTGGATTCCGTGGTGGACATGTCAAAATTCTTCAACTTTCTATGAACACATGTATGTTCTATTAGATGAATATCAAAAAATTAGAAAGTTGTGGCAAAAAGATTGGTATGTGTCTCTTCTAAGAGGTTTAATAGAAGCCTTTTTATTATGAGCAATTCAAATATTTTAATATGTAACATAATAATATAATTACCTAATTCATGTAAAATTTACTGTGTTCTTTCTGTACATTGCCCGATATAGATGAGAGTAATTCTAGAATACAAGAATACCACAATATCTAATTCATTATTACTCTTGTATGTTGAGTTGAATAATTTAGGTATTGTTATTATATCACAAATTTTTGTACATGACATATAGAGGTGTTTTTCTTTCTGTTCACGATATCCCATTATAATATATTCAAAGAAACACAGTTGCAATGCAATTGAACTGATTGCGGGTTTTACTTAATTAATTTACAATATTTACGATAACATAACCACAATTCGTACAACTTTTGACAAATATACTTCTTCAATATGATCGTTTGTTTGCCTGTGATTTGCACATGATGCCAGAACGATATTTCTTCATTCATTAAGGCAAATTAAATTGTTTTTCCACTTTTAAAAAGGCACTATTATTAATTATAAAGAGGTTTGTCGATTTTTAAACTATTTATACTTGTTTGATGATATACAAACAATAATTAATTAAATATTTATAGTAATGAATCTATGTGATAAACAAACAGACCTAAATTTGAAAAATTATTTGTAAGGCATGCGCAGTTTGGACAATGCTCCAATAACACGGCATAGCACCATGTGTTTTATTTCACAATGTTGGAGCGAAGTTTTCCTTGTCTACACGCGATATAGTAGTATTATATATATGGTTCTTACTGTCCAACGAATCTGATTTTTTTTCTAATATTGGTAGTAAAAGAGCCAGCTTACACAAATGTGGCATTACTTTGTGCTCCCAATATCGATTACTGCATGAAACAATCTGACCTGTATTTCTTAACTTCCCTGCTTTAATATTTCAGTATTTAGTCCGTTTGGTTTCGAAGACTTGCTTAATTTCAGGTTCGTTATAATTGCCTTAAATTCTTCCATTGTATGTGTAACTTCTATTTGGCTTGGTTCCTTGTTCACTTCTTTCACCTAACTTCTAACTTCTTCTTTGATACGACTCTCATTGTAGTTCAGCAGCACTTTGCAGTGTTTTTCCCATTTCTCCTTCTTAATGTTGAACTTTTTTTTGTTAGTTTGCTCCTTCACCATATCGACTAATTTTTTACTATCTTTGTTGTTTTTTCTCATTTCCTCGTTATTATCTCGTCGTACGATCTTTCCTTTTTGTGTCTTAATATTTTGTTGTTTTCTTCTCCTTCAGCTTTCGATTTTATCCATTTAAGTCTAGTTACTAGCTTCTCCTTTTATTAGTGCTTCAAATTCATTATCAAACCAGGAATTGCTTTTGTCGCACATCTTACTTCGCAGAATGTCTTCTGCTGTTTTTATCATACTGGTTTTTATTTCATTCCATTCGTCGCCTACTAGTAGACAAAAAGAAAGTAAAACAAATACGCTATGTAAAATCTTACTGAAGAACGACTGTAGATATAAACCACTTCATAGTAAGAGCAAAATTCAATTTAAATACGATTAGAACAAAAGTATAGCACCAAACAAGAAGAAAATAAAATGTTGAAAAGTTGAAATTGGAAAACAATAGAAGCTCAACTACTAGAGGAAATTACAAAAAAAAGCTCCAGAGAAAGGAACATCAAAGGTACAGAATTTTGTATTCGTTCTAGTTTCTTTTAGGGGGTTAGATCGACTGCAAGAATAATAAGAAACTAGGCGCCGGTAACTCGGAATCTTAGGCGCTCTTCGCTGCCGCAGAGTCGAAGTCGCGATCACCCGGCCTCCTCTGTCTCTATGATTTATTCGGATGTGGACGTGAACGTCGTGATAGGGGCTCAGGTGAGCGGTCCGCGGCGACTAAAGTGGAAACCCGGGTGGTCCGGATCTCAAACGTCCGAGAAGAGAAACGCGCTATCTGCTCTATTCCGCAGCTCTCGCGGTGTACTAGCTTTTATTTTGTCCACAATTGGAAGTCGCACACACATACCTATGCGGGGATATACAGACACAATTGCTAAAATGTGCAAACATGACAATTCCAAATCAGTGAGGAGCAACCTTTATAATAATACTTTGGAAGGAGTAATTCAAATCTTAACAATTTGACATTTTTTGTTTAGTTTATCACTTGAAGATATACGTGGATAAAGATATAATGTGACAGTTTCAAAGTTCTGGGCAAACTATCTTAACACATCTTAAGCTGGAACTTTTCTATTTAGTTTTTGATTGAAATGATTGTAACCGCAAATAAAATAGATACAACTGGATTATTTTCTTCCATGTATTTCCATATTAAATAAAAACATCAATTTGTGGATAGGGGAAACTAGGGAGGTTTGATACAGTTAAAACCTTAATATGAATATTAGAATAAGTATTAATTTTGTACATGTTTTTTGGAAACCAACTGATTTGTAATTAATCGTAGAGAACTAAAATCTACCTATTTTAAGTATGATGGTAGATTATTATTATTTTTAAAAAAATTGTAAAGTGTATTAACCCTCCCATAGTAAGGGAGCTTTGATATAAAAGATAAAAAACAACGAAATACTCTTAAAATATTATTATTATTATCGCTTAAATACAAAATCTTTGGATAGTAGTAACTAATTCACATCGTCAAATTTATGAAAATTGACAGGAAATGCTAATTTTCTTGGGGACCTGGCAGTTCCAACTTGGCAGTGGCAATTTCATAACATCTTCTCCGGGCACTAAAGATTGATCTTCCACATCTGGCTATAGAAAATGATATCCAGGTTTCTTTCGTCGCATAAAATTGACTATATATTCTCTATCATCTATTTTTTCTAAAACTTTACCAACGTAGTACCTTATAGTCTTTTTTGTTGCAAATCGTACTAACACGTAATCATTTACATTAACCAATCCTGTAACAAAACTTTCTTCTTCTTTTTAATTTTCTCTTTGATCTTCAATATCTGTTATTTCATCGGACGATGATGCTGGTTCAAACCCGGAATTATTATCGGATTCGATTTCCTCAATGGCTTTTGGTTTATTTTTCTTCGTAATTTTGTCGTTTCGCTACTTGATTTTTCGTTGGTAAGGTTTCTCTTCACCCTAGAATACCAACGCGTCGTAATTTTTACGAGCACCGACACGTTTCGACCTGTCAACCCCCACTTTGTTATCACGGCAGTCTGACCGTCTCAGTAGCCTCTTAATATTCGATGAAGTATGAACTGTGTTAACCAAACTTATTGTTGGTTTTGTTGTTTCCGAGTTATAGGCTGTTGATCGTAAAATTTACGACGGTTTGGTATTTATGCAACAATTATTTTTAAAGGCGGTTATTGAATGACGGTAAGTCCTTATTTTTTCTTTTGCGCTTAATTTGTTCAATGATTTATTTTTCAAGTGTTGAGTAAACAATGGCATCTACAAGTAAAATTAATCGTCATCGGCCTCTCACTGATGCAGAAATTGCAGAAGAAATTCAAAAAATAATGACTGGGGATGATAGTGACGAAATAAATTCTTCAGAGGAAAGCGAAAGCGAATTTGAAGATAATATTGAAAATTTTGCAATGGATATAGATGAAAATGGACCATTGGACTTAGCTGAAAACTCTGAAGAAGATTCAGACGTAGATGAAGCTATTCCAACTGTTCAATCAAACCGTGGGGTTGCGGAATTCAACGAAGACGAAGGTGATGACGATATTCCACTAGCAAGGTTTATGACCAAGCATATGGTCATAAAGCCCAATAAAACCAAGCTAAAAGGGAAAAACGGACATCAATGGTCTGCAATAGCTTCATCACATTCAAAAAGAATATCTAAAAGAAATAGAATTCATTTTGTGCCAGGAGCTAGAACCTCAGCTAGAGAGCTTCTTCATCCGAAAGACTGCTTTCTTCATTTTATAAGTGACAACATTGTAGAAAAGATCGTGAATTTTACTAATCTAGAAATTTTGCGAAAAGCAGCGAAATACAAAACAAAAAATCTAACGGTTTCAGAAACCTCTAAAGAAGAAGTACTGGCTCTTATTGGACTATTGATATTGGCAGCTGCAATGAAGGACAACCACATGAACAGTAAGCAATTATTTGATCGTAGCCTATCGGGAAATATGTATACGGCAACGATGAGCTGTAGTCGTTTTTGTTTTCTTCTTGATTGTTTACGGTTTGACGACAAAGTTAGTCGTTAAGAACGTGCACAAAACGATTCTTTTGCACCTGGTAGAGAAATATGGGACATTCTTATAAATACCTGTAAAAGTTCGTACACACCAACATCTTACATTACAATTGATGAGCAACTTCTAGGTTTTCGAGGGCGATGTGGATTTCGTATGTACATACCGAATAAGCCCACAAAATATGGAATAAAAATTGTAATGACTTGTGATTCGTCAACAAAATATTTAATAAATGCCCAGCCCTACTTAGGTAAAAAAACTGAGACTGGGGGTCTGCCTTTGGCAAATTACTATTCGAAGCAATTAACTGAGACTGTCCATGGTACTAACAGAAATGTAACCATGGACAATTGGTTTACCTCTGTGGAGTTAGCGGAAGAACTATTGAACGATCCTTACAATTTGACGCTGGTGGGAACCATCAGAAAAAATAAAAGGCAAATACCTCCAGAAATGTTAAATGTCAAAAATCGCAAACCTGGAACGTCCATGTTTTGTTTTGACAAAGAGAAAACACTTGTCTCGTTTATGCCAAAGAAAAATAAATTGGTGTTGCTACTGTCGACTATGCATGAAGGTTCGACGGTAAATGCTACTACAAATAAACCTGATATAATACATTCATATAATGCCACCAAAGGTGGTGTAGATACATTTGATCAGCTATGTTCTAACATGAACTGCAACAGAAAGACCAGACGCTGGCTAATGGCAGTCTTTTATAACATGCTGAACATAGCTGCAATAAATTCATATGTAATTTATTGCTTTAACACTTATAAAAAACAAGAAAAGCCTGTTCCCCGCAGTGCTTATATGTTTGAAATATGTAATGCGTTAATAACACCCTGGTTAGAAACGAGAAAAAATCTGCCAAGTTTGGCACGTCAACTTCGTGAGGATATTTACAAGATCTTAAAACAGGATATGCCAAACGATCCACCAGCTCAAGGTGAATCGAAGCGAACCATTTGTTCTTATTGTCGAAGCAAGAAAAGAAGGATGACGACAAATTACTGCAGTCAGTGCAAAAAAGCTATGTGTGC
Organism: Amphimallon solstitiale; assembly: GCA_963170755.1. Taxonomy (NCBI): domain Eukaryota; kingdom Metazoa; phylum Arthropoda; class Insecta; order Coleoptera; family Scarabaeidae; genus Amphimallon; species Amphimallon solstitiale. Next base: position 101,909,554 of record OY720677.1, on the reverse strand, counting down.
TGAACATAGGGCTATGTATTGTGTGCAGTGTGCAACAGATTAACTTTTTATACACAATTACTAAGTTTTATGTTTGTTTGCTTAGATTAAATTCTTAGAATTATAAATTTTATTTTTATTAACAACAAAATTATTGATTTTAAGTTGTCGTAAATTTTACGACGGTTTGGTATTCACGGAAGTTAAAAAGACGTTGGTATTCTAGGGTTAAGTTTGTTCTTGTTCCTCTGTTCCCTTTGTTCATGTTCATTTTTTATTTCTTCCATGTTCGGTGTATCCGTTAAAACTTTTGACTTTACGGGTTTGCTTCCATGTCTTTGTTGTTTCCTTGGTGGGGCTTGGGGAAGAGGTTTTATTTCTTCGGGACTCTTGTAGGGACAGGATGTTCCAGGAATAGCCTCACGAGTGCATTCTCTATCTGCACGAGTTACTGCCTGGGCCTCAGCTTTACATTCTGGTTGATGAGGATCAGGTCGGTCGGTAAATTTATCAGTAAGAAAGTCATCGTCAGTAAAAAGGTTTGAATTGAAAGGCTAAATACCCGTTTTAGAAAATCCCTTTGCAATATTCAGCGGAGTAAAAGCCCGTTGATATGCTACACCAACAAGCTTTGCAATAGCTTTTAATGATATAGTTTCACCAGGATTTTGTATCATAAAGTCATCGCACGATTGATTAAAATATGTTTTGAATGGTCCATATATTGCAACATCTAACGGTTGTAATCTATGACTTGTATGTATTGTTAATAAAACTATGCCATTCTGCTTGCAAATATCTAGACCATTAGGGGATATATGGCTATTATGATTGTCCAAAATTAGTAGGGCTTTTTTGTCTTTGCTACATTTAACGAATTTTATGAAGTGAGACAAATATAATTGAAAATTATCGTTTGTCATCCAACCGCTAGGATGGGTCACAGCTTTAGATCCTGCTGGTGCTCCAGTTATCATGTATAGTCTTGTACGCGAACACGTGGGAATACAAAAAAGGGGGGAATCGAATTACCTATAGCACTTATGGTACATAAAACTTGACTGTCTGCGCTCGTTCACCTGACGTGACCTTACATACTTGTTTTTGCCCTTTCTTTGAAATTATTTTACTGGGTTTGTGAACAGTCTGGACTCCGATTTCATCACAATTATATATTGAATCTGGTTCAAACTGTTCTCGACGCAACACCTCTCCAACTAAATTATAAAACTCTCCTACGGTATGTTGGTTAAAGGCAGTTCCACGAGAAAGACTTGTTGGTTCTGGTGTCCGAAGTGACAAATCCTTGTTTCGGTCCATGAAGCCTCGAAGCCACTCATAAGAAGCTATTTCATTTTTTGACCAGTTTTGGGGAATTTCCTTTTTATTTTCCACAGCATACAAATATGCAAATTTTCTCGTTTCTTTTGATGCGTATCCATAATTCATTCTAGCAGCGGTTAGTAAATATTCGGCTAAGCTCTTCTCATCTTCAGTATTAAAAATTTGCGAACTCGCAAAATTTGGAACGAAGTTAGTTTCTTCTCCCCCTTCCTTAAACTTTAGGACATATCTTCTTAGTGTCATTTTATCTAGGTTGTATTTATTTGCTGTAGTTCTTAATTTACACCCATCTAAAACTTCTTGTACAGGTTTTCCCATCCGTTTAGGTGAAGCCGGTGTCCTGTTTGTCTTTTTCTTCCACTTAAAAGGCATTCTGAAATTATAAAAAAGGGTTCATGTTCTCATATTTTTCTATACCACAATTGTGGGAGGCTTGATGTATGTATCAACTCTCCCTAAGATGAAATGTATCAGTCCTCCCATACTTGACGAATTTATAAAACATGTGATATTCAGAAACATAACCTAATTGCCGACAATGACTTCAGTATAAAATTATAGCTAAAGCTCTACACTATCCAAAATAAATTCCAAAAACAGGATAATATAAATCAATTTTAACTAAAATGCTTACACTTACCTTCCGAAAACTCACAAATTTTACACGAAAAACAAATTTTCCACTGATAAATTTCAAATGCCGCTTTGATTGCTCACTAGTAGACATGAAATGTGATGTACACACAGAGACGAGCTGCAAGCAATTCAAGCGGCAAATTTAAAAAGTATCAAGCCTCCCATAGTATCAAACATCCCTAGTCTCCCCTAAATTAAGTTATAATGTACACAAAACGTCATACACCTATTCTCAGCTCGAAGTGCTATCCTTTTGATCATAATTGAAGGTGTCTTGTAAATTCCAATTGTATGTATTTTTTGTGGGTATAGAAAAAAGCAAAAGGATAAAACGCAAAACATGTCAGTCTTCAGTTTTAACTGTTTTAGTTATTGAAAAATCATAAAATGATTACAAACTTGAAAGAAATGTGAGTAAAATAAGGAATGTCAAAATAAGTAGATATAGGAAAGTAACTTTAAAAAAATCAACATCTTCTTCCTTTTTCCTGGGATTAAAACTAATTTCATCCAAAACATCTTCTTAGTACAATTTGCAATCCTCTACCACAAACTTTTGTCGCTCTCAAAAGTGAGAATATTTTCAACGGTTAAACCTCCACAATTAGGTGACCCGCTTAGAATAGCATTCCTAGTTTTAACTTCACTTACGTAGTTTTCTTACGTAAATCAACCAGCAGGCACCGGGAATGAGGGCCTAAATTTTCCTTATATACTGAAACCGGAGAGTCAGTTCATGCACTTAAACAATTATGTATTTATGACGATCCATGATAACCTCATATCTTAAAATTTATTTGAATAATAATAATAATAATAATAATGTCTTTATTTAGCAATTTGCTATTATGTATACATGATAAATATATGTTCAAATATAACATCTTAATTTGATATATGTGTTACAAACCAACTTCTAAAGTCAATAATTCAAGTGTATATGCTTATAAGCCAACGTCTTAAATAAACTTAGTCTATTACATTCTTTTATACTATTGGGTAATGTGTTATAAAGTTTCAAACCATCAACGTATACACTTGTTGTTGTTTGACTTCGTTGATATCTACTTATATAAAAGTCTTTAACATTACGTGTGCTATAACTATGCGTATCTCCTACTTATACTAGCTTATCCGTTAAATATGAAGGTGCCTGACCTAACTTAATTCTATGTATAAAAACGAGTACTCTATATGCTAGTCTCTGTCTAATGTTCATTAATTGTAGTGCACCCAACATTATCTGTATGGGTGTATATTTACTACATTTCAGTATTACTCTCATACATTTATTCTGAAGTTTTTGTAATTGTTGTATCTCATTTTGCTTTGCATTGAACAGAATTGTTGAACAATATTCAAAGTGTGGTGCTATAAGCGATTTATATAACATAAGTTTAACATAGTTTGACAAGTTTTTACCTATTCTATTTAAAAACCCTACTTTTTTAGATATCTTACTTATTACATAATTTAAATGTTTTTTGAAATTTAAATTTTCATCAATTATTATGCCAAGGTATTTTATTTGTGTTACTGACTCTAATTCAACATTATTAATTAGTATTTTAATCTTATCTTTATCATGGTGTTGTAATTTATGTCTACTTCCAATACACATAAACTTGGACTTATCAATATTTATACTTAAATTATTTCTACATAGCCATATATATAACGCTTCCAGTTCTTCATTCATCACTTTAACCATATCTTCCATATCATCGCCCGATACGCAGAGCATTGTATCATCCGCGAACATACACACGTCACAGCGGCCGACACACGACGACATATCATTCACGTAAATATTGACTAGAACGGGGCCTAAAACAGTTCCCTGGGGCACTCCATACCTAGTTTCTATCGCACTTGATACACTATTATTATATTTTACTATTTGTGTCCTATTATTTAAATAGCTAGAAAACCAATTTCGAACTGTACCACCTACACCTATTGATTCCAGTTTTTTAATTAAAATGTCTCTATTTATTGTTTCAAAGGCTCTACGAAAATCCAAAAAGACTGCTAAGATAATGTTACCTTTATCCAGTTCTTTTAACCACTTATCAGTTAAATTCACTAATAATGTTTCACATGAATGATCTTCTTTAAAACCCGACTGGTCTTTGCTTATTATATTATTGTCATTACAATACGAACTAAGTCTATTTTTTACTGCACGTTCTAAGACTTTCTCATACACCGGCACTGTATTTATTGGGCGAAACTCCACGCATTTTCGTGACCCATTCACCTTTGGCACTGGTATAATGTATGATGTCTTCCATCCTTCAGGAAATACTCCACTCTTTAGTGATTGATTTAATACATCTAACAATCTATTCGCAGTTACTAGACATGCATCTTTCAACAAGGATGTGTTAATGCCATTTCCAGCTGCATGTCCTGTATTGTTGAGTTCCTTTAATATATTCTTTAATTCATACATTGTGATGTTTTCGAAATTACAGAACCCGTTATCATAACTACCGGTATTGTCGTTATGCACCAAACCTACTTTCTTTGGTATAGCAGCCACAATATCATCCACACTCGTCACAAAATATTTATTGAAATTTTCACATATTTCGAAGCTATTACTGATTTCTTTGTCTTCAAAAATTATTGCTTTGTCACATAATTCATTATTCCCAGGAAGAAGGGTTTTTAGGTTCTTCCATAATGTTCTGTGATTATATTTATTATTGTCTATTACTCTTACAAAATATTTTTCTTTTTCTGATCTAATTAATCCCGTGACCTTGTTTCTACTGCGTTTATATTCTTCCCAATGTTGTTCATTTTTGGTTATCACTGCAAGTTTGTATTTATTATCTCTTATATTCATTTCTTGTATAATTTCTGCGTTTATCCATTTATTTTTTGGAAAACCAGACCTTACGGTTATTTCAATGATTGGACACAATTCCTGCACTGCTGCCTCAATTATCATTAACCATTGTGTAGCCAAAATATTCACCTCGCTAGTATTATTCGACCACTCACAACTTAGTATCCTATCATGAAAGGCATTAATATTGTAGTTCTTATAACTTCTAATTTTAAACGTTTTTATATGTTCCGTATTCATTAGCTCTTGTGTATCAACGGTCAAAATATTGTGATCACTAATTTTAGGTGTCAAGTGAACCTCAAAGGTAATGTCTCTCCTATTAGTTACAACGTAATCAATAATTGTTTCACTAGTATTAGTAATCCTTGTTGGTACCGACAACTTGATACAGAGCTGCTCTATATAAGATGTCTCTAATCTTCAAACTGTAATATGTATCTCTCTTATAATCAGTATTGAAATCACCCATTATTAAAATGAGTCCATCGAAATCAAATATGTTATCTACCAGATTTTCAAGATATTCTATAAATATATTATCCAATTTTTGTGGTGGGTGATAAATAAATGTTAACAAGTATTTTTGATTATGTATTTTTGTCTCAACAGATACTAGCCACAGACAATCACAAACAAAAATCTTCTTTACGTCATAATACAAGTATTTCTTTATATATACTAATATGCCACCCGTTCTTCTATTATTCGTTGTCGCATTTATCGTTTCATAACCATCTATGGCTATTTCTTTATCTTTATCTATATAATAACTATTAATAACTTAGATTTTTGTTTTTAATGAACTATTTTGTTAATAGTATAGGTGTTAGTATTAATCGGATTGTTTAACTTAGCAGAAGCATATTATATAGTTCTTTTAACAAATTATAAATAGTTTTTTTTTGTATATTGAGAATAAAATTCAATGTTGCTATTTTGCCATTTCTATTTTCAGTACTGCTATGCCGCTAACCTGCTGTCATTATACTTGTCATTTTTGTTACCTGCTTTCTATTTACCAATAGTCATAGTTATCAGTTCCTTTAAGAACTAATTTTGCATCTTTATATTATATACTTGCATTAATATGTCGAAAGCTTTATGTAAGCAAAGCAAGATGCCAGTCGCATAATTGATAGACTATTTTACAAAAGAACGAAATAATGGAGGACCATTGCTACCAACCAATGCTATTAATGAGGTAAATATTAATTATAAATAATATGTACGAGATCGTATTTTTATGTTATCTACCTAGCCATAAAAAAAAGCATAAGAGAACAAAAAATTCTTTTTTTCTACATAATTCCCTTCAACACTAATACACTTATTCCATCTTTTTTCCAGGTGCCCTATACAGAATAAAACATCAAATATCGGAGTGTTAATACGGAACTAATATCATCTGGGGTAGTTTGATAAGTACGTATAATTGGGAACCCTAAGAAGGAAATAAAAACAATTAGAAAAAGGAAATTCTAATGGTAACTCATATGCGTCGCTTTAACGAAAAACGATAAATATTCACATCCACGGTCATTCGAATTAGCAATAAACCTCTTATTACAACCATTATTAAATAAATTAAACCTCAGTGTTAATTGAGATAAAGTTACAACATAAACGACAAAGGATCTAGGATCTAAACGCATAGCTAATTCGGCATGCAGATTAATAGGTGGCACCCTAAGTTACAAAAATAACAAATACCAATAGGAGCCGAACTTGAGATCTTAATTTAGGAAACGAATATCGGCTATCGAAGAATACAGAGATAACTAAAAATAACGGATACTTGTCTAATGGACAGATAAATTAAAAGCATATTAGCAGCGAAATGAATTTTTTAAATTTAACGAATTATATGTTCAAAAAAATAAAACAGGTCTTTATGTGTTACTCTCTGTATTAAAAGAATATATATTATGTATCCTAATCATATAACATCAATGAAGAAACACAAAGCAATTATACGGAACTAAATATTCAACATACTTTCATGTATGGTCTTGTTTCTTCCGTGAGAAAAATGCTGAAGGAAGATTTATGGAAACGACCATTAGATCTTAAAGAATTTCTTATACGCCAACAAACGCGACGCTTGGACATGTTTAGATAGCATTCCTCATAAATTAAGCAGGAGTACTTTAGATGTATTGTTCGTGCATTTTAAATCACAATTCCCTGGACACGGCCGTACACACAGAGCCACAACGTCTTCAGGTACATGTATCCGACGTGTAATGTAAACCAGGTGGCCACGAAGACGTTACTTACTGCGACGGGAATGGCGACTTCAGAGGAGGTCCGTCACTTCTACAAAAGAAGACGTCGATGCTAATGCCTCGTCCGGTTGTTTATTACATGTGCGTGATTTGGTTGTGCGGCATAAGAAGAAGAAGAAGAACTTGCGAAAGACTCGGGAAAAGACCTAACAGACAAACGAACACAAGAAGAATATGATGGCTGGAAAAACGAAGAAGCGACCGCAGAAAGATTGATTGTTTCTACGTTAGGGTATGGTATGATGGTGTTTTTAGTAAGGGCAAGATATCCTCTAAATATGGCTATATTGTGTATTTTAAACTTTTTCGATTGTTAATAATGAATTTATACCATTTTTGTTAGCTTCCTTCACAGAAATCCTGTCGCAACAGGTCAATTACTCAGAGATGGATATTTCTTGACGAGCCATAATATTGCGTGTTTCTTCTTCTAGTAAATATGCTAAAGCATATAAATGTGCAAATAGACATTTTAAATAATATACAGAATGTTGCGAAGTAAGTATGATGATAATGGCTAAAATTTTAAGCATTTATTAAACGGAAGCTTTTTATTTCTTGAATCCTTGATTGATTCTATCAGTACTTCTTTCTCTATATCATCGACTTTTTAGTTTGAGGTTTATGGTTGTTACATTTTCCTTAACTTGAAATAATCCCTGGGCACTACAAAATAACAGCAGAATTTTTAAGAATATGGGAGATCTTGAGTAGAGCTGCTTTTGGAGATATATAAGGTACGGAAAGATGAGAGAATACATAGAGATTAGACAATTAGAGAGAGAGAGAGGAATATGAATATATGTATAGATGGGGTAAAATTAGAACATGTGGACACATTTAAACATTTATGCCCTTCATAGCAAGACAATGGACATAGTTGCGTCGTTATTACTTATGTATTTGCATTGAATGCACATGTTTGTGGTGGACCTAAACCTTAGGATGGGATTGCATAAATAATACCAACTGTCCTATGCTTATTTGTTTACATTTTCATTTATATATAACTAATTTTACATTCTATATTTCTCAATGTATTTTTAAAAGACAGCCAATTGTACTGTTATTACTAACATTAACACATTTCTATGTGATGTGACGTTTTGAATGAATATGTCAATCTTCATCAGACACTAACATATATAATTACATATTGCTGTGGTATTTTTCCTCTTAAATAAATAAATAGATAAATAAAGAAATCAAACAAATAAAAAGTCAACAAAAATAAAATACCAGCACATTTATTTTAGATAAATATAAATTTACATATTTGATATAAATTATAATTTAATATTTCAACAGATAAATACAGAATAATCCACTAATTTATATAAATATATATATAATTTAAATTATCGCATAACAGTGGGTACTCAAATTGATGACTATGCAGTAGAATACACATCAATGCAATGTGGGTTGCATACCCGAAAAAAAATGAAAACACTAGCAATTAAAATAAAATGGTATTGAATATTATATATAAAACAACGTAAAATAAATAAAAAACCAACCTCGATCAGAGAACATAAAAGGATACAACTTGAATAACAATTTAATTTCCGTTACAGGCAGGAAAATCCTGACATAAATTTTAAATATAACAAGGAAGAGCCTGATTACAAAATCGCAGTGCACATAGCACTGCAAATACTAACAAGAAGGCAGCAAATCCAGACGAAGAAGAAGTTGAATGCTAAAAACAGAGAAAGGATTATGTTAAGGGATGGCTCTATCATAAGGGTAAATCACGTACAAGCAATAAAACTGCACGAAGAAGGAAACACTAGGTTCCATAGGGGTGAAACGCAGTGAATAGAAGCCTGCGTTCAACATATTGCATTAATAATAAACACTACGGCAAGAACAAAGGTCTCTATACATAAATAAATATATTCCACTCATTTCTGTTTCACTATTAAAAATAAAACATTATGTTGGGTATGCGATTTTTCACTGATATCCAGAATAAAAGATATTATTGAATGCACATCCAAACATGCGATTGGTACACAATTTCCTCATATATATATAAATGCTTCAAGAGATTCCAAGCTAAAATAAATAAAACATTAGTCAGTATATAATGTAGATCAGGAAAAACTTACACCAACAAAATTTTGATTAAAGGTTAACGGATCTAGAAAACTCTCCGAACACGAAGAAATGGTTCAATGACCTCGAGGAAGAAGGGCCGAAACACGAAAAGGAAAAGGAGCATCTAAACCAAATTAAAGGAATAAAGACGATATGTAACGTGTATCCCATACTACCTATTCCTAAAAACAAGAAAAGGAATGTTAGAATTAAATTAATTAACGAAAAGAGAATATATATCAAAAACAACAAAGAGAGCAATGAATATATATATAAATACAACGAAAATTGGAGGTAACGTGGATACAATAAAAGAACAAACAATAATTTAGAAACAAAAGCAACTAGAAAAATACCTACCAATAGATAAAATCAATCGATGTCCATTGAATATGCAAGTATAGAATATGTAAACAACAACAACGGTAACATGGCGGAAGAAAGGTCACATGACCACGTGACATCGATAGTTACCATAACAAACACGGAGGGCGCAGTAGATGAAAATTTAAACTGAACAAAAATAATTTGAAACAAAGTAAAGCGTTTGTCAAATGTTGAATGGTATGTAAAGGCGTGCATCTGCAAAAATAAAGGAGTCCATCCGAAGATCTCCAATACTCAAGAAGAAAAGAAAAGTTAAACCAGTGCTCCAAGTGTTATAAAGAAATAAATAAAATAAAAATCTAAAAAGGCATAAACGCCTTTAAGATCCAGACGTCGCAAGAACAAAACGTGTGATACGCTTCACAGACGATAAGTGCGCGCTATATACGGTAAAAGCGCGGAATATTATTATTCGACTTTACAAAGTCCGCCATAATAAAGTTTCCAGAAGGATGGAAGGTCCGGATTATCAAGAAGAGTTCGAAATGACATACAATCAAGAAAAGTAAGTACAAGCACTATCAAATAAAACTCCATCTTGCAATCCTATAAATAAATAAATAAAGGAATCTTCATGTGTGTGATATAAAATTACCGGATAGCAACAATTTATATAATATTATTTTAAATATTTAATAAATTCTTCTTTGAGTAAGCCTTAGGTTGACGTGCGAATCTCAAGTTAAGGCGATTCAACGGAGTATCAATAATTTTTCCCGGATAGCAACAAATTTTAGAATATTATTTAAATATCTAATAAATCCTTCTTTGAGTAAGCCTTAGGTTGACGTGCGAATCTCAAGTTGGGGCGACTCAACGAGGCGTTAACGCTCTCATTTGAATAACAATAATTTTGAAATATTATGGGAAACATCTAATAGTTCCTCATTGTTTAAATCTCGATTTTGACGTGAGAATCTCAGGTCGAGATGATCCAATGGGGATACATCGGTAAAAGTAAAGAAAGTGAATTTAGTAATTTCCTTGATTTGTAAGCATACATGAAGAATCAATTCAGTAAATTTTCACAATTTTCTTAAGGAACAAAGGATTTGCAAGGTGCTTGTACTATTGATGAAAAGAGAACACATAAAAATAAAAATAAAATATTGTATTGTATGATAATAAAATATTATTCTCCATTTTTTTTTGTAAATTTATATTGAAAATGAAAATAAGTTGTGCTGACATTCAATATTTACTTATTTATACCCATCCCAAAGGAGAACACAAGGAAAGTAAATATCACTATCACAGCTAGAACTCACAATAAGCAAAAGGCTGCGACACATTCCCCGTTATAGAAAAACAAAGAAATTCACCTTTAGACCCTGAGATTATTAGAGAATATCAATTTATTAATTTAACTATTGGTTACCAACCATAGTAGAGAAGGTCACAGCAATATGCATCATGAAAAGACGTTGTCAGTGTCGTTTCTTCGTGAAAATCATCTCATATATAACTCATGAACATGATTTTTTTGTGAAGTTGTTAAAATCGAAAAGAAGTCATTGAAATTCACTCATAATATGTATTTTTTATGTCTCGTAAATATCACAATTTAACTGAAGATTTAAATTTTTTTAACTTTTCGGAGTACAAGTTTGCTTTTTCGCGATTACATTTGTTAATAATTAGGAGAAATGGTGTTGGAGTAGGATTTAATGAAAAGTGTATTCTTTTCACATATAACCGCTGTCGTTTATTAAACACACATCCAACAAATGTTTGCATATAATAATACAAATTACCGACGACACAATGAACTAAATGAACTAACCAACAAGAATTACACGCAGGCATACATTTAAACCCACAACGCTTAACTACTAGCCGAATCTAAAGCCCTCCGGATAATCTCTTAAACGTGTAATAGATACTTTGGGACCCCTTATCTGCACAAAAAGGGTGTATCATTATACGGACGGGTGATTGGCAACAAATATTGCCGACTGAAAATTTTACAATTAGAATTAGAGAAATTCGTACCGGCGACGGTCAAAGATGTGGAAAGAGTCCGATTGTTTAGCAATTTTCGCCAAAGAGTTTGCCGATATGGAAAAAGACTTAAGCTTGTTTCTGCGTCTTTCTTCCTGGACAATGAATGTCACTAGACCGAAAATAAGGCGGTTGGAGGCACAAAGAAGAAAGTATATTTACCTCTTAATAGAGCGATAACGTATAAAGTCTCCTATTGGGATCTATGATGAGATAAGTTGAATTTGTTTTTGTCTACAAACTACTTAGAAAGCGCATTTATAAGAGATTGCAGTATAATTTAAGAAGATATATTGTGAAAGAGTGCGCTTATATCTATAAAACTACAGAAATGCATGAAAATTATTGTTATTTCGTAGATTTTTTTGGATTCTGATTACAAAAAAATTAATTTATTTTTTCCATTACAAACAATTTTAAGCTTTTTACAAATTAACTCTATAATTTTTATGAGTTTTGTTTGTTTAATACATAAGCATACATAAATTATTCTTCCAAATTCCAATAGCATTCGGAAAAACTATTAGAATTTATGGAGTATTAGAAACTTCTTTGAATCTGAAAAGTCATCAGAATTTGTTGCTAGGTTGCATTTGCTTTGTACATAAGGAAGCTAATATTGTATTATAAACATTAGATGGTTTAATAGATTTTGAGATAAGCTTATTTTGTATTAATCCTAAAAAATAAAAGATATTCTATTCTGTTAATTGTTTACTACCCCTAATATAAAAGCAAATTAGTGTTCGAACCAAAAAAGGAAACATATTGCATCAAATTTGTGAAATTACACAAGAAAATGAGGTGTGTGCATCACACCATTTTCTTATATGTATTGCAGTGTTCTTGAGTGTAGAATTAAGCTGCTTATATGTTTTCTCAAGATCACATCTAGATTTAAGTTAATTTAATGTTATTTTATTTACTTTATAATAGTCATAGACAAAAATATTTATTGGGTTAGGATTTCACCAAATCTCTATTAGTTTAAGTAAAACAATGTAAAAATGTTATTATAATTTTTATTCATGAAATTAATATTAGAATAAGCCTTGTATAGCAAGTAAATATTCATAACTTATTGTTTATCCGTAACTTCAGCGTAAAAACATATGATGTCTGAGACCGTTCGATGGATAGGCCCGAAGTAAACAATATTTCTTCGCCAGATGCTGTTAACAATTACGAACGTGTTTCTTCTATTTCCTATGAAAAAGAAGACGAGGAAGATGGTTTCGAAATCATAACGATAGTAATAAGGAGATTTATAACCTTATAGATCAATGGCAGTAAATACTTGTAAGTGGGGGTGTCAGTAACTCACTACTTACCACACTTATATACTGGTATTTCTTTGAATTTTTGTATCGAATTGACATAATCACGTCAATATTTAACATGCATTTGTTTGTTTACATTTTTCAAGAAAATGATGTGTAGACAAGCCGCTAGGGGCGGTACTGACAACATACATCTTTAAGAGAAGGAAAATGACCGACATTTTTTGTTTAAAATAACTATTATAAATTGCCGTGATGAGCAAATTTGATGGACTTGATTGCAGGTAAAAACCGCTCTAAATACAAAATAAACCTTAGGTGTCTGTATTTATAAATTTAATTTGAACTAGTAAGAATTTTCAGAAATACTAAAAGGGACTTTGAATATTTTTCGACAATTGTTAAACTTTTAAAATTTTTAAGAAATATTAAAGGGGACTTTGAAATATTTTAACAATATTGAACTTGTAAGATTTATCAAGAAATAATTTGAAAAGACTGAAATATTCTCGATAATTGAATCTTTAGATTTTTCTTTTAAGAAAGGATTTCAGACTGTATGTATATATTTCTCTATATTTAATTGAACTTAATTTAATAATTTTCAAATCAAATAAATGTATTCTATTAATAATTAGGAGTTAGCCAACCAGAATATTTTTATTTTAACACACGATGGTCACACGCTACGTGTTATGGTAAAACATTCTGGGTATTGTGATAGTTTTTGTTTTAAGATAGGATAAAGAATTTATTTTATTTTGTATATAGAATACAGACACGCGAAGTTTTGTTTTATGTAGAATAATTATAATTACATTTGATTTATGCATATTTTTCTTTGTAGAATTAAATTGTAAAAAGTGTATATAAATGTTTGTGCGGTATGGAAGAGTTTAATGAGTTATATGAAGAACTGTGTATTTTTCTATGTACAAAGTGTTTAATTATTTAGGTGTGGTGATTTATATTGGAAATAAACGAGGTTGGTAAATTTTTCTTTTGTTTAAAGTAATATATATATTCAATTTTTTTGAGTTTGTGCATTAAAGTCTGACGTTTTCTGGACTTTGAATTGGGGATGCGTACAACGAATTATGCAATTAATTAACTGATTGATCCTCTGACACGAATTTGTGCTGAGAATCTCATTTGGAAGCAAAAAAAGGCATTTGAGTGAAATTAACATCAGCGCAGAGTCAGCACTTTAATGCATACTTAATCACTGGTAATTAAGTTTTTTTTTATAAAACATTAGAGACTGGACACGTTATTGCGTGAGTTGGGGGTGCGTTCAATGAGTTAAAGGACAGACTCATAGAATGGAAATCTGACTGACTATTTGACGAAAATTTGTTTTGGGAATGTTGTCTAGAAGCGAGAAAGGGCATTTGGGCAGTATTAAGATCAGAACAAACAAATGCAAACATAATTATAACACATAAAACTTTATTTTAATTTTTTATTTAACACATCTGGAATTTGATTTGTGAGAAATTTATTTGTTTCATTGATTGTACTCTAATTATAAACAGAACAGGTACAAGTGGGGATGATATTATATCTTTTTCATTTTCTTATAAATATAAATACATTATTAGATACTAAGATCGTTTATCATAACATGAAAGTAGTTTATTAGAATGGGTTTATTTTGAATATCCTTTTTGTTTACTATTATTATATATACATATATATTTATTTTTGTGTGTTCAATAAATTGTAATATGAGGTATTTCTGTATTTATATATCTAGTGAAGTACGAAATTGCCTAACCCACATTTTTGCAGAAATAATAAGATCTCAGAGTAGCATAAGGCTAAGTTTCTGGAATGTATGCCTGAACCCTCACAATTTTAGAAATAAAGTGTTCTAATAATTTCAATATATTATTAATTTGCAAGGGTCACAGCAGTATGTACGAGGTAGGCGCCATAAATTATCGGCCAGACAGACTTATACAGCTTCAAACGTGTTCAAAATCCGTCACGTCATGCATGCACATACGCGAGGTGTACACTATAAATATGACGATTCGAAGTCTAGTAGTTTTTAGTAACCAGCCAACCAACGTGACTAACGCACGAAAATGTCTGAAGTAACGAAAATTGAGGACCGCGCGGTCATTAGATTTTTAAAGAAAGAAGGGCATACACCTTATCACATTAAACAACGTTTGGACGGCGTTTACGGTAATTCATCTCCTTCGTATTCAACTGTAAAAAAGTTGGCAAAATGTTTCCGTTTGGGACAAAAATCCCTGGAAGATGCTGATCGGTCGGGTCGATCAATTGAAGTGATAACGCCTCAACAAATTTCAATTATTGAACATTTAGTGCTAGAAGATCGCCGTTTGAAAGTGAAGGAATTAGCAGTGATAACAAACATTTCCGAAACAAGTGTTTGCCGAATTCTCCATGAATATTTGGGTATGAATTAGATTAGTGCTAGATGGGTACTGTGACTTCTTTCTGCTCTCCAACGTGAACGTTGAGTCGAATGTGCGCAGTCGTTTTTAAACATGTGTGGAGACGACCCAAAACCGATTTTGGAGTCCATTGTCACAGGGGATGAAACAATGGTTCTGTTTTACGATCCTCTATTGAAAAGGAAGTCCACGGAATGCCGGTGACTTGATGAATCTCGTCCCAGAAAGGCGAAAGTCGTTCAATCAACGTGTGAGGGCGTTTTGCTAATTGACTTTAAAGAGCGCAATACAAGTGTGAACAGCACATATTATGCGTCTTTGTTGCATAAATTAAGGAACAATATTCGTGCAAAACGTCGTGGAAAATTGACAAAAGGTGTGCGATTATTGCACGACAATGCTCCCGTCCATACTTCCATCATTTCACATGCTGCCATTCGCGAATGCGGCTTTCAAGAATTGGAAAATCCACCATATAGTCTGGATATGGCTCCTTGTGATTTTTTGTTGTTTTCTAATTTAAAAAAAGGACCTTAGGTGACCTAGTTTTAAGGACGACAGTGAATTGCAAGCAGCGGTTATGGAACATTTTGACGGAAAAATTTCAGATTATGTTTACAAGGGTATAGAATTATTAATTAATCCTTGTAATAAATGTATAGAAGTTAGGGGAGATTACATTGAAAAATAATTATTCTTATATTGCTAAAAGTTTATTTTTTCTATATCAGGTCGAGAATTTATAGCTCCTGCCTCGTATCTTAGGAATTTTACAAAAATTGTTCCAAATTAAGTTTTACTTTTCGCATCTTCCTAATAAAATAAGTGAAATAAATAAAAGTGTTACTATAGGTCTGAATTTAAATTTTCTTTTATACAAAAATTGTTCCAAATAAATCTTTAAATGCCTATTTTCAAACTTTTAATATGTGTTTAGAAAAGATGGAGGGAGAGGGGGAGAGGGGAAGGTATGTTTCAAAAAACACTGGTAGCCGAGGACTTAAGAAGTGGACAACTGCAAATTTCAAAGTCGAAAATTTTCGTCATCGGTGTCATCACAATATAATTTCAATATCTACACAATATATTTCCGATGCTATTATTTTACTATATCAAAACTCATACTTGAAATGTAGTATACTTTAACATTCTGTTTCTTGAGTTATATTTTGACAGTTTATTGGGTATTTCACATTTCCTATGCAAAATATTGGCAAATTTGTGTGTTGTTACTTGTAACTTTTACCAATAATATTCAAACGCAGTTATTGAATGCAAAATACTGTACAGCTACCATTAGAACTTCATTGCATTTAATCCAATCTTCGATATCACATTCAACACATATTAGGTCTGAAATAATAAAAGCTTATCTAAATTACCTTTTTCTGTATATTAATGTTCTTTTATACAAACTACGAAGCATGAAATAAATTATTGATAAATAAAATGTGAGATTTGTTTGAATTATAATGAGCAATTTCAAATTAATTTATTTCCTTCCTTATTTTTGGACGTATGTCTAAAATGTTGAAAATAATGTATGTATTACGTATCTCATAATATATAATATGACGTGTATAGAACAATAACGCATTAAAGATAACCAGATTTCAACAAATACATTACATAACCTTAAAAATGTTTATACAGTTCTGACGTCATACACCGTGAAAGTTTCGTTAGAGATTCAAAATGTTCATAAGTTCTTACTGATGCGGATTGCAGACGGTACAAATTTTGCCAGAATCTCATTATAAGTCTATTAATATTATTTTTAATTTGATTTTAATAATAGACATACGATATTTAAAATAAATATGCAAAATTATTATCGTTATTTTAAAAGATACTGATAAGAGTTAATAATATTATGTCTAGCAAATTTTTACACTAGAATATGAATATGAATATGAAATTGGTTTTTTCACTAAACTGTAAAAATGTATTAATAAAACTATTGTTAAGAAGATAGGTCTGATGAATGCCAGCTCTATTTGTTTTTGTAATAATGTTTCTTGTAAATATTATTTCACGTACCTTAAATTTTATCATTTGATTGTAATCATGTTCTTATTAATGTCATATATTTTGTATGCATTAAGCGTTTATTTGTGATACATAATGATTTATATGATATCTTAACGGCAGGGTCACGCCTGACTAAAGAATTTGATCATCAGCCAGTTTGACCTGCTCCCATATACAGCATGTGTCAATTTTCATTAGCCATAGGCGATTAATCCATACAGTACGTGGCAACATAGTACCCCTTCTTTCCTTTCCAACGCCAGCACGACCGATGCATGCTCGTAGCAGTAACTATTCGACCACCGGCTTGGGTGTTTGTAATGCGTTCAGAAATAATATTTACGAGTCGCAAGGATTTGTTTTTCTTTTTCCTTTCAGTAAATGCAGAGAATTATTAAGCTGCGTTCACGCTGCATGACACAAACAAAAGCGTAATTCTAATAAAATTAAAAATAAGGTAAATAAAAAAGGATTCTGAAAATAATAATAAACTACTAGATCAGAGAAGATCGGATAAAATCGTTGTGATGTCGATTGTTGCCGGGATTGGTGACGGACAGTAGGGGTGCCACGTTGCCACGTATTACTTGTATACGTATAAATCGCACGTAAACATTGAATCCCTATACCTAATGAAAATTGACACATACGGTGTGTACTGTAGTCGATGTCAGAGAGTTGCCACTTGACGTAAGTCAATAGCGTATATATGATTTATTATATGTGATATTGTCAAAGCAACTACCATATACTGGCACAGACCGGGTTATACAGTGTATCCACATTTCGATGCTCACCATTGGTATATTGGTTAATAGAAGAGACAGAGCAATGATTAAATTGAGAATGTTTTGCAGATTTAACGTAACAAATCTCATTTCAAATTCATTCTGACTTTTCATAATAATTTGTTGTAATTTTCATTCGAAATTTATCGTTTCTATATTCTGCATTTAATATACTTTGTTTCACAAAACAGATAAGTGTCCGAAGCCTAAATAATTTCCTATTCGCATCGTATTTATTGCGTTCCAGAAGTGCGTAGAACTTGATCAATTTTAAGAAAGAAGGTAGTTTGATTAGTTGTTAATAGAACTTACTTACCCAAATTTAATGAGAAAAAGTAATATCAAATATATCATTACAACATGATAGATTTGATCATCCCAAATTTAGCTACTGTAATTATGCGTGACAAAAAACAATAACGAACTACTTTTCAGCGTGAAATTTTTGAGACATTCTTTCGATTTGAAAGTCAGCATAGTTATAATGCCTTCTTACATAAAGAAATCACACAATACAATCACTGTGTCTTGTATTGTGATAACAAATGTTTTCGTCTTGAGATTTTTGGTAATCTTTACGTTTTGGAATCCCTTGATATCGAAAACTTGGAATATGCAAATGCTGTGAGTTTTTTGTTTGCCTGGTGACCAAACGGATAAAGCTATCAATGTAAAACTTATTTAAGAGTATAATCTTTTTCTCAAGTTTAGATTAGACTTTCAGTCAAATAAGAAGACCGAAAGTACTAGTTTACACAAGGTAACGAAACAAATTGTACAAATTTCTCTTTAAGTATCAAGTTCAGACAAATTTTGAATAGAAAGGTATTCAAATTTTATTTTGGTAGAATTTCATAAAAATATGTTTCAGAAAATTCTTACCTGAAGTAGGTATCTTACTCCACACAGCATAAAATTGTTTAAACCTAGATTTAGAATAATTTTATTAAATTAGAAAATTAGAACCGTAATAACACGTTATCATGTTGTATATAATATAAACAATGTACATTCAGCAAAAGTAAAATGTGTATTTTTGACATTTATATGTGTTGTTTTTTTCCATCAAGTCAGGAAATAGTTGAACTGACGAACCTTACATAACTCATCTATTATATGATTAATATAATAATTTATGACTACAGCTCAACATTTTAACAATACGTTATATGTGAAAGAGTTTAAAAGATGTTTTATACCTCATTCGCCTACCAAAACCTTAACAAAATAACGCAAAAGTAATTGCAGGCTTTAATAAATATCAATAGCCTCGATATCATATCCATAATTAACTCTCTCAGATCGTCTTCAATTAACTTTTAAATACAGCGAAATGCACGCCTTCCAGTTTATTATTTACGGTGCGGTTTTCTTTGCAGATGTAAATCCCCTTTGCATTGTGCAAACTACAAAATTTTAAAAAAGAACCGTCAATTTCGCTTGGCCAAAAAGTAAAAAAAAAAAAAAACGAAAGTTAAAATGAAGCAAATGCATGAAAAATATAAAAGAAACAGGAACCCGTTATTGAATGGCAACCAATCGATCAAATGATTGAAGGCACCGGCGAGCATTGCCGTATGAAACGCAACAATGCAATAAATAACCCGTCATTTTGACGAAGAATGGGATGATTATGATAATGGAGTGAATGTTGCCTGGTGGAAGCTTGGAAAAAACCTGAAAAGATCGACGAATAATGTCGAAATAGAAACACGAGAGAGAACATGAAGAAGGAGGATGAAATTGAAGAAAAGATGGACGATAATGGATAGAGAAAATTCAAATTAACCGCATATTAATTTCGTTTTAAACAAGATCCTTGTATGCTTTATTAGTATTGTAACGTTTTCGGGTTCCAATAAACAACTCGTGCAATTATTTATTTATAACAGTCTGTATATTTATGTACTTAAAATTATATAACAATATAATTATATAAAAACTAACGTATCACACTTAAACTACTATTAATAAATTAACACTTGTATTTATTTACTACTAATATGTCCATATTTATTTAAATCACACTGCCGTATTTATATCACTTAAAGAACTATTTCTACCGTACGCCGTATATTTATTTTCTTATATTTATTTCTAGTCGCGTCGGCTACTTCTTACGGACTTTCTTAATCCCGAATTACTCCGCAATTACTTCTTCGTCTACCACTATTTATTTCTACGCACTCGAGACTACTTAAGGACTTTCTTTCCCGAAACTATTCCGCAATTAATCCGCGATTACTTATCCTGCAATGAATCCATCGGTGTCCGAGTCGCCTCATATACACATGCGAAGATTACTAGAGCATTCCTGTAAATTCCATACTTCTTTCGATGTTTTGAAGAATATTCCATAGACATTCATGACTCACTGTTTTACTTGCATTTCGTTTTTATACGCCGCGCCGAGATGATTTATGGTGGTGTGTAAATAAGAGCGTTTTTATACGTCGCCCGGTCTGCCTCTTTTTTGCGTGTGACAATTTCGTTTTTTATCGCGCCGAGAGATCTGATTCTTTTATTTAATGTAAACTCATTTCGTTACAGTATAATATGACTATACTAAAGAGATATGGTGGTAATTGTTGCTATGATCCACACAATTGTCAATAAATTCTTGAGGGCAATTAAATTAAAAACTCTTTATCAGATATTCCGTCCCGAAAAGCAAGCAATAAGTTTTAAATTGTTTCGTACTGGTATTTGCAAGATTCAGTACAGATGTATATTACATTAGATAGGCATCAGGCAGAATAAATTATGCGCAGATTAGAGTGTATAAAGTTGCCTAAGCATCAGCTTACCAAATACTAATACTAATATATTACGCCTGTATCCCAACTAAGACAAATAGAGTCTGTGACCCAGTCCGTTCTGCGTTGAAATTTAGTGATTTAAAATTACCGTAATTTATATTTTTGGTAAATTACCGCGGTAAATTACAGGTCTTTAAATTACCATGGTGATTTACACAAGAAATGGTAAATTACGCAAGAATAAATATTGGTAAAAAAGAGAGCGGTAATTTACCGCGGTAATTTACCGAAAAATATAAGTTAGGGTAATTTTTCATCACTGGCCCGGACGTATCAGCCCGAAAATACGACGGACAAAAGAAATAGTGTATAACATCAAGATTTATTCTTGCGTAATTTACCATTTTTTGAGTAAATTGCCATGGTAATTACGCAAGAATAAATCTTGCTAAAAAAAGAGTGGTAATTTACCGAAAATATAAATTACGGTAATTTTACATCACTGAGTTGAAATAGAAAATATATGTTTGAACTTAATACAGGTATTATAACTTAACGGTTTTGAGAATTATTTTGATAGTGATATTGACTGTCGTCAATTAATGTGTTAGAACTGCTGAAGGAAAATTTGAACATCGAGTTTAAATAAATTCAAATATGGTTTACAATACAGTGCAAAAGCCGAACACGATTAAAGACTATTTTTAAACTGGAGTGGGAATTGATGAAATTTGTGTGTACAGCCAGCGTGTATGTTTGAATGATTTCAGAGAGCACTTCCCAGAATATTAATTTATGTAATTTCCAAAAGTGTTTATAATTGCCTTTCAGTTGTGTTGGTGTTTTTCGTGAGACTGGTTCTTTGTACCATAAATCACATACTGGTAGACCAACTCTTCGTTCAGAAGAAGTTATTTAAACGATATTCGTCAACGTATGGGAAATGAAATCACGAAACCTTTGAAACGTCTTTCTCATGAGATTGGACTTTCTTATGGAATACGTCAAAAAGTTGTAAAGACTAACGTTACACATGCATCTGCATAAGATCCAATTACAAGATAATGAGCTGCTAAATTTTACATATTTCTCTGATGAAGCGTGGTTTGATCTTACGGGGTATATCAATTCCAAAATACTCGGATGTGGAGTAGTGAAAATGCTCATATTTTTGTTGAATGGTTTCTGCATCTGCAAAACATTATGTTTGACTGACAGTTTCTCGTCGCAGAACTATTGGACCTATTTTTTTTTAATTTTAAATTTTTAATGCTGTGAAGTATAGAAATATTTTGAATGAATTAATTGAACAGCTGCCACAAAGATGAATTACAATATGGCTGCTTCCAGCAAGATGCTGCAACGGCACACACAACACAAGAAAATATTGCTTTTCTTCGTGCGTTTTTTGACGATTGGATTATAAGCTTATATACGTAGGTTGAATTTCCACCACAATCAGCTTGTTTGATTATTATGGACTTTTTCGTATTGCCTCACTTAAAGAATAGAATATTTAAAATTCCTCTTGCGAATTTGCAAGATCTACAAGAACGAATTATTGAAGAATGCTGGAAAATGGCTTTAGCAGCATGATAAGGCGTATACATTGGGAATTGGTAATAATGGATAACAACTATAACACTTGTTTCTTGTTTTAATTTCGCCTTTTTTGTTAATAAAATCTTGAATACTAGCTGAGCGTGTTGTTTTATTGTATATTTAAAGCAAATGACATATTTATTGATGCCACAATGACACTGTCAAAAGAATTTTCAAAAGTTGAAGTTGTGTTACAAGTATGATAATATGGCTTAAGTTCTGTTTCAATGCCATTTTCGTCTTAGAACTTTATGATATCACGGTATAACCGATAATACCGAAAGCATACCGAAAGCCGAGAGAATGCAAACCAACAGACTAGCATATATATGCAAATATGAGAGACCAAAGGAACGAGACAACAAGGACGACCACGCAAGAGATGGGGACAAAGTTCGTTTTTCTCATCCGCTGAATAGAAACATGCCAGGAAAACAGGGGATGACCGTAGCTAAAACAAGAAGAAGAAGAAGAGACATTTGATATAAAGTATATAGAGTATTGGTATTGTTGTAAATATTGACAAACTATTTGGTTATGAAGGTGTTCCAAAGCTTTAATCGGAGTTTTAAAACATATTATCCAACTTTTACTTTCTTATACGTAGTATAAGGAAGTATTGTGATGATGAAAATTTTCGACCTCGAGATTTTTGCAGATGTCCACGTTTTGAAGTCCCCTCATACCAAAAAAGTGTTTTTTAAAAAATGTCTCTCTCTCTCTGTGTGTGTGTGTGTGTCTCTCTCTCTGTGTGTGACCACGATAGCGGTCAAACCGCTGTAGGTATCAATTCCAAATTTTGTATTTACGTGTATAATCTCCTTCTTGAGATCTGATTAGTTTTTTAGTAAAATCGGTAGACCGGAAGTAGCAGTTTACTTCAGCGAAAAAATCGAATTTTGCCAATATTTCGTCAGCTACTAAATTTAAACAAATTTATAGAGAATTCATATATACTTAAAATTAAAATTGAGAATAATTTTATTTAAAAAGTTTTTCGAAATTCCTACCGGAAGTAGGTCTTTTACTCTAATCAAAAATCAGTTTTTTGCGCATATTTCGCAAATCATGCTTTTTAGACAAGTACGTTACGGGTGTAAAAGTATTTAAAACATGATTTTCAATATCTTTTGTATAAAAAAAAATTTCAAAATTCAGACCGGAAGTGCCACTTTTACTCTTATCGAATAGCGATTTTTTGCAAATATGTCGTAAGTTATGCATTCTATATATATTTATCAAGAGTACAAAAGTATTTAAAACTGGATTTGCAATATTTTTTGTATATATGAAATTTTAAAATTCGGACCGGAAGTAGCACTTTTACTCTTAGCGAGGAGCACTTTTTTGATAATATCTTGCAAAGTATGCATTCTATAGAGATTTATTAAGAGAATAGAAGTACTTAGAATAGGATTTTGAATAATTTTTGTAAAAAAAAATTCTTAAAATTCTATAATTTGAAACGCTTATACGTATAAGAAAGTCGTGTGGTGGCCACACCTCATTTTTTATGTTAGATTACATATATAATATGTTTAGTTCTTTTATAATTCAAAAATAGAATTAGGATTCATCTTGAATAAACAATTTTTTCTCCAAGTAATTTTTTGACAACTTATTTGAAATCTCTTTTTTCCATTCATTTCTATTTTACTTTCAATCACTTGCACTTGAAAAAGTTTTGGAATATCTGGACCGAAACATTTTCCTTTACAATTCTTCCGACAGCCCTGGAAACTTGCTGCTAAGATAATTACGGAACTCCCTTTCCTTGGTAAAGCAGTAACAATTGTTTTATGAAGCCACGTTTGATGTGAAATGACTGCAAGGCTAGGACTGGGATCGACCAATCTTTCTTTTACTACATTTCTTCCAGGTTTTATTGCTTTCCTAGGTGGCCATTCCACTTTGATCCAGCAATTGCCCGCATCCCAACTGTACCATTCACACAATAGAAAGGGTACTTGGTGTATTCTGCAATGTTAGAACACCGCATAACCTCCATACAATATCTTTATATTTCAATTTGGCGAGAATCAAGACTAAATTGACGTAACATTCTTTTCGTGAATGGCACTGAAACATTAAATTTTAAATTTAGCGTTTTTTCAGTGTTGAACATTCTTCTTATAGTTTTCTGGTTTAGTACTGATAATTATTTACTAAATTATTAATTTTTAAAAATTTATCCACGAATGAGATTCGAAGCCACCTTTGCGCCACCGCGGGTTTACGAGTTCGAGCCTTTTAATTGTGATGAATCATATCAGTAACAGGTGGATATATGTATAGTCGACAGTTCGACGTATGTACAAATTTTTAAATAATTTTAAAATTAGCTCTTCTCAGTGTTAACAATTCTTTTTATCAAATCTGCTTTAGCACCGGTAATTATTTATTTAATTAGGGTTTTTTTTAATTTTTTGAAATTTACCCGCAGGTGAAATTCGAACCCATTACCTCCTGATCTCTAGTCACCCTGGCTCAATTTTTAAAAATAAAAAAATTTCGTAATTAAATAAATAATTATCAGTGCTAAAGCAGAAAATTATAATATAGCACTGAAGCCTTGTTGCCATTATGCAGAAGCACTGCTTTGAGGCGTCTTTTTGACGATCGCTGTTACCAACCCATTACAGACATTTCCCCTTGATTGCTTTGAATAGTGTTCCAAAACCCGCTAAATTCAATCAGAAACCCCCTAAAAACCAGCAATTGAATTGGAATAAAACAAAGTAACTCGTTTACATTGTGACAGTCATTCATATAGATAAGTGCAAGTTTCTAGAAGATTAAAAAAGAGGTGTGGGCACCACACAACTTTCTTATACAGAGATATCAACAATTCCTGTAGACCACGTGACTACCAAATTAGGCAACCCAATTAACAGCAGTTGGTAGTATTGAATGTTTTATGTAAAATATGGTTAAAAGTGTCAACAATGACAGCAGTATTTGTGAATAAAATGTACGCTACTGTCAAATACTAGCGATACGCGAATCTCATAAACGTATGAACACGAAAATCACCAGATTTTAGAAAATTACTGATCACGTGGTCTACAATCTTTCTCGATAGCACTGTAAGTATGTGGGTTCCGAAATTTGTTTACAGGAGTTTGTTCGAAATTAAACTTTGAATTGTGTATCATTAATAAAATAAACCTCTGAGTAAAAGTGTTATTTCTAGCCCAAATTTTGATTTTTTTATATATCAGAATTGTACTAAGTCCAGCACAAAGTTATTTTATATTCTTAATAAATCTCAATAGAAACATAATTTGAGAAATATTTGCAAAAAACTGCTATTCAATAAGAGTAAAAATATTATTTCGGGTTCTAATTTTGAAATTTTTTATAAATGAAAAATTGTTCGAACTCAAACTTTAAATACTTCTGGATTTTTAATAAATCTGTATGAATAAAGATTTGTAGAAAACCGCTATTTGATAAGAGTAGAAGTATTACTTCCGATTCGAATTTTAAATCTTCTTTTATAGAAAGATTGTCCCAAATCTAGTTCTAAATACTTTTGCACTTATAATAAACCTGTATAGAATGCATAATTCGCGAAGTATTCGCAAAAAACTGCTTTTCGATAAGAGTAAAAGTGACTTTTTTTATATACCGAAATTGCTCCAATTCGAGAGTTGCAAATACTTCTGTACTCCGGATAAATCTATATGCACTAAAAGAACCGTTTTTCGATAAGACAAAAGGGCTTACTTTCGGTAGGAATATCTAAATTTTTTTTATAAAATCCTCCTAAAATTCACTTCTCAACACATTTATATTTTTCAGAAAATTATCTAAACTCAATAGTTGACGAGATATAAGTAATTTTTCGATTTTTTACTGAAGTACACTTTTTGTAATCACAATTTTTAATTAATTTTTAGATAAAATTATTTTGTGTTTAACTCGCAATGCTTGTCTAAATATTTTCATTATACCAAATGTACTACAGGCGTAATGCAATCGCTTAGTGTATGAATATTAGATCGAAATTTAATGATTCGGCATATTTCTTACAAACAGGATCTATATATATATATATATCTAATATAATCCAAATATTCATATACATATATCTTAACTTGAAAACAGGAAAATTTATGCTTATTGCTCATAAGAGTTACAATTATAACATAATAAAAATAAACTTTAATATTTATATATAATTATATAAATATTTGCTAAAATACATACGGCAATTTGTTCGCCTGCAGTACGGAAATTCCATGGCTACGGGTGAAATTGGAAAAAAAGATAAATGGTGTATGATACAGTTGCTGTAAAAGGCAAGGATAAGCGAAATTTTTCGTTGTACTTAAGGCTGATGATTTCTGTTGTTTTTATTGGAAAGTCGAATAAATTATGTTCTATACACCTAATCATTAATTTTGATTGCAAAAACGCAATACTCAAGTAAATAGTTTTCAATATCTCCTAAAAATTTCCCTAAAAAATAAAAAACTCCAAATTTCCCCCTCGCTTCGAAAAAGCCCCCCTAAATCTAGGAGGAAACCCATAAGTTGGCAACGCTGTTGACGACTTCACTCTCGTTCCCGTCATAGAGTATATTAAACATTTTCATCTATATAGGGACATTGCTACCGTAAACCAGTCTTGAGAAAAGTATGGATAGAAATATGTGTTTCGCTTTCGGAACCACGAGAAAGAAGTAATTGAATACATTTTGTAGGTAAAAACTTGAAAACTATAAAAATGAGTATACTCATTCGCTGCGGGAATAAATAACCTCTCCAGATATACCATTTTGAGAAAAATTGCAATGCGCACTACACAACGTTTTTACATAAAGATCATATAACTGAGTGGAACGCAGGAAATATGGAATAGGCGAGAGCAGACGTCCCCAAACTTATTTGTCTCGTAGACCTTGCTTTTGGGTTTTGGGTAGCCGCCTACTTACCTGATATTGTTTTTTGCAATCCATAAACTTCAAACGTGTTTTTGACAGGTGGTATAGGGCTACTCACTTTGAAAGATTTAAATTACTAACTATAGTGAAGTTCAGTGTGTTAAGTTTTATACATTTATTAATTAAATTCGAATTGAAATGAAACAAATTAAAATTTAGTATCTCTTACATAAAATAACTATGTAAAAGATAAATGCTTTTTGTAAGAGACATGAACCTGATGCTTTAATAATAAATTTTTGATTTGGCATCAATTTAGTTTAATCTCAAATCTCCTCGGTTAATGATGTCCAGTCTGTTTCTTTTTTTTGTAAGTAGATTGACAATCGCGGTGAAATCCCTTTACACTAGGCACTTCTCGCGATATTCCACAATGCGGGATAAGTAAGAGGTATGTCTTTTTGAAACCAGAATTGCTGATAATCATTTTAAGCTATACCTTAAGTTCCTCATTAGTGCTTATTGCGATCAGTTCCTCTTGTAATATACATTCGTTTCTTTGACTGATTGTCCACTGTGGTATTACCATAGTCAAAACATCCTCAAAGCAAGTTTCAAAGTCTGAATAGAGGGCTGAATAAATGTTGAACTTAGGTTGAAACGTCGTCTTCCTGGCAGTGTGTCTATGACAAATTGGGGAACTCGGAAAATTCGCGCGTCCAATGTTTTGCTTCATTAGCTTAATTCTGGCAAGAAACGCTGAAATGATGGACTTTGTTTTAATCAAACATAGACTGTTACCTTGTATCTTAAAATTAACCTCAGTAGATTTAGTAAACAAATCTGTTAAATAGGCGATGGTTCCTACTTGATTCAATTTTCTTTTAAAAGAACCTCTAGCAACAGACACTTCCAAAATCGCCTCAAAAAGTGCGAGAAATCTTGTCAAACATAAGCCTTTTGATAGCCAGCGTACTTCAGTGTGGAATTATTGATGAAAGTTCTTGTCATTTTCTTCACACAACTGCACCAATAACCTGCATTAATGACTAATTGGTGAGATTCATGTAATCTAACATTCAGGCTTCTAGGAACTAAATGTTGTCAATAGATGACGCAGTGTATTGGTAACACCTGGGGTACGTTTTATTTAAATAGCTTATAAATTCACGATAACACCCAACAACGACAGGTGCTCCATCTGAAGCTACTGGTATTATATTTGATAAAGGGATTGCTTTTTCCATGAAGTAATTCTTCAACATTTTAAATATTAATTCTCTTTTAGTGTCGGTTGTCAAAGTTTTTGCGAAGAGCAGTTCTTCGTGGATTTCTTGCTTCATAATAAAACGAACATACGCCAATAATAATGCTTCATTGCCAAGTAAAGTTGCGACCAGCTGTGCGAAGAAATAGGTCGCTTGCAAATAATTACACAGTAAGCTTCCAATATCTATAACTCATTTCATTAATACGTTTTTGCTTAAAGGACTTTTTTTAATGATATAAGATAGGTATGTGTAATACAGCATTTAAAACCTCTTCAGTGGCTGGCTAAATTAAATTTTCTCCGATAATACACCGTTTTCCGGATTTTGCTATAAGTAGCGAGATATTGTAAGACGCCTGCAAGCCATCATCATCTCTTTGTCACGCCGAAGGGAACATTCTATCCACCCTGGGTCTCTTCTGAATGTTATCTTATAGTGTTTCAAATCTTTACCTGTTTTATCAGGGTGACATCTTCACACAGACACTATCGTGAACCCCCATTCACATCTCATGGACCACCATTTTTTTCGCGCTTACATGAAACCCTTGCAGGTCGTCGTCGATCCTGGGGGTACTTTGAATTTTGAACTATTCTTTCTAAAATCAGCATTCAAAATTCTATGTGAATCAGCGATTGGTTTCTGAATATTTTTTTAGTTATAGGCCTGTGTTATGAGTTTGCATTTAACTATTCATTATTAACGCAGTAAGCGAGTAATTCAGCAGCATATATTCTTTTAGTAAGTGATTCCTTATTTCTCACATAGTAAATTATTATAATTAATATCATAGTATAAAACAATAAGTATTTTTAATTGGTGATCTGCCCTTTCTACTACCTGACTTGCCATGTATAAAGTGCACGTTTTCCTTAACCACTGCAAATCCAAATTGTCCTCATTATTCTACTGATTTTGCGATCATAAAATGGTATGTGAGCCGCACGAAAAACAATAGAAACATTTCCCGGAAAACAGCTGAAGTCATCACAGTTGATTAGATCTCACGAAGGTCCGCATCCGAAAAGTCAAATGCAGGGGAAGTTCCCGCCCGTACGTCTCTCCATAAACTCCGAATTCATCCGAACATAGTTCCTTCTTACTGGGCGCTAGTTCGCGTCGTCCGGCATCTTTTACTTAATTTATTCAACATGTTTACATATGTAGAAAAGTCGAACGCATTTTAATTGTCGGTCGCTGCGGTCCGGGTCAAAGGGATCGCAGCATGTCGCTGCCGAACGTGGCGCCACCATTACGAAGACGACCGAAAAAAGAAGAAGAAGACAATAAGTAGGCAAAAAGAAGAAGAAACGCAGAAGAGATGAACGTAAACCATGGCATATACACTACCGCCCATACGTTTCAACCAACTGATGAATGAAATAGTATTTATTTGATTTAAAAATTAATTAATTAAATTACGTAACATAGAGTTTAGTACAAGGTAGTTGCATTTCCTTGACAATAACGCACAAAAAATCACCTTTAATCCAAATTTTTTAAAGATCTTTTGTCTGTAATTGATTTACGCATTCAAATTTAGAAATGTTCAAGTTGTTAAACCTGCAATTTGTATGTCTTCCCTCATTTCTTCTACTACCAGAGTCGTGCCTAAGTATTTAATTCACAAAATAAATATTTGATGATCATATGCTTTGGTACAACTATAACATTGCTAGTATGATAAAATTCGATAATCTTCACCTGCGCACGGAACTATAATGGAAAATCTGAGGCTGCCTTTGAAACAGTTTTAGCGGGAAAGAAACAAACCAAAAGAAAATATTATTTCCACATCAACTTTTTTTTACGTTAGAAAGCAAAACATGCAAAACTTAAGCGTTGAGCAAACAGATAAAGGTTTAACGAAGTGACCGGGTATACTATCTTGTAGATTAAATTAAAATACCAACGATAAATAAATTCGAAAGTCAGTGGTGTGGCAAGCACTACAAAAAATGCCCAAATTTAAAAATTACACTGTAAATTTTATGAAATATAGCTACTTCACTTGGTACCTCAAGACCATTATAAGTGACTATATAGATTAATTTGTGACTTTAATCAATCCGTAATATTTTTGTAATATGTAATATTTTCTTGTTATCTTCAATTAAAAGATGCTGTCCTTTTACCAGTGAGGTGAATTCTGCAAATCAGTTAAAAGGAGATTTTTTACCGAACTGATTAGAGATCTATTTATCTCCCTCGTTAAATGTAAAAGTCGCTAATCATTTATTAGTAAGCTGTCATCGTATACGTAATATTTATCTGTGATAAGTTATTTGTGTGAACGAAAAGTACTATATTTAAAAAATAAGGAAAGTGTGTATACAGGCTGATTCATTTTTGGCCCTCACCTTAAGCATCTCGCTTATTATTGGATATAGAATATAGGTTTAAATTTGGCAACGTTGTTCAATTTTATATTTGTTATGAATGCGTAAAGAAAATGGACCTGTGACCAATGACGTTGTTGTTTTAAGAAAAAATAAATCGAAAAGTGAATATTGTTCATATACCTGTAGCACCTACATATGGCCTTATAAAGAAAAAATAAAAGCACATTTTTATGGCACCTTTTAAACTTCTATCCAATGGTGTACTCGAAATAGTTATATGACGTTTCACTTGTTACTAGCCATCATCAACTATCTAATTTTTTGTAGGTGCCATATTGGATTTACAAACCTTCAGAAAGTGTTTCTTTTTTTAATTTCAACCATGTACTACATGTTGACAACAGTTTTTAATATTATGCTTTAATTGAAAAATTAAATCTGAAGATTAAATTAGGTAGCCATGAAATTTCAATCCGTCAAACATTTAATTTATCGTTTATTAGTAATACAAAACTGTCATACACCAACGAAGAGAAACGAAAACGGAACAGTAGCGAGTACAGGACATTCACAATTGTATCCAGGGCTACAACAGCCTCATCGTACCACTTTTCTAGATCTTGATAGAAACTTGTTCGAGAATGGATTGTTTACTAAGCCGCGTAATGTTCATATCAACAGGAATTTGAATAAAAATCGACCGGATATTTTACAAATGGTAAATTTAAGGCCTGTTTTTGCAATGTTAACATACATTAAATTAAAAATGATAAATACATATTGCGGTGACCTTGAGTTGGGTGGTAAATTATAAATAGGCATAATCAAGATCACTTCGAGATTTAATTTAATTAATTATTATTTTATTTATTTTATCATGATGTGTATATATAAATATTCACTAAGTAAATATTTTGGTACATTTAATTTTTATTTACGTAAAATAATGAATAAGTATAAAATATTACATGAATGATGACAAGAAAGTGTTTCCCGCACGAAGAATACCGTGACTGGGAGAGATCGACCGTTTGGCCCGGCGAAAACAATATTCTTCGCTAGATGCATTAGATGAGTCATGAATATGTAAACAAGTTGATATTTACATGTTTGTTTACCTTTTTGACAGATTACTAATGCGCTGTTTTCCCGGGTGGTGCAGCACTGCAGCTATGTATTTCTGGAGGTGGAATCGTATCGTACCGAAGACAACCGGACGTTTTTGTGAAGGAAAATATCCATATAAGTCCGGAACCGATGAGAAACCGAGAGTTGCTTGGTGTAAACCGCACTCAAAAGAGGAAAAAGAAGAAGTAGGTGGAAACCTCTTCTTCCTCTTAAATGTTATATTAACTTAGAAGTTTATTCATGAATTTGAACTTAGAATAATTTTCAAAGAGATTTTACGACACTTATAAATTTTTGAACAAGAATTAGAACTTGTAATATTTTCCGTAATAATTTTACTGTACTTATACAATTTTCCAACCGAAGTGGAACTTAGAATAATTTTATGAATTAGATGTCGTTTTTAATTTGGAGTTTAATTTACATCGAGACTTGTAATTACTTTTGGAAATAACTATTTATGTTCGGAACAGTTTTATTGAATTGGAACTTTGAATTTTTTTTAATTTTTCTAGAATGTTTTGTTTTATATGTAGGGTTATTACACCATGCATTATGATAAAGCATTTTAGTGACTGTAATGATCAAGTTGAATAGCATAATAATTTTTTTTTATATATAAACACTTGGTGTTTTAATAAACATTTTCTTTACTATTTTATTTGCCAGATTAGAAGATTTGTGGTTAATAATTTTGTTTTATGTATATATAGAGTAATTGAACGGTGATCAAGTTTTTTTTTTTTGTGAAATATATATTTGAGATGGATGAGTTTGAAGCGCTGTACGAAGAATTAAGGTGATTTAATAATGTTTGTTATAAATGTGTATATAGTGTTGTACAAATTTTTCTTGAGTGGTGTTTTGTATTGGAATCTCAGAGTGAGGTAAAGTTTTATTTTATTATATATATTTTTTTTATATGTATATCAAGTATATTTTATAGTGTTTGTGTATTTGATATTAACGTGTTGGGTAATAGATCAG
Source organism: Amphimallon solstitiale (assembly GCA_963170755.1). Classification (NCBI taxonomy): domain Eukaryota; kingdom Metazoa; phylum Arthropoda; class Insecta; order Coleoptera; family Scarabaeidae; genus Amphimallon; species Amphimallon solstitiale. Next base: position 101,876,454 of record OY720677.1, on the reverse strand, counting down.
GGATGTGTGCGATGAATTAAGTAGTTGTTTAATTCATAGCATGGGGTCCTAGTGAATCCTTAAAACACGAATTAGTCTTGGTGGTACTGTTTTGGGAGCGAGAAAAGGCGCCAGGCAGAACTAATCAGGGCTGAGTTAATTAGTTAAATGCACAGACATTTTTTTTACTATTAATTTTAAATTTATAAATATACCTTAAGGGGTGAGCACATAGTGGTGTATGTTCGGGTTGTGTTCAACGAGTTGAAAAGCATACTCGTAGGGTGGAACTTTGGGGTACCTACCAGTGTGAATTTGCTTTCTGATGGTACTGTCTTGGGAGCGAGCAAAGGCGCCAGGCAGGACTAATTAGGGCAAAGCCATTTCCTTAATGTTTATATTTTTGTAAATAATAAATCGCGTAATTTTTTTTTATTATTCATATTCCAGTACAATTCACAATATGCAATAAATTTTATTTTATTAAAGATGTTGATTGTTTACATGTATCTTTGACGAATATAAATCATGATAATAACGTTTATTTTAAAATATAAATTGGTACTTGATGTTATTCTTTCATTAATGATAATTTGTTTATTGTTTTGACTATTTGATCATGACATGTATGATTTTATATGATGTTTTGAAATATTTAAGTTTTTGTGAATATATTTGTGTAATTTAAAATCTTTCTTTCTTTAATACATACTTTCTTTTAATATATTAGATGATAAGATTTATTTTGCATTTTATTTTCTTTACCTGACCTGGTGATAATTAAAAAGCATTCAAATTGATTGGAGAATTTATTTATATTTTCTGCCCCTGAGAGAACATTTTCTTTAGTCATTCTAAACTGAGCTAGTTAATTGTAAAATTGCCTAACCTACAATTTAGCAGAAAATTTTATTGAATCTTAGTCTAGCATAAGGCCTAGCACTAGGATGTATGCTTGATTCTTACTTACTTATTGATTGAACAATTTAAATTATTTTATATAAATCTCAAATTGCAAGAGTCACAGCAATATGTATGTAAATAATTTTTACACTTCATTTGTAAAGAAGAAATAATTGTAATAAAAACTTTAATAAAAGTACATAGAAAAGTAAACATTAAACAATTACAGTAAATTCAATTATCTGGGCATCTTCATTAATACAGAGTTGGGCACGCCTTCTGGCACATTGAATTGCATGTTTCTTCTAGAAACTGTATCGAAGGCAGTCTGAAGTCTGTCTCGTAATTCTTCAATGTTTTGTGGAACATCTATTTTATAAATATCATTTTTAACATATCCCCATAAAAATAATCTAGCGGACTTAAATCAGATGATCTCGCAGGCCATTCAATATTTCCTCCATTTCCAATCCAAACGGTTTGGAAACTCTTGATTTAAGTAATTCCTAACAACAGCGCATTTTGTGCTGGTGCGCCGTCTTGTTGCCACCATAAATGTTGTAATTGATTTAATGGGATATTGTTGTCAAGATAGTCAGATACGTATGTACGTAAAATATTTAAATATCTTTCTCCATTTAAATGTTCATCATACATAACTGGTCTTAAGATGATTTGCCAAAATACCCATCCAAACGTTTATTCCAAAACGATGTTGTGATCTCCTTGCCCTGTTTTGTCAGGGATTTTGTTCTGCCCAATAGTGCTCCATATTTCTGTTGAACATTCCAGAATTTGTCAATTTAGTTTCATCTGACGAGATGATTTTTTTCCTTAAAAAAAATTCGTCTTTTTCAATCATCTCCATTAACCAACTACAGTATTCTCTTAGTCTTCTTAAATTATCTCCAGGTAGTAAGGTGTGACTAACATGGATCTTGTATGGTTTAAACCTACTTTGATGTAGAGTTCTCCAAACTCTGCGACAAATTTTATTCTGAGGCCAGTTCGCGTGTAGAAATTGATGGATTGTTACTTACCTAAAAAATACAAGACTAGCATGAAATGGGCAAAACCACGCCTTAAATCTACCATTTATAAAATATCCTGTCGATCTTCATTTAAATTCCTGTTGACATGAACATTACCCGGCTTAGTAAGCGATCCATTCTCGACCAAATTTCTATCAGGATCTAGAAAAATGGTACGCTGAGGCTGTAGTCGTCATGGATACAATTGTAAATGTCTTGTACTTGCTAATGTTGAATTTCGGATCGAAGAATAAGAAATACTTAACATATCTTGTTTCTCTTCACTACTAATGAACGACAAATGAAATGTTTGCCGGATTGAAATTTAAGGGCTACCTAATTTAATCTTAAAACTTATTCTTTCAATTAAAGCATAATATCAAAAACTTTTGTCAACATGTAGTACATGGTTGAAATAAGAAAAAAAGTCTTTGTGAAGATGTGTAAATCCAATATGGCGCATATAAACAATTAGATAGTTGATGATGGCTAGAAAGAAACGAAACGTCATATAAAAATTTCTAATACACCATTGGATAGAGGTTTAAAAGTGGCCATAAGAATGTGTTTTTATTTTTCTCTGCAAGGCCAAATGTAGGTGCTACAGGTAAAAGAACAATATTCAGTTTTCGATTTTTTTTAAACACTAACGTCATTTGTCACATGTCCATTTTCTTTACGTATTCATAACAAACAAAAAATTTAACGACTTCGCCAAATTTAAACCGATACTTTATATCCAATAATAAGCGAGATCCCCATGGTGAGGAGCAAAAATGAATCAGCCTGTATATTGATGTTTAAATAGACAATAAATTTGTTGGAATGTTGGCAATGAGAATAACTATATAAAAATACATTATCTAGATTTAACTAATAGTTAATTCTTTTAATATAAGTTCTTTATAAAATAAAATGTATTTTGGTAGCATATACGCTTTCCATAATACTTCACCTTTTCGTATTTCTTGAATGAATAAATAATCTACATTTCTCAAGCTGCGTCTAATTTGCGTTTTATTTACGACTTTGTGCATTGTTTTCGATATACCTATTCGAATATAATTACCTGCCATTGTGCTTAAAATGTACCCGTGAGTAAAGTTGCTCAACTACGGCAGTTACCAATGCATTTTTCTTAATTAATATAAACTAGTGAAATAAGTCCGAGAACGCCTAATGAAATAAGAATTCAAAATTCTGCAGATGTGTAAAATGATAAAGCCAGTCACACAACACCTGCCCGACTGGTGCTGTGGTAACAAGATTTAGATATCAACAGAGAAGACCATGTACGACAAATTGAAAGGAAACTTGATAACAGATCCCACTATAAAACTTCTGGGAATCTCCACCAAAAGAAATAGATTGACTAAATATTTAGAAGATTGCCTTGGAAAAGGGGAAAACTATGATGCGTATGTTGAACAGGTATACAGAAAACGATATTTGTAAAGCATAAGGGTGTTAGGATTTTCAGAGGCAATACAGAATATACGTATACTATGTCACATTGAGGAATGTGGGTGGCCTAACTGAAGTAAACACGTGAGTTAGATATCTGCTTAAGAAGAGTGAAAATAAGTGGTAATAATAACGAAAATTAGTAAATTATGGAAATACCGCAAAGGTATGTAGACAAACTAAGTGATACAATTGAACAATAGAACCGAGTGACTGTAATAATAAAGATATAAAGTGCATATAGACAAACAAGAAGAAAGAAAATAGAAAAAAACAGCTAGTCTAGTTCAACACTATAATAGAGATCTGCAGACCAGCATATAAAGGCAGGTAGTAGGAAACTGTATGTCGAGCGAAACCAAGTGAAAGAATAACGAGAAACTAGAAAACTCTGGAAATACTGCAAGGTACGCAGGCAAATTATGTAATATAATCAAACATTTATTGGTACAAATTATAGCATATGCGGATGACCTGGTCATAATATGTAGAGACGAAAGAAGCCTGGAAGAGACATTCGGAAGACTTGTAGAAGCGGCGGCGGACAGAGGTCTACATATCAACGAAAAGAAAACAAAGTATATGGTAAGCAACCGAACGGCGTACGCCGGAAGGAAGAGCAAAGAGATGGGGAGCTACGAATTCGAGAACGTAGACACTATCAAATACCTCGGAACAATAATCAATATAGACAATAATAGAACTGCCGAAACAACTCACAGAATACAATCAGGTAATAAAGCGTATTACGGGTACAAAAAACTACTAAAAAACAGAAACTTCGGCGTCGATACAAAAATGAAAATCTACAGGGCAACAATAAGACCAATAGCGACGTACGCTGCAGAAACGATGGTACTAACGAAAAGAGACGAGGAAAACTTCAGAATATTCGAAAGGAAAGTAATAAGAACAATGTATGGCCCAAAGAGAGAAGAAGAAGGAATGCGAATACTGATGAACCATGAAATCGACCGACTAGTGAAAGGAAAAGATATAGTTAGATTTATAAAGGCCCAAAGAATAAGATGGTATGGACACATCAACAGAGCAGGCACAGGAGCAACAGTGCGCAGCATTGCCCTGTGGACACCAGCGAGCAAGAGAACGAGAGGAAGACCAAAAATCAGATGGGAACAACAAGTGAAAGAGGACTTGAACAAAATGGGAACAAACTGGAGAATGAAAACAAAGAACAGAAAAGAATGGAGGCTAATAGTAGAAAAGGCAACATCACACAAAAGCTTATAGAGGGAATAGGTGGAAATGTGGAGTGATCCCCCACAAGAAAAGGTTCGGAGGGCCCAGAAGGGCGGCTACTACACCGCAGGAGTGTACAGCCTATTATATATGTCAATATAAACGGGGGTATGGTGAAAAATTCTCGGCCTGACAATGAAAGACTGCGATTTTCAGTTAAAAAATGATTTTATTTTTCTACCTAATCTCCCTTGATTTCAACACACTTGGTCCAGCGTTTCTCCAACATCAGTATTCCTTCCCGGAAGTGAGAGTCTGTAAGGCGGTTAAAATATCCATTTACTGTCCTCTCAGCTTCTTCATTGGACGTGAAGCGCTTCCCAGAAACAATTTTTTTCAAGTTTGGGAACAGAGGGTGCCAAATCAAGAGAATAGGGGGGATGGTATAGCAAATCATACCTCAACTCCCGCCGTTTTCCCATTGCCAACGCACTTTTGTGAGCAGGTGCGTTGTCCTAGTGAAACATGATTTTTTCTTCTTCAAGCCAAGCCCCTTCTCGCGAATTTTGGCATGCAGCTGGTCAAGAAGGTTAGAGTAATATTCGCCTGTAATTGTTCTGCCTTTTTCAAGGTAATCAATTAACAGGATTCCCTTACGCATCCCAAAACACACTGGCCATAACCTTTTCGGCAGATGAGATCGACTTCGCTTTCTTTGGCGCTGAACCACCGGCTTCCACCCACTGCTTCGACTGCTGTTTCGTTTTTGGCGCGTTGTGGTGGACCCATATCTCATTCATGGTAATAAATCGCTACACAAAATCGGTCGGATTCCTATTGAATCGGTCCAAACATTGCTGCGAAAGTTGTTTGCGCATTTGCTTTTGATAGGCATTCAGCAAATGCGGCACCCACCTTGCGCAGAGCTTTCCCTAATTCTCCGTGCAAGATGTTTCGCACCCTTTCTTCCGATATCCCCACGGTGTCAGCTATCTCACTCACCTTCACACGCCTATCGTCCAACACGATATCGTGCACCTTTTCCATGTTTTCCGGTGTGGTTGAAGTTTTTGGTCGTCCTTCACGTGGGTCATCTTTGAGGGACGTGCGACCACGTTTAAAATCAGCTGCCCACTCTTTAACGGTTGACATTCAAGGAGCAGAGTCCCCGTAAACTTTTGTCAACTTCGGAAGAAGTACAACATATTTTACATATATGACAAGACATATAGTATAGTTATTTACGAACCAAGTGCGGGAAGACTATTTTCCCGCAAGAGCGCACATTGTAAGCACGAGCGACCACAGGAAACGAGTGCTTTTAATGGCGCGAATGGGGTGTGTACAATATTTTTTGTACGAACATTAAATAAAAAAATATTATTGATTAATGTCATTGGTATCATACCTAACCTAAGATAGATTACCTAATTAATTTAAGCATTTCATGTACGTAACTATTACTCACCTTTCACTAAAATTAAGTTATTATATTCTTACACATGGTAAACATGAGGTATTTATTCTTATATTTATAAATTTATAGTACATTTATTGCGTTTTTTGGTTTAATACAAATAATTCCGAACTGCCAATATGAATGTCGATGTGGTTCAAATAGATGGCGCTTGAATCTTGCTTAAGATGTCGCTTAAAATGTCGTCAAATAGATGGCGTCACAATTCTTTTGGAAGAATTTTTAATTATTACTCCTATTTCCCCAACTTTTAGTGAAGAATAGTGTAGGGAAGTAGTATTTTATAGACTAAAGTTTATTACTACCAAGTTAGATTTTTTTTAAATGTCCCAAAGTGCCAGTGTTTTTTTTTTCAATTTCTAGAGTCGCCTCAACCGGGAAAACGTATTTCCCAGTCGAGCTACACATGCGCCAAATGTCACTTTACAGGCAGTGAGTATAAAAAAATATAAACACTTTTTCGCAGATCAAATTTTAAAATAGTGTATTAAAGGACAAGTTTCATTTTGACGTTTCAAAGTACGAATTCAGAGTTTAAGAAACGAGTGGCGTAACCACGAGTTTCTTAACTGAATGAGTGCTTTAATGTCAAATGAAACGTGTCTTTTATGCTATTTTTTGCAATTAGTTTTAAAATTTCTCTTTTTGTAAAAGCAAAACGAGAAAAATTTGATAATCAAGGGAAATTTTGTGGCGGTTGTCACCTTGGTTTGGCACAAGATTTAAATTGACAAGTTAATTTAAAATTGACACATTTTTGATAATTTTCAACAGAATGTTTCTACTGCACACGGTATCACTATCACTTCGAAAGATAATTCAAACGTTAATATAAATGTTTATAATAGTTGTACTATTTCAAAGATTAATTAAAAATATCAAATCTTACAATGAATTTCAATATAAAAACCTCAAACTTGCTTACAAAATGTCATATTGACATCTCCATTTCTGTTGCAATGTGACCAACTTAAAATAAATCTGTTTAAATGTTCCATTTCTATTACGCAACTAGTGCTGTAATAGACCCTATTACAGCACTAGTGAAATAAATGGTATGATTACGGTACTAATTGCAAAAATATTTTAACGAAACCATTTCCTAAAGTGAAATTCTTAAGAAATACTCAAGTAATGCAGGAATTTTACTTGAATTTTTAATTAAAAGACAAGTGATTGAAAAACTTTTGTTTCTAAAGACAAGTTGATATTTTGATATTTACCATCAATGATTTTGCGACATTGCGTTTCATACCAAAATTTAGGTCATTAATGGAAGTTATACTTTTGTCAAAATTCCTAATATATGTATAATATGCAGATTTTCGATATCTATAATTATAATATAAATAAGATTTATTTAGAAAATTACGACACATAATTTTAAAATTGAACCAATAATATTTGACATCAAAAGTATTCAAAAATGAACGATCTCGAGAAGAGGAAAAGTAACAAATAGAAAAATAGTTAGGAAACAATACGAAAAAAGACAATTTATACCGAGTTATAACAATGGCCATTCAATTCACCAAAATACACGAGTCTCCTGCTCGATGTCGTCCTGTAAAGTTATAGACACGCTCACTAATATCCATTTAATATCAGTAATTCATGGCGTCATTATGTTGAGAGAGACAGGCTCAATAAGGTCTCGGCTGTGTAAGAGAGAGTTGGCATGAGTGGCTATCTACTCTTCGTTATCGGATGGGGCGCCCAGATCAACCCAAGGATTCTTCTCTTTTTGTATATATGTCCTAACTGTATTTCTTCTGTTTTATCTCTATCTCTCTCTCTGCTTTCTCAAGCAAGTATATATATACCATATCGTCCATAAGTCTGATGTAATTTTGCGATAAAATTAATATTATATACAATACTACAGAAAATTAAACTTTATATGATATTTAAATGCAACTAGAATATATATCGAACTGCACAATTTCAGAATAAAGAAGCGCCTTTTACCAGTACAGAGATATATACAAATACATCAAAGTGTCACCCAGCATTGGCTAAAAGTCAATTATACACTAGATCATAATAGAGAAAAGTAATAAAGAATCAGAAATTGACGTCAGAGTGAAAATAGGTAACGAAATAAATAGTGGCCGCTATCTAGTAGAAGTAATAATCAAAGTGAAACTAGGATTAAAATATCTTTTTATTTTTAATCTTCTAGAAGATCCGCGGATCTGTCCTGTAACTGATTATTCCAGTTTTCCTGCAAAAGCGACTTCTAACTGTCTTGCCATCTTTTTGGCGGTCTTCCGGGGTTTCTTCTGGCTCTAAGGCTGAGCCATCAGTTCTGGTTGCGAACCTTACCCAGGAACCTTTCTCCTTTATTCGGGATTAGGACTGGCAACAGCACTGGGAGGCTTCTCAATCCACCCCCAGATTTTGCAGGCGTTGGATTGAAATATAAAAACACTAAAAGTAAATATCGAAGAAAAACTATTGTAAATGTAAGAACATGCAAATTGGAAACAGAGAAAAGGAACACATTTTGGAGAATAAGTAAACAAAGAACGGCAAATCTAATAAAGATTAAAAATAACCTAAAACTTGAAGAATTATCGAAATCTTTAAAAAATATCATGTTACGGGCGGCAAAATTGGTATGTCGAAAAGTAAATATGCAAAAAGCAAACCTCTGACCAACGGTAGTCAGATGATCTGAAACAACAAATTAAAAAGAAGAAGAAGAAATGAAAGATATACTTGATCAATACAACAGAAGAAAGCCTAAAATCATGTAAAGAACAAAATAAAAGAATTAATACATGATAAAGGAATTAAAAATTTTGGAACAAATTAGGAAAAAAACTTAAAAGTGATAGTGAAGTGAATCATAAACTATTCTACAAAGTCCTCAAATATAAGGGTTACCTATGACTAGAGCCATTTTTCGGTGTGAGAAAAGACGTTATTTGGAAATGTTCGAAATATGATATTTCTTTGCACAGGATAATATGATTAATATGATGAATGTCATTTTTGACAATCAGTCAGAATTTAAAATACAATGACAGAGATTCATATCTAATCAGTACTTTTATTATATTTGATTTACTTTGATTAAATTAAGTGAATATTACTGTTGTTTTTTTGTTCTTTGAAAATACGGTGGGTGGATTCTTTCGAATTGGTAACATAAGCAACAATAAAGAAAGTGACAATTAAAAATAAAGGTGCTACATTAATAACTGAAAAAGCTCACTATATTTCACAAAGTTTTATTAGAATTTTCTAACATATGTTTCGGCTGTTATGCCATTATCAAAGAGTTCTTATCTAATACAAACCTAAAGTAAGGATACAACTTATTATACCAAGGTCACTTAATGATATAGAGTGGTGTCAAATGAATTATTGTAATTGTATCTATGAAGAGGTCTAACTGCGTCTTAGTATCTGAGCTTTTTTAATTTCTAGTATTTCTAGCAAATCTAGCTATTTATATCGGGCAAACGGTTTTGTTGTACACAGTGTTCTGAGAACCCTGTGTTTTTAACGCTATATTTTACGTCTCTGACGTGTTCGGCTATACGTTTTTTAATACTTCTATCACTTTTCCCTATATACAGTGTGGTGATAAAGTTTGGAAAAAACTTCATAAAAGCATTCTATAATGTTTTTAAGAAAATCGCTCAAACAAGTCAATCTTTGTTTTTAAAATGCCGTCCTTTGAAGGATTTTTTTTTTGAATGACGTCATTGGTTTTTACATAATGACGTCATCATCTAAGTTGATTTAAATTACTTAAAAATTAGACTGGCTTTTTACAATTTAGGTAACTGTCAAACTTTTTCCAGTTAAGTTTATTTAAATTAATTTTTGGTAAAATAATTTTTACTTTGTAAATGAGTAATTGATTCAAAAAAAATGTTAAGTAAGGTACCAATTTTCTTTCGTTTTTTCGTCGTTTAAGGAGTAAGAAGGGCTATTAAAAACTGAAAAAAATAGTGACAAAAAATAGAAATAAAAAATAGAAACAAATGACGTCATTCAAAAAAAAATTCATCGAAAGACGTCATTAAACATAAAAACAAAAATTGACCTATCCGAGCGATTTTCTTAAAAACATTATAGAACGCTTTTATACATTTTGTTCCAAACTTTATCACCACACCGTATAGCTTCACAATTTTGGCATTTGATGGAGTATACTCCTGATTTGTCTAGTGTATCTGTTTTGTCTTTGATGTTAACATTGTACCTAATTTTGTCTTATTGATCCATAATATTATGATATTTAGCTTTCTTAATATTTTTATATTTTGTTTGTGATGGGGGGATATAAGTAATCACATGCAAATATTTCTATTTACTTCTTTGATGTTCTTGCGTTGTTAATGTTTTATTATATCATCTATAATATTGGGACTATATCCGTTATTTTCTGCTATCTTTTTAATAGTGTTTATTTCTTCATTAAAGGACTCAGTACTTAATGCTATGTGTAATGCTCTATACCTATATGTAACTATGGAATGAATGTTGACATTTTTATTTGGAAGGGTTGTTTTGCATTGGCCTGTAGTATATTATCTGAATATGTTGGTTTTCTATAAATTTTATATGATGTATTATTTATTAGCGTTTTTGTATATGGTAATATCTAAGAAATTTAATTTGTCTTTCTTTTCTATTGTAAATTGTATCGTGGAGTTTAGTGAATTAAAAAGTTTTAAGAATTTTGTTAATTGTCTCTCTGTACCTGTCCAAATACATAATATCCCATCAACGATAGTATGTATTTGTGTGTATTTGTTTAGTTAAGATATTATTAATCCTGAATAAAATTTCTTCAAAGTGATTCAAATATTTACATGAATCATTTTGAAGAAAGGCTATTCAGTGTTAATAATACCTTAACTAAACAAATACATTATTGGGCGAGGTAAGTTGATGGCATATTATGTATTTGGACAGGTTCAGATAGGAACTCTTTGATAATGGCATAATAGCCGAAACATATTGCTGTGACTCTTGCAATTTGAGATTTATATAAAATAATTTAAATTGTTCAATAAATAAGTAAGTAAGAATCAAGCATACATTCTAGTGCTAGGCCTTATGCTAGACTAAGATTCAATAAAATTTTCTGCTAAATTGTAGGTTAGGCAATTTTACATTTAACTAGCTCAGTTTAGAATGACTAAAGAAAATGTTCTCTCAGGGGCAGAAAATATAAATAAATTCTCCAATCAATTTGAATGCTCTTTAATTATCACCAGGTCAGGTAAAGAAAATAAAATGCAAAATAAATCTTATCATCTAATTTATTAAAAGAAAGTATTAAAGAAAGAAAGATTTTAAATTACACAAATATATTCACAAAAATTTAAATATTTCAAAACATCATATAAAATCATACATGTCATGATCAAATAGTCAAAACAATAAACAAATTATCATTAATGAAAGAATAACATCAAGTACCAATTTATATTTTAAAATAAACGTGATTATCATGATTTATATTCGTCAAAGATACATGTAAACAATCAACATCTTTAATGAAATAAAATTTATTGCATATTGTGAATTGTACTGGAATATGAATAATAAAAAAAAAATTACGCGATTTATTATTTACAAAAATATAAACATTAAGGAAATGGCTTTGCCCTAATTAGTCCTGCCTGGCGCCTTTGCTCCCTCCCAAGACAGTACCATCAGAAAGCAAATTCACACTGGTAGGTACCCCAAAGTTCCACTCTACGAGTATGCTTTTCAACTCGTTGGACACAACCCAAACATACACCACTATGTGCTCATCCCTTAAGGCATATATATAAATTTTAAACGTAATAATAGAAATAAAATAAAAAAAATGTCTTTGTGTATTCAACTAATTAACTCAGCCCTGATTAGTTCTGCCTGGCGCCTTTTCTCGCTCCCAAAACAGTACCACCAAGACTAATTCGTGTTTTAAGGATTCACCAGGACTCCATGCTATGAATTAAACAACTACTTAATTCATCGCACACATCCCTGATCTATTACCCAACACGTTAATATCAAACACACAAACACTATAAAATATACTAGATATACATATAAAAAAATATATATATATATAATAAAATAAAACTTTACCTCAATCTGAGATTCCAATACAAAACACCACTCAAGAAAATTTTGTACAACACTATATACGCATTTATAACAAACATTATTAAATCACCATAATTCTTCGTACATCGCTTCAAATTCATCCATCATATATATATACATCAAAGAAAATCTTGATCACCGTTCAATTATTCTATATATACATAAAACAAAATTATTAACCACAAATCTTCTAATCTGGTAAATAAAAACAGTAAAGAAAATGTTTATTAAAACACCAAGTGTTTATATAAAAAAAATTATTATGCTATACAATTTGATCGTTACAGTCACTAAAATGCTTTATCATAATGCATGGTGTAATAACCCTACATATAAAACAAAACATTTTAGAAAAATAAAAAAAAAATGTAAAGTTTTAATTAAATAAAACTGTTCTGAACATAAATAATTATTTCCAAAAATAATTACAAGTCTCAATGTAAATTAAACTCCAAATTAAAAATGATATCTAATTCATAAAATTATTCTAAGTTCCACTTCGGTTGGAAAATTCTATAAGTATAGTAAAATTATTACGGAAAATATTACAAGTTCTAATTCTTGTTGAAAAATTTATAAGTCTCGTAAAATCTCTTTGAAAATTATTCTAAGTTCAAATTCATGAATAAACGTCTAAGTTAATATAACATTTAAGAGGAAGAAGAGGTTTCCACCTATTTCTCCTTTTTTTCTCTTTTGAGTGCAGTTTACACCAAGCAACTCCCGGTTTCTCATCGGTTCCGGAATTATATCGATATTTTTCTTCACAAAAACGCCCGGTTGTCTTCGGTACGATACGATTCCACCTCCAGAAATACATAACTGCAGTGCTGCACCACCCGGGAAAACAGCGCATTACTAATCTTTCAAAAAGGTAAACAAATATGGAAATATCAATTTGTTTACATATTCATGACTCATCTAATGCATCTAGCGCAGGATATTGTTTTCGCCGGGCCAAACGGTCGAGCTCTCCCAGTCACGGTATTCTTCGTGCGGGAAACACTTTCTTGTCATCATTCACGTAATATTTTATGCTTATTCTAATATTATAACTTTTATAAAAATTATAATAACATTCTCATATTATTTTACGTAAATAAAAATTAAATTTGCTAAAATATTAACTTAATAAATATCTATATACACATCATGCTGAAATAAATAAAACAGTTATTAATTAAATAAATCTTGAAGTGATCTTGATTATGCCTATTTATAATTTACCACCAAACTCAAGGTCACTGCAATATGTTGGAAAATTCTAATAAAACTTTGTGAAATATAACCAAGTGTGTTATTCTCGTCAATCAAATTAAGTTATTAAAATGTTTCACCAAGAAGTGTCTGCAACATCAATTAAGGACCAAAAATTGAAGAAACTCATGTGATGCATAGGTGGTTCTAAAGTCTATTAAACAGCGAAAGAATAATGAAACATCAAATTGAGAAAATCGTAACCATAAACCCTGCACTGAGGGACATAAAGAAGATATAAGAAATGAGCAATTGATAAAAGCAATCAGGAATTTAAGAAGTGGAATGTCTCCATGGCCCGACAAAATAACAGCAAAGATGTTTAAGAATATCGGAGATCAAGGGCAATTTCGTGGGACCATCTGCAAATAATGAGAAGCAGTGTTTTAGAAAATACTGTATGGGAAGTAGGAAGTCTAGATAAAGAAATTGGAGGTAGGCGAGTAATTGGAAACATTTTGTCGAAAAGAGGCAAGACATGGACAGAAGCAAAAAGACGTATGAGGCATAAAGAATACAAACCCAGGCAGCCTAAAGGTTAAAAGGGGATATTGTTATTTATACGACATCAATATACACAACCTCAATTGACCTATGTCGACAATTATTATAATCTCAGTTTTTATGTAAGTTGAACAGTGTAGGTAATTATAATTAAAGATGCAAAAGATTCAGTAATAATATAAAAAGCTTATAACAATACAAGCTTATAATAATTATTTAGTGTACATTCTACATTAATTTTAACTAAGGGCGAACTATACTCGTTACATTGATTGTACCATGAGTGCAGGAAAGAGGGCCACATACATATTTTGCTTTATCATGAAGCTACAGTGTTGTGGATTTTTATGTTTCATGCATGACATGTAGAGAATTAACAAATGAACTATAGGCGTGAATGTACAGCGCCAGAGAAAGCATTGTAATAAAGAAGAAGCATCAATGTTTAAATTTGCTTGAATGATATTGTAGAATCAAGAAAAATGGAATAATTTTAGATTTAACTCTGATAGTTTAACAATTCTTCATCATTAATTTTTGAAAAAATTGCTCACATTATTAACTTACTCCTAGATATTGTCTAAGAATAATGTAAGGTTTTAATGACATCAACATGACATAAGATTGTTTTAATATTCTATTCAATAAAAATATTTAAAAACCTGACAATGCAAATAGCTATCAAAAGTGCAAAGAAAATCAATCCATGATATGATCATTCATTACCAGAAATTTGTTCAAATATACTGCGTGTTATAAAAACAGTGTAAAATATTTATGGATGTAGTAGTATGAACCAAAATAAACAAAAAAGTCTGAATAAACATGTGTCTACAAAGTAACTGTTTTGGATATGGAATGTTATTTTTATTTACCTACTTTTTTTTATTTCGCACAAAATTGCAGTTTTTTCACAGTTGGCTGATAGTTTGTGAAATAAACTTCAAGTATTTGACTTTGTTCTCAGTTCACCACTTTTTTTTTTGCTTTGACTGTTTACAGTAACGTAAAATTAGCCGACATGCATTTCATGTATGGCCGTGCTAATGGGATTGCCACTGAAGCAAGACGTCTTAATGTTGAAATTTATCCAAATCGCCAGATTCCTTCACATTGTATGTTTTGAAGAATCCATCAAAGATTGTGTGATACTGTGTAACGGTACACTCTAATTAAATATGTTTATATTTTTAAATACGAATATTAATATATTTCAAAGCATATCTTAAAAACCAAATGTAAATTTGTTTGAACTGTTTATTCTAAATGTATATCTATGTGTGAATTAAGCATTAGTTAGACAAGCAAATGTTTGTATTAATTATATCATATGGGGCGCTGTTTTTGTGTATATGTCGCCGTCTCGTGCGTGATGGAATGCATGAGAACGATGACTGCAATATATGTGCAGAGGAGAGGAGAGATTTGCATGTACGTCCTAGGGAGCGAAGACCGATGGAAGAAATAAGTCGACCAAAAGACTTCAAAGAAAGAAGTCAAAAAGAAAACCTTTAAACGTAACGGCTGGCGGCGTATTAAGACTGTCCAATTAAACCGTTACACGTAAATATTAGGTTATCTAATTAATAAATAAGTCGACCCAAATATATATCAGTCGACAAAGTACTAAATTGTCTCTTTGAATCTTATAAGTAAGATAATAGGTTCTTTATTTATATAAAGAGGTAAACTGACAAATAAGTGCGAATAGCAGTTAAAAAAGCTACAGGTGTCGCTTTCGTCGAACGAGGTCTTTCCCGAAGCAAGCGGACAACGAGGAAATCGTCTCTTCAGTGAAAAAGAAGACAAAAAATATATAAAAGGTATTGAAAAGATATTATTGTGCGAGTGCCTGATAAACTCGAATGTTAAAATTTGTTTTAATGATGTTTTAAAAATGCATTGTCGATATATTTAAATCTAAGCATAATTTGTTTTCTATAAAGGCTTACGTTGTTAGTATTTATGTAAATACTGAAGGGCGTCGGAAAACAAATGATGTTTCATACATATTATTGCGTGGTAATGATAATATTTAAATAAAGCATAACTAATCTTTCAGTACTAAATTAGCTCTGAAATTATTTTAAAACGTGTTTATTCTAAATAAAATTGATATTATTTTGTATATGTTCTGTGTGTTTGTATTAATATATGCAAAATCTTGGTTTCCAATACAAATTTTATTTAAAGTAGAATAACCTTGTTTTATTTAATTGTACCAATTAATGCCTGATGATTATTTTTTGACATCTCCTGACATGGATCGTCCTGAGAGAAAAATGTTAGCTAGTCAAGTCAACTGGTCAATTATTTTCTTTAGCTTTATTTAAAAAATATAGAAATAATGGATAAGAATTTAAGGGTACCTATTAATTTGTCCGGAAGACCAACGTCGTTAGCTACTCCTAGAACATAAGAAGAAATTCTAGCACGGATAGAGCATAATTGGAGTACGTGTGTGCGGTTAATATCAGCGAAGGTTGGAATTAGTGCTCCTCTTGATTGGAGAACCTTACACGAGCAGCTACTTTATCCGTAATATATACAGCGAGTGCAAGCCGTAAATCCACTTGATCATCGAAAACGTATGGATTTTTGTTGTTGGTTTATACGCAATGATGCTGAAGACCCCCGTATTCTTACCAATATTCGGATGAAGTCGTTCACACAAAATGGAGTTGTCTACCTACACTTTTTGCAGAACACAATCTGTGATATTTTGGACGACAGTTCTGTGGAGCAAAGGCAACAAATGTGGTTCCAGCATGATGGTGCTTCAGACCATTTTTTGTTTACGGTTAGAGAACATCAAGCTCTCCACGTAGATGAATAGGAAGGGGCGGATCTGCATTATGGCCCGCAAGATTGCTAGATTTAAAACTTCTAGATTTTTTTCTTTGGGGATATTTAAAAACATTGGTCTATGGTACTCCTGTAAATACTCTCCAGGAGCTGCAGCTATGGATTATACAAAAATGTCAACAAATGCGAGCCAATGAGGGGATTTTAGAAAGAGTTCGAATATTCTTCAGACTAAAGTATGCTTGGGAGTGAAAGGAAGATACTTCGAACATCTCATGTAACTTCTTCCTTTGTTTGTTTGTACATAGTAAATAATAAATGTTTCAAAAAAATATAAACTTCCTTCTCTCCGAAACCGTTACATTGCGAACACATGTTTATTAAGACTTTTCTGTTTGTTTTGGTTCATACTACTACATCCATAAATATTTTACACTATTTCGGTATATTTACTAATTGTGCGTTTCTCTTTTATCCTGTCATCAAGGAAATATATTACCTTTATTATTTTAGAGTATCCACCCAGTAACTCAGGTTTATAGATAGATAATCGTCTTTATTCTATTAAATAATACAATATAAAGGTCAGTTTTATATACTGATAGATACAATATCAATGCCAAAGCACAATAATTAAAATGTGTATAAATAAAATGTACATAATGTATATAAGCATACATAGTTAAAATAACATATAAGTAACAAATAAGGACAGTCAGGCTACACCAACTCATTACACAAATACTCCTCGACTGAATAATATTCTTTTTGTATAAAAGCACTTTTAATTCCTTTTGGAAATTTCTTGGTGTCTAAATTTTTTATTCTATTAGGCAAATGATTGTACAATTTAATGTGCTCCACGTGATTGTTCCACTTTAGTTTTTCATCTACATGCAATCCCAGAAATTTTACCACCACCCCTTCACCAGGTCATGTCCTCAGTATTATTAGGTGTCTTGTTTTGTTTTCATTTAGCTTAAGTTTGTTTGCGGAAAACCAACCATTTGCTTTTCCCAAAGCCCTGTCTGATTGTATAGCGAGCTAGCCTTCGCATTCAGCTATCAGCACAATAGTAGTGTCATCCGCATAAAGACACATTCCGACATCTGGCATATTGTATGATACGTAACTGAACACATCGTTTACATATACAATGAACAATACTGGTCCCAGTATTGACCCCTGCGGTATTCCATATGTGATTGTGTTCGTTTGCGATCTTGTTCTATTCCATTCTACTACTTGGTATCTATCAGTTAAGTAAGATTTTATTAATTGTAGCGAAACTCCCCTTACTCCATAATACTGCAGCTTATTTAATAATATATCGTGGTCGACTGTATCAAATGCTTTACTGAGGTCAAGAAGATTCATTCACAACAACTTTCCTATCATCTTGGGCTTTGTGAATATATTTTATTACTTCAACCATTGCTGTCGTAGTTGACCTATTTATCCTGTAACAATGCTGTGCGTCCGTAATGCAATGGTTCCTTTCAAGGTATTCTGTCAATCTGATGGCAATAACCTCTTCAAAGATTTTTGATACAATGGGCAAAACACTCATCGGTCTATAATTCTCTGCATTGACGTCATCATTCTTGTGGATTGGTATCACCCTTCCAATCTCCAATTCTTCTGGAAAGTATAGAATAGTACAACTAGTTGAGGTTCAACGAGATACTCTAAATATTATTTTAAACGTTCAGAAACGTTTACATTTTGGATTTAAAGATATAAAATAGATAAAGAAAAATAGTAAATTCAAAACAGTTCTATTTAAGATACTCTTCCCTTTTAATTTGAACGTGGATTGCTATTATGTGGCAAACACATACAAGCACCGATCTTATTAATGATAGAAAAGCAATTCACTTTCTACTTCAGTTACAAAAGCTCGCAGCATCGCAAAAAATACAAAACGGAAAAATCGACACGAGAGGAAATTGTCGTGTATGTTGTTGTTTTCAACAATCACACAGCTATATATATATATATACATATACAGACGAATATCTACAATACACGTCCTCCTACATGTACAAAGCCGGCTAGAGACCACATAAAATAAATACACGTTATTGGGTAGGTCAGAACAAATGGCGCGTTCACAATTGCAAAAAGGAAAACACCACGCTGAAAGCAAAATAAGAGGAAAAAAGAGGAAATAAGCAACAGAAAGAGAGCACATACATACAAACTCATATATATCGTAAGGAGCTGGCGGGAGTAATTTGCTAAAACGATAGAACCAAGACGGAGAAACGAATATAAGAACTTTGTACGTGTATACAGATATATTTCTGTATGTTCATCGGTAGAATTCTTACAGAGAATTAAATGTGAAAAGAAAAAATCTAGGATGTACAAACGTTATTTTCCCTACAAAAATAATTTCTATTAAACGGTGTATTGTTCAAATGTAGTATAACACAAGTATACACGGTTTTGGACCTGAGCAACTATAATTTGTTTCTAAAGTAATTTGGGGCCCTGAAACCAAATCTTTAATGCATTTTAAAATTGGTTTTAATTTTAAAGATATTCATGTTTTCAGGGAAAAAGCGAGATGGGAACGCAGAAATGAAAACTTGAAAGACATTCGAGCATTAACCGATATTCAACTTTGCTCCGAACAAACGTGATATAAAGATTTGAATGTCAGGAAAGTGCCTACTTGACGGTATCAACTCAGAACTTTAATGACATGACGGCATAACAAAGAAGAACAGAACGACCGAATTTTTTACCTCAGTTTGCACCAATCTTCAATAATATCGAAACTGTTTTGGAGTTAAAGATACTTTGATATATTGAAAAGTATTTTAAAAATCTTTAGGTTATCAGCATAAGTAAAAAATATGACTGTCTAATGGTAGAAAAAGGGAGTTAATGTATACACTAAATAGCAATGGGCTAGGATCTGAGATTTGGAGAACACCAGACATGAGACAAAATAACGTGAAATGGTAACCATTTGTAAATATTTAACGTAATCCTGTTCTGCCTCTAGAAAAAATATTCCAATTATATTCGTAACATTTTGATTTCGTTTAGGAATGTGTGAAAATGCAGACAGAGCTTTTGCAAAGTCGATTCAAAATACAGTAGACACGCGATAGTGTGAACATCGGGTAACGGAAATTCAACAAACAAACCGACATTCGATAACGAAAACGCTTATTTCATGCGACGGTATTTCCCCGGGCTGTGTTCGAGTTATATACTTTGATGCGGCTGTACTTTCCCGTATTCTATGACGCTAATTTTCGAACACATAACTGCGTTTATTGCATACACAGTACAGTTGTTATCCGACCGTAACAGGAAGAGTTTGAAGTCGAATTGAATTTCATGATGCCACCGAAAAAACCAACGTGCTCCACTCTCCATCAAAGGACGCTTATAATTCAAGAGTTAAAAAAAGGTGTAAGTGTGACAAATTTATCAAAAAAATATAATGTAGCAAAATCCACGGTATGTAAGATAAAAAACAAAGAACAAGCAATTTTACGTGCAGTGACCGATACGTATACAGGACCAGGTAAAAGAAGAACTTTAAAGGAATCTAAACATCCAGAAATAGAGAAAAAGTTATACAAATGGTTTTTGAATAAACGAAAAAAAAATGTTATGGTAAGTGGGGATATGATAAAGTAAAAGGCGAAAGCGTTACATTTTGAAATCAATGATAATATAAATGAAGAATTTAGTGCCAGTGATGGCTGGCTACAACTCTTTAAGAAAAGGTTTGGAATTCGATATTTAAAAATTACAGGAGAGAAACTTTCATCCCAACCAGAACTAGTAGAACCGTTTAAAGTGCATTTAAAAGATAAAATTCAACAACTGGGAATTAGACTGGATCAGCTGTATAATGCTGATGAAACAGCATCGTACTGGAAGCTTCTACCAGAGAGGACATTTGTTTCATTTCAAAAAAAGACATCTCCTAGCAGGAAACTAGAAAAGCAGCGATTAACATTTCTGGCTTGTACTAATGCTAGTGGAAATCATAAAGTCAAGCCTTTAGTAATTGGCAAAGCCAAAAATCCAGGAGCATTTAGAAATTTTCACTTCCTGTAGACTACAACAATTCTAAATCGGTTTGGATGACATAGTCAATTTTTAAGACTTGGTTCCACCATTCTTTTGTTCCTCAGGTAAGTTTCGCATGTAAACTTATGTAATTTATTAAACAGTGAGTTCTACTGGTAGGTTACACGTTTCCTAAAATCAAAAGGTCTTCCAATAAAAGCATTACGTCTCTTGGATAATGCTGCGTCGCATCCCCCAGAGGATGAATTGCAGAGCGAAGATGAGCAAATCATAACAATGTACCTTCCACCAAATGTAACAGCCCTTATCCAACCAATGGATCAGAACTTGATCAGGCTCACCAAATTATACTACAGAAGTAGTCTTCTTCGAAACATTATTGCAAATGGTTCTGATATAGGAACATTAAAGGGTCTCACACTAAAAGATGCGGTTACTAATTTGATGTCTGCATGGAACCGATTAGATTCTGCAATAATTGCTAAATGTTGTAACAAACTTTTAGATTTCAGTGATCAAGACGAAGAGGATGATTTGCCACTTGCCGAATTACTGCGAAAATGGAGAGAAAGCCAAGCAAGAGCAATAACTGAATCACGTGATATGTTAAACATGTTATTACCGCAAGTATGTAATACGTGAAAATCATAACTTTTAGTACCTACATGTAAAGTTATTTCTAGGTTGAATTTACTGACACAGATATAAATAATTGGAATGACGTGGATACACAAGTGGACGGTACTAATAAAGATGAAAATGAAAATCTAATTGAGGAAACTGCAGAAAACTCAAAAAAGACGGTTACCCTAGACAGTGCAATAAATGCTTTGAACATCTCAATTCAAAGGGCAGAAGAAAGTGGAGTTGATTGTAACCACGTTCAATCACTAAAAGACCTGAGAGAAATTGCTGTATCGCAAAAGGTGAAACAACATAGAAAGCAAACCAAAATATCGGATTTTTTTTTAAAATCATATTTATTTATTATTAAATGTTAATATATTGTAAAATGGTCATAAGTCATAATAAACAAGTATTTATATATATAATATATTATTTGTACAGGCTCATCATATCTTTTAAGCATTAAATTAGCCTCTCGTTAACGTGAACAATTCGTTAGGGTGAAGACAGTGTGTTTTATTTTGTTCACGGTACCGCGCGTCTACTGTATTGCAAGTGGCAAAATAATTGTAAATACGCTCAGAGATATGTATTTGCATCACTTTGGTTTCTCTCTAGCAAACACTTACAAGCCGTGGGTGTCAAAAATATGTGAACACTTGAAGAATAAAGCTATACAAATGTGCGCTCGTTGAAAATGTGTACTATTTACTTTATTGCCAATGCTTTGGAGAGAAACGAAAAATTATTTTTGCTTGATAAATGCTGTTGGTATAAATGCCAGAAAACTGGCCTAGTATAAATATCCTAACCTACCATCAATGTCCAAGTCAGTTCCACGTATGACCAATGATCCATTACTACTTCTTTGAATTTTTACATCTTCTAGTATTCCATTGATGTTCAATCTTGCGGTAATTTAGCATCAAGTTGATGATTATTTGCTTGAAATCCATGAACAACAATTTGAAATGATCCCCATGCTACCGCTTTATCGAGCTTTAAAAACGCTTTGTGAAATTTTCGTCGGCTTTTAATTTTTGAATATTGTGGCAGATAAATTGTCCTTCTTTGATATTTGCACATGACAATTTGGGAAACAATTTTATTAATTTCTTAAAAGCTAGTCCATTCACTATTGAGCGCTTTGACCGTGTTTTTGATACAGCTAAGTTTTACGTAAACAGGTGACTGGATATTATTCTGGGGCTTCACAGGTAGTGCAGAGAAGATGTTTTGTTTTTCTGGCTCAAAATTACTACAATATTTTCCTTCACAGGTACAAACAACAGCAAAAATTGGTGATTCCTGATTGTATCCCTCTCAAAAGATCAATTACCTGTTTATAAT
Source organism: Amphimallon solstitiale (assembly GCA_963170755.1). NCBI lineage: Eukaryota > Metazoa > Arthropoda > Insecta > Coleoptera > Scarabaeidae > Amphimallon > Amphimallon solstitiale. Next base: position 101,853,672 of record OY720677.1, on the reverse strand, counting down.
GTCAAACAATTAATGTCTCAGATTCAATCAAAATTAATTCTTAAATGTTTCCATCGTCACTGGTATTCCATTTTTGTTCAATATATTTGATCTCGGTCAAAATCTTAAGCATTGTATCATAACATTCCTTTGTTCGTTCTGCATGAGCAACCGAAATTGATCGTATTTCATTTTGGTTGTGTAGCAAAGGTGCCTTTATACAGTATGTTGAACCATTGATGAACAAACTTATTCATTTCAATGATACAGTTTATTGATCACATCAAATAAACCGTTGATATTGCAGTGCTCTATTCTTTTTTGAAGAACGGTATAAGCGCCTAATTTCTTTTTCTACATAGAGTGGCTTGTGTTCCAGTGGTCAGATATTTCCACACCTGCAACGGTGGTGCAAGCAACTCTGTTTTTTTGTTTCAATAAATCCAAATCTCGAATCAAATCACTCAATTCACTTTAAAAAATATGCGTTTCTTCCATTTCTAAATCGCTTCTGCTGTGTGATGAAGTCGTGGTTCCCAGAGCATTTGCAGTTATACCTGGCTATACTAGTAATGGATCATTGCTCATACGCGGAACTGGCTCGAACACTGGTGATATGTCAGGATATTTATACTATGCTAGTTTTCTGGTATTTATAGCAACAACATTTATCAAGCAAAAGTGAATTTTCGTTTCTCTCCAAACCATTGGCTATAAAAGTAAAGTAAATAGTACATATTTTCACCGAGTGATTACTTGTACACCTATGTTCTGCACGTCTTACAAAATATTTTCGGCACCCACGGCTTGTAAGTGCTTCCTAGAGAGAAACGAAAGTGATGCAAATGCATATCTCTGAGCGTATTTATAATTATTTTGCTACTTTTTCCGAACACATAACATTTGCAAATGTAAAAAGAACATTTGAATCAACACGAAAATGAATAGTGTAAACACATGGATGTTAAAACTAACATCATGCAGTAAATAAATACTGTGACTTACATATATGCATTTATACGTCAAACGTATATGCATATATGCATGTGTTTGAGATACACACATACATTAAGTGCCATTGGCGACAATCGAACGCACAGGCAGCGGTGTTTCGACCTTTGAGGTCTCGTCAGTGTGCGTGGAGACTGTCGACAATGGCTTCAAGACTTAAAAAACTGCTTAAGTCATTTTTGCGTGTTAAATATAGTGAGAGTATCACAGCGACATCTAACACCCAAAAGATGACACAGAAAAAGCGATGGCTTCTGACGGCATGTTCTACTATACAGAGGCCTGTATGTTAATAGTGTATTTTGTGTGTATGTGTGTATCTCAAACACATGCATATATGAATATACGTTTCTCTGCATTTTTACACGTTCCTAAACAAAAACAAAATGGTTACAAACATAATTGAAATGAGTTTTCTAGAGACGCCATCATCTAATAGTCATTATGACAGCGCAGTGCTGGCACACAACAACTCGCAATGTAGAATTAACACAAACAAATTGAAGATTCGGATTCAGCGCATCAAATAACCTCTAGAATGTTTCTCATCTGCTTGAGTCCAAAAATGGATCGGAATTTGTAAACTTTTGTAATTGATTGGTGCTAATATAACAGGATTACTTTGAATATTAACCAACGGTTACCATTTCTGGTTATTTTATTTTATATCTGGTGTTCTCCAAAGTCAAACTTTGCCCATTGCTATTTATTGTGCACATTGACTCACTTTTTCTATAATTTACACAGTAATATGTTGACCTATGCTGATGATCTAAGATTTTTAGAAGACTTGTCAAATTGTTTTCAACTCTAAAACAGTTTCGATATTATTGTATGCTGGTGATGCAGGGCAACAGGGTTGTCCTGAATAATACTGAGTAATGCATAGTAATTACTCATACTAAATAACTAAATTCATTTACATAAAATTATCATTTGCACAATATCGTCTTATAACGTAATAATAATCTGTAACCTGTAATATGTGTAAAAGATATAACAGTAGACATTTTCGCGTCAACTTTCAAGCTGACGTTCATATTTGAAGCCCTAAGAACGATTGAAATGAAAACTTTTGCAAATATATACAAATGTTTGCTGTTATATTTGATTTAATAAGCAAATCAATGAGCGAAGTTCAATTTCTACCTATGCAGTAAAAAATCTAATTTTATTTCATTCATGTTCACAACTCTATTCTATTTTGTATAAAACAAAACATCTATTTCATTGCAAAAGAGATTTGTATTAGGTCACAAGTACGCAAAATTGTAAGATTTATAAAATGTAATAATATCATAAAAAAGGAATATAGTTTGAGGCTGTACCTGCAGTCTCCTTTTCATTGACAACACTGCAACATTTGGTTTTACAATGAAAGAAAGAATAAAATTAAAACACTATCAGACATTTTCCTTGGCAAAATAAAAATGACTTAACTTGTAACCAAATCTGGGCATAAAATAAAGTACTGTTAATGAAGCATTATCTGTTAGCTGTTTATTAAACACACCGCATTCTAACCCATTTAATTTTCAGAGATCATTAAGCAATCACTGTTAAACAAGGAAATCTCTATTCAAATCATTCTTCAGGATATTATTATCTCATATTATAGGGCATAAGGTGTGTATAATGAACATGTCAAAATTCCTCAATATTCTATGTCCCATATGGTCTGTTAAACATATAACTACGTCAAAAGATATGGGAGGTCATGGCAAAAAAGCCTGTATAAAAGGTTTAACAAGTGCCTTATCAATTGTAATTTGGTTCCTGCAAATACTCGCTCTTTAGGAATAATAGCTCTTTTTGTTTTGAGCAATTTAGGTATTTAAATATACCATGCTGTAATACAATTACCTAATTCGCGGAAAACTTCTTTGTTGTTTCTGTACGTTGTTTCGATGTAGATGACTGTAATTCTGGAATATAAAATACTAGATTATTTAATTCCTTATCATTACATGTCTTATGCATGTATCACATGCATAATGGGTTGACACTTGAAAACTCACTGATCCTTTACTGGAGGTGAAACATGCGTGGATACACTACTGAAGAGTGAATTAAATCCTTGCATTTTGATTAGATTAATTTTGGTAGGAAAAGTCCGGGAGAGATCGACTACCAGGACAGTCCGACCAGTACGGATAACTCAAGAAAAAAGTAACAGAGGGCGCTGTGTCTCACATATTCCATGGAATTAATTGAGCTTGATGCAACCAACGTGTAAACACGGGCCGTGACATCAGTGTGAATTTATAAATTAAGTTTTAAACTATTTACGAACTTGAAAGTTGTTTGACTTATTTACTGTGTTACCGATATTTTAAAGACGGGTAAGTTTATTTAAAATATTTCGATTCTGGGTGATAAAATATGCATGAATCTGTAACATAACCTCAAAAATGTAATCGTTCTTCGTTTTTTCTCCAGTTAATAAGGTAGTCCATCTCTCCCGTGACTTTGGTAGAGTTCGACCACATTAATCCGGGAGAGATCGACCACAAAAAAAAATTAAAAATTTGGTTTGAGAAAATTAGAAATTTAATGCAGCCCAATTTAAACATTTAAATATATTGTAAAATAATATTGTTACATATTAACAAAAATGCCTACAATTTACAAAAGAAAAAATAAAGAAGGAGTTAAATGGTGTGCCGATATACAATGGGTGTAAATGAAGCCGCCCGAGAGTTTGGGATTCCTAAAACAACTCTAAAAGATTATATTAACAAGTCGGACGGAATACACACTATTTTACTCTATTAGACAATATTCTCACTGATAACCAACTCCATGACAAACCTTCTAATATTTTTAACATGGACGAAAGCGGTTTGCAGTTGAACAATAAACCAATTGTAGTGTAAGCCGCAAAAGGCTCAAAAAGTGTTTCTTCGTTGACATCGGGCGAGAAGGGCGAAACCATTTCCGTCATAGGTTGCTGCAATGCAGAGGGAATGTTTCTCCCACCTTACGCAATATTTAAAGGAAAAAAAAGAAAGGATGAATTTTTAGATGGAATGCCACCTGGCTCTCAAATTGCTATGTCAATTAAATCAGCGTATGTCAACGCTTCCATTTTCAAGGATTGGTTGAAATCCCATTATCTGCCACGAAAACCAGCTGGAAAATTGTTGTTAATTGTCGATGGCCATACTTCTCACACAAATTCTGTAGAAGTATTGGAATTTTGCGAAGCGAACGACATCATTCTACTTTGTTTGCCAAGTCACACGGCACGACTCATTACCTACAACCTCAAGGCAGGTCCTTCTTTAAATCACTGAAAAACCCTTACTACTCGGCTTGTAACACTTTCTTAAAAACCAACCCAAATAGAAAAATAACAAGGACGGTATTTGGAAACCTTTTGGCAAAAGCCTGGGGTAAAGCTGCAACTGTGAAAAATGGGATGTCTGGTTTTAGAGCCACAGGCACTGCACCTTTTATCCAGAAACCATTCCAGATTACGCGTATATTGCCAGTGAAATGGAACAAGATTCAGAAGCCACATCACATGACTCAAGTAGTATGGCTAAAAATCCATCCACTCCGCCACGGTTCACTACCATTCAGGCAACTAACAAACGTATTTCGTCACCTTTACCAGGCTGTTCGCAAGGTCTTTACACTGCAACAGTTGATATTGACCCCACACCAGGGAAATTGTTGGAGAACGTTATTTCGCCAATTCCTAACACTAGTACAAAAGCAGTGGTTAAAACACGAGGTAGACAGCGTGCAGTCATTCTAAATAGTTCAGATCGCATTGAGATTCAGAAGAACAAGAAAAATACAAAGAAACAAAAAAACTGTCAAATTCAAAGAGAAATGTGGTTAAACCGAAAAACCAATTAGCATCTTCAGATTCCGACAGCGAAAGTCCGGTATTGCAGAAAAGTGATACATCAGTAGAAGAGTGGGATGAAAATGAATGCGTAGGGTGTGGGGAAAATTATTTTGAAACCACTAAGAACGATGACTGGATCAAATGTGTGAATTGCAGTCGTTGACTTCATAATTTATGCTCGAAATTTGAGAATTTCTGCGATTTATGCGGAAAAATTAAAAAGAAAAGTCGTAAAAACGAATTTTGATTATACTTTTCTATTATACTGTTATTATTAAGTATGTTGTTCGAAGATATACGTTTTGTTATTTTTTGAAGTCGATCTCACCCGTAGTTGGTGGTCGGTCTAACCCAGATATGCGGGTGAGATCGCCCAGATGCAATGTTTGTACTTTTTATTCAAAATAAAAATTTATTTTCCTATGATATCATAAATTATATTTTATATAGTCTCTAAACCCTTTGGGCAATGCTATGACGGTTTAAAGAAAAATTTAACTCAGAACACAAGCAAGTTATATTTTTTTACCCAAAAAGTGGTCGAACTCTCCCGGACTTACCCTACCATTATGTCACAAATCATTGAACATGTCCTATATATATATATGTTTTTCTTTCTATTCTTGATGCCTTAGGAGAATATCCACATAGAGACACAATTATGGGTTTTACTTAATTAATTTACTACAACGTAACTACAGTTCGTACATGTCAGAAATATATTTCTTCAATCTGGTAAGGAAAAACAACAAATACTCATTAGACTCATACTAGACTCATAGACATTACTTTTAGTAATTATCCTGAAAATAACGTTATGGAAAATGTTTTTCAAAATGTTGTTTTAGGTTGCTATTGTATACATATCGATTATAGAATTGCTTGTACGCATACCACGGAGTACTGCTACAGAAGATTTCATGGTAAAGAAAATGTAGAAACTATTATTATAACATTAATATTGAAGATTGGAGTCAAATTTATGATATTAGTCACACAAATAAGTAATATAATGTTATTATTTCCGTTCCGTTACGTTTTAGAATTAAATGTCCCATTTTATAAGATTAAAGTACGTTCAAAGGTGGACGAAGGGTGAGTAACTTGTTCATATTAAGAAAAAGATTTCTGATCTTACCGATTTGCTTGAAATCTGTAACTATAATAAACATTGGTTACTCTGGGATAATTACAACCGAGCAAAAAAGACTATCAGGCTACAGTGTAGATCTCAAAAAAAGTATAAAAGTAATGTTATTCTAAATGCAGAAAATATATCCAGGTCAGCATGGATTCTACTTAAATACCCCATTATGACAATTATGCATACAAACATACTGAAATATGGAAATTGAACTATTAATGATCCTCAAACTCTGTCTCAAATATTTAATAAAAATGTTTTTGGTTCTCCACAACCAAGCATTGATACAAGTATGAATTACGAACCTCCAAAGTTGCAAAATTATTAGTAATTCAGTATATTTATATCCAACTGATAATACAGTAGTTCCAAATGTTATAAATATGCTTGCCCCAAAAGTCTCAACTGGGACTAAACAAAAACAATAAAAATACAGTGTAATTATATATTTTACCAGTTGGTATAGATAATAACTCAATGCTTGATAGCGAGATTTTCCTGATGCTCTTAAATCCCATTTTTTAAAAGAAGGCTAGTTCGTATGATGACAACTATCGTACCATCTTTTTATTAAGTTCATTCTCGAAGGTCTATGAAAAGATAATATCTAATAGGTTCATTACTTTCTTAAAAAATAATGAAATAATAGTTGAGAATCAGTACGGTTACCTAACAAGAGCTTTAAAGATGTAATTCCAAACTTTGTGAGCGAAATTTTATCATATTAAGATGATAAAAAAAAGAAGTTTGTGGTATGTATTTTGTTCTTAGTACGGCTTTTGATACAATTAAGCACGATAGACTGTTGTAGAAATTAGATAAATATGGAAGGCGTTGCATCAGATATAATTAAGTCATATCTAACAAGTAGATCACAGGTAGTTTATATATAATGCACTTATAGTTGTAAGTATAGTAGTAGTAGAGTTTTATAACAACACTTTTGCTCTATTGAGCCTTAGAACAAATAAATGTAATTATATTTGAAATATAATATTGAATTATTCACTTATTCTATTCTTGTTTTCTTCTTTTGTATTTATTATTTCGTTTATTTGTAATTTTTTGTATTATATTATTACATATTTTTTAATTAGTATTATCTAGGCCAAAAAAGATTATTATTTTTATTAATATAGTCGCTTGTTTGTCTACAGTTTGCATATGACATTTCTCATTCATTTATGTCAAGTTTAATTATTTTGCCATATTTAACAAGCTTGTCGATTGTTAAATAATTTATGCTTGTTTAATAATTTGCAAACCTTCAACAATAATGTGTCTATGTAATAAATAAACTGACATAAAGAAAAATAATAATTACTAGCGCATGCGTAGTCTTAACAGGAATAATATAACATTATTATTTCTATTTTATTATGTTAAAGTGAAATGTTCCTTGTTTAGACGCAATGTAGTAGTATTATACGAGGGCGGTTCGGAAACTTCGTGGTCTGACACAGAGATGGCGCGAATTCGCAGGAATTTTTTGTACTATTCTATAGAATCATCTTTTAATAGGTTAAATACTAAGAGTAAAGAATAGAACAGGAGAGAGTCTCCTTAATAATAATATTTGTCCAAATTTGGTAACTAAATATGGCCGCCGCAATGCCTAGGCGTGCATAAATATTTTGTAGAGGGGTATATGTACACTTCCTGTGTTCTCGATAATCATTTAGAATAGGTTGTTAGTCCAAAAATAATTAAAGAAATATCGTGAGTGTATTATGTTTTCAATTCTCTTCTTCTTTTTAATATATTATAAACGGGTTTAAATGAAATCTGCGTCAAAAATATGATAAATATTAAATGACTTCGATATATATGTTACGACATTGAACACATAATCAGACATGTCAGATATATGACAATTTATTTAAAATACCTCTTTTTAAATTATTATTGCCTATGTTGAATGCCAATGAAATAACTTACCGATGAAGAGAAAAATTAATATTCTTTGTTCTTGCCATTTTAGAACGACCACAAGCCACACAATTGACCATTATAGAAACACTAAAATGTCATTTTTGACATAACCGGATATAACTAACCTACCGAAAAGGGTAACTCCGTCTAAAAAATACCTATTTCCACACCACGTTATGCTCTCTCCTGTTCTATTCTTTACTCGTAGGTTAAATATGACAGTAAAGACAGATCTGTCAATTAGTTTGTTTTTGACTGTACACCAAAGTGATTTTTTAATAATGGAAAAGCTGAGTTCAAAGTAGAGATAAACTACTTTCATTTGAAAAGCTTAACACCAACCGAAATCAAAGCAGAGCTGGACTGAACACTCTGGAAGTGATAACTGGCTTTCAAGCCATGTTTCGTTTGCAGCAAGAAACCTTGGCAGCTTACGCTGACTGCGTTGCCATTTTGTTTCTAACTTTTTACATAAGCTGCTCACAAACCCGTGCAAAACCCTTGATTCGTTATCTATGTCCATGGTAATATTATATTTTTCAAATATATAATCGCAAATGAGTTCATTTCTACCCTATCTTCGGCTCTGATGCCATATTTGAAAAATGTCTCCTTTTTTCATACTATAGATCTTCATAGAAAATGGAAAAAATATACGAGTGGCACAAATAGGCGCAGTTAAACCAAGCATATTCTCATAGAGACATATACATAGAAAAGTAAAAAAAAAGCTAGATGCAGTTTTAAAAATATCTATGGTGGAAACGCGTTACATTCAGTTTTACGTCATACTAGATCCATGACGACTCGCCTTGTATATGTTGCCGGATCTATTTTTATATCTGTCAGTGACATTTGATATATCCAAAGAAAAAAAATTATTCACAATACAATACTATAACGTAATATATTTAGTAATTGAAATGCTCTAAGACTTCAGTCTTTCTCAACTTATCTTGATTGTCGAAAAACCATTAATGTTTCATTACGTATCGATAATATAATTTAAAATAATCAATACATACGCTATTCACATTAAATTTAACACATGATAGAAAAGTTTGTAAAAGACCTCTACTGTTTACAGAAACCTTTCGGTATTATATTCAATGGACGCAAATAAATAAAAAATACACTTCTAAGAAGCACTGTTTTTAAACAAATTATATCAAAGCAAAATAAACATGAAAAATTTCACAGGAAGAATATACACAACGCACGTCTTTTTGACAGATATGATTATCTGTCAACACCGAATTGAACTATTAGTCTATTAAAAATATGTAATAAAGAAATTTAATATTGAAACGGAAATTATGTGTTTATTTGCCATGAATGCGTATATTACGATCAATTTATAAATCTTCTATTTAAGCTAATGAAATAAATGCCCTCAAGTATAATTTAACAAAATAACTTTTTTAGTTTCTCTAATACAGTTATGACAACATGTATACGTCATCGATGACGTGCAACTGAACTTAACGCGTCTCCATTATACATCTACTAAGTACTTCATAAGTTAGTGACATTAGAAACACTACTTAAAATTTAAAACAAGATGACAATTCTTATCTTGCTGGACACTGCGTAGAACAAACAAAAGAACAAGCTGAATTTTGTTCAATTTGCAGATAATAGCTCGACACACACCCGATCGCAATATGACTGACAGAAATACCGTTTTAGCAAATGTAAACAATGACGTCACTTTACGATAACGTCCCGACGATAACGCGTTTCCAGTAACATATTCGTAATAACATGAAGGAGGTGTGATATAATACGAGCCGAAACGCGTGCCTTTTGCATGAATACCAACCAACAATTTTTATTAATTAAGTTTCCCTATAGATTTGCAAAATCCCACACTGTACAACGGAGCAAAAACTGAATCGAGTTTTCGCGAACTTTTGGCAGGTTTTCAGCGCAATTAGAAGGACTTTGAACGCCGTTTCATTACTGTCGATAAAACCTGGATCCACCATTACACTCCGAAAACCGAAGAACAATCGAAACAATTGACAAGAAAAGGTTCTCTGCCACCAAAGAATGCAAAAACGATTTTGTCAGTAGGAAAGGTTATGGCAACTATTTTTTTCGGGATTCTCATGGTATTATCTTGGTCGACTACTTAAAAAAGGAGAACACAATAAATGGGCAGTATTATTCCAATTTGTTGCAACAATTAAGCGACAAAATCAAAGAGAAACGCCCACATTTGGCAAAGAAAAAGTGCTCTCCCATTAGAGTAACGCACCAGCTCACAAGTCTACAATTACAACAGCAAAAATTCATGAAACGTTTTTTGTTTTTTATGGCTATACATACATTTTGATTTTTGATATTTAAAGCCTTATAACTTCTTAAAAAAGATAAATCGAATTTATGCCAATATACTATTTTTGGATGCAATTTGCATCATCTCCCACCTCCCAACGTTTGCAATGGATCTAATTAATTACAGTGAGCGCGCCTCACCAAATATGGTTTGGTCTTCGCTTAGTTATTTTTATTCGATAACCTTGTTTCTTTTCACTGCAACAGGTTGCAACGTTTTGAAACTTTCTAAACAGTTCTGCCCCAGAAAGGTATAATAATATTTCGTAATAAACGACTTAATTGTCTCGCGGAACAATTTCTACATTTTTCAAGTGTTGAAATTTCCTTTCTTTCAGGTTATCGTGCATCATAGCTAGACAATCACGTCCTCGCAATTACCGAGCAACCACGACAACAAATTAAAACTGATCTCCGAACGGGCATAGAAAAAAAGATAGTGAAGAATGGAAGAATATTTCCCACCAAAAACAATGGCAAGCTTCAGGTCTAATACATTAAATTTGCAACAACATCGCAATACTTAACGGTAATAGTCCTCCGGGTAATTACATGTCCGTATCTCCAACCGTACATCCATGTACAGAACATATCTACCTTGGCGTACATATATACATATATTCATGATTATGACATGCACACGTATCGCGACAGCCATGACCGTAGTACCGAAAAGGACCGCCGGCGTCGCTTCCGGCGTTGCTCACGCCACGAAACGCCACGCCCACATTTCATTATTGTCATTTATTATCAATTTCGACTCGTAGAGCGCAAAATTTTAATAACATACAATTTGTCGGTGTACGTTTAGCTTACGTTCTTCAACTATTTTCGTTTTACTTTTTCCGCGTCGTGTCTTTTTTCCCCATTTGTTATTCGAGTTGACGTTGTTCTGTTTCTTTTTTTCATGATACCTTTTGTTTCACATACAGGCGTGTTAGGATAAGCGTGAATACGAGGTGAGGTGAATTATTTCTTCGCAGACGAAATTTTGATTCATGATGATTTTGCAGTCGAGGATAAGTTATATAAAATTGGAAACTTTGAAAACTATGTTCAGTTTTGTAATATTATTTATTTATTTACATAAAGATTACCAACAGAAAACTCCCATAAAGGTCGTTAATACACAGGTTTTTTCACCTAACCCGTTCGTTATAACTTTTCTATGTTAACGCCTTAGGACAGTTTTGAAAATTTGTAGCACGTAATGTTGATACTTGGTCTGTTAATATAAAATATTTACATTCATTAACCACTTTTGGTTATGCAGGAAGTCATAGCCAACGTTGATTTTTTAAATGGAATGTTATATTTTTTATTGCTTTTTAAAATTCCTTGTAGAGTGCTGTAACACCTTTAATTAGGTTTTATTTTGTGAATAATTAACCGTTTTTGAATTATTTTGATTTTTGTCAAATTTTTTGTTTTTTCAATGCACTTTTTAAAACCACATATCTAAGGCGTATTTGAATAGAATTACGTCATATTTCGACTGCAAACAGGGAAAGGTATAAGATTATGAGTAATATCTAAATATTTAATAAATCTCATACAGGGTGTTCGAATTTTATCGATTATTCATGTAATCTTAAATTTAAGAAAAATCGTTTTTTTTTTAATGGAATAGCCTGTAGATGAGCACGCCCTAGTAAGTAGATGAATATCTTGCATCATACAGATATAGGTTTTCCTATGTCTATCTCTCACAGTTTTAGAGATATTAATGATTATTTTCTAAATTGAGCATTAGTAGATAGCAGTAAACTGTGAAAAAAATCTAAATAGTTTTGGAATTACACCAATTGTTTTTGATCGATCAAACTTTGTGTGAGAAGGTTAACAAAGAAAATAAATAGCAAAACTTAGAATGGCTTTAATATGATATGAGATAACAAAAATAACCTTAACAATCTAAAATGTGAATAAAATCAACTTATTAAAGACAAATAATGCGTTCAGAATGATATTCACAAATGTTAAAAATGATCTCCGTTCCGTTCTAAATAAATCATAATTCTTCTTCTTAACTCTGTTGTTGTTGCTTTTCTTACTTGCTCAGCGTTCAAGTTTCGAAAGCCGTTTCTTACTCTAGCTATAAGCTGTTCTTTGTTTTGCACGGGAGACGCATAAACCTCATTTTTTATTTGACCCCATAAATAAAAATCAAGGGGAGTCAGATCGGGGTATCTAGGTGGCCATAACGAGAGTCCATTGCGGCCAATCCACCTATCCTCAAAGATATTTGTTAATTCCCGATACACCTCATGTAAAGAGTGAGCGGGTGCTCCATCCATTTGAAACCAACATTGCCGTATGAGATTGTGTGGTAGGTTATTCAAAAATTACAGTACTACTTCTCTTAACAACTGTAGATACCGGACGCTCGTTAAATTCTCATAATAAATTTCGTATTCAACGCGGTTATTTATAATCATTGCAAAAACGTTAAAGCTAGTGTCTTGAAAATTTGCTTCTCTAATGGCATGTGGATTTTGTTGTGCCCAATGATGACAATTTCTTCTATTAACTATTCCTTCACGATTAAATTTCGATTCATCTGTCCAGATAGTTTTTGATAAAAAATCAGGATCTGCTTGTGTTTTAGTTATACTAAACCAGCAAAACTGAATTCTTCTATCTTGGTCTCCCGGACGAAAAGCCTGAACAGTTTGAAATGAATAAGGGTGCATCTTATTTTTCTTTAAAATCCTATGTATAGGTGTACATGAAATTCCTACATCTGCAGATGCCGCTGGTATAGAACTGGTTGGATGTGCATGAAAATATCCCAAAACAACGATTTCATTACAATCGTCGCCCGTAATAGATTTTGGAACTGTCTTCTTGACTTGAATACCAAAACGAATGAAACTTGACTCTATTCGTTTAAATTTAGTTTTATTCATTGCTGGTAAATGTGGGTATCTTTCATTAAAAAGTCGACATGGTCTATCAATTATTTGAAGAGATTCACCTTGAATGTAGAATAATTAAAATATCTCTATTAGAATAATTATTGAATTCGTCTTGCATATTTGTGAACAACTTAAAACCAGTTAGAAACGAAATGAACTACCTTTCAATTTTGACAGATCAAATTTACTTTTCGAGGCTTACTACTACGATTTTTCTTGAAAATGCTCAATTTAGAAAATAATCATTAATATCTCTAAAACTGTGAGGGATAGGCATAGGGAAACCAATATCTGTATGATGCAAGATATTCATCTACTTACTAGGGCGTGCTCATCTACAGGCTATACCATTAAAAAAACGATTTTTCTTAAATTTAAGATTACATTAATAATCGATAAATTTCGAACACCCTGTATGAGATTTATTAAATATTTAGACATTACTCATAATCTTATATCTTTCCCTGTTTGCAGTAGAAATATGACGTAATTCTATTCAAATACGCCTTAGATATGTGGTTTTAAAAAGTGCATTGAAAAAACAAAAAATTTGACAAAAATCAAAATAATTCAAAAACGGTTAGTTATACACAAAATAAAACCTAATTAAATGTGTTACAGCACTCTACAAGGAATCTAAAAAAGCAATAAAAAATATAATATTCCATTTAAAAAATCAAAGTTGGCTATGACTTCCTGTATAACCAAAAGTGGTTAATGAGTGTAAATATTTTATATTAACAGACCAAGTATCAACATTACGTGCTACAAATTTTCAAAACTGTCCTAAGGCGTTGACATATAAAAGTTCTAACGAACGGGTTAACTGGACACATATCGGTATTGCTTTTATTCTCTATCAACCACTTGCTGCCTGTCAATGATTTAGTTCCCCCCTGCGCAGTTTTCGAAAATACTGGATTATACTCAACCTGTATTATATATAGGTATTATACTTCCTGTATAACCAAAAGTGGTTAATGAGTGTAAATATTTTATATTAACAGACCAAGTATCAACATTACGTGCTACAAATTTTCAAAACTGTCCTAAGGCGTTGACATAGAAAAGTTCTAACGAACGGGTTAGGTGATAAAGCCTGTATATAAGTACATACGTGTTAATTGTTCAATTAATAATTTTTAGAACTACAGCTAATAAAGAATTGAATTGTGTGCTTATTCTTTTGGACTATTCGAGGGCATTTGACACGATTTGTCATCAGCTGCTTATTTCTAAGCTCAAATATTACGGATTCTGCGATGGTTCATTGGTTTTGCTACAATCCTAGTTCCGTTATTTTATCTGGACTCCACAAGGTTCAATCCCAGGTCCGCTGCCTTTTATAATTTATACTAACAAAATTTTATCATCTGTTAATAAATGTAATATCCAAGCTTATGCAGGAGACACACACTTATTTCATTCATGTTCTTTTCATGACTACCAAAGGGCGGCTGATGATATTAATGCGGGCTTGTTTAACTTGAATGAGTTATCTAGTGAACATACAGAACATAACTTGCTTCTTAATTTGCAGAAGACTAATGCGTTGATTTTTGATTCTAAATGTCGTGTTGATTTTTTAAAATCAAACTTATATTTACACATTTCAAATAATCGCTTTCCTTTTGCCGAGATTGTGAAAGATCTTGGGCTACTTGCTAATACTCGACTTCGCTTCAGAGAACATGTTTCCTACTTACTAAAGAATTCTTACGGAGCTTTGAGAATGTTATATGCTAATAGGCAAAATATTAATTAAGTTGACCGATACTTGCTGGACATCCATATTATTTAATAATAGTAGACGGAGTAAAACACAATTTACAATAAATCTAGTATATTAAGAGATCTTATTACAAAGTATACGACATGTTTGTTGATATTCAATTGCTACTAAACCATATATTTTCTACAAAATCAGGTGTTCAGATCTTATAATATCTAGGATACTGTCGGGAACTTCTGTATTTACATTAATGACTTTTATTATCTATTTTATGTTAAAAGTATTTTCCAACAGTAGCTTTTAAATGGTTTATGATCTTAAGGTCTGTTATAGGTATTTAGTTCATATGGGTTTGGATTTTCACAATACATATTCAAAAGAGGTGAATTACTAATATCTAATTGTTCATTGAGTAATATATAGTTTAGTAGTAATTAAATCTTCGAAGAAGCTACAGTGATAGCGAAATATGTCATATACTTTGTAATAAGTTGTGTTAATATACTGGATTTATTGTAAATTGTGTTTTACTCCGTCTACTATTATTAACTAAGTAAGGGCATTTACGTTTGAATAGAGATATGAACAACTCGTGGACAAAACAAATTTTTGATCCTGAAGCAGCTTTGTATGTAAAAAGTAAACCTAAATGTAGTCAGGTTATGTATCCTGTTCCATTTTTGTGTTTAAAATGAGTTAATTTGTATAAACAAAATCTCCATCACATTTTATTCATTTTGTTGTTGTTGCAGATTATATTCTTTTTGCGCGATCAATCGTTTTTGATTATTTACCAGGCATGTTTCCATGACAATAAGTGGTTCTTACTGTTTGTTGTACCTAACAAAATGGTAAGTAATTCACTTACCGTTCAGCTGAACGGTAAGTAATTGTGACTTTTAAAAATTAGAGAATGAAGATGATATACGGACAGAAATTGTTTAGTTCATTTATTTGTTGCTATTAAAATTAAAGGTGCAATTATGAATACTACAATTATGAATATACAATGGCAAAGAATTAATTTCACTGTTTCTTGTATTCGTAGAAACTGCTGCATAAGAAATACTGAAGGATGTGTCTCTAACATCATACAATATTTTTTCTGCAAATTGTATTTTATTTTGAAGTGAATCTTCAACGTAACTCTCGGCCACACTAGAAGATTTCCATCCTCCATGCCGCTTCAATCCTAGAATATCCACCCCTTTGTTGGCCAACAATGTTGCTGATGTACGTCGAAATGAATGGCCGGTGTAGCTAGCTGGATTCGATAATTTTAAATATTCTGCAATTTTGGACGGCCACCTTCCAATTGTTCTTTTGCCCACTACTTGGTTTCTACATTTACCATTGTGGAAAGCCAAAAACAGACGTTCGGATTTAGCATTGCTTGGTCGAAGTTGAATATACCTCCGTAAAATGTCCAAATAATGAATTTTTTCATTATGGTTTACAAGAGCGAAGGTCCGTTCAATATTGGATTTTGTTTGCGGAATTTTTACAATAATCAACTCACCACGATCTTCAACATCCTTCATAGCTATATTGTATAACTCTTCTCTTCTGCAAGTTCCTGACACTCCTGATATCATTGCCACCTTAATATGAATATGTACCATTAACATACATTTTGAAAATAGGTATTTCTAATTTACGTACCTTATGAATTAGAAATGTTTGATCTGAAGCTTCAACTAAAAATCGGTTCATGTCTTCCCTAGTGAAAACGCTTGCTTTTTTGAGTCTGTATATTACGTTTTTCCTTTTCAAAAATGCAATAAAAGTCATAAATTGCGAAATTTTAATCGCATCATGAAGAAAAATTGTTGCCCCCAGCATGGAATATTCAGCCCATAAACTGCCAGGTGTCTTTAACTTCTCGCTTCTTGGTACAAGGCATAATTTAAATTCTTCTTTGAGGCAAGAACTTTGTGAATCTTTTGTGTTATCTTTGTTTAGTTATTGTCATTTTGTTTATGGTCCATCTCTGGTTGCGCGGGATAAGTTTTCGAATTCAAACGATTCAAAATTCTTATAGACTTTTTTGCAATCTTAGAAAGTATGATCACATTTCCACTAGTACTAAATTTACTTAAAAAAAAAAAAGAAATGATGATATGTATTATGAACTGACTCATGCTAAGTTAGATATTTCCACGTGACGAAGAAGAGAGTTCAATCCTCTAGCCGCCAAAATCAATAGACAATAATACCCATTTTACAATATGTATGCACATGTCAATGTAGTCTAAACAGAAGTATTAGATTTAAAAAACATTGTATTTACATTTCACAGAAATAACACAAAATACAAAGAAAATATTTATATCATAACGTCGTCATGTATTCAAAAAAATCTTGGATATCATAGTAAGGATTCCTTTTTAGATACCTTTTTATTGTTGTTCTAAATTTTTTGACATCGAATTCCCTCCATGAATTGGGCAACACGTTATATACTTTTATGCTGTGAAAGTTGTTTCACAGACTAAAGTTTCGGAGTTCTACGTGTTTATGTCCTGTGTTAAATTGCAAAAAAAAATATATTTCTTCTGCAAGATATTAAGCGTTCAAATATATATAGGTTGGTTAAATATTGATGTTGGTTAAATGTTTCAAGTTTTTTAACAATGGGTCGATATGAAATGGTTCTCTTAGCGCTATAAATTATTCGTAGTGCATTCTTTTGCAAAATTAAAATCTCATTCCGATATGAGCAAAATTCCGTAACTCATGACGGAATGAAGGAGTTAATTCACCCCGCGTCAGTTTACCATCGAGAATTAGACCGAGATCTTTTGTTGGACCGTTTTCTGAAAGTTCCGGATGTGTTTAATGTAAAAAAATTTTCCATGTTCAAACTTGAAAAATAATATTTAAAGTATGATTGAGATTGTGATATGCATTGCACCCAGATCAAACGCTGAACATGTTAGTTACTACATAAAATTCTGGTATCATCTGTTTATTCTACATTTCTAAATTTGATGTGTTCATTAATATAATTTATATAAATATTAAAGACTATAGGACCCAGTACCGAGCCGTGAGGGACTCCGCACACGAGAGGCTTCAACAATAATTATTCTTCTTTATTTCTCGCTTTGAATCGGTTCATTGCCTTGTAACAGCATATTATTCCGATTCATCAAGCAAAATACTATGAGGAACGCAGTCAAAAGCCCTACATAAGTCGAGAAAACCCGCCATGAGTGTGTTTCGTTTCTCAAATTCATCTGTTATGTATATTATGATATCTGTTAAAGAACTAGTAGCCTCGGCGCAAAATCATGTTGGCTATGATTTAAAATTAGTTTGGTTTTTAGATATTTTGTAGATTTAGACTTGAAAAGTTCCACCCATAAATTAAAAAGAACGGGTGTCAAAGATATTAGTCTATAATTACTAGGCAAGCAACACTTCCGTTTTTCAAAATTGGAATTGTCTTGCTAGTTTTGATACCACCAAAAAATTAAGAAAACATGTTAGTGCTTGATCAACCCATCCATTCATACAGTTAAAGATGCTTTCCTGAGACCATAGTAATCCAAAACTTTTGTGTAAACCAGGTTGTTTATTAAAGCACTTATCTCCAGTTCATCCACTGGTTCTAAATAAAGTAAAATACATATATCCACCCTTCGGATAGTCATGCTTATTGTTAATGATTTGAAGTCCATGTACCATCGGCTTTCCTATATCAAAAAAGAATCCATTCAATACATAAGCAGAAATATGTGATATCATCCACATGCAAATGAAAGGAGAAATCTACAGAATTTTATACGAGGATTAATCTCATTTATAAAAAGCAGAAACAGAATTATGCCCAAATGACTATCATGGTGTTCCCCATAGGTTACAGTAACAGGATTTGATGTACTAGAACCAATGCTCACTATTTGAATACGGTCCAGTAGATAAGACTGGAACTAAGACAAAATTGTTCCAAAAATTCCATATGCCTGAAATTTCCTAAAAAGAAGATTGTCTACGCGATCGAAGGCTTTACTAAAATGAATGTAAATAGACTCGACGTGGAACCCATCCTCCAAATCATCACAAATGCATTACCCTTCATGCTGTTCTGGAATAATAATACTCGAGAACGTTGAACGTTGACATAATATGTCTGATCCGAATCAGCATTTTTTACTCTAAATTTAATTGTATTGTTGCTTTATTTTCCGCAAATAAAACTGGGTTTGATTAACAAGAAAACGGGTGTGCTTAAAACCACACGGCAGAAGTGAAAACTTCTGTTGAAATCCAACTTTTTTTTCCTTCTATATTACATTAGGGTCATCCTGCATTGACGAATTCAGTTGCTGAGATTTAGTGTGCTTCTTTTGATGATATTTCTTCACGCGCGCATTAGACAATTCCTTTTTTCGTTTTAATTTGTCATCGATTTGATTTTCTTCATCCATCCTGTGTAACAGGAAAGAATTAAATGCTTATAAATTCGTATATAATGAGCAATTAAAGCAATGCTCTATTATCATCGTTTCTGTTTTGCATTGGTATAAACATTATAGTAAATGCGTGTGGACGTTATTTAACACCCGGAATTTACTGATCAGTTTCCGAGTCATCCATATCATTTTAATAAAAATGCTAAAACTTACCTGAGCGCGAAATATTATATTATATTATTATAGAGATAATGTCTCATACATACACAACAAATTTTTTGGTTAACCGTCCGCGAAGTTACCAATTAGCGAACGCAACACAGTCCGCAAAATATAATCGCGTGGTTGTACGAACAACTTTAAAGGGTTCCTCGACGGGGAGATTTTCCGATACGCTTCTGGGTCGGTTCGGACGCATGTATATACGTATATATATATATAGACGATATGAATACTCGCTTACGAGTCCAGCGCTGGTCTGATGCTTCTCACCCGTACGGTTCGGGATCGAATCTGCTTGGGGACATGAATTTATTTATTCATTTAAATTTCAATTTAATTGAAATTAAATACTTCTATATGATATATATCTCTCGTTCTCTTAGTCGACTCGAGCCGACTTTACCCGAACGAGCGTTACATAGCCGAGCGTGACGGCTCAGTCTTGTTCAGTGCCCACAATCAACGCAACGCGCCCAAAGAAGTTTACACTTCAACAAAGGGTAACGGTTTACAAAACTATAAATAACAATTGCCTAAACATTGAATAGTGAGAACACAGTATTAAGCAATTATAACTAACGATTTTTTCGACTTTTGACTTCGAGATTTTATGTCTGATTTTAAGTCCCCTGATTCTTAAAAAAATGGTTTTTGGAAAATGTATGTGTCACTCGGTGTGTATGCTTTTCATCAAGATAGCGCCCAAACGGCTACATTTATCAACGCCAAACTCTATATTTACTAGTATAATCTATCTCTCGAGGGCTAATACATTTTGAGTAAAATTAGTATACTGGAGACCAATATACCGTCAACTACTACAAAGTTTAAACAATACACATGTAAAAGAAACTTTGATAATTTTTTTAAAAAAAAGTTTTCGAGATTTTGGAAGAATATGCAAGTATTTAATGCACGATTGTCAATAATTTTTGTGTAATTAAATTTCGAAATTCTTACGGGAAGTAACACTTTTACTCTTATCGAACAGCACTGTAGTTTTTCAAACATCTCGCAATTTATGCATTCTATACAGATACAGACTACATAACTATTTAGAGCTGGATTTCGAATAATTTTTTTATCAAAAATTTTCATATTCGGACCTAAAGTAACACTTTGCTGACAAATTTATTTTATTAAGGATGAGAAAAGTAATTAAACCTTATTTTCGAATCAATTTGGTATAAAGAATTCGGAACAAACGTGTAAGTATGTCGTCTTGTGGTACCCACACTTTTTTTTCTGTTATAGTAATATCAATGGACAATCTACATAAGAAAGAATGCAGAAAAAGAGCAATTATGAATAGGACGAATATAATATTTTTTAAACAAATCCAAATCTTTTTCCGTAAGTTATAATAAATTTTATTGCAGTATATGTTGAAATTTTTGGCACACCAACCAATATAGTTTTAATATGACTTCTATAGACATTTTATGTACCTTTTCTTTAGAAAAATCTATGTAGTTTACTGCATAAAACGCGTTTTGGTTATAAAATGTCTATCTTAAAATATTACAATTTTATTTTGTTGAAATTAGTGAAATATAAATTCCAAGAAATTTTATTTAGAATGTTATAAATAAACGTCTAGCAGTAACTAAATGTGAACTACAAGTTACAGAAATCTGTTAGCTAGATAACATAAGTTTTAGACTTACAGTGACATGAGGAATATATGTACGCCGATTTTCATATCTTTCTTTAACGTTCAAGTTAAAAATTAGTGTAACAAAAGTAGAAAAAACTAAATTTCTAAAGTAAATGCCGAAAGTAGCGGCTATAACCATTGATTTTGTTACAGATTATTGTAACGACTAAACGATTGCACCGCGTATACTTCAGTGCTGAAAACCGTTTTCGCTTTCTGCTTTTCACGGTTCCGTTCCGCAAAAGGCGCTCGATAACTCCCCCTGGCGGGCGAATCTCGCGTGACTCGGATACCAACAGCACACACATGTTTGCCTACGTGTACGGTCCATGTGTGCTGCTTCATATGTTTTGTGTTTGTTGAAAAATATGAGCACAAATGATACGGTAGCGCTGCAGGTACATACGCAATGATATGTATGTAGTACCTATGTACGCGAGAAGGCTTGTTAGAGTGAGACGGGTGATGAACGAGGTAATAACGACAAATTAGAATGCTTTTTTTTCACATGACTACATTGTGTGGATTACGTTTTTTTCCGACTAGTAGTGAGAATGATTTCGCATTTTTTCAAAGATGATTATTTTTTTATTTGATTTGATTCAGTGCCGTATTAGTCGAGGTACATACACATTTTTAATATTGAAAATGTTTATTACCGGATGCTTAATGGAGACAGTACCGTTTACGGCAAGATTGGACACTAATAATTAGAGATCGGAAGTCAGGTAAACATGACGTCAGTGCCAGGAATTTATCAAAGGCATCATGAATCCCGATGTGATATTTTTCACGTGCGAATCAAAAATGTATAGAGAAACAAGTAATTATCAAGTAACAGTAAATATGTCTCTTCCAGAAGCAATATTGGTTTATGGTTTATAAAACACATCACACTTCCTGACTATTCAAACTTCACGCTGAGAGTTCAAATGATTGTAAATCACCAGTAATTGTTCCAAATGCTCGGGCTTTAAGTGTCTGTCACCGTAAATACATTTATATATTGAAAGCGATCGTTCAACATCTACCGTTGCAATAGGTGCATTTTAAAGTGCAGGCAAATCTACTTCCTTACAGTATACAATTCGGCGTGCAGTACAAATTCCTGGTCTGTTATTTAGAACTGCTTCAAATTTTTATTTGACATTATCAGGAGCTCTTCCAGATAATTGGGAAAGGAATTGATAAAGACAATTACAAAATTCATGGCGTTAGTTATAGAATACTTTGAGTTTGTCGGAGTAAGTTTCAGATGGCGGATGGCTACAGGAATTCTAGAATAATGTATATGAATATTGGCTATATCTACTGAATTATTGAGTCCACAGATGCTGGTCAAGCTTGTAAAATAGAAACAACATCATTCGGATCCAATAGCTGTATTATAGTTTTAACGTCGTCATAATGTAGTGGCACATGTAGCAGTTTTCACAAAATTCATTCTTGCGCGCAGATGCATATTTACAAAGACATTCTTGACAGAAGATATCAATTTATCTGCATTCGGGTAGCACTGTCTGACTTTCTCTGACACTCGATGAAAAGCATGTGTGAAACATGTAATATGCGTCATACCACTGTTTGTTTGTTGCAAGAGCCGACTAGCTGGCCTCGTATATATAGCTGCACCTGTTACAAATAATACCACTTTTTCTTTATTTTTATCTTGTTTCTCACCCCATAGTTACTTCAAACACGGAGTTACGTTATGTGATATGGATTAAATATGAATAAATTAATAAATAATAAAAATAAATTAAATTATTCTGCACAAAAATAATTTTTAAGGCAATTTATTAAAGTTTAATATTATATGTTTAGAAGAATATTTATAAGTATGACAAAAAACACATTACTTTGCATCTAGTCAGACAATGTTATTGTATTGAGAGTTATGAGATTTTAAAATAATATTCGACTGAGAAAGTGAACGTGTGTAAAATGTAGTTCATGCTTTATATTTCAAAACTAAGTAAGTATGTATCTCACAGATAATAAACTAAGAAACACACAAAAAGTATGTAACATTTAATAAAAAAAAATATTTAACAATTTTACTGATTTTTCTTTTTTTTTTTCTTCCTAGTAGCATCCGAATCTATAAAAGATTTCGTCGTTTTTCAGCTTTTCGTTTTAATGTCTCTGATTTGATGTTATTAATATTTATTCTAATTACTCTTATTTAAAAAATTAATTGCGACTTTTATACGTACAATTTATTTCTTAGTGATTTTTTAAAGAAAGGTAGAACACCTATTCAGAAACATTTCACAATGAAATTTCTCAAAATATTCGTTTCCATTTTCTACTGTCTCTAGTCACTCATTTGTAGGTTTTATTAATCCTCCATTAAGATAACTCCTCCACCCATAAAGGTAAGATATACGAGTGATCAGTTTTAATTCTACATGTTTAATCTCCTAAATAATAGTGATAATAATGTCTTTATTTTTATCTTCCTTCTTGTTACATAAACATACACAAACAGTTTCAAAATGGAAAAACAAACCGGAAAAAGAAAAATCCTATGATGTGGTTCAGACGGGCGACCTAAGTACACCGCCTGCTCTCCCACCAAACCCTTAAAAATATTTGAACGTATAATTAGTAATAAATACCTAAAAATAACCCTAACTAAACATAACTAAGCCTAAAGTAATTCTGCGTATATATAACAACCTTATTATTCTTTTAAGCACACATAACAAACTAAATAAATTGAAATGGCTTTCATTGCTTTTCTAGTAAATACAAACAGCACCTCTGAAAGCCTTCACACCCATAGCCTTAAAATGACACGATATAGCATTGTAAAGGGAGTAAATTACGTATGGGAATGGTGTTTGGGTAAGGTGATAGCATCTTTACTCCTTATATTAATATTATACATGTCACTGCGAAACCTGACTTTCTTCAATAAGTACCGTGGGCAGTCAAACAAAAGGATTCTATGAAACAAGGTAAGGCAATGAAGTAACTTGGTTTTGCATATTTACTCATCGTAAGGAACGAAATCTATAATAAATTATTAATTATTTTAGTTTATTTCTACCTGTTACCTCATCTTATACAGGCCAAGTACAGAACGAAAGTAAAAAATGTTTTTTAACGACATTGGTGTGCGTATATCATGAACACAAGCTTTATACAAGAAATTGGAAAATTAAGTTAATATCAAAATATTAATTTTATAGAAAAATCGTGATATTATAATGTCAGTGACAGATTTAGATCGAATAGAAATGTCATGAAATAGTGTATCAAAGGCATACAATTTGATATACTAAGTTTTAGAATATTATTAAAAAAAGGTTTTAGAATATTAATATTATTACTATATCATGCTATAATAGTATATTATGCAATGAGCATTTAATGGTAGCTATTAAGACACGGGTAAGAACTCCTTTACCAATGAAATGAAATCTTATTATTGTAATATTAAATTAAGTGTAGTTTAAATAAAGTGATTCTTATTTTCACGACTGCATTTCATTTATAAACTGTCCCTTTACAACCCGGGCACGGTGACCTCTTCAAAACAAAATATCTATTATTGGTATCTAATAATGTAGATAGCGAATAATTTTTAATACAAAAATTGTAGATGATCATAAGCTCTACAATTTAAAAATATTTTTATTTATACAGAGTGTTCGATAACGACGAAACAACCCAAACTTCTGTTTTTTGAAATAGAATACTATGCATTTATGTATTTGTCGATTTTCAACACTTTCTAAAATATGGCGATTTTTCGTTAAAAATTTTACAACATTTGATAAGTTGCTATGGAATAACGATTGATGATGAAATACCTATTATGAATTAATGTTTATTTCGACATATCTACGCATATTCTTTAGAATTACATAGCTAAAGTAAATAATTCTAAAAAAAAATTAAATTGAAAAGTACCTAAAGTTTACTAATTAAAAACATATACTTTTAGGCCTGTGGGCGGTATTACAAAAGTTATGGGATATTATATCTGAATAAACCCGATTATGATTTAAAAATATGAGTTTCCTTGAGTTAATTACACATAGCATACTTAAAATTAATATAAAAGAGACTTGTAATATTTTCTTTTTACAAAGGAGTAATTTTTATTAAAATTTTAAAGCTCATAAAATGAAAAGTTTGGATGTTCATGAATTAACAATAGTTAAAATATCGCAGTCGCTCTGTGTCATAAAATTGTTCATCGTTATACCTAGATTTATAACTTCACTTGAAAAGCAAACCGTCAATATGAGTATTTAAATGTACGTTACTGAAAACTTTTATAACTTTCGCAATATCTTGAAGAATAATGTAAATTACTATTTTCAAGCATCACAGTAATTATAAGTTATTGTAATACAAATTAAAGAATCTTCTTTATGGCTCTCTTAATAATGTTTTTGCTAACATCAAAGACTCTAGAAAATTTACGCACGCTTGTATGAGGATTTTCTTGAACGCACAACAAAAGTACGTTTTGTGCATCTACGTTTTCTTCGGCAGCAGTAACACGACTCCTTTTACTTTTTTATACGAAGTATAAGGAAGTATTGTGATGACGCAAATTTTCGACCTCGAGATTTTTGCAGATGTCCACGTTTTGAAGTCCCCTGATACCGAAAAAGTGGTTTTTAAAAAATGTCTGTGTGTGTGTCTGTGTGTGTGTGTCTGTGTGTGTCTGTGTGTGTGTGACCACGATAGCGGTCAAACCGCTGTAGATATCAATTCCAAATTTCGTATTTACGTGTATAATCTCCCTCTTGAGATCTGATTAGTTTTTCAGTAAAATCGGTAGACCGGAAGTAGTAGTTTACTTCAGTGAAAAAATCAAATTTTGCAAATATTTCGTCAACTACTAAGTTTAACCAAATTTATAAAGGACTCATATGTACTTAAAATTAAAATTGAGAACAATTTTATTTAAAATGTTTTTCGAAATTCCTACCGGAAGTAGGTGTTTTACTCTTATCGAAAATCAGTTTTTTGCGAATATTTCGCAAGTCATGTTTTTTAGACAAGTACGTGACGAATATAAAAGTATTTAAAACATAATTTTCAATATCTTTTGCATAAAAAAATTTCGAAATTCAGACCGGAAGTACCACTTTTACTCTTATCGAATAGCGATTTTTTGCAAATATGTCGTAAGTTATGCATTCTATATGTATTTATCAAGAATACAAAAGTATTTAGAATTGGATTTGCAATATTTTTTGTATAAATGAAATTTCAAAATTAGGACCGGAAGTAGCACTTTTACTCTTAGCGAGTAGCACTTTTTTGATATCTTGCGATGAATGCATTATATAGAGATTTATTAAGAGAATAGAAGTACTTAGAATAGGATTGTGAATAATTTTTGTATAAAGAAACTCTAAAAATCCTATAATTTGAAACGCTCATACGTATAAGAAAGTCGTGTGGTGGCCACACCTCATTTTTTCATACGGAATACTGCCAATTTCTTCAAATCGTTAACAATTTTTGAAAAGCAGTCATCGATGGCAGTCCCATATTTGAATATTTTTGGTTGTATATTTTTGTGTCAGCAATAACTTTCCCCCAAAACATAGACCAAATGCATTAATTCCAATTTCAAATGTATTATTTCGCATTTAACGTAAATTCATGAACTTACTTTCTTTTAAACTGATACTATAAATCTAACGTTAAAACAATTTTTGACACACAGCGTCTGCGATATTTTTTATATTACTGTTAATTCATGAACTTCCAACTTTTCATGAGTTTTAAGATTTTAATAAAAATTACTTATTTGTAAAAGGAAAATAGAAGTATCTCTTTTCTATAATTTTAGTTATAGTGCAAATCATAGCAACTCATATTTATGTGTTTATTCCGATATAATATCCTACAAATTTTGCAATATCGCCAACAGGTGGAAGAAAGCAGATATTTTTAATTAGCAAATTTTAAGTAATTTTCAATGACACATAAATATACAGAGTGTTCCATTTAATTTTTTTTTAGAATTTTGAACTTTAGCGAATGGTATATAATTCTAAAAAAACATTCATAGATATGCCGAAATAAACATCAATTTCACGTATTGAAATGATATCTCTACTAATTGAGCCCATAATAGGTATTTCATCATCAATCGTTATTACATAGCAACTTTTCAAATGTGTCTTAATAGCCATTAAATGCGAGTTGCATACGCTACTTTTTCTACGACCCCGTAGTAAAACATTATTTTTTGAACATTCCACTTCATAAATTGGGTTAAAATTTTCCATGCACCTTTGCGAATTTAGCTAGTAATAAATTATTCATGGTTACTAAGGCTTGTTCCATAATTTCTGGTGGATTCAAATTTTACATATCACTGTCATTATACCTCATTTTTACCGTTTATATTTTCAAAAAAGAACAAATTTTAAGTACTTACTTGTAAATTGCAGAGAACTGTCACATTTATTTAATTTGTATATCTGTCAGATATGCAGTCGCCATATTGAATATTGTTTGAATATTGGAATGTCGCATTCCTATTGGATATAAACTTGTATTGTAATGAAAAATCTGTATTCCTATTGTATATAAACTTGTATCATAATGAAAATCTGTATCGTAATGGACATCATTAAAGTCCAGGTTCGGCATATCTAATAATACAATTAAAGTATGGGAGTAGAAAAAATAGTATTTCAAAGGCATACAATTTGATATACTAAGTTTTGGAATATTATTAAAAAAAGGTTTTAGAATATTAATATTATTAGTTATATGTTATAAAAGATTTTACAGATTAGATAATAATGTTTTATTGTAATTTATATACATATAGTTTGAATATCTAAGGTAGAATAATATAAATGTTTGTTACTATAGACATTCAAAAGATTCATTTAATGGTTTAATTTTAAAAAAAAGTAGGTGTATTTTAAAAATGTCTGGGAGACATGAAAAAACAATTATTATTGATAATTAATTTTGTGGATTATCTACGAATTAAAAAAAAGAAAAATCAAATAAAAAAAAGAAGTAGTGAAAATCAATTCTTAACATATTTATGTATGGCGATTTTTCGTTCAAAATTGATAATATTTGAAAAGTTGCTATGAAATAATGATTCTTCCACCTGTGGGCGATATTGCAAAAGTTGTAGGATATTATATCTGAATAAACCCGATTACGACTTAAAATATGAGTTGCTATAATTTACACTATAACCAAAATTATAGACTATAGAAGATATACTTCTATTTTCTTTTTACAAATAAGTAATTTTTATTAAAATCTTAAAACTCATGAAAAGTTGGAAGTTCATGAATTAACAATAATATAAAAAATATCACAGACGCTCTGTGTCAAAAATTGTTTTAACGTTAGATTTATAGCTTCAGTTTAAAAGAAAGTAAGTTCATGAATTTACGTTAAATGCGAAATAAAATATTTAAAATTGGAATTAATGCCTTTGGTCTATGTTTTGGGAGAAAGTTATTGCTAACACATAAATATGTAACTAAAATATTCAAATATGGGACTGCCATCGATGAGTGCTTTTGAAAAATCGCGATTTGAAGAAATTGGCAGTATTCCGTATGAAAAAGAGACGTGTTACTGCTGCCGTTGAAAACGTAGATGCACAAAAGGTTCTTTTGTTGTGCGTTCAAGAAAATCCTCATATAAGGGTGCGTAAACTTTCTAGAGTTGTTGATGTTAGCAAAAACATTATTAAGAGAGCCTCAAAGAAGATTTTTTAATTTGTTATATAATAGCTTATAATTACTGTGATGCTTGAAAATAGTACTTATATTGTTCTTCAAGATATTGCGAAAGTTATAGAAGTTTTCAATAACGTACATTTAAATACTTGTATTGAGGGTTTGCTTTTCAAGTGAAGTTATAAATCTAAGTATAAAGATAAACAATTTTATGACACAGAGCGACTGCGATATTTTAACTATTGTTAATTCATGAACTTCCCAACTTTTCATTTTATGAGCTTTAAAATTTTAATAAAAATTACTCATTTGTAAAAAGAAAATATTACAAGTAACTCTTTTAAATTAATTTTAAGTATGCTATATGTAATTAAGTCAAGGTAACTCATATTTTTAAATCATAATCGGGTTTATTCAGGCTCTAAAAGTATATGTTTTTAATTAATAAACTTTACGTACTTTTCAATGACTTATAAATATACCATTTGATTTAATTTTTTTAGAATTATTAACTTTAGCTATGTAATTCTAAAGAGTATGCATATATATGTCAAAATAAACATTAATTCACGTAGGTACTGAAAAAATATGTCTACTAATTGAGCCCATAATAAGTATTTCATCATCAATCGTTATTCTATAGTAACTTATCAAATGTTGTAAAATTTTTAACGAAATATCGCCATATTTCTTTTTTTTGATTATCTACAATTTTTGTATTAAAAATATTCGCTATCTACATTATTAAATACAAATAATGGATGTTTTGTTTTGAAGAGGTTTCTCTTTCAGTCTGTACGCCCTATTTGTATAGTACTTTCTTGCATCAAGGAGTATAGGTAGCAATTTAGTTGCGAGTTAATGTAGTATGATGAAACAATCACTATAAAGCTAATAATGCAAGTAGTTAAAATTCACTACAACTTGCCATCTAATTTGTTTATGTTTGGTATCGTTGAAGTAATATTTAAATAGTCGTTGAATGTAAATGTTTTGTATTATGTGTTCACATATTCTAGTTTTATGCAATAATATACACAAACACTACCACCTTATTAATCAAGAGGTGATAATTAATGTAATTTTTTTTCTTTCAAAAGTGTTTAAATAAATTTCACCTTTACCAGAGTACCATGTAATGAAAGTTAATTAATGAGTTTATTCGAACAGTAAGAATGAAATCGTATGTAAATATAAGTAATTGAATAATGTTTTGGTAATACTAGTTGTAATAAAACGAATAATACGTTTTAGCGTGTGCTGGTACCTATGATGGTTTCACCGTGCACGGGTTGTAAAGTGACAGTTTATGAATGAAATCCAGTCGTGAGAATAAGAATCACTTTATTTAAACTACACTTAATTTAATATTCAATAATAAGATTTCATTGGTAAATTTGTCTTCAAAGTTGTTTGGCTACTGAACAGAACTGACTTCTTCGCTTAGCTGTATTATTACTGATGTCTATATTTCTCCGGAGATACACAGATAAAATTAATATGCAATTCATTACCCCCAAAGTTTTATGCTATTGGTTACTAAATCGGAGTGATGACATAATATACAAATTTTGATTAACTTATATTTTCGGTTTCTTTTATTTATACAGGGTGATTCTTAATATATGCGACAAACTTTAGGAGCTGATTCCTGGGGTTATTTTGATCATAAAAGTTCATAAGAACATATGTCAAAACCGCTTAGTTCAGAAGTTATACAATGTTTAATAGAAAGTTAAAATAATAATTGGTTTTATTATAAATTAACAAAATAATCGGTAAAACAAAAACAATGAACGCCCGTCATCAGCATCAATTCTCTGTCAATGTGTGGGCCGGAATTGTTGCAGATCACTTGTTAGGTCCACATTTTTTACCGATGCGGTTAAATGGCGAGGTATACCGCAATTTTCTTGAAGAGGAGTTACCACTACTGCTGGAATTAGTTCCGTTGCAGTTAAGATTACAAATTATTTTATGCATGACGGTATTCCAGCGCATTTTAGTTTACTTGCTCGCGAGTTTCTGGACAGTACGTATCCAAATCGGTGGATAGGACGGGGAGGTCCACAACCGTGGCCTCCTCGGTCTCCAGACTAAATTCTATTGGACCTTTTTTCTCTGGGGCCACCTTAAATCATTAGTTTACACGACTCCCATGGAAAATGTCGATGAACTAAGTAATCGTATTGTAGCAGCTTTTGAAACAATTCGAAATACCCCTGGTATTTTCGAACGGACTCGCCAGTCAATACGACGGAGGATAGCAGCTTGTAGTAGAGTTGGGGGCGGTCAATTTCAACAGTTACTATAAGTTAATTTTGTTTTATTAATTATTTTGTTAATTTATAATAAAACCATTTATTATTTTAACTTTCTATTAAACATTGTATAACTTCTGAACTAAGCGGTTTTGGACATATTGCCGTGATATCTCGCAAGTTTATAAAATAAGAATAGCTTTAAGGATTAGTTTAAGTTTTGAAATAAAATAAAAATGACAAAAATCGTATTTAAATATGAAAGAGTAAAAATATGCAACAAATTACATGGATGT
The DNA here is from genome assembly GCA_963170755.1 of Amphimallon solstitiale. Taxonomy (NCBI): domain Eukaryota; kingdom Metazoa; phylum Arthropoda; class Insecta; order Coleoptera; family Scarabaeidae; genus Amphimallon; species Amphimallon solstitiale. The sequence continues at coordinate 101,822,203 of OY720677.1, read as the reverse complement.
ATATAAAGTTGCATACACATGGTCAATATACAAGCAAGTAATTTAAAAGTCATTATTATTCAAGTGAATAGTGAGAAAATGTAAAATAAAAATTTATTAAATAAATATGAAATAAAAGACAAAATAAATATAAGCAATATATTTCTTTTGTAGAAAGGATACACAAGATGTATGATTTACATATCATAAAAAAGAACCTAATTTTATACAATGCGTAAAGATTGCTTTAAACATTCTAAATAATGGACCGCTGTTTAAGTCAAAAAGGGTAATGAAGGCAAATAATAGAGAAAGGGTTATGTTAATGGACGGAACAATCAAGAGAATTAGTCATGTAAAAGCAATAGAATTGTATGAAAAAGATCAAATACGATATGCAAAAAACATAAATATGACTGAATAAATTATTATGATTTACATGCATAAAGCAATAAAACTTTATGAAAGAGTTTAAGAACTAAATTATATTAAAAGATAAAAATTACCTTAGCTTATAACTAGAGACTAAGAAAAGGATATAAAAATATATGTAAAACGTAAACCCGATCAGCAATAACAATTGATATAAAGGTAGCTGATAAAATAAATAAAAAGTGTATGTGTTTATGATTTGTTTGTAACACAATGCTTCAGAGACTGGAAACAGACGTGTACAGTTTCATGACCTCCAAAAGATAACAAAATGTAAAACTTGTGTAAAGTTTATTGCAGATAGACATATTACCGATGGAAAGATCATGGATAGAAAACAGAGATGCAGTGGAGAGGCGGGCGTGTCTTCCAGGTGCAGGCAGTGCGGGAAGAAAAATAATCGTTATCTCCAACGTGTTTCCCATCTTACCAAATCGCAATCTAGCTACAAGAAAAGTGAAATTGACATTAATAAATGGGAAGAAGAAAAATATGTATTGAACAATGAACAAGGCAATAGGTTCATTAATAAATACAAAGAAGGGTGGTATTAACAACAAGAATAAACCTACCGTCGGAAATGCTGTGCGAGGCAGTGAAAAGACTTTTGAATAAGAAAACAATTTGCGATATGTTGACGTTTTAGTAAATAAAGAACTGTCAGAACAATATGTGTATGTGTGTGTGTATCAAGATGGCAACATGTGGGCAGCGATTTCACTGGAACGTGTACTCCAATGCCAACCTAAAATATGGACTAGAGGGCGCAATAGTCAACGTAGAGTTTTTTTTTACCGGTATAAATTCGAAAACAAGATCCGACAAGAGAGACTTCTTATTACGACTCCGAAAGAATAAGACGCTTTAAAAATAATTGTTACATTGTAGAATAGTAGTTTTCATTATTTCTTTATCACGTTTATTCATAATAATTTTCTTTTATTAATATATTTAAATTCATTTGAAACGTTCAATATGGACATTCAAAATGAACATTTTGATGAAATGTTTAAAGATAGCAAGTAAGTTTTTTTTTTTTTTGAAAAGGAGTTATCTAAATTGTTAAACAGATATTGGTTTTTACGTGCAAATGATTAATCAATGTAATGTTGAACAATATAGATAAGCAAATATTATCCTGTAAGGTTTTCTTTTAATTCATAAAGTTGGAATTACAACAAAAATAGGACTAATGGTGTTGGGCAGTTGAAGAGATGCTACGTGCGAATGAGCATTTTCTTCATGGCTTTGTCTAGGCATCATTAATTTTTTTTCAAGTTATGTTAATAATTAATTAAAAGTTTTACAAGGCAAAGATTAAAAGCTAGATACAACACGTGCAAATGGTTGTCTAAAGCAATTAATTGAAGCCAATATAAAAATAATTACATCGATAAATATCACTATCAATGTACAATAAAAGTTTACATTTATTTATTTACAGGATAAATATTTATTTTTGTTTAGCATCATAAATAAATAAATAAAAGATTTACATACATTACAACCGACATTTGGTATAAATGATATGAGCATTTTCAATTATGTATTTGTTTAGAGCATTAAGGTGTATATTAAAATATTTGAATTTACAAATTACTAAATAAAAAGGTGTATGATCATGTTATATAGACATTCCGTTTTCTTCTTTAAACAAAACTATTACCTCGTCCCTATTATAAGTAAGAGAAAGGCCACCAGTGAAGGAGAAGGAACCACATACATTGCCAGAACCCACAATAGTTATTAGGTACATGCTTCAACAATATAAATAAAATACAAAACCAATTATAAGTTTTTGGTATAAAAAGAATAATTTTTAGAGCACAGCATATACAGATGACTATACCCACAAATATATGCTATCACAGCAATATGTTCTTATGAACTTTCATGATCAAAATAACCCCAGGAATCAGCTCCTAAAGTTTGTCGCATATATTAAGAATCACCCTGTATAAATTAAACCTGTGATTAAAAAATATTCAAGTTCCAGAAGACTACAGACGACAAATATTATTTAATAGCGCCAACTTCATCTTAACATTTGTATTTTATACGCAAAAGAAAAAAAAACATTGCATATCTTCTCTGAACTTTCGAACTTCGTGCGAATTCTTTCAATTAAAAACACGCCGTGACCTTTTTGCGTTCCTCATCAAAGAAACGAAACAAGAGACCGCCACCTATAAAGAAGCGGAATGCAAAAGAGAAGCGCACAAACGGAAACGGATCGAATAATTAGAAATGAGTAACTCAACCCTCTCTACTCATGCGAATCTTCATGGTGTCTTCTCAGAGACAAGGCGCTCCTCTGTTAAGCGCTGAAAAACTAAGCAGGCGCCGTCGATTGTGGCGCCACCTAAGATATAAACACGAAAACACAAATCGGGTACACTTTCGTTTAAGGACGCCTCATCTCCTTATTTCCGTTTTCGACGAGAAATAAAGAAGGATGGGTGTAGAAGCAATCCAGTGAGAGTCTATTATCCCCTCTTCTTTTTAACCCTTGTTAAATTAAAATGTTAAATTAATATTTTAATAAATTATATTGGTATTTTTTGGTTCGCCTTTCATATAATGAGGTATTTGTGAAAGGAAAATCGAATTTTAATTTAAACTTTAATCGGCATCCGCTTAAAATATTAATTATAATTACGAAACTTCATTTATTTATTTCCTAATTTATGAACTGACTTTTGGCAAGAAATAATATTTAATAGGCTACTACCGCTCGAATTACTGCCATTTATGTATGTATCATCATATTTAAGTATTAGTTTTAAGTAGAAACAATAAATGGATAAAATTTATATTAAAAATATATTACAGTAAATACTCGATAGTGTGAACCGAATAAAATAATGGTTGCACATATTATCAATTTATTCATATTAAGGAGGATTATATCCAATACGTAATAAAAATGAATAAATTAAAAAATAAACGTAGAAAATATAGTAATACTTATTAAAAAATAGCAACAAAAGCGGCAGATTCAGCTATACATAATATTGTAATATCCATCCACATTAATATTGACACTAGGGCACCTTGCTTGGCACTAATAGTTGATTTTTCCAAAGCATTTGTGTTTTTCTAGTATACATCATACAAATATAAATAAAATGCAGTATGTAACTTTGTGTGTGGGTGATATTATTACAGTATTTGATTTGCTGAAAGGGTGAATCTTTCTAAACAAATTGATCGTAAATAATAAGAACTACGTGCGTTATTTTTTACTATAGAATCAGTTATAATTTTAGTAGTAATATTAACTTATAACACAGTATTCTCAATCTTACCAGATCCATAAGAATTTTAGGCGCAATATTTGATATACACTTCAAATGTTACGAGCATATTGTTGCTTATTGGTCTGTGGTATTTTCGGTTATTGTTATGCTTATATATTTTAGAAATCATGTATTGGCCATCTCCTATTCACTTGTTAGTATGCTAAATACTTTTGAAAAATGAAGTATGGAATAATTTTCTCTGAATCACACAATAAACCCATATAGTTTTTATGTTTCAAAATAGACGTATGAATTATATATCAACTCACTTTACTGATACATTAGGAGCTCCACAAGGTAGTAATGTAAATCGTCCATTGTTTTCTATATTTACTAATGACATCTAGATTGAACTGCTGTGGGTTCTTTTTTACAGATAAATTTTTCATGTAAATTCATACTATTATAAATTGGTTATTTTTAAATAATCTTGTTTTGCGAACGTGATATACTGTTAATAATTTACATACAAATATAAAACTATTTTAATTATTTTGTTCGAAAATTTATATATACAAATAAACGTTCTCAGATGACATCAATAGCATTTAGGACTCTTACTTTTGCGCGGATATCCGGATATCCGAGCCGTCAGTATCCGATCCAGATACCCGGATAACCGGATACTTGTTTTTAAATTAGGAATACTGAAATCGTAATCTAAGTTCGTTCGATTAACGATTACAGTAATCGTAATTTCAAAAATTTTTGAATTACGATTTTCTAAGTAATCGTAATCGAAGTTGTTCAAAAAATGTCGGAGAGCTAAACGCGGCTCAATTAAACTGGTACGTGTTATATATGAAGGCAATAATTATCCGAATAAGAATAAGAAAAAACAAAAACAAAAAAGTTTTTAAAACACACCAGAAATTAAAAAAATAATTAGGTGTGGCTACCACACGACTTTTTTATACGTATGAGCGTATAGAAAAATTATTCAAAATCCTATTTTGAGTACTTTTATTCTCATAATAAATCATTATAGAATACATACTGTAACAAAATGAGTTTACATTAAATAAAAGAAGCAGACCTCTCGGCGCGATAAAAACGAAATTGTAACACTCAAAAAAAGAGGCAGACCGGGCGACGTATCGTTAAGGATTCGGCGTCTACGTTGGACAACTTTTTTGTAAATATTTCTAATAGAATTTTTTCGGTATCCTCGGTAGATAATAAATAACCTTTCAGACCACTATAGTCAAATATTGAATTTATCCATATCATTTTGTAATAATAATGATGAATACATTTACAAACATAAATTTTGTAATAACTCACTAAATAATTTTCTTAGTTTGTTGGACAGGGAGTCGTGGCTAACTTTTTATGAGAGTGGTTGTTCTGATCAAGCTTTTTCAACATTTTTAAATATCTTTCTATACTATCATAGTATTTGTTTTCCTTTATTAAACTACAAGTTACATAAAAATTCAAATACCTCTTGGATTACTCCAGACATATTTGAGATAAAAAATAATTTGCTTATGTTAAAAGAATTCAGCCAACAATTTCCCATTTTTCTTGATGAATTTAAAAGCTATGAAGAATATTACAAAAATTTTGTTAAAAACAAACAATATAACATGAATGAAACCTTCTTTAATTCTTCTTCTAATAAATCCAAGGCGGCTTGGTCTATTATTCACAACAGCTCTAACAGCACCAAGGCCCATACTTTACCTGAGGATGTGTGGAGAATTTAATGAATATTTTACATCTCTTCCATCGATGCAAAACGAAGATGGCTCAAGGGATGATATTAACTTTGATGACATCAACAACTTTATGCAGATACGATGTTTACCTTCTTCTTTCTACATTCAGCCGGTACTTGAGAATGAAGTTGCGAATGCTGTTAAGAATTTAAGCACATCATCTTCAACAGGACATGATTGTATCTCATCATCGGTGATAAAATGTGCTTCACCTTTGATCGTTCCAGTTCTTACTTATATGATTAATTTCTCTTTCGAAAAAGGAATATTCCCTTCTAGTTTGAAGCTATCAACAGTGCGGCCGGTGTATAAATGTGGAGATAGAAATTGTGTAGGTAATTATCGACCTATAAGTTTGCTATCTGTTTTTGCTAAAATTTATGAATGCATTATGAACAATCAATTAAAAAATTATTTGAATAATTTTGGCATAGTTTTTGAAAATCAACATGGTTTTTGGCAAAATAGGAGCACTAGTACAGCTCTATTTTATTTCTTAAAAACAATTTATGAAACTTTAGATACCAGTCAACAGTGTCTTGGTATCTTCATTGACTTGTCCAAAGCGTTTGACCTAGTGAACCACAAGATTTTACTACACAAACTAGAGCACTATGGCATTAGGGGTATTCCTAATCAATGGTTTGAATCTTACCTTACAAATCGTAAACAAAGCGTCAAAATTGGAAATTACCAGTCATCCTACATTAGTGTCGACAGTGGCGTGCCTCAGGGGTCAATATTAGGGCCGATACTCTTTCTCCTATATATCAATGACCTTCCAAATACCCTTCAAAATGCACAGTTCTTTACGCTGATGATATAAGTATACTAATAAAGTCAGCAAGTTTATGTGAACTAAACAGTGTAGTAGCAGACATTTTTAATCGTATTCATAGATGGATGAGCTGTAATAAGTTAGTCATTAACAAGGCCAAAACTAAGTTTGTTTATTTTCATAATACAACTAAAGTTGTGACTAACGTTGAAATAAATGGCGATATTTTTAACCTGGACTCTAGTTTACGTGTACTTGGTCTTACAATTAATGAGAACCTAAAATGGAACTCACATATTGATAATGTCAGCAGTTGTCTATCAAAGGTATGTTTCACGCTAAGGCAACTTAAAAGAACATGCAATGTTAAAACTTTACTCATGTTCTATCATTCAAACTTTATTTCTTGTCTGCGGTATTGCATAATACACTGGGGCTTATGCTCAGAAACGAGTAGGGTCTTCAGCTTGCAAAAAAGAGCACTACGAATCATTTTCGGTTTGGGTTACAGAGATTCTTGTAGACAACTTTTTAAAGAAAAAGCTTTACTTACTTTTGATGACATTTATATAATGGACGTGCTGTGTTTCGTCTTCAAGAACAAAAGAGTTTTTGCAAGCGGCAACGTAACTCATGATCACAACACACGTCTCAATAACTATATGCTCCCAATTGCTCATTCAAAACAAATTTTCCAGAAAGGAACTTACTTCGTAGGTCGTAAATTTTATAATAAGTTACCAGATTCTGTTAGAAATATTTCTAATTTTACTGTTTTTAAGAAGTCTTTGCGGGAGTATATCCTTCAGATCTCCTGCTATTATTTAGAAGACTTTTTTAATCTGTAGTTATCGTACTTGACGTATTTCTGGCGTGTACTTGTCTATTTTTGGAATGTATATGGCTTTTGAAATAAAGACTATTATTATTATTATTATTATTATTATTATTATTATAAAAACGCTCTTGTTTACACACCACCATAAATCAATCTCTACGCCGTACGGCATAGTCCAGCGGAGACAGAATGTCTATGGAATATTCTCCATACATCGAGTGGGAGATAGAGTTTACGCGAATGTTCTAGTAATCTTCGCATGTGTATATAAGGCGACTGGGTGACCGATGGATGATTCATTCATTGCGGGATTGATTTCGGAGAATTAATTGCTGAATAGTTTCGGGAAAGAAAGTCCTTAAGTAGTCTCGAGTGCGATAGTGGTAGCCAAAGAAATAAATATAGTAGTGCCGTCTTATATAAATAGAAGTGTTAAATAAATACGGACATAGTAGTAGTAAATAAATACAAGTGTTAATTTTAATTTATTAATAGTAGTTGAAGTGTGATACTTTAGTTATATATTTTATATTGTTAAATAATTTTAAGTATATAAATATACAGACTGTTTTAAATAAATAAATTGCACGAGTTGTTTATTGGAACCCGAAAACGTTACAATACTTTGCAAGATATTCGAAAAAAAGTGCTTCTCGCAGACCGGCTTTTGCACTGGCGAAGATATCTCGCGGTCGAAATTATTAGTGCTCGTTCAATGAAGCTCCGCATCAGTATTCGTTTTTTTTTAAAATTTCGTGGCACGTAAGAGGACACAATTAAATTGACTTTTGCTGATTGACTTATTGCGAGTTTGGTTAGTTCTTTAATTTGTATGCAGAAATAGCGTTGCAGTTGCATTGGAACATGTTGCTGCATACATTATGCTTCTATTACATACATATTTAGCATCTGCCAAAAATAATTAATGGAATTTTTAAAAAAAATTAAAATATTTGTTTGAGTTGTGTAATAGACATATTATATTGTGTGATTTAATGATAAAATAATTGTCATGTACATATATTTATTTTTCAATGTGTGTCGTGTGGTGGCCGCACCTCATTTTTTTGATATGCTTACGTTAGTTTTTGCAAAAAAGTAAATTTTTTCAAATGGAACATATTAAGACGTTAATACTTTAAAAGTGAATATTACTGAGCTGTTGTCTCTTTTTGATATAATTTTGTCAGTTTTGTGGTTTTAATTAATATAGTATAGTACTGACAAAATTATATCAAAAAGAGACACAAGCTCAGTAATAGTCACTTTTAAAGTATTAACGTCTTACATGTTTTTGATATGAAATTTAATAAGAAATACAAAAATGAAATAATATACAGGTTGTTCCATTTGAAAAAGTTTCCTTTTTTGCAAAAACTAACAAAAGCATATCAAAAAACGACAATAACTCTGTAATAGTCACTTTTAAATTACATGTTTCTGACATGAAATTTAATAAACAGTTCAAAAATGAACTGATATATAGGGTGTTCCATTTAAAAAATTTACTTTTATACAAAAACGTGTCATGTAATTTTAATCCAGTTTCCTACACATGCAGTTAGTAACTGTAAAAAAATAAAACATGCATCTATTAGGACCTCTTATTGTAAACAATACTGCAAAAAAGAAAAATGGGAATAAGTCAAAACTTTACACTTTAGGCCTATACTATCTTATTATTTTTTGACTAAAAATTATACGGGGAATACAAAAATGCAATAATATATAGGGGTGTTCCATTTAAAAAACTATAACTATGGTTAGCCACCAAGTTACGGAACACTCTGTATAATACAAAATATTTTTAAAATGCGCTCCTAATGAGCAGCTATCAGAAGGAAAAAACCGCTTCGAAATATCTTTACTCATAAAGGCATAATCGGCCTTACTTGCTTAGATGACTCACCATGTATATATACCGTAGTCGACATATTTTAATTTCTGATACGAAAGTAGAAAGAGGAAAAGGGCGCGACGAAATAAACTAAAGATAAACATAAGCGAAGCTGCCAAGACAGTACACTCGACAAACCTTTCCTATGAAATGTAAGGCGTGAGGGTCCCACGACACTCCGTTGCTCTCCCACCACTGTTAGCAAGCAGGCATCGCTGCATATTATAAGGTCATCTTCTGCATGGGATAGAAGTGTAAACCGAAATTAAAATTTGACGGCTACGGTATATATATTATTATTAGGATTATTTTCATATTATATAAAAATTGGAGAGATATTTCAAGTATGCCTTGGAAAAAGAGAAACAAGAGAGGGTAGAAAGATGCTAGAAAATATAGAAGGAAGCTGAATTTTGATACATAAGAAATTTTTATTTTATCATGAATAAATAAACAAATATATAAGTGCCTTAGTGAATAATAAACCAGAAGTATCAGTGCCATATTCTGGAAGTAAAATAAAAGGTATTCTCATCATGGGAATTATATATGGAGTTCCATTTGTAAAATCATCAGCGATCTCATCGTACTTCTTAAGATTTGAATGGAAAACTTGTCTTCTTGTGCCAATTAAAGGATAAGCAATATTCAGAAGCCACATCTATAAATATTCATTGGAATTTAGAACTAATTTCCCGAACAAAACTACAAGGTAAAATAAAAATATACATGTATAAAATACTAAACCGATATAACATAGGTAAGCTTATGTGAAAGATAATACGACATATTGATAAATAACTTAAGGCATACTTACATTCGTAGAAATGCAAGGAAACAGTATTAGCTCCTTCCAAATAATATTTCAAATTTAATTTAGTAGATTGTTGAGCGTTATAGGGCGCATGAAGCCATGTTTGTTTTAAAATATCACTTTAAATAATTTAATTATGTAGTTATGTAGAATAGAATTTCTTAAAACGTTGAACTGTATTACTTACTGACCTTAAGTAAGTTAAGTAAATATGACTATCGTTATTAATATAATTATCAAATTTAACATGCAACAATAAGTAATAATACTTTAACGTATTAAGAAATAAAATTGTATTTCAATATGATACCAATATGTAACAATTAAAGTCTGGAAGCTTCACGATAAGAATGTTTCCTATGTAAATTATGAACATAGTGATTTTTATATTCCCAAGTTGTTTTGTATCTGACATTCACTTTTGAAAATAAATTACTATAATATTTTGAATTTAAAGTTAAATAAAGTTTAATTTTTTAATAAATAAGATTATGGTAATAATTATAGCAGAGCTAATATAATGCCTAAGATGAATCTATACTATCACTCAAAGGATGCCTATTAATTGAAATTGAACCCCCTCCTCCCACATTGAAGTTATTTTAAAAGACATATGCTAAATTAATTATTGTTATAAAATAGCATATTAATGGCGCCCAACGCCGTAGAGCAAATATATTACATAAGTATTTACGTGGGTATGGACATATTTATTAAAAAATTACGACATTGTAAAAAAATAATTATAGTCCTCGTATGTCCTACACATGTCATTTAATATATAAGCACGTTATAGCATTTACTTCATAGTAACATTTTTCATATTTTGTAACAATGACAAAAGCTGACTAATAATACCAACAATTATCGTATTTTTTAAACTGAGACGTTCGTTCAGAGACCCAGTAAGAAATTCTCATCAGCCGACAATATGTTCCTCTTTTCATAATATACTCGTGTAATTATATAACCCGAGCTAAGAATTAAAAGCCGAAGATACATAGTATGTCTTTTTGTTATCTGCTTTTAATAACAAGTAGCGCAAAAGTAAACGATATAAGAGGCTTTTAAACATTCAATTATATTTCGGAGTACAACTTCGTGATCATGTCTTCAGTTTGTATTATTTAGTTATAGACAAACCTTTATTATATGATTGAGAAGAACCGATTGGTTCAGATATTAATATCTATAATTATTCCTTTTCTTGTACGCACTTATATTGTTTGCGAAGATGTAGCACAGGTGGCGTCAAGATTTAACGAACATCCCAGGAGAATGATGAGAAATATGACATATGTAATGTCAGGTGTTCTGGAACTTATACAATTTTAATACACGCGGCGATTTTGACCAAGGTCTCGCTGAAATATAACTTTTATTATATGTATATATATTTTATGTTTCTCTTAAATTATATATAATTCGAAATGATGTTATATCTGGTGATTTTATTTTATATATATGGAGTACCGATTACAGCGACTAGCAAAGATTTGTTCTTATATTGGATACCACTGGATCGATCATAATAATAATACAACATATGGCTTTCTGTCATCCTGATGGTTTTTCGTTTTTGCTTCAAGGATATCCTTCCTTATTCTTTGCCTACATCGTACTGACGGTAACCAACGAGTCTGAAACACGGGTCTACGATTGCGCTAAGACGGAATTTACTCGATATCCATTTTATTGCTTTTGTATATCTAAATAATGACTTTTATGATGTATACGACGTACCTTAAAATTCGCGGAACATCTAGATAGTACGTTATTATGTGACGACCAAGGATCATAAGAAACATATGAAAAAAAATCCATCGATATTAATCTCAAAGAAATTAATATTCCAAATTAATACCTTAGATGTCGTTTGTCAAAATTACTGTAAAACATTTTATAGATTGGTTTTGATATGGTCAATAGGATAAACATTTTGAACAACTATAACTAGGTTTGTAATTAATCAGTCTTCTAATTATACCATTTCCAGAAAATCATTTTACGCTAATTTTACCTGAAAAAACATATGACAACGTGGTCTTGAATTTACTCTTAAACAACTTTAACCTAAAAAAAATATAGAAATCAAAATTGACGTTGTCAAATTGTCCTGCTTCTTTCAACTCTATAGGACCTTATTAATTTTCGTTGCATTTTGCAAGTTCTTAGCTGTATTTTCCATTGATTAGTTCTTTAGTATTTGTGCTAATTTTCGAGTTTTGCTGTCTTGTGTTGGTGTTTCTTTTTTTAAATTTATGTTAAAATGTTTTCAAACAACTAATATGCAAATATGCATTTGGTGCTGGGGGAATACGGAAACAATGCTGCTGTTACTGCTAGAGTCTATCGCGAAAGGTATCCTCTGAGAATACATCCTAGTAGCAATGTCTTTAGACGTTTAGACTGAAGAATATGAGAAACAGGAGGCGTATCACCAACAGGTGCCTTTTATCGGGATTAGTCCGGTCAATTTAGGCATAAAAATAGTGATCAAATAACAAAAATTCCCACACAGCCAAAGTTTGGTGGAGACCTTGGGTTTACCATTAAAAATAAAAATTTAAAAATCCCCATCAATCCCATGTGTGCTAAGAAAGTTATTCGGGGTCAAAGGTCAAAATTTCAGGTTTTTTGGGTTTTTCTCGAAAACAGTAAGTTTTATCAAAGAAATATTTCAGACCAATGTTGTAGAACTCAAAATTCTCTACAAAAATGGTCCTTATGATTTTTTCTCTAAGTATCAGCGTTCCTCAGATATCGTAATTGTAAGAGTCAGTTTGAACAATTTTTCGCGTATGAATTAGCTCCTTACCCGTTATCGCTCTTCGATGCGGCTGGAATGCGTAAAAAAGCAAAGTCAGCCATTTACGATTGCTTTCAATCAGTCAATGCTGAGGTTGATTGTACTAATGCTGCTTACATTATCGATGGAGGATATCTACTACACCACGTTGTGTGGGATCGAGAAGAAACCTTCAACGTTATTTTTGAAAAATATGTTCAGTATTTACGTAGACATTATGGTCATATTGTGACGGTAGTATTTGATGGCTATAGCGACACAACAAAGAATATTAAAGCTGCAGAATAACGTCGTCGAACTACTAAAACATCCTCTAGTTCCGACATGATCTTTGTTGAATTTATGACAGTTCCACCAAACCAACAACAATTTTTTGCTAACATTAATAATAAATCTCGTTTCATTTCCATGTTAAGTGACAAATTGACAGTTGAAAATATTGAAGTTAAACAAGCTCAGAATGACGCAGATGTCCTCATAATTGTAACAGCAATAGAAAAATTTAATGCAACAAACACAACAATTGTAGTGGGTGAAAATGTTGATTTGTTGGTACTACTTACTGCAAGGACTTCAATTGATAAAATTATTTACTGGAACCTGGAAAGGCTCAACAGCGAACAGAAATATATTCTTCAAAAAGTTTATCGGCTTATCCAAAATGCCAAAACTATATTTTATTTTTACATGCGATAACCGGTTGTGATACTACATCAGCAATGTACAGAAGGGGCAAAACTTCAGTATTAAAATTATTTGAAAAAAAAGATTTAATTGACTGCGCGAAAGTATTTACGGAAATTGATTCTTCACCTCAAACAATAATTACGAAAGGAATTCGCTTTCTTCTTGCTGTTTATGGAGCTCCAAAAAAAAAATAGATTGCATTGATAAATACAGATATTTAACCTTTGTCAAAAATACACGAAACAAGAAGCAAGTACAATTATCTTGTCTTCCTCCAACATCGGCATCTGCTATTCAACACTTGTATCGAGTATACTATCAAGTTCAGATATGGCAAAGCAATCAATTGAACCCTGAAGACTGTGGTTGGAAATTAATAAATAATACTTTGGAACAGATTCAAACTTTACTCCTCCCTGCTCCAGAAAAACTTCTTAACATTATTTTTTGCAATTGCAAGAAAGGTTGTAGTGCCAAATGTGGCTGTAGAAAAGTAGGGTTACAGTGTTCTCCAGTGTGTACCAATTGCCAAGGCCAGTCTTGCTGAAATGTTCAATTGAATACAACAGAGGAAGATTCATGTGATTTTTATGAAGAGACAACGGATTCATCTTCATTTGAACAATTTATGAATATCCAGCAAGAGGAAGAAGAAGAAGAAGAAATCGAAGAAGACATGATTGTTGAAGTTGACTATGAAGTGTGTGAATCAGATTGAAATATCAAAAAAAATCAACAATTAAACTCAATAACCAATATCAATATTAATAATCTTCGTGCAGTTAAATAAGTATTGTCTCCAAAAAGTACGTCATAACGGTTCGTGGAATAGGTCTACCGGGGAAACCACGTTAAAAAAGAACGCGCCGAGTACACTACCTCACAGGTAGCGTGGAAACTTGTGCATATTATGTAGAACGTTACTCTTACATTGCGATATCTCAGGAACGGTAATAAAAATCATAAGGCTCATTTTTGTAGAGAATTTTGAGATCTACAACATTGGTCTGAAGTATTTTTTTGATAAAACTTACTGTTTTCGAGAAAAACCTAAAAAACCTGAAATGTTGACCGTTGACCCCGAATAACTTTCTTAGCACACATGGGATTGATGGGGACTTTTAAATTTTTATTTTTAATGGTAAACCCAAGGTCTCCGCCAAAATTTGGCTGTGTGGGAATTTTTGTTATTTTAATTGTCTAAATTGACCGGACTAGATAGAAGTCGTCCAAAAACTACAAGGACCCCTGAAATAGAGGACGCCGTTTTAAATTTATTAGCAGACACAGTTCAGTTGGCCGTATTATTAAGGATGAGCGGTTTTACCCTTGTCCTTAAAGAAAAGTTAGAGCTTTATTACCTGAAGATATTCTACGTCGTGAGAATTTTTGTAACTGGGTTTTAGAACAAATACAAAGAAATTCTCAATTTTGTAGAAATATCTTGTAATTTTTCACGAGATGGATTCTACAGTCAACGAAATTCATCAAAATCAATATCTTCAAGCATTTAGATCAACTAACGACCAGCATAGATTTAGCGTCAATGTCAAATGTCGGTTAATTGGGTCAGTCATTATTCCTAATAGACTAGCCAGGGACAACTTTTTAGAATTTTTGGTAAATGGTTTTCAAAATTTGGTAGATGAATTTTCATTAGCGGTAATAAATAATATGTGGCTACAAATGGATGGTGCTCCTGCTCATCATGCGGTACCGGTGCGAAACTGGTTAAATGAGCAATTTGCCGAAAGGTGGATAGAAAGACCGTTTCGTTGGCCAGCTAGATCTCCCGATGTCACGCCTTTGGACTTTTCCTTTGGGGTCGCATTAAACAATTGGTGTACAGAACACTAATTTTAAATGGTGCAGATTTAACTAACCGGATATTTGAAGCAGCTCGTTTAATAGATGGAGAAATGCTAGAAAAAGTGCAGGTCCGCTCTTCTAATTATAATTTGCATAGATCAGACGGACATAATTTTGAGCAATAAATTTATAATTATAATTTTATCTCGTTGACTCTTTTGATATTTATGATATTTGTCATTGATATTAAAATTTTCAATTCATTATTCTTTCTTGTTCCCCTAAATACGGGCAACTCTAGTGCTTTATCCATTATTAGGATATATCCAACGTGTTGCCAAATTTGCCTTTAGAAAAATGCCAATATCTTCTAGAATGAACAATGTGGAATTTTTTAGATATTCTTTCCCTGTTCCTTTATCGCTACTTCAAACCGTAGTGTGGAGCTGTTACGCCAATTTTGGGACACATTGTATATTTTGATGTTTACATGGCTTAGGTAAAAATATACAGCCTCTCTTGAAGAAGTTGATAACCTTTTTATGGCAATGGAATGCTAATATAATTACTAAAAGTTGATAGTGAATTTCCTAATGAATTAAAAAATCTAATATAATTCTAATTTACAAGGAAAGAAATAGACCTGACACTTAAAATTGTAGAACCTTGTCGATGTTGTCGCATTTTGTCCAAATTGAGGAGATGATTATTTTTCAGCGTCTTACAGTTTATTTAGACAAATAAAATCTCTCGTCGCCGTAGCAAAATAAATACGTATCTGGAGCAATTTATCAGGCGCTAGCGGATATACAAAACGAAATCTATATTAACCAATATACAAATGACATATTTTTTAAGACATGAATTATGATATAATATACTTTTCTTTTTCTTGCGATGGGGGGAAAACCTTCATAGGTACTGGGACCCGACCTTTTGATCGGCAACCAATAGTGCCGGATTCTTACCGACTAAACACCACCCCACCTCTTCCTTCCCGTATTCCGGAACCGCTCGACGCATATCATCGGAATGCGGGTTGTCATTTTTTTAATAGGAGTCTCAATTTCTCTGTCTTGTTTTTTCCTCCTTCTTTCTCATTATTTTCCTGACGT
This sequence comes from Amphimallon solstitiale, assembly GCA_963170755.1. Taxonomy (NCBI): domain Eukaryota; kingdom Metazoa; phylum Arthropoda; class Insecta; order Coleoptera; family Scarabaeidae; genus Amphimallon; species Amphimallon solstitiale. The sequence continues at coordinate 101,806,022 of OY720677.1, read as the reverse complement.
AATTGTGTACTGTTTCCCAAGAGCTCCTGTCATCCAGCATTAAGGTTATCATGTTCGTTCCACTTTGTAATTTAGTTCCAAGCTGGATGTTCACCTGCGACCTTTTCGCCTGCCATCGTTCGCATTCCAACAGAGTGTGTTCCACGGTGTCTCTCGTTCCACAGTAGATGCAGTTGTCGTCCACGCTCTTCCCTATTCTTTTGGTGAAAGTTCCGAAACAGCTATGTCCTGTGAACACTTGTGACAGATGGTAGTCTGTTGCCCATGTGTACATTTTACCCATTGCTCTATTCTTGGTATCAAATGTTTTGTCTTCCGTACTGTCCCACTTTACTTGCCACTGTCGCAGTTTGGTTTCTCTTTCTTCTTCTTTCGCTTCTTTCATTCCACCAACTCGCCTTTGATGTAGTCTTGTTCTCTCTTCGGCCATTAGTTCTACCGGGACCATTGCAGTGATTACTTGCACTGCACTTGCCAATACTGTTCGAAAAGCACTAGCCACACGCAGTAACATTTTTCTCTGTGATTTGACCATCATTTGCCTGTTTCTGACTACTTTCAAAGAGTCGTGCCATATTGGTGCTCCATACACCATAATTGATTGTACCACATTATGCAATTGCACCAGGAATTGCAATCTCAAAATTTTGAAACCAGGCAGAATTTCTGCAATTGGTCTTTGCAAATAGTCATTTTTATTCTAAAATATCAAATCGGAACGATATAAAATAATTACATCGTTGGATAATCGAAATTCCAATTGCAATTGAATTTTAAATGGATGTAACTTGTCAGTGTTCCTAATAATTTCGCGGACATTGATATGAGGATTTTCAACAGCAGCCTCCAGAACTTTCAACTCGTTTTCTACGGTCAAAACTGGCTTCATTCTAACTCTCTTTGTTCGTTGAACAGTACCAGTAGACGTAAATCTATCTAACACCTTTGTAAACTCACGTGGATTTGGATACGTTCTGGGAGGATATCTCTCAGAGTACATTCGTGACGCCAACAAACAATTTTTGAAACATTCTCCAAGAATAAACACATGTCAACCATTTCTTGTTGAGTTCCAGATATTTTCGCAACGTTTATCAGATAACAATAATACTTCTGTCAGTTTATTGTTATTTTTTCCGTTTGCATTGACACTTCTATTGTTTTATCATGACAGCTGACTTTGAAAAGAGACGTTTTTCGACGAATTGACCTAACAACTTTTTTTTCTTTTTAATTTTGTAATGAAATGTGTGTTTTTTTTAATAAATGAAAAACTTGAAATTTCGATTATCCAACGATATAATTATTTTATATGGTTCCCATTTGATATTTTAGAAAAAAATGACTATTTGCAAAGCCCAATCAAAAATTATCTTCTTTCCTTAAATCACTTGAAAAAAAATTAGGAGTAGTTAGAAGAGGTCCTAATCTATCCCTAAATTCGAAACCGAAACGCCGGTACAATTTAGTTCCTGCCAAAAAGAAATGTCGAAGTACGGTCTAACAGCGAAGAAAAACCGTTATAACAGCCAAACCGCTAAAGTTAGGAGTACGACGTTATATAAGAAAAAAAAGTGCTCTTTGGGGGCTTTCCGAATCAGCCACAAAATATACATTGTTCCATTTAAAAAAACATAGGTTTGAGACGCCACTGGAATACGGCACGGCACTGATGACCAAAAATATTTTAGGGAAATGGTGATTGTAGTTATGGACAATTTTTCTCTTAGAATTTTTTCGATTTATTGTATGATAGAGGAGCTACGGTCCGAGGCATCTTAGGTGCTACATCCTGTATAGAGATTTATTAAGAGAACAGAAGTACTTAGAATATGATTTTAAATAATTTTTGTATAAAAGAATTCTTAAAATTCTATAATTTCAATGCTCATACATATAAGAAAGTCGTGTGGTGGCCTCACCTCATTAATTTATACTTTCATTAATTTTGTCTAATTGAAAGATAAAACTGTAAGCCCTATTTTATTTATTAATTCGTACAAAACCGCATAGCGTCCATTCAATATATTATTTTCAATACAAATAATTTATTACCAACTCATAAAAAAGGAAGTTTCTCTCATGCTAAGCAACATAACCTAGTAATTTCCGGCAAAACCACAAATTGATAGGTAGTGAGCAATTCAATTGAATTATAACAAAAATATCCTGCGGTATCACGTGAAAACACACAAAAAATTACCACTCACTCTTCTTGATGTACACAAGAATACAATGATTGTAATAAAATACATAACAGTAGACCGCCACTTATTGTTATAGTTATGAAAAGAGTTAAGCCCAAGCATTGGTGGTATACGTACATACATATAAAACTGTGTAATCTTCCACATCCCCTCACAAAAAAAGAATTGAGATAGAGAAGGAACACTATACTTAAGTTAGATACCCGCAATTAATACGTAGGCAGGAACACAGATGGAGCCACCGAACAAAAGCAGCTAAACCGCATGACCATTGTTAACAGATCGAAACAATTGAAGTCTATGTACAATATAGATGTATTGCTAAACCGCACATAAAACGACATGTATACGTATATACACCTATACGTAATAAAATATTAAATTATAATGTTACCTGATACCTATTCGGTATTGCCAAACTTGCGCGTAACGAATAGAAAGGACACACAAGCAGGCACAGAGAGACCGCATGTGAGAGGGTGATTTAATCTCGATAAAACGAGATAGATTACGTAAACACTCTTTGATCTCTCTGTCTTGCTCTCGTCACTTAGGCAGTAGCCGTTTTCTGGCACCGAATTCAGAGGGGATGAGATGTGAATAGGATCCGAAGCGAAGCAGATGCTTACAATGAAACAACCCCCGTATATGTATATATATATATATAACTCTACCTATTCGTTCGTACCTATGGAAGGAATAAATACGTGATTCTATTATTTATCAATGGAACACCTTTCCGCCAATGGTAGGTATTTTGCACAATGGGAAGCCATGTTTTTTTTCTTTGCTTATAGGCACCACACTCACAGCCTACTTTTTCCCATTCACTTTCTTCAAGTTTTGCAGGATGAGTATTGTTTGAGATGTTCGGTTTTGGTAAATGAAAAATGTGGATTTCTATATGTAATACAATATTTTTGTGTACTTAAACTTTTTAAGAAAATCTAATTCTCTTAATATCATGAAGCTTTCGCACGAAATGTAATGCTTCTTCTGAATACAGTAACTATATTGTCGATTGAATATAGTATCTTGCTTCACTTTGTCCCAATGTGACCGAACTATAAGTTGAACATCTTTTTAGTGCAATTGATCTGAGGCTTTGACTTAGTTCAAGAGTGTCGTTTTGCATCTTATGAATCATCATATATCTATAAACAAAACCTGTGTCTCTTAAAGAAGCAATTAATATTATTCTGGAAAATAAAAAGTTCAATACCAGTGCCAGTAAGTGAGGTGAAAAGTTTGGTGTTCAAAGTTTACAAGCCAAGCGAACTGAAGTGATTAGGGTATTAGTTCTGTAAAAGCAGAAATAAAGAGAAAATTCATAGGTACATGTAATATTAATGTTAGAAAAGTCAGGAATAAATTATTGTTAGCATTGTAGACAGAATTGTTAAATATATTATAGTTGCTATTAACAAACAGTTTGTTAATTCTAAAGTTATATTTCCATGTTTATATATGGAAATAAGTATAAGCAAGTAAAATAGCAGATATACTACACACTAAAGTAAATACAGGGTGAGTCATCTCCGCGGGTAAGGCCGATTGTGCCTTTACGAGTAAAAATATTCCGAAGCGGTTTTTTTCTTGTGGTAGCTACTCATTAGGAGCACATTTTAAAAGTATTTCGTATTATACAGAGTGTTCCGTAACTTGGTGGCTGACCGTAGTTACAGTTTTTTAAATGGAACACCCTATATATTATTACATTTTTGTATGCCCCGTATAATTTTTCGGCAAAAAGTAATAAGATAGTATAGGCCTAAAATCTAAAGTGTTTGACTTATTCCCATTTTTCGGAAAAATTCAAAGTTTCTATAAAATTATATTTCTCAAAAACGACGTATTAGATGGACACCATTTTTTGTAGTATTATTCATAATAAGAGGTCTTAATAGAAGCATATTTTATTTTTTTTGCAGTTACTAATTGCATGTGCAGAAAACTGGATTAAAATTATTTGACACGTTTTTGTATAAAAGTCAATTTTTTTCAAATGGAATATCCTGTATATTAGTTCATTTTTGAATTGTTCATTTAATTTCACATCAAAAACATGTAGGACGTTAATACTTTAAAAGTGACTCTTACAGAGCTATTGTCGTTTTTTGATATGATTTTTCCAATTTTAAATTAAAACAAATCAATACCTTAATTATAGTAAATGCAGAAACAGGAGTTAGGAGGTTGTATCTTTAGTAATTAGTGAAAAAGGAACTACAAAATAACAATAAATATGTACACTAAAATAACCAAAAATTATTTCAGCAAGTATTCACATGATTTTCCATTCACTTCTAAACATTTTTCAATACGCTTCTAAAATGATATATCGACATTAAGAAGAACTAGAGGACTTGCATTTCTAAATGTTTCTGGAATTGCTTCTTCTGTTTTTACAAGTATTCTGTACAGTTGCTCTTTTACGTGTCCCAATAAAGAAAGTCTAATTTTGTGATATCCGGAGACCAAATAGGCCAGTGAATAGGGTCTCCACGACCTATCCGTTTTCCAGGAAAAATGTTTAGAAGTGAATGGAAACTCATTTGAATACTTGTTCAAATAATTTTTGCTTATTTTGGTATACATATTTATTGTTATTTTGTAGTTTCTATTTAACTAATTACCGTTGATATAACCTCATAATTCCTGTGTCTGCACTTACTTAAATTAAGATATTAATTTGTTTTGTTTTAAAATTTGTTTTTGTACCATATTCTATATATTTTATGAAATATATTGCTGGTATAGAGTGTCTTGTACAATATATCCAATTTTTGTATAAATATGTACATATAGAAATGAGGCCAATATTATAGAAGTAAAAGAAGAAGAAAAAATATTATATTATAAATTTTTTGAATGCAGTTTTATAAAAAACTCAAAATCTTAAGCTAGTAAACATTTTTATGTTAATTTCCCTAATACGTATAAATATCATCTAAGTAACAACTTACTAAATGGCATCCATTCAATTATCAACGTTGCAACAAATATCATGGCTGACTATATCGTATTCAAATAAAAAACATAAAGTTAGCAAAAATATATGAAAAAACGATAATAGCTCTGTAATAGTCACTTTTAGAGTATTAACGTGTTACATGTTTTTGATGTGAAATTATATAAGCAATTCAAAAATAAAGTAATATACAGGGTATTTCATTAGAAAAAATTGATTTTTATACAAAAACGTGTCATGTAATTTTAATGGAGTTTTCTGCACATGCAATTAGTAACTGAAGAAAAATAAAATATGCTTCTATTAAGACCTCTTATTATGAACAATACTACAAAAAATTGTATCCATCTAATACATCGTTTTCAAGAAATATAATTTTATAGAAACTTTGAATTTTTCAGAAGAATGGGAATAAGTCAAAAACTTTAGACTTTAGGTCTATACTATTTCATTACTTTTTGCCTAAAAATTATACGAGGAATACAAAAATGTAATAATATGTAGGCTGTTCCATTTAAAAAATTATAACTATGGCCAGCCACCAAGTTATGGGACACTCTGTATAATACAATATATTTTTAAAATGTGCTCCTAATGAGTAGCTACCACAAGAAATAAACTGCTTCAAAATATCTTTGCTCGTAAAGGCACAATCGGCCTTATCCACAGAGATCAAATCAATCAAATTGGTTGAGTATTTTTTAAGTATAGTGTACAAACAAATGCGTGTAATAATAATTGATTTTCAGTATTTGGAATCCCAATTTATAGTTCACCGATTCTCAAACAGGTGTCGGTGCTGGAAATACATGCAAGAAATAGAATTACTTATTCTACTGCCAGACTGCTTTTGACATAAATGCATTAGCGTTGCGCGTCCATAACACAACGTAATCATTTTTTTTTGGACGTATATTGTATGTATGTGTATGAGTACAAATAGAATTTGAAGAACTTATGTCTAAAATATAAAGTAAATAGCATAAAGCTGCAATAGCAAATATACCGGCCGTTATTCGTATGTAATAATTCAGGTAACAGAAAGTTCTTAATATAAAAATATTAGACAATTATGAGCTGTACAATTTAAAAATATTTTCATTTACAGTGTTTGAAAATGACTAAACATGATAAACTTTTTTTAAATGGAACGCTATAACATTTTATGATAGACGTTTAAAAGCTGATTAAAATTATATGAAGTTATATTGATTTTTAAGTGTTTTTGAGATATGGTGATTTTCCTAAAAAAATTATGTAAGTTTTAAAAAATTGTTACGGACTTAATTAGTAAATAGCAAATATATCACTCCACTACTTGAATTTAACCTTTGTTTCGACATTTCAACTCAATGTGTTTTAGAATGACATACCATTTGCTGAATGTAATAATTCTTAAAAAAGTGCAATGGAGCACATGGTAGCGAAAAATAGTAAAAATTTACTTTGGAAAAAATAACTACTTTCCTGTGTCTGTGGGCAATATTGCAAAATTTAGAAAGCAATAAGTTACCGTTTTGAAAATTCACGAATTAGCAATACATTAAAAATATCGCAGTCGCTGTGTGTCAAAAAATTGTGTTGATCATTGTTTTGTTTTGATTTAATGTATATCAGCCAGTATCAAAGCAAACAAATATGCGAAAGGTCATTTATATACGTACATATATATTATACTAAATTTTGTATGTATGTCTCTTTACTAAACTATGTAGAATTGTTCACAAAAAAAGCGTACTCAAAATATAGGTACTAATTCTTAAAATATGACAAATTTGTGTCCAACATTTTTTATTCTATATACAGCTTGTGTAATGAAACACTTGATATTAACAGGTAAATATTGCAACGTCGTATTCTTTTGCAGAGAGTAGAGATGACTGCTATTTTGCCAGTCGATACTTCACCGTTAAATGTTGCGAGAGAGGGGATACAGTACGCTACGGTGCAATTCTGATGTATTTTGGACTTGCTATATCAAGTGTTGCATTACACAATCGGTATACACAATATTTATTAAAATGCTGGATTTTGTGATGTTCAAATTTTAAACAATATCCTAATCTAACTAACACACACTGTATATTAATGTTATCAAAGAAAATAAATACTAATAGTTATTATTTAAACATGAGAAAACTTATGAAGTAATTTAAGTTTGTGTTTACTGATTTTCTTTGGACAAAATTTCAAAATGATCTAGAAGTAACACTGGGAATACAAATAAACAATTTCAATGTTTTAGTCGATTTAATTCAATTCGGAAGTTTGCATCTCAGTTCTTAATTAAAACAAATATAATTCAACAGTATCGAAGTTGAAATAACTTACTTTAAGGTGTAATAAGTATTCCTGTGCTAACAGAATGAGTCGGCAAACTCCTACATATAGATAGATATTATTCGTTGAACTTTTCTTCATTAAATAAACAAAATAAAACATAAAATATTGCCGTTTGATACTATAATCAATCTTGAGAAATGTAAAATTATAATATAAAACTAAATAATCAACAGCAAACGATCGTATCAATATCAATGATGTAATTGAATTGATATATTTTAAAATGAAATAATATAGAATTAAAAAGAATCTTTTTAAATCAATGGAAGAACTTAAATAATTTACTCAATTTTCAAAATGATATCTAACTTTAGAAGAAGGTAAATGTTATTTTAAATATAACATGTTATGAATTCTCAATAGTCAATTATGATATTAAAAGTGTACTTATCACATTCAAACAGCTTCAATAATAATCACAAAATCGTACAACGATAATTGCAATATAGACACCTATGGTTCAGCTATAGAGAATTTATCAGGATATAGGAACATTCTCCTTCAAAATCAGGCATGGGACTTCTGTATGAATGAGGAATATTTAAACAGGCAATCTTCTTTATAGAAAAACTTCTTATATTATATTTAATTTGTATTTTCTGGTTTCAGATTGAAATTAACTTCAGTAAATGTACATATATTTCAGAATAAATCAACAAGATTTTGTTCGTGTATACATTCGATATTTATATGCGTATTGTAATGAAATAAGGCCACAAAAGAAATGTAAACATCGGCGCGATGCACCGTAAATAAGTCATAAATCATCCACATATATGTAATGTGTAAGCGACAGAAAGTCTCTCGTATTTACTACAAACATCGAGAAGGAAGATAGAATTTTCTCGTATATTTCCAGAGTCTTATATGCCGATATAAAAAGCGGCCGGTGCCCAGAAAGAATTCATTCATTCAGTAGTCGTGCGGTATTTACTGAACAGTTTAAAATAAATACAGTGAGCGGTGCAGTTTTATTACAGTGCAATAAATACATAAATATTACTGATATAAATAAGTAGTGATAGAAATAAATACGTGTGTTAATTTAATTGTAGTAGTTTTAAGTGTGATACGTTTATTTTATATTTTTATATCGTGATTAATTTTAAGTGTGTAAATATACAGACAGTTTCAAAACAATTGCACGAGTTGTTTTATTGCAAACCCGAAAACGCTACAGTATTACTAAAATAGAGATATTAAAATTCAATTCTTTTTAATTTCTTTCTTATACGTAGTACAAGTAAGTATTTTGTTGACAAATAAGTTCGACTAAAAGAATTTCTGGCCTGATTTAGCCTCGTGCCATTACTCCAGAAGAACAAGAGACTGGTTAACACAAATGGCATCAATTATGTTCCGAAGACAGACCACCCTTCAAATGTTTCTCAGCCCATTGGGGAATTTTGATCTCATTTGAGAAGAAAGGTATATGATAGGGGTTGAGAAGCTTAAAATGAAAAGCAGACAAAGACTATTGGGCATGTAAGAAATAAACTACGTGACATACAAGAGCATGGGCCTTTAATCACCATGTAAATGTTATCCTTAGTTGAACTAAGACTACCTAAGAAAATATTGTTGTTGAAATTAAAAAATAAAATTAAAGAAAATTGACTCTTTCCCAGAAAGTATTACTTTATAAGAAAGTCGGGTGGTGCCCACATCTCATTTTTTTCAGTTTCTAATAGCTGTTCTTTATTCAAATTTACATTGAGGTATAGGTTCCCTCCTATGAAGTTATATATGTCTGTGCAGGTTGACTTTTAAGATTTCTTTATTTTTAAAAATTCTCTATCGTTGTATAATTTACGGCTATGTTTAAGTTCTTGTTAGTTGTTTTGAAATAAATACAATATTGCAGGTTAAACAAAATGTCAAAATCATTAGAACATATAAATGTTGCCTAAAAGGTATACAGCAAGAGCGCGCGAGGTATGATCACCCGATGGTATACGTAAACTCGCATCTAAACGTGGTCCGATAATACATATTAGAGTAACGGCACAACATACTAGCATTGCCTGCTCATATTCGAACTCATAGTGATCTGATTATTTTTTTGCAGATTGACAAAAAGAACAAATTAAATTTTCTCTTTAAGTGATGACGATTGCTTAGATAACTAAGTCGATAATAACGCGAAGATTGTAATACTTATAACGTAATTATGATTATCCTTATGAAATTAAATAATAATGTAGTTGTGTACAAAGTTATAGCAGTACAACTGGGTTTTAGAATGAAATAAAAACAACCCGCCTGAAACATCTGCAGAATAAACTAAGATGTCTAGAGAAAAATAAATAAATAGAAATTTCATGGTAAAAAAAAACTATAAATAAGTATAACAGGAATACCATAAAATAACATAAAAACGACCCTTGAAATAGAAATTAAAATTAGAGATTCTCTCCAGTAAATATAACGAAATAACAACTCTGGAAAAATAAATTTATATATCTATATCTGGCGAACACAGCTAGCGGAGATCATTTGCCGAATATACGTCCGAAGAATATCGACTAGCATCGGGTGATCATACCCCGCGCGCTCAAGCTGTATAGGCAAAATCATGCTCGTGTAATAGTAACAGTAACTGCTTAAACACTGTTTGGACAACGCCTGTATTTCTTATAAGAACTTTGAACTGAACTTGATAGACGTGATACCCAACTTTGTCAATTTCGACCAAGTGCTAGAAGTTGAACTTAAAATTGATATATGTGGAACGAGTTTTAGTGTTGAGAAACACCGTTAATTAATCATGATGAAATAACCAAGTATTTCTTTTTTCGGAATTGGAGAAATCGGCTCTTAATCAGTTTCCCCACTACAAATTGAAACAAATTGTACAATCGTTAACAAAAAATATAATTTTAATTTAAAATTTTATCGTTTATAATATGTACCCTTATACAAAACCTAGCAACTAACTCTTAAAAATCAAACGCAACTTTGTCAATTTCGACGAAGTGCTAGAAGTTGAACTTAACCCTTTATAGGTTACTGGTTTAAATTTCAACCGCCTCAAAAATAAAAGTGTATAAATGAAATACTGGTTGGATATTGTACCATATGATACAGTTGTTGGTGTTCAAACGGACTCCGGTCTGAAATCCAACCATATGAAGCGCATGCGCGATTATCTCATAAAGCGGTTGAAATTTCAACCGGTGTGTCTTAAGTGCATCTACTGTTAATACACGTGCAGTTGCAAAAAGCGAATTGTTTCTGTCAATTCTGGAAACTTCACGAGTGTGTTTTACCGGTAAGTACAATAATTATAGGAATTATTATATATAATTTTTGCTTTCATTCACTTTTCGGCAAAGATGTTATTTAGATTTGAACTAAAAACTAACCACTCATTTCGGTAGCATTTCCACAATAATACATTATTATCATCTTATACAAAAACTTTTGTGACATGGCATAACATATACTGATCTGTATATATCTATAATAATAATAATAATAATAATAACTTTATTGTCATGAAATTTCACACCGGAAATATTGATAGTGTCACACGTACATATTGTATAACAAATACAAAAATACAAATGAATCATGGTAAAGAACAATACGCTGTTTAAACTCATCATTTTCTTTTATACTTATGTATGGATTTTTTTGGATGTTTTTATCTTTCTTCCATCAATATATTATAGTTTTGCAGCAATACCAGTAGAATTTTTGTCTACAGGTTTTCAAATTGTGCAACATGTCGTATCGGCGTACTAAGAGAGTAAATTTAGATGAACTATCCGATCAAGATCCTGCAGATGTATTTGATTTCTTAGAAAGCATTGATGAAGACCAAGCTTTTGACTCTGATTTCGGAGGAGATTCAGATGCAGAAGACAATGTTCCTGTATCGTCCTCAACTCCCAGCACGTCAGGACAAAGAAAACGAAAATGTACTCAAAACATTGAACACTATGATTGGGATAGCGATGACTCTTTGGCCGACCCAGACTACATTGTAGAAAAAGAAGATCAAAACAATACAGTCAGTTCTTCAGACAATGAAGAAGAGGAGTCAATTAACGATGTGATGTCTCCACCTAATTCATCACAAAATCCAAGAAGTGATTACTGCTGGACAAGACAGCTTATTTTACCTCATATTTTTGAAGCTGTAAGTTTTGTTGAAAGTTCCGACCCTAAGATTCCTTTTAGCGAATCTCCGTTTGAAATCTTTTGTCAAATTTTTGGGGAGGATTTACTTAGTACTATAGTAAATGAGTCTAATCGTTACGCTAATCAGAAAGGAAATTCTCTTGAATTAAGATTAGAAGATTTAAAGGCTTCTTTTGGAATTTTTATCATAATGGGTTTTCAGCTTACGTCCATATTGGACTTCAGACCAAAATTTTCATTGTTCAAGAATTGCAAATATGTCATTGAAAAGGTTCTTGAACATTCTTCGCTTTGTACATGTTAGCGATAATGAAGCAATGCCACAGAGGGGAGATCCTAACTTTCATAAATTGTACAAAATTCGTTCGATGATTTCGTATTTGTCAAAAAGTTTCCTAAACTGTTACAATCCGAGTAGAAATTTGTCCGTTGATGAGAGCATGGTGGCTTTGAAAGGGAGAACATATTTGAAACAATATATGCCGCTGAAGCCAATAAAGAGAGGAATAGAAGTCTGGACTCTAGCTTGTGCTGAAACAGGATACTTATTGAATTTCAGTGTTTACGAGGGAAAAAAGCGTAGCGATGAAGAAGGATCTCTAGGAGAAGGACAGTATTAGAGATATCTAAACCTTTCCAAGACAAATATTACTGCCTCTATTTTGACAATTTTTTTACCAGGTTTCCTTTACTATCGAAACTGTTCGACCGTAAACAATTTTCCTGTGGAACTATGAGGTCAAATAGAAAACATTTCCCAAGTGAAGAATTAGTTGCAGATAAAAATGTCTGGTGAATAACCAGACTGTAAACCAGCAATATAACAGTCAGCAAGTGGAAAGACAGGGGCAAAAGATGTGTTCTTGTAGCCAGTACTATGCACAAAGTAGATGAGAAATCCACAGTGAAACGAATAACCAAAGAGGGAGTCAGAGTTACAGTCGAGTGTCCCAAAAGTATTGCAGACTATAACCAAAATATGGTGGTGTTGATCAGTTTGATCAACTTCACTCGTGCTACAATATATCCTGGAAATCACGCCGATTGTGACTAAAACTATTCTATTACTTGATAGATGCAAGCATTGTGAATTCTTATGTTTTATATAAATCTGGTCTCTCTCAACAATCTAATTCTAGACCAAAGGCACATCTTGTTTTTAGAAGTATACTAGCTAACCTACTTATAGGATAGTTTTCCTCAAGAAAATCGCAATCCTCTTGGCTGGTAGTTGGCAAGAATAAAATTAAGAAAACCGACGGGAGGTCAATTACCATAGAAAACACTGCCAGACTAAACAACGTCGGTGATCATCTACCTACAAAGACCACTTCTCGGCGATGCGCTATGTGTAGTACTGATAAAAAGACCCAAACGGTCGAATGTGGCTTGTACAAAATGAGGAGTAGCGCTATGTATATCATGCTTTGCACCTTTTCATAATAAGTAGGTTATATATGTTTTAGAGAGCATAGTACCTAAGTTAGAAGTTTCTATTTTGTATTAATTTTGGTAAATAAAAGTGGTTGAAATTCGAACCAGTATCTTTTTTGGTATAATTTTTATCTAGAAGACTCTTTTAAAAATATTTGCAAAGGTTTGAAGCGAGAAATTTCAATTTTTTTTATTACTGTTATCTGCCCTATAAAGGGTTAAAATTGGTATATGTAAAACGAGTTTTAGTGTTGAGAAACACCGGTAATTAATCATGATGAAATAACCAAGTAATTCTCTTTTTTCGGAATTGGAAAAATCGGCTCTTAATCAGTTTCCCCACTGCATTGAAACAAATTGTACATTCGCTAGCAAAAAAACATAATTTTAATTTAAAATTTTATCGTTTATAATATGTACCCTTATACAAAACCTAGCAACTAACTCTTAAAAATCAAAAGTCTGTTACTAATGCTGTGATACTTCCATATATAAGTACTTGCCCACTTCAAACTTTTAAAACACCAACGAAATTTCATCAATTTAAATCCCGTCAGTTTTCATTTCCTCTTCACAACAACTTGATAGTGTTGCGAATTGTGGCTGGCTATGCGTCTACTATATAGCACCAGCAAAACACATTAAAAACATCCTGCCGTCACTTTATCAATTTAAAAGTGAAAAACAAGATTCGTATATGGGGAGCGACGAGGTGACGAAAGGGGAAGGAGATTAGGGGGCCAAGAAGGATTTATTCAATTAATTATAATGGACGAAAATGGCGCTTTATGGACGCTAAAGGAAAAATTATACGCTTATATATGTTCGGTTCCATAGACGAAGTAGATGAAGAAGATTGTCGGCATTCATTCGTACATGACGAGGTTGTTATTGCTTAATTGTTAATTGGTTACTAATAGAGTTAGCCCACATTTACTATGGGATTTAAGTCTAGTTAAACTAAATTCGTCTTTAGATAAGGTTATTAATTAAATCAAGCAAAATTACTCGTCTACTTTAATGCATATTAGAGTTATATTTGATAATAAATAAATACTAATAAATGAACTTTATTTAGCAACACGCCATTTACATATATGTATTCATATACTGTCATTTTTTAAAGATATATCTTAACAGTTGTCTCTTTCTGTTCTCATCATTAATTTTTTTTATTTCATAAAATAAACTTTTATACATATTTAGACCATTAACAAAACATTATTTGCAGTTGCCGAACAAACTTACTTTGTCTACATAAAAATCCATTATATGTCTTGACTACACTTATGTGTATGATGTACATAAACTAATTTCGCACATATATATACACATCGGTGTTACAATTCGTTTACTTTTATATACAGGCTGGTTCAACGGGAAATGAATCGATCGATTGTGGAAAAACTATAGCTAGGAATGATCTGAAATTTTGACACTATACTAAAGTCGATGGAGGCCATTCACCTATGATATTTTCAAGATGGCGGCACGTCGGGCTATGACGGAAGTAGACACCAACTTCCTAATTTTAAATAGAATACCCTGTATATTGTCAGGTTTTTAGATTCCACGTGAAATTCTAAATATATTTCATACATAATGTCATATATCTAAGTGCAACGTCAAATTTAACATAAGAATTTCAATAAGTCAAAGAGGGTTACACTTAGATATATGACATTATATATGAAATATATTTAGAATTTCACGTAGAATCTAAGAACCTGACAATATACAGGATATTCTATTTAAAATTAGGAAGTTGGTGCCTACTTCCGCTATAGCCCGGAGTGCTGCCATCTTGAAAATATGTTAGGCGAATGGCTCCCATAGACTTTAGTATAGTGTCAAAATTTGAGATCATTTCTGGCTACAGCTTTTCCGCAATCGATCGATTCAATTCCCGGTGAACCACCCTGTATAAATAACATAGTCATGTATAATATTCTTTGCCATTATTAATTTCAATGAACTCAGCATTAGTGTAACTGGTGTATATTGAGAATAGTTTTCATGTCTCTAATTTGTATTTTTACAATTATTTAGCTTGAACAGTAAAGTTGTACAATACTCCAAATGTATAGCATTTATCGATTTATATAGCGTCAGCTTTATATATGTTCACAATTTTTGTGTTTTCATTAAAAATTTAAATGTTGGTCTATAATTATCTCTAAATACTTTATACCGTTTACTCTTTCTAAATAATTATTATCTATTTTTACATTAATATTGTTATAATTAATGGTCTTTAATTTATACGCACTACGTTTCGATTTATACTTAAATTCTTGGTACACAACCATTTTTGTAATAATGACAAATCTTTATTTACTTTAATCATCCTAATATTTAACTCTTTAAAACTTATATAATTATAGAAGTTAGTATTTTTGATCCTAAGCACCATATCAATAATATATAAATTAAACAGTAACGATCCTAATATTGGTTTTTTTGTGGTACACCTCGTAGGTTATTTTGCCATTAAACTTGGCTTTTTGGGGTACATCTGTCACGTATGAGCGACCTCATTTCAAAACTGTATCATTGTGGCCAATGACTTCCACTTTCTTTAATAGTACTTTTCTGTCGATGGTCGAAAAGCTGTTTGGTGATCCAAAGACACAGCCAACACCATCTCACTGTTGTCCATTTCCCTTGGCCAACTGTCACAAATATTGACCAAGACTGTTTCACAAGAGTGCGAATTTTTAGAATATGATTGATTTGACAATATTACACTGTGTTTGTCGCAATAATTATCAATTTTTTTACGCACATTTGCAAAAGCTTTTCATATTATGGCACCCTGTAAATATAAATCTGTATTCTTCTCAACATTTTGTCCCATTTACTTTTAGAATAGGTACTATATAAGATATTTTCCAGTGTTTGGGAAATACTCCTGACTGCATTGAACTATTTACAATACCCAATATTCTACTTGCTGACAGTAAACACATGTCCAGTAACGTCTTGTATACTCTTTAGAAATGAAATTGTATCTTTAATTTCTATCATACATATTTACGTTTTTAAATTTACTAAATTCCAAATATTGTGGTATATTATGCAGAACTCCATCAGCACTGTTACTAATTTGTCTTTGTTCTCCATCAACTAGTGTATGTATGCTAAAGAGTGCCTAACTACTCATTAAATTTTATTCAATTTTCCAGTCATTCTCTATTACTCTGTTATCAAAAGCAATGCATGCATTATTTGTATTCTTATTTCCTGGTAATAATATTTATAAAATTCTTGTTGAGTTTTATCTATTTTGATCAAGTGCTGTTTAAAAATACTTACCTTTCCTCTCTCTAATCATTTGAACTACTTTATTTGGAATTAAGTTACATTCATTCCGGTCGTCCTCACGTTTTGTGTATACTGACACTTTAAATTTACTATCTCTAATATTGATCTGTTCGGTTAATGCATAATTCATCCACTTATGCTTTAAGTACTTTTCAGGTAAAACATATTCACATTTTGGACACATTTCTTTAATAATTTGGTTTATAGTTTCTGTTCATTAGTCTACCATAATATTGAAATCATTTCCATTATTCCAACCTTTTCTATAAAAGTGTTTGTACGTTTATCGATATCATAATGTCTAAAACTCTGCACTACCTTTTTTCCTATTTTGCCACATCAATTTTTGTCCGGATTATAACTTTTAATATCGAATAATCACTCATTTTGGGTGTATGAAGAATCTTATGTTCCGGTGTTGTTGCGTTTGTAATAACGTTATTAATATATGTCTTGCTAGTATTTGTCATTCTTGAATATTTAGTTACAACTTGCTGTAAATCATTTATGTGTAATAAACTGCTCAATGTGTTACTGTAATAAGTGTCTTTTTTTATAATTCTTATTTTTCCAACATTATTAAAATAGTCCCATTGAAATTAATTATGTTATCTATGTTTTGTGGTGGGTGATACATGAGATTAGAGAGTAGTATTTTTCGTCAATCTGTTTCAATTTCCGCACTTTTCATCCATATTTATTTATTAGTGTTTGGGGTGTGTGTGTGTGTATGTTACGTATTTTATAACTTATTAGTAGCAGTCGCATGGCGTTATTCGTGACATGGTAAAATTGTCCATTCTTGCTGATTGTGCGTCGATCGTAGCAGTGACGCTTATACTTATCATTTTACTTTCTCAGTGCAACTCTCAATATTAAGTATATTCTCATCAAGGCTAAACGATATCTGTTTGTGGCTTAGATTAGGGCACACCGTGTTTTTCACACGGACAATTATACGTGGCATGTTCTCGCATGGGTAAACCATCCAGTTTGTTTGTGTTGGCTAAAGATGGACTCACTAAAAATATCGTACACTCCATTGCACTAAGAGACTGATAAAGTGTTTTTTTTCAATTGTCATTATTTGTGATAGAGATGTAATTAGAAATTTATGAGTTAAGATAATAAAAGTACAATGAATTCAGAAAATTAATGTTTGGTGTTTTGTTATTTTTATAGGCCGTCATCGTTCACAGCGCTCCATTCCTCTTTCAGTCATATACCACATCCCCACATACTTACAATAAGTTACTTATTTTTTATTAGATTACCAAAATATTCACTAGAAATAATTTATATGGCAAAAGAACGTTTGCCGGGTCAGCTAGTATTAAATATAAAATGTTTTAGAATAAATTTTAAAATTCGGGCTTGGAAGTGCATTACGACTACGTGTGTGCCAAATTTCACGATTGTAAGTACGATAGATTCGCAGATACGCACACTAATACTCCCCTTTATAATAACTTGTATTACTTTTTATATAGTGTGAAACCCTCTATTTTCTCTCAGTGCCTGTAGTACATTATATCCTTCAATTGAAATTTCACTGTCCGTTAGTTCATCACCAATATGGTTTCAAGAAGACCCAATATACTTGGATGCCACATAATCACATAGTTTCAATATAGAGTCTTCGTTATGCAGAAAACTTGTTATAATTTTGTGGGGTCCGTTATTGTTCTTAATATTGTACTACTCTGCGACAGGTTCGAAAACGCTCAAATGTATTAGTAGGCAGTAGTCTTGGTTGCTTTATGTTGCAATCTTTCATCACAAAAATAATTATTCAAATTTATCTTAATATTTTAAGAATGCTCTTAATTCAAATCTCCCACGTAATTTTAAATAACTAGGTTAAAGCGCCAAAAATCTACTCTCTACTCGCTTGTACATTTATTAATGTAAACTCGGTTTTACTTGTACAATTATTCTAGCGCAGAACGTCAAAAAAGACGTTAACATAAGACTCTCATTCTCAGATTACTATTTCAGAAGATTATTTTCTTTCAACTAAAACAACAAAATATATTTCTCTTTTCAATAAATCAAATGTAAATTTACCTATGTGTTTTGACCTTGATGATGAACGTTTACATTCTAACCTCATTCACTTAATTTTTAACAAGAAAACACAAATTTTATCATAAACGTTATACCTATATTAAATTAATAGGTGATTATGTTAATAAAATTGTGACACACAGTTAACTAATACACATATAATAAACAGAAGAGGTAACTAATTATTTCAATGATTTCCTAGTTATAATTAATACAAATTTTTACAATCATATAAATATTATTTTAATATTGAAAAGATGTAATTAAACTTAATGAAATTGTAAATATAAATACTTTACACTAAATTTGACTTTAAACAATGTTTATATAGAACAATTAAATCAATCGTAACTGATATATGCAAAACATATATTATGACTGGCTTTTTTTTTTAAAAGTGTTTATAGGTTAATTCAAATGTGTCTATAAGTAGTCTTCACTTTTCTTTATAAAGTTGAAATTCAATATAAAATAGGATTACTTCTACAAATAAGATAATAGAGACAGATTTAAGTCAAATTACATTTATCTCTTTTTCTATTAATGTTGTTTAGTACTAAGTTGTAATTTTAGAAACAATTAAATTACTTATCAATGTTGTTTTCTTTATTAAAGGTCTTCAATAGGAAAGTGTACTTCTAATCATATGGAATCTTGTCTGGATGTATAAATAATAATGGTTGTTGATGTTATAGTCTGGCTAATCAGCTGCTACGTTGGTTCTAGTAAATCAGCAAATATAATGTTTCTTCCATAATGGACGGTCAATCTTGCTTATGGTGAAACTATAGTTTTCAAACTCAGCTACAACTTACGTATGCAAATTCCTGGAGTTCAATGTTTCTTTCAGGTAAAAACCTTGAATTTATAGTATTTTTCTTCTGAAAGAAGAAACAATAAAGAAAAAAACAAATATTTATTTGTTTTTTCTTTATAGATGCAATATTAGTCTCTCGATATAGGTACAAGGCTGGATCCTGGAGTCAGGTACAATATTGGTTCCTCGATAAAGGTTTTAGTTAATCCAATTTGTAATTTTTTTCACACTAATTTTCTGAAATTGAGTAGTGGACTCTCGGGGAACGTAAGTTAAGGTATTTATGTACTTGTTTAAGAAATCGTCTTCATGTCTGAAACACTCATTCGTTGAAGCGTCGTTTCTCCAACTATTTTTTTATATCCCAGGTATCTAGTAATTAATTTTTAAGTTCAATATTTAAACTGCAGTTTGTCAATTTATACAGTATGTCATAGTACATAATATTCAATTGATGTTATTTAAGTATATTTTTAATTTAAGTTTTTAATTTCCAATTCTAAATAATAAATTTCATCAAGTTTAGTTTACAGTGATGAATATACATATACTTAAACATATTCACATATAGGGTAAACTCGCCTAATTCCAGGCACATCTATAGTAGAATTACCGAACAGATGCAGTAGCAACAGCGCACGAGAAATGCGTCACTTGAAAGTCATACGTAAAATAACGCTTACTATTGGTTCGTTTGCAAGGACGGCCACAAACGAACCAATAGTAAGCGTTATTTTACGTATGACGTTCAAGTGACACATTTCTCGTGCGCTGTTGCTACTGCATCTGTTCGGTAATTCTACTATAGTAGTCAGCCACGTTCAACAAACCTTAATAATAATAAAAGGAAATAGAACATTTCCTATAAAACGGTTGTCTAGTGTTCAGCCACTTTTCCCGCTTAATTTGTCCCAAATTGAATTATATCTACCCTAAAATTTATTAGTGAAGCAGTTTATAGTGTGACGTTTTCAAGCGGCTGACGTAAGAGTGAGAAATTTTAAGATTTTGTTTACTTATGAACCATCAGAAAATATATGATGTAAATTACATCTGTAAAATTCATTTGACCACATACATACATCACTCAGATATTAAGGAACCATTAGTCAGCCTACCGTTAACTTCATGTTGTTGAACGGCTGAAATAAGGATTATCTTAAACCAGTAGTCAACCTATTTGATTATAAGGCTTTTGCTCCAGATTGTGTGTTATGAGTCGCTGTAAGTCGTGAAAAATACACAAGTATGAGGAAGGAGCTTTAAATAATGCCCATCGTGAAATCCAAGATAATTGATTGGGAATAATGGAAGCTAGCAGAAGATTTGGGGTACCTAGGGGAACACTTCATGATCGGATTCATGACCGTGTAGAAATATTACCTCGAAAACTGGGTCCCCCAATTATTTTAAGCCAACAAGTCGAAGAAGAACTTGAAAATTATCTTATTACTGTAGCAAAATGCGGATTTCCACAGGAAAAAGAAACAATTTAATAAACACAGTGAAATCTATTATTTTAGAAAGTGACCGAACAACACCATTTAACGATAAAAGGCCTAGCCAAAAATGGTACAATTCTTTTTTGAAAAGGCATCCTAGACTATCGTTGCGAAAAGCAGAAAGAATTACAAGAGCAAGAGGAATGCATCATAAAGTGTTTTAGAGAGCAACAACTTGAATTATAAAAGCCGAAGTAAAAAAAGAAAAGCCCGAAATACGGAAGTGTTTGAGATACTACCTTATGGTTTTTTTTAAAAAAAAGTTGAATGCTTTGATTCTAAAGATATTTTGACTTTTAATTTGAATAATAATGAATTGGGTAACCTAGAAGAACTTAATAGAAACAACTCACTTAGTAAGAAGAACTAACATAATAGAGAAAACTAACTTAGCAGAAACAACTAACAAAAACACACAACACTTAATTAGAAACAACAGTCAAATAAAGTTAGTATTTTACAGGATATTACACTGAATATAATTGGAAGCAATATTGAGCAAGAAGTTAATTTAGAATCTAACATAAGCAAAAATACACAAATAATACACACAGAAACTAAAGATAATAAAAATGAAGTTTCGAAAAATCTTACAAGATAAGATAGATAACAAGACAGAAATTGAAAATAATATAATTAAAGGGAAAGAAAAACTGATAAAGGGATGAAAAGAAAAGAAAAAAGAAGTTGCAGAACAATTTAAATCAAAAGAACAATGTAAACTTTTTGCCGAAAACTTAGACAGTAATACAAAGGAAAATGATTTAAAAAAATATAGTGTGTGATATGTGCTCTAGGTGATACCATCGAAAGTGTACTCATTTTCAGGTTTCTGATTATTTTGAAATTGCTGATTAAGACTTTATTTGTCCTCTTTGTGATCAATTTAATGAACCAGCGAAACAATTGACGCTTTGAAATATGTACTTCTTT
Organism: Amphimallon solstitiale; assembly: GCA_963170755.1. Lineage (NCBI taxonomy): Eukaryota > Metazoa > Arthropoda > Insecta > Coleoptera > Scarabaeidae > Amphimallon > Amphimallon solstitiale. The sequence continues at coordinate 101,784,278 of OY720677.1, read as the reverse complement.
AAATAAAGTGTTATAATATTTTCGATTTTGCTGTTTTATTACTTACCAAAACATACTAAGTTAGGGTGGCTGACTAATGGGACAATTATTATGACTGGTATTGAGAACTAGGTGGCTGATTAAAGGAAATTTTGCTAATTTCAATTTAAAATAGTATTAAAATTTGCGGAGCTATTTTTGATCAAATGTATTACATTTAAACAAAACTAACGTTATTGTTTAACACAAAGCTTTTTGATTTATTTATTTATCGTATAATAATGTTCAGTAAATGTAATCTAAAATAAAAATATGAGTTAAGTGACTGAGTACCGGCGAACTTACTCTATATAACGAAAGTGAAAAGTATAAACACATGAATGTTAAAAACTAACATCAAGCAGTAAATAAATACTGTCGTCTTTTGGGTGTTAGATGTCGTTGTGATACTCTCACTGCATTTAACACGCAAAAATGACATAAGTAGCGTTTTAAGTTTTAAAGCAATCGTCGACAGTCTCCACGAACACTGATGAGACCTCAAAGGTCGAAACACCGGTGTCTGTGCGTTCGATTGTCGGCAATGGCACTAATTGTATGTGTGCATCCCAAACACAAGCATATATGCATATACGTTTTACGTATAAATGTATATATGTAAGTCACAATATTTATTTACTCTACATAACCTAACTCAACTAATTAAAATCATCCAATCTTATATTGTTTCAAAACCAATCTGTTCAATGTAATAAGTTTATTGAATTATTGTGTTACTAATATTCTCTATTATTATTATCATGATAATATATACTTTTTAATGAAATTCCAAACGATGTTACAATTTACTCTAAAATTGTGTTAAATATATCAATCTGTCACAGTATATTTCAAATTTTCATTCTTCACTTTGACTTTACTTTGCACATCCGATTCAGTTATTTTAGATGTCTTAGTCGCCACCATAATTATACAGTATTTAATTAACTCTATAGAATATTTCCAAGGCCAATTTAATAATTTAGATATATTCTCTTTTCAGGCAATTATTGTGAACCGTAAAAAAAAACGAACAACCATTTGTTTCATGTTTTATATCATTTTCTCTTTATATCCACATATACCCGTCCACTTTATCTTTGAATTATTCATCCTCTCGTTTGCTTATTTTGATTTTTCTTTTTATATAAGGGAATATCATAAATAAATAAATCATTTCAATTTCAAATATCTCGGCAGAAATTCCGTACGAAACATGTGATTAGTTTTTAAACGGCCTATTAAAAGGCGCGTTTGCTTTGCATATAAATCACCTGCCCGCAATTACATTAACATTGAAACCTGTAATTTCATTTCTTTTTACCTCTGCTACATGAAATATACTTGCGCAGGCTTGTGTGCGACAGGCAGACGACCGAAAAACGTGGCGGAATCGAAAATTGGCGAGATTTTAGGCGTGCGTGTGTAATTTTTGTCTGTAAGATTATTATATTACTTCTCGATGTATGATTGGTTTGGCCATGAGTGTACGGGAAATATGTTATATATTGCAGTATCAATCAAGATTAAATGTGAAATTATACATCTATCAGTTTATACTAGGTTTTTATTTACATAGTAAAAGAAATTAAATTCTATAATCGTAGAATTAACTAAAAAAAATTAACTTAAATTCGACCTTAATTCATAAAAATTTTTTAGTTTTAACGTTATGTACACCTTGACTTTTTTTTAGTTTATTTAATTTAATGTATTTGTAACACATACAGTGCCTTCAAAATCTTGAAGTAGGCTGTTTTTTTTAAGTAATCAAGTAATCAATGTTGCTGCACATGCTAAGCTTTTGAAAACTTTAAATTCTGACAGTTGTCATACTTAAATCCAAAGTATAGACGCTTATTATTATTTACATGACATAACCAAACTATCAAAATTATGCGTTTGTGTGTGATTATGTGCACTGTCACCAAACATTAAACAAAAACATGGCTGTCCTCTTCTCTATATGAACTTTACCTATGCCAAATCTCATACTCCTCCTCCTGCGCGCAATATGCTTAAAAATGGGTGGAATGTTTTTTTTCTTCACACACTCCAATCAAAAATCCACGAAGCTGTCAACAACTTCACTATAACCAAAGTCAAGAAACACAGAACGCAAACCCTTCCATCATATATCAGAGATCTATTAAAAAACAAAAACAAACTAAGGAAAAGGTACCATGAAACCATTGATCCGCAAATAAAGACTCTTCTAAACAACGCCCAGAGAGAGGTGAAAGAGGCAATCAACGAATATAGGAACAACTCATGGAAACAAACCCTGGAGGATATAGGCGACGACCCAAAAGATATGTGGCGAATCACAAAAGCGTTAAAAGGCAAAAACCCTGAGATACCACCTCTAAAAATCGAAGAGAATACCTACATCACAAATAAGGACAAAGTGGAAATACTTGCAAACCAGATAGAAGAACAATGTTCCCCAAATTGGTCAAGCATAAATATACAGCACAATGCACATGTCCATAAATCTGTCAAAAGAAACCTCAACCAATCAAACCCCCTCCCTACGAACTTTGTCAATCCAAAAGAAATCAACAACATCATCAAAAATCTGAAGCCAAGGAAAGCCCCTGGATAGGACCAGATATCAAATAAAATGATCCAAAATCTCCCATTCAAAGCCATCATGTTTTTATTAGCCATCATAAACTCCATCTTCAAACTACAGACGTTCCCAAAAACCTGGAAAAAAGCCACAATAATCATGATACCGAAACCAGGAAAGGACCACTCAATACCATCAAACTATCGCCCAATTAGTCTCCTGTCATCAATCAGCAAATTAGCAGAAAAAGCTATACTCAACAAAATCACCGATCACTCCACCCTTCACAATATTATACCGGAAGAACAACACGGTTTCAGGTCAAACCACTCAACCATCACACAGCTGGCCCGAGTTACTGAACATCTACATGAAGCATTCCACAATAACCTCACAACAACCGCCGTATTTTTAGATATCGCCAAGGCCTTCGACCGGGTGTGGCACCAAGCTCTGATTTACAGAATGATTTGCAAAAAGTACCCCGACCACCTCATCCGCATCATCGCATCATATCTACATCGCAGAACATTCTCAATCAAAATTCACCACGAAACTTCAACCCCCCGAATCATTACCGCAGGAGTACCACAAGGCTCAGCCCTCTCCCCACACTTATACGCAATCTTCACTGCCGATATCCCCAAAACTGAAAATTCATTACTTGCCACTTACGCAGATGATACCGCAATACTCGCTAGCTCTATCAACCCCAAAATTGCCCTAAGAAATCTACAAAATGCCGTCAACAACATTACAGCTTGGTGCCATAACTGGCGAATAGCAATTAACGGAGAAAAATCCCAGGCCATAGCCTTCCGACGGAAAGTCAAACAATTAAAAGGACACCTCTACATTAACCACCAAGAGGTCCCATGGGCACCACAGGTAAAATACCTGGGGGTGACACTCGATCCGCTGGATCCTAGAGTCAGGTACAATATTGGTTCCTCGATGAAGGTTTTAGTTAATTAAATTTGTAATTTTTTCACACTAATCTTCTTATTGATGAGTTTTGCTTAGTATGTTCAATAGACTTTTTCTGAACCAAAAATGAAGAGTAAATTCTAAGTACGGTGCAAAAGATGTGCGCACGTGTCATGTGGTAATAATGAAGACTACTACTATGTTTCCATAAACTGTACATCCTATAGAGAATAATTTTTATACCTACTTCGTTTCTTTGTATTCAATTAACAATAATGTATTATATACATATTCGTACGAAACTACATGACAGGTACAAGAAAAGAAACATATATAAATTATATTACAAAAGTGGAAATATATTTAGAATGATCATAACTGCAGCGGGGGGCTCTAAAACACTGCAGAATAAAAAACCTACATCACAGTGCCACAAAACTAAAGGTCTTTAGTAGTTAGGATCCAAGCAACAGCCTCAGAGTTAAATTATGTAAGTCCGTGTATTCAAATTCAAACTTAGCTAGCGGACATTTTTCAATAATATGTTTAACTGTTTCAATCTCAGCTCCGCAAACACAAGCTGGACTCGCGATCATATTCCACTTGAATAACATAATATTCTCCTCTTGAAACCAGTCGATCCACTGATGCTACATGACTTAACAACTGGACCAATATTCCTAAAAGAAAAACAATATGAATATAAACTTTAAAAATGATACCTGTCATATGACCGTGAGGATCTCGGGATCCTGTACGGTCTTCCAAGTGATGGTTATTATGGACAACATTATATTCTCCATTTTGGACCATTGTAAAGATGGTTACCATCGACCAAAATCAAATCAAATTAAAGAAATGTAGATTAAAACATAAAAATAACTAGTAAAATAGAAACTTAGAATTGACACTGACAAGATGTCAACTGACAATGTATTGATCTTGTATTTTATAGCATTCAATTAAAGAATATATATTAATTTTGTTTTCAAATATGTTCTTTGATTTAAATCGGCAAGCTTACTACCCAATCCTGCATTGTAACAATATACCCCATAGTGGGGCACATTGAAACAATGTGTACTGGTTCCTTAAAATTGTCAGATTTTTTTTTGTATATCTAATTAACACCAAAATAAAATTTATACTTCAAGTTAAAGGTTTTGTTGTCACTTATCTTAATTCACCATTTTATTCCGATACTAATGTTCGAGTCGAAAAAATAAAATGTTAGGATTATAACAACATGCCCCACTCTTCCCAAAATTCTTTATAATTGAAAAAAAATTTAAATTTTTGAAATAACCGATAACAGATATTTTCTTAATAAAAAATATATTCATGTGTATAGTTAGAGATGTCTGTTTCGTCATTTTACAAATACCTTTCTGCAATTTTATTAAATCAGTTTTACCATCGAATAGCTCAATTTATTTGTAATTTTGATGAATAATTTTTAAAATTTTATTATTAAATATAATATATAAAATAATTATAGGGGGTTTAGCTTCTTTAATATTTTGGCGTTCTCTTAATATTGATTAGTTAGCAATTAGTCAATCTTTTATATGTTTATACTTTCTAACACTAGTTAGTTCCAACACTTATTAGTTTGATTAAATAAATGCGTCATTTTATCAAATGCAAACATTAATTTTTGTTAAGATATTGATTGCTTGAAGCCATCATCTTATAGTCATATGTACAATGTTGATGTGTCTTCTTCTAAAATAATCATTTAGGAGAGCGAAATTAAACTGACATGTTTTACTTTCTTATAGGTAGTATAAGGAAGTATTGTGATGACGAAAATTTTCGACTTCGAGATTTTTGCAGATGTCCACGTTTTGAGGTCCCCTAATACCAAAAAAGTGTTTTTTAGAAAATGTCTGTGTGTCTGGCTGTGTGTGTTTGTGTCTGTGTGTGTGTGTTTGCCTGTGTGTGTGTGACCACGATAGTGGTGCAACCGCTGTAAATATCAATTTCAAATTTTGTATTTACGAATATAATCTCCCTCTTGAGAACTGATTAGATTTTGAGTAAAATCGGCAGACCGGAAGTAGTAGTTTACTTCAGTGAAAAAATCGACTTTTGCAAATATTTTGTCAATTAATAAGTTTAAACAAATTTATAAAGAATTTTAATGTACTCACAATTAAATTTGAGAAAATTTGTATTAACAAAGTTTTTCGAAATTCCTACCGGAAGTAGGTCTTTTGCTCCTATCGAAAATCAGTTTTTTGCGAATATCTCGCAAGTCATGCATTCTAGGCAGCTACATTACGAGTATAAAAGTATTTAGAACGTACTTTTAAATATCTTTTGTACAAAAAAATTTCAAAATTCGGACCGGAAGTACCACTTTTACTCTTATCGAATAGCGATTTTTTGCAAATATGTCGTAATTTATGCATTCTATATATATTTATCAAGAGTACAAAAGTATTTAAAAATGGATTTGCAATATTTTTTGTATATATGAAATTTCAAAATTCGGACCGGAAGTAGCACTTTTACTCTTAGCGAGGAGCACTTTTTGATAATATCTTGCAAAGTATGCATTCTATAGCGATTTATTAAAATAATGAAAGTACTTAGAATAGGATTTTGAATAAGTTTTGTATTAAAACAATTCTTAAAATTGTACAGTTTGAAACGCTCATACGTATAAGGAAGTCGTGTGGTGTCACACCTCATTTTTTATATTGGATTGGCTAAGGGGGCTTACGCAGAGGTGCCGACTAACTGCAGTGAGGTAGGACGTAAGGGGGTGGCGCCATATGCGCTAATGTAAATATGGACTTTACAAGGTTTCGTTAAAACAATAGTGCCGCTTTTATTTACTAAATATCAAAACTAAATTTAAAACACAAATAAACAAATCCTCAATGCATGCTCGACTGGAATTAGTTTTTAAAATAAAGATTCTGAAACTGTGTTATAATGTTGTAAATTTTGCCAAATTTTGAGAGTGAAATGTAGGAGTAAATAATTTGAATTATAAGCAAGTACTCCCAACAAAGCCTTGATTAATCGTTTGTATTCAAATTAATGCAAAAACATAATAAGAAAAACAAAAATGTCTGCTATTTGTTTTATTTTAACAAACACCTTATATCTGCGGAATTTACATTAGCTCATATGGCGCCAGCCCCTTACGTCCTACCTTACGGCAGTTAGTCGGCACCTCTGCGTAAGCCCCCTTAAGAAGTTAATACATTTCAGCTGTATGAGTGCAATTTTTGCGATTCATATACAAAGAACAATGAGGTCAATTTCAAGGGATGGGGTATCTAAAAATCCCTAAATTAGGATATTTTCCTGTTAGACATATAGGTGCCTATTCTGTCATTGTGATCTAAATAACCATCACTTGAAATTTATCACACTGTAATTATTAATTTATTGGAGAAGAATAAAACATTTAGCTTTGAGAGTGATTTCAAACTGGTATCGAAAAGGATCTTTTAGAATCAAACAGCTCCTACACCTGGACAGGATCACGTATTGTTTTGTACTTAAGACTTGTTACAGATACTTTCTTGAAAGCTTATCAGGTAACAGGAATGGTTGAATGCCTATATTTCAGTATATAATTAGGAGCGGAGATATTATATTACCATCAAGTATGAAATTTTCTTAATTTGAATGATCTTCTGGCTTAAGCTAACTCATAATCTTCATTGTTTATTACTGACTTTCCTTCTGTAGTTAATATCAAATTATACTACAAAAACATGCATATAAACATATATCTTAAATTACCAAGTATAAATGATCGTAATTCTCCCTTGGTTCTCGTATGTCCTGAGACACATTGTGTATTTGAACCAATAAAATGCAGTATTCTTTATTATTTTATTATCTCGAAACCCCTAATTTATTAATTATCAAATCTAATTCGAATAATTAAATAAACATCGTCTATGTAAATCGTATTCAGCATTTTTACAAATTTTAAAAAATACTTCTAGTTCTTTTCAGCTTCTCTTCAATAGTATTTCCAAAAAAAACATTTTTTAAAATTTTGTTAGATTAAACATCGAATTTTTGTATTATCTAAAAATGCAAAAGTGGATCTCAAAAATTTCTGAAAGTTATTTATTGTTAATATATCTATTCTCGAGAAATTCCTCAAGTTTATATCTGCTCCCGCGATAAACACGAACCGACCAGGAAAGACCGACATTTCAAAAGATCGGTCAGTACGATTTTTACTTTCTTATACGCAGTATAAGGAAGTATTGTGATGATAAAAATTTTCGACCTCGAGATTTTTGCAGATGTCCACGTTTTGAGGTCCCCTGATACCAAAAAAGTGGTTTTTAAAAAATGTCTGTGTCTGTGTCTGTCTGTCTGTCTGTCTGTCTGTCTGTCTGTGTGTGTGTGACCACGATAGCGGTCAAACCGCTAGTGATATCAATTCCAAATTTTGTATTTGCGTGTATAATCTCCCTTTTGAGATCTGATTAGTTTTTCAGTAAAATCGGTAGACCGGAAGTAGCAGTTTACTTCAGTGAAAAAATCGAATTTTGCCAATATTTCGTCAATTACTAAGTTTAAACAAATTTATAAAGAATTGAAATGTACTCAAAATTAAATTTGAAACAAATTATCTTAAAAAAGTTTTTCGAAATTCCAACCGGAATTTGGTCTTTTACTCTTATCGAAAATCAGTTTTTTGCGAATATCTCGCAAGTCATGCTTTCTAGGCAGGTACATTACGAGTATAAAAGTATTTAGATTATAATTTTAAATATCTTTTGTATAAAAAAATTTCAAAATTCGGACCGGAAGTACCACTTTTACTCTTACCGAATATCGATTTTTTGTAGATATGTCGTAAATTATGCATTCTATATATATTTATTAAGAGTACAAAAGTATTTATAGTTGAATTTTCAATATTTTATGTGTATATGAAATTTCAAAATTCGGAGCGGAAGTGGCACTTTTACTCTTAGCGAGTAGCACTTTTTTTCGAATATCTTGCAAAGTATGCATTCTATAGCGATTTATTAAGAGAATGAAAGTACTTATAATAGAATTTTCAATAAGTTTTGTATAAAAAAATTCTTGAAATTGTATAGTTTGAAACGCTCATACGTATAAGAAAGTCGTGTGGTGGCCACACCTAATTTTTTCTTTCTGCAGATACTAAGCTTATTCAAAACGCGTGGACAAATCAGTTTGTTTTTTAAGAGGAAACAACTGATTATGTTCTGGTTAATTTAAAGTTTTTAGAGTGTGTTGAGGAATAAAACAGTTTTCAAGTTATGACGTTTGGGTATTATTTTTTTTGCACCTTTATTAAACCTGTATTTTTGAACATGCATTTTACTTATTGTTCTTGACTTTTAATCAGTAAAACTTTAAAGAGGCCCTCAATAAAAATTGGACACAATAATAAAACATTTAAGTATAAATGTTTCATTAAAATGGCAAAAAGACATTATTCCAACTATACAAGGATATTGCATAAATATTTTATATTGGATAAACGAAATAACGTTTGAAACACACCAAAATTTAATAATCATAACAAGATTTAACCATAGAATGTTTTTGGAAAGCAGATATCAGAACTACTTTTGAATAACACAATTTTACCAATAGAATGTTCTTTGAAACACTTAAAATATAAAGAATGCACATCACAATCTGGATGCTTAATTTCATTTAAAACTCAATTCACAGTATTTTGCTTTGTTTTTTTCCCGGAAACAAAGCAAAACACCGTTCCGCCCTTGGTCATTTGGCCCCGGTACATATAATTGGTATGCAGTTTGTTTATGTACTATTGAGTGATATGATTTAATATATGTGACTTTCATATTCTGAGTTTCACAAACTTTATTTTGTTATGACAATCTAACGCCAGATATAATTAAAATTATCTTTTTTTAATCATAATTTATAGGGCTGGGCGGGCATATAATGAATACGTAAAATACCAACTTTTAAAGTTTGAAGAAGCACTTTAGAAAACTTTTATTTTTGTACGGAATGTGAAATATTAAATACTGAACGGATTATATCTACAAAAACAATCATTACGACATGAAATATCACAGTTGTTACTAGGAATACGTCCAAGCAAAAATAAAAAATACGGAACACTAGGTAATCGTAAAATATTGTTGAGTCATACGGTGCAATAGACAATACGGACGGACTATTTGCTAGGAATTGCAAATAATTTTGAATTCTAAATTTTTAAAATGTTGTGCATGTTATATATATATTTTTATTAATGATATAATCAACATTTTGAAATTTGATATATGTATTCTATTTAGTAATTAATTTTTTTGCAAAATATAAAAAATGTGTACAATTATATTGCATTATTGCATTATATATGAGGGAACCAGTATGTTACCTTTGGAGTGAAACGGTCTAGGGTAAAACGCCGCCGAGGCGAAGCGGATGAACCGAAACGTCTTGGCGGAGGCGAAACAATCGCGGCGAAACGTCGGGGCAAACCTTACCGATAGCAAGCAAAACGTTATGCAAAGTGTCCCAGAAATAAAAAGACGGAGTAGCAGGTATGTAAAGTCCGAAAAGAAACAGGCCCAAATATACCGCAATAACGAAGAAATTCAAAATTTAATTTTCTATGTTGTTTTTTAGATAAAAAAATTACATTACGGACCTGGCACAGAATGTATGTTTATAAATACACGTAAGAATGCTTCATTTGTAAATAAAAACGAACACGCATTCATAGAAAAATACACTATTTGTATAAAACGGGACAAAAACGCTCAATCGTACTCATTCATATAAAAATTTTTTGCCCGATGCATCTTCATAACGCAGCTATGTAGTCGGTTCTTGACCCAGATGGGCGACGCACTTTATTGCAGACAATAAAAGATTGTTTTTATTTTTAAAATAGGAAGGTTGTTGCTCTTTAATGTGTTTGTAGTCGGAAACAGCTGATTATTATTATTTTAGAATATTCAATAAATCGTAGGAAATATCATGAATGTAGTTATTTTTTTCTAGCAGGTGTAAAATTAAAGTAATTAATGGTTTGATATTTATTATGAAGTATATATTCCTCCTCCTTTTTTTTTAACACAAGTAATATGGTGGTCCTGAAAAGAACCGATTGTGAAAGTGAAGTAGGTGGATATTTAGTCCAGGGTCGGCGTAAGCTCAATTGAATTCTTTATTATTTTTTTTCTGCCGTCTGCGCACGAATAAAGACTTGATATTTTGAGGGTACGTTTTTACACAATCTTGTTTCCGATTTCTGCTACTCCGTCTTTTTATTTCTGGGACACCCTGTATAGATCTGGTACTTAATCTGCATATTTTTCGTGATCGAACACCAATGCAACTACAAATCCATAAAGAAGCCAAGGCAGAATTGAGCAGCCGCATAAGAAATGGAGAAACAAATTTAAAAATTAAATATCGTAACGATATTCCAGAAATTATATCTTTAAACTAACTACGTCCAACGATTCTTCCCTTCCTCTTAACATTTATTATCAAAATACTCGTGGGCTTAGATCTAAAACGCATACTTTCTTTGTGAATGCCTGCAGTTCTGCGTTCGATCTGATTGTTATTACTGAAAGTTGGTTAGATGACTCCATTAATAATGCCGAAATATTACCGCCATTTTACAACGTCATTCGATCCGACAGGAAGTTTTCTCTAACTGATAGATCAACGGGAGGTGGAGTATTTATTGCATGGAGTAACACCCTCAACCTCGAGCAAATCAGCACTGATGTTGTCTCATCTATAGTCCCATTAGTGGATTTGGTAGCTTGTAAGTGTACTACAAATAATTTTTATATTGTTGCCGTCTACATTCCTCCTGATATCCCGCAGCATGAATTTGAGCTGTTTTCTGAAGTCTTGGAGGTTTTCCTTATAGATAAACCATGCGTTTTGCCTGGGGATTTCAATATTCCACAATTTTCTTGCAATCTTTCTGCCTGTGCTAAATCTACAACCTTTCACCTCTTATGCGCCTCACTTCAACTGAAACAATACAATAATATTGTTAACTGCAATAATCGTCTTTTAGATTTGCTACTGTCTAATACAATACATTCAGCCTCAATTGAAGTTGACGAATTTCCATTCGTACCTGTCGACCCATATCATCCACCTTTATCTATCTCTTTACATGTTTCAACTGCAGAAACTAATTTTCCAAATTTTCCGTCAAATGACAATCTTAGATATAATTTTCAAAAAGCTGACTATCAAAAGCTTTGCTCGGATATTTCGAATGTTGATTGGACTTTCCTTGAAGAGCATAATAATGTCGATTGCGCTCTTGATGACTTCTACACTACATTATACAATATATTTGATGATTCAGTACCGAAAAGTTCAATCAATTACAAATCTGTATATCCGCCATGGTTCACTAAGCAGATTATACATCAGTTGAAGATAAAATCTTACTACCGACGAAAATGGAGAGCTACGAAGAATCAATTTTATAATTGTGAATTTAAAAGGTTGAGAAGAATCTGCAAGACGCTTATTAATGAATCCTATAAATCCTATATGGACAAAGTTGAAAGTTCTATTTTGAGTAATCCTAGAGAGATATTTCGATATATGAGAAGCAAAACTGGATCTTCGCGTATTCCTAGTACTTTAACTTTCAATGATACCCCAATAGACTCCCCTCAAGGCATAGTCAACAGATTTGCGGATATGTTTTCATCTATTTATCATCCTAGTACCCCCTTTTGCGTGGAAGATTCGGAATCCAACCACTTACCGTTTACTTTGCATGGTACCTCTGAGGATGAATTGCTTAGAATTATGTCCGCATTACCAGATGATTTCAGTGCAGGTGATGACCAGATCCCTAGCAAATTGGTGCGTCAAGCAGGATCCTCCTTATCAAAGCCGCTGGCGCTTATTATAAACCTATCCATCAAGACGTCGGCATTTCCTGGCCGTTGGCGAAGAACAAGAATCTCTCCCATCTTTAAAAAAGATGACAATACCAAAGGGGAGAATTACAGACCGATCTCGATCATTTGCAACTTTGCGAAAGTATTCGAAAGTGTACTTTATTCATGCATATATTTTAATACTAAATCATTGATTTCTCAACACCAACATGGATTCGTGCGGGGACGTTCGACAGTTACTAACCTAACTGCGCTAACACAATTTACCTGCCGAGAGTTGGACAATTCAGGACAGGTGGATGTGATTTATACGGATTTCAGCAAAGCATTTGATACGATAGATCATGGATTCTTAATGAACAAACTATATGCACTGGGATTAACGCCGAATTTGCTCAAGCTTATCCATTCTTATCTCACTAAGAGACCTAATTACGTTTTTTATAATGGGTACAAGTCGCCAGAATTTTTTCTTTCATCTGGGGTGCCACAAGGCTCAAATCTAGGTCCTCTTTTATTCATATTGTACATAAACGACGTACTGATGCAATTAACGTGTCCGGTACTTGCTTATGCTGATGATCTGAAAATTTACAGTTCTATAAAATCCTGGAATGATGTGGTCCAACTCCAAAGTAATTTAAGTGTCTTGACTGACTGGTGTCGCAAATTCAATTTAAAGTTAAATATTGATAAATGTTGCTTCATATCTTACACACGTAAAGTAAACAATGTATCATCAGTATATATCCTAAACAGAAATACATTGTCTATAGAGTTAATGGTATTAGGGACCTTGGGGTATACTTTGACACTCGGCTCAGCTTCTCTAACCATATAGACTTGATGTGTGCATCTGCATCTAGGACGTTGGGTTTCATATTGGGTTGTTGCAAATTTTTTAATAATATTCAGTTGATGAAGACACTTTATTTCAGTCTAGTTGTGAGCAAATTGGAGTATGCATCTCAAGTATGGTCTCCTCAATATCTTTACTTACAACTTTCCATTGAAAGAGTGCAGCGAAGATTCCTGAAATATTTGTCTTTTAAATGTTCCGGTACTTATCCTCAGCGTGGCATAGATTATTCACATTTATTAGACGCACATGATATGCAAGCCTTGAGTTACCGTCGTGAGATACATGGTGCACGATTTGTATGGAAACTATCCAGTGGCCGTGTTGACTGCCGTTATTTGCTCTCCTGTCTGGATTTCTTCATTCCTAGAATCTCCTCTCGTTTTACCCATACCTTCCTACTTCCCTTTTCTCGCACTAACCTTCTTAAAGGATCTCCGCTGGTGGTGATGTGCAGAGCCGCTAATCTTCACTATGGGGACATATTTTTTTGACATATTTTTTTTGACATATTTTCTTTACTTAGTTAATTATATTGTTTTCATATTTATTATTACTCACAATTCTGTTGTATATTTGAGTTATTAGTATAAGTTATTGAGTAGTACGTTGTACATTATGTGTATATTTAATACTGTCCTATAACTGGGTAAACCCTTGGACAAATAAAGCTATTATTATTATTATTATTATTATTATATTGACCTTTTATTAAATTTTTTGATAAATGTAATAAAATAAGTTCCGTTATGTCAATATTTTAGCTAACCTTTTTATGTCGATTTTTATGCTATTGTTTTTCCATCATTAATTATATTTCTTTTTCATAAAAAAATATTGCAAATTTATGGAACAATTCGACACATTTTAATGTGTCGATTTATTTCATTGCCTGCGTCCGCATCGTCGTTAATATTTACTCATAGTTTACTCATCTTCTAAAGAAAAGACGAACTGTTCACGATTCTATCTAAAGAAATCATCAATACCCCAGTTCCAGGAGCACGTACCTAATGTTGAAACGTGCGGAAAAAAGGGAAACCCAACCGAATCGATACGCATTATCCAAATGGTTGCATTTCACTGTCGAAACTAGACCGAAGGACGTACACATACAGTCACAGATATGCTAGTATGTGTATCTGTATGTCTGTTTCATATTATACTTCTTAAATAGCATTACATCATGTTCATGGTCATGATTACCTCTGAGGGGGTGTGTATTGAAGCTGTATTGATCGCTAGACGCATGTTTGTAGTGAGTCACCCACCTATCTTTGGACAAAAGATATCTCTCACAATCTTATTACGTATATACTTACTTGAATCCGTCGCGTCACATTATGAATGTTTCTCTAGAATTCGGTATTTATGCGCGATTATTTGAAACAGGTCATAGTTATACAGTTTTACGATGATGATTTGACGTAAAGTGAGACTAGAGCCACGTGTTTCAAAGAGGATATTTAAATTTTCTATATCATCTGACGTCTAATTTGAAAGATACAATTTCTCAAAGAAGACTGTTGTAAGTTGTAAAATGGATGAAATCACTATTTGTGTTGCAATTCAGTACTTGTTTTTTAAGAAGATGAAGACAACTTTTATAAAACTTGTCACCATTAGTATATGCAAGAATCGAAATTTTAGCAGTGGAGGCATCGTGACAGTCCTTGGCCAACAAAGACCAAGACGTTTGCTTGTGTTGGAAGGGGAATGGCAACAATATTTTGGGATTCGAAGTTAATACTTCTTACCGACTATTACTCAAAGGACAACACTGTTATTGGGTCGTATTATTCTGCCCTTCTGGCAAGGGCGACCCTTTCTCCCACCCTTCGTTACAGCTATAGACTCTTTATCATGATATCCTATCAACTGAATGCCCTCAATTAAGTAAATATGATGATGTTGATCTATGCGTTCACATATTTTATAGAAAACTATATAATTTTCTAAATAAGTCTGTTCCTTTATGTAAAACAAATTTCCTGTTATCGCGAGTTCAGTAGGCTAAGGACTATCACTAAAAATTAAACCGTGATCCAAGACAACTTTGGCTCTATATTTACCTTAAAGAAGGAACTTCTCGTCTTCATATGACGACCCAACCCGTATAGTTGAGGGATTCTCTGGTATTTTTCCCGGGTTTACTTAACCATTACATTTCTCAATGAGGAAGATATTTTGTGGAATGCTAATCGTCTGAAATCAACCCCGACTGACTGTAATGATCAGATACCTCCTTATCTCATTAAGGATTCTCTATAACCTGGTGTTTAGCAAAAATGTTTATCCTATCAAATGAAAGATAGCTAGAATTAGCCCTG
Organism: Amphimallon solstitiale; assembly: GCA_963170755.1. Classification (NCBI taxonomy): domain Eukaryota; kingdom Metazoa; phylum Arthropoda; class Insecta; order Coleoptera; family Scarabaeidae; genus Amphimallon; species Amphimallon solstitiale. The sequence continues at coordinate 101,768,672 of OY720677.1, read as the reverse complement.
TTCTCAAGAATGGTGATTGAAGTGATCTGAGGAATTATCGGCCGATTGCAAACCTCTTGGACTTCCCCAAGATTTTTGAACAAATACTAAAAAAATTCATATTTGCCTACTGTAACAGAAAAATATTTCCTGTGCAACATGGATTTGTGACTCGTCGCTCAACGAAGAGTAGTCTGATTTGTATCACCCATGATATTAGTGCCGCTCTTGACTCACGCAGTCAAATGGAAGTCATATACATTTTGCGCGAGCATATGACACTATAGTAGAGATGACTTTCTAATGAGAAAACTTGATGCCATGAGATTTCATAAATATCTGTTTAGTTTTCTGTCATCATATCTTCAGGATCGTATCAATTATGTTTACCAGAATGGTTCAAAATCTGCTGAATTTGCAGCTACTTCAGGCGTGCCAAATGGTCTAATTTGGGACCTCTGCTTTTATTAACGACTCCATGGCATCAACTCGAAAATCTATCGACGTATTGATACAATTTTTGATGCTCTACGTCTACAGTGTGATTCAGATACAATCTCCATATGGTGTCAACATAATGATCTAAGACTTAATGCCAATAAATGCCATGTTATGAAGTATTCTGAACTGATTGACTTCAATTACAGTATTGAGGCACAAGCACTGGCCTGCGTACAGGAGGTAAATGATTGGGGAGTACGAATACGCTTTTGTTGTTTGGCATCCAATTTATATCCAGTTTAAATTGATATTGGAAAGCATTCAAAGACGATTTTTGAAGTTTTTGGGCTTTAAGGCCAGTGAAGTTTATCCCTGTAAAAATACTGATCATACAATACTATTGGATGGCAATAACTTTATTCTACTGGACTCACGTCGTGACATTGCTAGTGACAATTTTTTTTTATGGTTTAGTGCATAATAGGATTGTCTGTCAATAATCTGTTCGGACTGATTCTTTTCAATGTGCCACGGTTTTCTTCCAGAAATCAAGGTAATTGTTTTACTTCTGCGTGCACTGAGAGAAATAAAATTTTCAGTCAACCAATTTCTAGTTGACTCAATAGTTTTTACTGATTCCTGGTAAGCAATCACTTCAGAATTTTGAATCAAAACGTATGGTTTATCATGTTTAAGTTATTGAATCAACGATTTTGCGTGTTTGATATAATATTGTATAGAATATTTTTTGAACTTGAACTTTGAAAGAACGTCTCGCGTTACTAATGAGACACTGTCAATTTATTTGAACAAAAATTTATAGTATTCGATCAAAAGTTGCGAATGATTGAATCTCAGCACAGTGATCACAATTTTGAATCAACAATACTTGTTCTTCTTCTTCTTCTCTTAGCTAGGGTCATCCCCTGTTTGCCTGGCCTGTTTCTATTCAGCGGATGAGGAAAACCAACTTTGTCCCCATCTCTTGGGAGGTCGTCCTTGTTGTCTCTTTTCTTTTGGTCTCTCATGGTTGCATATATATGCTAGTCTGTTGGTTTGCATTCTCTCCACATGGTCATTCCATTCCTTCCTTCTCCGCTTACTCCATTTCACCACATCCTGCACTGCGCATCCTTCTCTTATGGATCTACTCGTCTGTCTATCTCGTAATGTGACATTCGCTATTTTTCTGAGAATCTTCATTTCTACTGTTCTACTTTTTTGTTTAGTTTTCTTGGTATCTGCTCTTGTCTTGAATCAACAATACTGGCAATAAAAAATTAAAGTAATTGGTTCATTAGTCTGCTTCAGGTTGTCTGGATAGATTATTTGTTCAGTCAATGTATAAAAGGTGAAAAATCTAAAGTGTTCCCCTTGTTGGTTTTTTACTGTTGGATACAAAATAAAGTATTATTATTATTATTATTATCAACAAAGTATAACTAAAATTTTGGACTTGTTAAGTCATTTTAATAATAATCTTTATCTTAGACCTTCATTAGAAGGCATAAACACCATTATAAAATTCTTTACAATAACTGTCTTTAACATATAATAATTATACATTTAAAAATTTAAGTTTCTGGGTCATTCATAAATTCCTTGAGAAAATAATAACTTTTTGCTAGCAACATATTTTTCACTGAATGCTATATGATAAAATTGCAAACATATTCAAGTTTCTAGTATTGTAACCCATAACCTCAAATATTTGGTGTGAAACTGTTATAAATTTTCCGTAATTAAGTGTAGTTTGCCGACGGGGGACTTTGGTACACTTGCCGGGGTTAATTTGATCTATCAACATTCTATCAATCTCGCCTCGCTATTAGTATCAAACTAACCCAATCAATATTAGAAATATAATTAATTAATTGATCAAAATGTCATCAGAATCATCTTTTGTAATCATTCAGATAATGCGAGAATATGGGCAACGACTTGTATCCTGAAATTATATAAATTATACCCAAAATTAGTTAAATTTAATAATTAAGTCATACTTCACATAGTTGAATGAACAGCCTTACGTTTGAAGACTGGTTTCAGACTTTATTTGTGCCACATGCCAGAAAACTAAACGGCAGAAAAGTGATAACAGGAGGCAACTTAAAAAACATTTTAACAACAATGCTTTAAGAACATGTAAAGAAAATGAGATTTTTGTTTGCGTTGTTCCACATTCCACACAACTTTTACCTCTTTAGATATTGCTTTTCAAGTATATTGGCATACAGTGTTGTCCAATTTAAAGTTGAAACACTTATCGACTTCAGGAATATCCAAGGACCAATTTCTAAACCTTGCTTTGGAAAAAATGGATAATGTAACCACCCAAAGCATGGACAAACCAAACTTTAATAAAGAGCCTGGTATCAAGCGAAATTTAATAAATGGATTTTTTTCTACTGACAAAGTATTAGACAAATTAGCACCAGATGTATTACATAATCCGATACAAGAAATTAATTCCAAATAAGTTAAAGGGTGTATTGAAAGAAAACGAGATTGAATAACGTTCCTAGAAGAAGTATTACTACAAATCCAGAATAGCAGCTCCAAACATAATTATTATAACGAACAGCCCTTTCTTATTCAATTTAATAATGGACCGTATGATAGAATCAATAAAGGGAACAGATTGTTACCTTATGGGAAGACACAACGTGAACATAGTAGGCTACGCCGATGATGCAGTACTCCTAGCAGACAGCGAAGATTACTTACAAAGACGTTTGCATCAATTCAACATTACCAGAAAAAAATATAATATGAACTTCTCCAAAGACGAGTGTCGAGGTAACAAGGCAAAGAGACCTGCGGGCGGAGGTTAAACAACAGGCAATGAAGGCGACACAAGTAACTGGGTATCTAAACACAATGGTCTGGCGGAACAAATACCTGACTAAGGAAAGTAAAGTACGAGTATACAAAGCTATGGTTCGCCCAGTACTTACATACTCCACGGGGATAAGAGCAGATACCAAGAAAACTAAACAAAAAATTCAAAAGGTGGAAATGAAGATTCTCAGAAAAATAGCGAATGTCACGTTACGAGATAGGCAGACGAGTAGGTCTATAAGAGAAGGATGCGTAGAAGTAGAGTAAGCGAAGAAGGAAGGAATGGAATGACCATGTCGAGAGAATTCAAACCAACAGACTAGCATATATATGCAAACATGAGAGACCAAAAGGAAAGAGAGAACAAGGACGACCACCCAAGAGATGGGGACAAAGTTGGTTTTCCTCATCCGCTAAATAGAAACAGGCCAGGCAAACAGGGGATGACCCTAGCTAAAAGAAGAAGAAGAACATGAACAGAAGGAAATCGAAGATCAGGATGTTGATTAAGTCTACTATGGCAGAATAGCAACATTTTAAACTGGGTGAATACCTACACCGTTCCTAATGCAGATATTATGTATTGACAACTGCGGCGGAAAAAGACAATAAACTGTTATATTTAATCGTAAGGTGGATGTGGTTGAATTGTAACTCTGTTTTGAATATCTGTTCACTCTTCATGCAAAACTGTTAATATCACAAAACTGGCAAAATCGATTTAAAGATGAGGGAGTTTTTATAGCAGCAACGCTTTAAATAACGCAGTTTCGAGCATGGTTCAAAGACGCCCCATATCAAGTGTAAATATTATCAGGTGGCTTTTATTACTTTTTTGTTGCAGCTGACAAAATCCTTCATTAATCTGTTCTTTGAAAATTGTTGACAAAAATTAGTTTTTGTATATATGTATCAAACTCGGAGAAAACCTGTTTCGCAAGCACCCGACACATTGTCAATAAATGCATAAGAGAACCAGATGACGTACCCACTAAATCAATATAGTATATTACAATACAAGTTTCCTAAAACATGATTTTGTCTTATGAAACGTATTTTATACTATTTTGATTACTAAAAGTTCAAAAAAACTTAAAATAACAGACATGTTGTGTCCGAACATTTTAGAAATTTCGTTTCTTTGAAGTTGGTTACTCTGATTTTTAAGTAGAACATTTAAAATATTTGAATATGGGTGGTGTTATATGTAATTACGTTTAAAATTCAGACTGATTTATGAATAAATTACTTCAAATTATTAACAAAAAGGACGACATAAATAATTGTACGCCCCCAGAGATTCGCAAAATAGCAGAAGACAATTTACAAAATATTTCGCTAACAAAGTCTCGACATATTTATCAAAAACAAACTCTTATACAGTGGCGGCCCGTGATTTTTTGGGACAGGAGGGCACCGGGGGGGGGGGTCTGAGTGTTTAATATCAAAAGTTAAATACAAACAAAAAGATAAACTCAATATGTTATTTAATTAACTTGTTTGAAAATAAAATCCATTCGCCGTTCCTTACGATTAGCAAAATGATTAATAACTAATTCATTGAAGTTTGGTGTTGATGTCAGTAATTGTTTTTCAATGGAACACATTGCTGAGGCACATAGTCTGCTTTCCTGCATGGTATTTCTAGAAAATGTTTTTATTCTCTTCAAAGTTGAAAAACAATATTGCAATATTCTTATTTTTATTAACTGCATTAAATTTAACAACAGTTGCCAGTTCTTTTAATAAATATCTGCCACAAAGCCCTAGAAAATATTGTAAATTCTCCTGTTTAGGATAGGATTTCATTTTAGATTTAGTAGCTACAACTCGATGCTGTTTTAGGCCTGTATGACACGATGCTAAATTTTACAGAAAATTTCCATGTAAATTATTACGAAAATTTTCTGCTTTAATTTAGCATACAATTTTGATATTATTGCCTTACTCCTGTATGACACGTATGCATTATTACATATCAAAGTTAGTATGATGTAGTGACGTAATTTTAGTGTTATTGTTATTGAAAGGTTGGTTGCTCTTCGAGAAATTAGTTTTAAATTCTTTGATTCATTAGGATACTCAGTTAACCTTTATAATCATCTTCTCCTGCACCACTTTTTTGAGACTCCTTATATTTTCTATATTCATTTAAGAAATTACTTCTTAAGCATGAAATTTAGCTTTAATATCTGATATAGACACTCGTGGTTTTATCTTTGTCACTATATTTTTAATTGCCTCTATTGCTGTGGCACAAGCATGTTTGTTTTTATACCTTGCATCTTTAACTGCATATAAACAAGGATATTTTTTATATTCCTCTATTAACACAGACACCTGTACACGTGACCAGGACATCTTTTAATTTATGCAATAAGAACTTAAAAAACACAATGACTATTCCAATTTACCAATTCAGCATCGTCTCATACAGGCCTTAGAGATTTTCTCAGTCTTTCCTTTCTGGGTGTATGGGCAGAGAGATTTTTTTCTGTTTGAACCCCAACATCACATGTAGCAGGAATTTCCATAACTGCTAAAATACAATTAAAAAATTATACATTTCATTAAATACAAATTAATTGTATGTGTGTAACTGAAAAGTTCTAAGTAGGTTAAATACATATGTGTTGAATTTTTGTTCAAAAATGACTTCGAATTCTTTAGTTAAACAACTAAACGTATTTTATGTTTTCCTCATAATATAATTTTGTATTGTAAATATTAATTGTCATACCTATAGGTGGTTCACTTTCTGCTAAATTTTGGGATCCAAGATCACTTGTGCTAGGAACATTCATAGTTTCCACATTCTAAAATACATTTTGAAATCAGCATGCTTTTAAAATTTCAAATAATACTTAGTTCTTATAAAATAATATTTTATAATAAACATTTACCTGTAGATAGTTCCTTAACCGGTGAGGTTTGAATTGATTCCTTTTTCAATATGGTCATTGCTGTGAGAGATAACGATGTTCTCTAAAATTCTTATTTTCGAAGGAGGTTCCTTCACTAATATAAAAAGATAAAAACCACATTAGAAGTATTTATTTTCATGCTTCATCTTTAATAAAAACTTTAATTATAAGTGCAAACCTTATTTAACAATGATAAATAAGATCATATATTTTATGACAGTTTATATTAAAAACACTTTTATGAAAAATAACCTACCCGTGTGAAATTTTGCATCAAAAGCTGTTTCTTTCTGGTGTTTCCATGCAGAGTGAGAGAAATAATGCGGGAATTGCATTGGATTCCTTATATCATTTAAACACATGTGTGATTCAAAGTGTTTACCACACACAAATGTTGTTTGCCATAATTTTGACTAATCTTAACTTAGGTCATTCCGGTTACAGCTGGTGATACACTGTAAGACACTACAAAAAAGATGAATTATTACAAATTAACTGTTACTGAATAGCTATAAATTACCGATATTCTTCTTTAAGAAACGAAAAGAAACTAGAATATATTTTGTTGCTGAACATTTTTACAAGTAAAAATACAACATCTACATACGCCAGATTTCTTCTTTCGTACAGTTTCCATTATTTATATCAACAACAATCTTACTGGCACCTTTACTTATTATTCTTTCGTAAATTATAAGTTATAAAACTTAGACAGGTTATATTTATACAACAACAAAACTCCATTTTGAAATGTGCGCTTGTTCGATTTTGCGGACAAATATCGGAATTATGCAAGTGAGACTTTTGTCACTTCTGTTATTCTGTGATATTATATACTACATTGCCAGCCGGCATCACAGTCTAGTGTCCTGTCGTGACATACACCGCTCTCGCCTCGCGCCACTTTTTATACGCACGATTTCTAGTACAAACGGAGCAGTGGCGCGAGATGCCCCGGAGCCTGCGTCAGACTGTGATTTTTAAACGCTCTGAAGAGACGGACTGTTACTTCCGAAAAAATACCCAAGCAGCAAAATCACAATTTTAGAGAAGGATAAAAATATATATTTACTAATGTAGGACAAGTGTGCATATACTGGTTTTGCTGCTAGGGATATTATTTGTTATCAAACAAATCAGAAAAATTACATACAAATTAGGTATTTAAATTTATCTGTTAAAAGAAGTTTATCACGGGGGTCAGTGCCCCGTTGCCCTCCCTGCAGCACACGCCACTGCTCTTATAACCACTGTACTATTCAACATGGGAAGTAAATTTCAATAGAAGCATCAAAAAACTTATTATACAACTCTGCTTAACAATTGATATTGTTAATTAGTAAATAAAATATTAGCATGTGTGTTTTTTATTCTTTGTACAACTACTATTGGCTATATTTGTTGCATTAAAGGTTCATATTTGACATTTAAATATGACTTGGTTCCATTTTTTTTGTTACCAACCTTAAAAAAATTAAATTAGCCTGCGATAAAGTAATGCTTTATGTAACCAAAACGGGTGTCGTAAAGTGAACTCTATAGCACCGAAATAGAAAAAAAAACATTTTGTTTAATTTGATTCCGTCGGAAGATAAGTAATAATTGAAAAACTCAAGCTTATAACTTTTCTTTATAATTTGTCATTAAAGAAAGGAGACTTATTCCAAAACGTCATTTTCAATACAACTTTTTCTTCTCTACTCCTCCTTTTTCATTTATCTCCGCGTTTTATAAAATACCGATAATTAAAAGGAAAACAATTGACGTCGGCTGTTAATTAAAGGGAACAATAGACACTCGCTTAACATTACACGCTTGTCTCTTAAAAGAAAGACAAAGAACGACATTACGAACATAACCTCAAATCAACTTTTTTCTTCTCCTCAGGTGAACGGTTGACGGGTTTATTGCAACCAGTGAGTGCCATCTGTAGAAGGTGAAATATATCATACTTCCGTACGTAAAGTAGGTGGAATGGAATAAAAATAAAGAGAAAAAAACAAACTGACAACAATAGTTTTATAATAAGCGGTATCATCCGTGTCACATGCGCTAAAAAACACAGTTCTTACCGCGCGTCAGCGGTCTTCTTTTGTCATATCCAACGAACGGATAATTACCGTGTAATTTTGAGGTTATGTCAACGTTTGTCATCGTTATTAACGTCGACTTTGTCACAATTTAGTTCCTACTATTACCACTGTTATTTCATAAAATTGTCGATGTGGGAAAATATCATGCGTGCGTGAAAAACACACTGGGCATACGTGTATAGAACGTCATCTGTTTTTTTTTCAACTCCTCCTCATAATTTCTATTGTCTTTTTTACGTTTGCGCCCCGTTTTTCCACTTTATTTTAACCTTCCGCCGTAGTGTAATCATCGATTGTACGTCACGCGGTACGGCATAATGACAATCAAATAACGCATAAGAATATATCGGTCTACTCGATGCGTAAAAGACGTTTAATTTGACACAGAGGGTAACCGCGCGTGACTTCGTTATTGTTCTGTACTATTTTGTTGCTCGCTAAGTTTTTCGATTATTCAAATTTTATTTCACGTGCGACGCGATATAAGCATGGTCGAATGAAATACTTAATGATCGTAGCAAAGAAAAAAAAAAGAAGAGACACAACTAAATAACTAAACTAACTGAAATGAGGGTCATTAGATAAATTAATACGTGAGTCTCGCTCTGAGTTGAGTGGAATTTGATTTTGACGAGTGTGCCGTGGAAAATAAAAATAAAACAACGGATAGGAAGCACGAGCAGATGTGTTTTTTCACACAGATATGTATGAGCGACATCGGAACAATCGACAGTAGTGTAGTACGATGTTCAATTATTTTCTGAATCGTAATGGCGGGGTGATGATTGAAACGAGCAAGTTTTTATCCAGAACTGTTGGGCAATTATCGACGAGAGATTAGATCGTTACTATTTTAATTTTAATGACTGCTATAATATTGTGAACATTCGTGGAGTTACATATTAAAACACTGTTATACTGCATGACTTTGATAGTGTTAATTTTATTTAAATAATACAAAAATAGCAATTCTCTGCTATCGTTTTTATGTAAACTTCAGATAACACTTACATCTATGTAAATCAATCGCGAACTAAGTCTTGCTTTCGCTGCACTCGGTCTTTGTGGTAACATAATAATAATAATATTTTCTTATTTGTGGTTATTGCCCCTATTAGAAACTTCATTTTGGTAAATAAACTGTAGACATTTATTTTGTGAATATTGCATATGAGAATTTCTGTATACATGGGACATACTTAAAATTTGTAATACAAAGTAAGTAGCAAAGTGCAACAAACATGGAGTGGGTACTGAAACAAATTTATTGAATACTTACTGCTATTGAGAAATATAAAAATACTGTAAAAATGAACAAACTACCTATATTATTAGTTATGATTACTATTATATATCTTGGTTAATTTCATATATTCATATGAAATTAATCAATAATATGCAAAATATATTACGCTAATCGGAATTTTAATCGGATTTGGAAAACCGGTCCTTAATTTTATTGCACAGGAAGACAAATTTATTCATTTAATGATAAAACCAACTCCGTACGATATTTTTCTAGAAAAAAACATATTATTTTAAAAGAAAGTCAGTACGAAACTAACCATTCGTAAAAAAATATTAAAATTATGAAAAATTACTTACCTCTTAATTTTCAGTAACACTCTTTTAAATTTCTTTTGTTTTATTAAATTATTTGAATACTATTATTATTAATTATTATAAACTTAATGTTTAAAGTATTTAAAGTGTGTTTCAATGTTTATGGCACAAACTTGACCTTTTGGTCATTATTTCACCTTGCAATAAAAACATCAATCTTTCTGGGTGTATTTAGTTTATTATATTCTTCCTGTCTCAGAATGAGGAACGATATTTTGGGGTTAACAAAGTCATTTTCAATATTGTAAATCGAGGTTATGTTACGGCCGCGATAATAATTGTGGAAGAAACTTGACTTTTGGTCATTATTAGAGAGCGGAACCGAGCGAGCTAAACTACCACGGAGCCACAACCGTGAAAAGAAATAACGTAAACAACTGCGTGTTGTTTACATATCTGAATAGCACTAATTCATAGGGCGAACTGTAACATCTGCTTACTCCAGAGAATCAGAGAAAAAACTGCCATAAAATAAGGAATTTTATGAATAAAATCCTTTCTTCATCGGCGTACGTACAAGGGTGACGAGTTTTTAAAATTTATTATATTTACCTTATATTTCGCAATATAATATGTATGTTTCAATAACATACGCGTACATTTTTAGTTATCATTTATTTAGATCTAGAACGTTGTTTATGTTACTTTTTCTGAGATAAAAATTAATTGTCAGTGATTCCGAAATTTATTGCAAAGTCTGTAAAATATCGTCACTTAGCTTTGCTAAAACATACACAGAAATAGTTTTCATGCAGAGAATTTCGATAGTTTACAAAATTTCGTTGCATGTTTAAATGACGATGCTCGAAGTATTTCTGAGTGCAAGGAACTAACACAAATCCCAAATTTAAAAAATCAGTTGTTATTCCTTCAGGAACACTTTGGAAATTTGCCTAAACTAATGACATATTTTAAAAATAGAATCTCAAATTAAAAAATGAGGTGTGGCCACCACACGACTTTCTTATACGTATGAGCGTTTCAAACTATACTATATTTTTTTTACACAAAAATTATTCAAAATCCTATTCTAAGTACTTCTGTTCTCTTAATAAATCGCTATAGAATGCATACTTAGCAAGATATTCGAAAAAAAGACTACTCCCTAAGAGTAAAAGTGTTACTTCCGGTCCGAATTTTGAAATTTCATATATTCAAAAAATATTGCAAATCTAGCACTAAATACTTTTGTATTCTTGATAAATACATATAGAATATTTACGACATATTCGCAAAAAATCGCTATTCGATAAGACTAAAAGTGGTAATTTCGGTCTGAATTATGAAATTGTTTTTATGCAAAAGATATTGAAAATTACGTTTTAAATACTTTTATACCCGTAATGTACCTGCCTAAAAAGCATGACATGCGAAATATTCGCAAAAAACTGATTTTCGATAGGAGTAAAAGACCTACTTCCGGTAGCAGCTTCGAAAAACTTTTTAAATAAAATTGTTCTCAATTTTAATTTCAAGTACATATGAATTCTTTATAAATTTGTTTAAATTTAGTAGTTGACGAAATATTGGCAAAATTTAATATTTTCACTAAAGTAAACTGCTACTTCCGGTCTACCGATTTTACTGAAAAACTACTCAGATCTCAAGAGGGAGATTAGACACGTAAATACAAAATTTGGAATTGATATCTACAGCGGTTATCGTGGTCACATAGAGACACACAAACATTTTTTAAAAACATCTTTTTCGGTATCAGGGGACTTCAAAACGTGGGCATCTGCAAAAATCTCGAAGTCGAAAATTTCACATTACTTCCTTATACTACTTATAAGAAAGTAAAAATGGATTAACCACATTAGATGTGGCTATTAATAATTCCAAGTGACTTAGACGCAGTTTTTAATAGAAATCCAGGTTTAATAACATTGCGGCAATTGTGTATGCTAAATACGCTGAAATAAAAGAATATTTCCATTACGTAAATATAACCAGTTGCGATGTAGAAAAGACGTTTTCTTTCTACAAGGATGTACTTAATTCAAAGAGAACAAGTCTTACAGAAGAGAAAATGAACAAATAGTAGGGTATTTTGTATTTTATAATCACCAGCCACTTGTTATTCAATTATATAAATAAAATTAAAACCTCTTTAAAAATACAACATTTCAATAGCGCGCCCATAGGCGATGAGTCATGACTCGCTCGATTCCGCTCCCTAGTCATTATTTAACTTTCAATAAAAACATAAAAACATATATCTTTTTGAGTGTATTTAGTTTGTTACTTTTTTATTAGATGGTGTTGGATGGTGTACGATATTTTGCGGTTAGATGAATCATTTTCAACGTTGTAAATCGAGGTTATGTTATGGCCCTGATAATAATTATGAAGGAAACTTGACCTTTGATCATTATTTAGCTTTTCAATAAAAACGTCAGTTTTTTTGGGTGTATTTATTATTCTACTACTAGATGGTTCTGCATAAGTTACAATATATTGCGGTTAACAGAAATATTTTCAATATTGTAAATCAAGGTTATGTTACGGCCATGGTAGAGCGCAGTGAGAGCGAGATCCAGTTGGCTACGTTTGAATTTAATTCGAATATTTAGTAATAAGTCGCACATTTTAAATTTGCATATTATTGTCACAATTTTCAAATCTACATTGATTTAATTTAATTATGAGTTTGTATTTAAATGATGCCGCAGTAATAATGGGTATCTTGGTGAAACATAAACTTATAAACAGGTGATTTGAAAATATGTAGAAGCTAATTTATTGTCGTTAGTAAGTGTTTTAAACAGAAATGGTCAACACAGAGGTTTATATGTAATTTTCATTTACCTTTGAGATACTTGATATTTTTTCCAATAGTTTTTGATTTATTATTTAGTATTTTTTTTTAATTGAAGTGGCTATATTTTGAAAAAGCATTTCCTCTCTTTACAATACAAAATTATCTGCAATAGGGGTATCTGTCAAAATCTTATCTGTATACCATTCAAGTATACCAGAAATGATGAAGGCCCCAGGATTATATTTGCTGTCAGATTGTGTGTTTAATTTGATTAGTTATACAATCTAGTCTTCAAAAATATGTTTATCTAATTTTCATAATGCAAGCAATTCATGTTATACATAATCAAAGCCCTTGCTAACGTCACAAAAGATACTGATTTTCTCTTCTCGAAACAGCTTATTGCTTCCTCCAAAAACGCATTCTGAAACCACACTGATATGGTATAAATAAGCTACTATATATAAAAGCAATAATTCCAAATTTTAATATTTTTTCAAATATTTTGGAGAATACCGGCAAAAGATATATTTGTTTATAATTTGGCAAACAGTTTACGCCCCCTCTCCCTGACTACACTAGACACAAAACTAATTTAAAGTAGGGTGAAACCTAAACATCCTTAACACTTTCTATAATTGCAGTATTACAGCCGTAAATATGTAGATTTCAAACAACTAACTTCATCGCGGATTGTCAAATTATTAGTTTGACACAACCTTAATAAAATGTTGATTACTATACCTTGTCTCAGAATAAGGAGTGATACAAATATCGCGCTAGAATGGTACATATTTTTAAGAGATTTAATTAGTTCTTGCGTAGGCTAATTTATTGTGGAAAAATAAATACACGATATCCGTCATATTTTATAGCATAACCAAGCCTTAACTTGTGAACTTTCTCTTGCATTTTGCTTTGGGTATTATATTTCACAGTGTTATTGAATACAATCTGTACGTTTAAGTACTTCACAAACATTAGTGATCATAATAAAATGAACTTAATTTAATTATTTTTGAAGAATGGTTTGAGCAAGTAATACATGAATTATCAGATAATTCTGTATTAGTCAAGGAGAGTGCAGCATAATATTTACGTAGAATATATAGGTTAGCTACCTAAACAAGAATGTGGGTTGGATTAGTGGATGATATCGTAGAATCATTTGTTGTTTTTGTTGGAAGTAGTGATAGTGAAAAACACTTATTATGGTCGAGTGAATCATAGTAATTTCTGCAGCTAATTTTGGTATATCTATAACTTTGAAATAGTATTTTTGTAATACTTTCGTATTAAATTTTAAGTCAATCAAACCTGATATAGGTATCAATAATTTACGATATATAGACGTATTACTTTCATATTTTAAAGTAAATTTCATGATATATTTATATGCTTGAGCTAGGAGCTTACTAGAATAGGTTATGTCAAAAATCACATCCAATCTTAATTTTGCGCAGATTTTACATGTTAATCCAAAAAGTCGCTCTTGTACTATCATTTTATTAATAATTTTTTTTACATTTGTTAGAAAAAATAATAAAATATAAAATTTTCTCATATCAAATTGTTTACTACATTTGAAACTATGTATGTGTGCTTATTCTGAGACAGGAATATACTAAACACATAATTTAAATTAAATTACTTTATATACAGTTACAAAAAGTTACAGTTATTTATAAAGTCTCAAAGATAACTTTACTTATCCCTTAAACATTATTATTTAATACGAACTATACAATAAATAGTAAACAACATCGTTTGGGTGATGCCAAATCAAGCATTCAAAAATATTCCAAACATTATTTTGTAGATTTGTTATCATTTTTCAACATTAAGTGCTTTTACTTAAATTAATTACATAAATATTGTCTTATTGTCTTCAGAATGTTCCAGTTTGCTCAGCTTGCTTTTAAATATGTGTTCTCACTAAAAATACGGAAAAAGTGAAAGTATTTGCAAATATAAAATGCCAATTTTGACACTTCAGGCGAAAAAATCTAATTTGATCATCATATTATTTCCTCAGTATGAGTTAAATAAAAGAAGTCACGATTGTGTAAATATCTTCTTCTATTTATCTTTAACTACAATAGAGTATGTATGAGATTTCACTATGTATTAGCTAGTATCAAACAGACACAGAAGTTGGTATTTTTTATCATGCAAATATACTTCCAGATTTGTCATTTAATTACTTAAACATTATATGCTTGCGTTAAAAGCTTAAAATAATGACATCATATTTTGTATTATTCATAAAACTGTATTAAGTATCTAGTTAGGAAAGTTTAATCGAATTATAAAAGAAACTTATATTGACTTTATGACGGATTATTTATTTATAAATCGAATTAATTATATTTTCATTAAATTGAAAGTATGAGAATGGCCATTATGTGTATCATTCGAATCCACGACGCCCTGTCATAATAATACAACTGTGGCGCTATCTGTCGGGTGATCGAAAAATACAAAAGCGGACACACAATCAGACCGTGAGGATAAACTTTGACGGCAGACGAAAACTTCCAAAAGAAAAAAAAATTAAAAAGGCAACCGCATCTGTACCACTGACAAACGAACGGATTTTTTTGCTCTTGTTTTTGAATTGCCGAGATGGCATGTCTTGAAATGTAAAGCGCAAGTACTACTATATACCTCCTGCCTTCCGTTGTGGGAGTTGAATGGTATTTGACAAAAGAAGAAACTGCCCACGACATCGCCATGGCCTTTGATGTGTTTGTACTTATGCGTCCATATATACCGGGTGCCCCAGCTAAGACTTTCGGGTCATATATCTCCATTATTATTGAACGAATTTTTATAAAATTTGGAATATAGACAATCTATTAAGTGAAGAACCGTTGCGCTATACTGAAACAACCATAGTCTTTAAAACGTGAATTCAATTAGCTTTTATTACCTGTTATTCAGGCGAGTTAAAGGCAGCTTTACTTTATTAAATGCAAAATACTGTTCCAGACTTTCCAGTTTGCAGTGAATCTTATTGTTAATGTTTTTACAGTGAGCAAACAATTAAACTCACGGAACACCCAAAGATACTCCACTAAACTGCCAATAAAGGTTTAGTAGGGTTTTCGGGGCAACATGAGAGTTAACGCTTTGAATTTCAGGTCTGAAATTAGTCCATTTAATAACAAAAGTTGATAACAAAGGACGACCAAAAAACTTCTTGATGGATTTTGTTCGAATGCCTCCACTACAGCACCCACTATTTCTTGATTCCCAATGACTGGCTTTTCCTTTACACGCTTTAATTCGCGGACACTTCCTGTGTCTTCAAATAAATTTATAATTGGAAAAAAGAGACCGATGAGGGAAAATTATGTTTTTTAACTTTCACTAATTTCAAAAGTAACAGAACAATCCTCATTCAATAAAGTATCTACATTTTAAATTTCAAAAAAATTCGTTCAATAATAATGGAGATATATGACCCGAAAGTCTTAGCTTTCTTTTTTTTTGTGGGTGGAAATCTTTTATAGGCACCAAGCGCTTAGGTCCAGCGCAGCTTGGTAGTGTAGGACTCCCAGTCGGTGTAGTACAATAACTGGTTTACCCACTAAAACCACCCTATCTTCTCTCCTAGTGCATTTCATGGAACCGTCTGTTAGACATCTCCGTCATGAATGCACCGAGTAAGTTTCTATTTTAAGCTCGTTGTCTCTCGTCTTCCTCCTTAATTATCATTATTGCTCTTATCATTCCGTGCAGAGCGCTCCAACTTTCCACAGAGTCCAGCATACTATCGATAAGATTTTCAGGCGATATCTCTCCCTCGATTTGTAGTTCTTCCTTAATTTTTCCTCTTATTGTGCTCCATCGATTACAAAAGAAAATGGTATGTTCTACCGTGTCTGGTTCCCCGCAGTGCAAACACACATCGTCCGCTCCCTTGCCTATCCTTTTTATATATGCTCTGGATGGTCCATGTCCACTGAGAGCTTGCGTGAGATAGGAATCAATATTCTTATGTCCACACTTGATCCACTTCTTCAGGTCCGGTATTAGCTTTTTAGTCCATTGTCCTTTAAGGGTGTTGTTGTTCCTGCCAGCAGTTTAGTGTTCGGCTTTTTGCGTCTTTCTGTATTCCTTTCCCGTCCATATCAAAGATGTACTTTCTTTCCTTTGTTAATAAATCTATAGGCGGGATCCCTGCGATAACCTGGAGCGCCACAGTGGAAACTGTTTTATATGCTGATACTACTCTAATCAGTATTCTCCGTTGCATCTTTTCTAACAGGAGATTGTTCCTCTTCACTTTAATTTTGTGCTCCCGTATTGGCGTTCCGTAAAGCAATATGGAATGCACTACCCCTGCGAGAATCGCTCTTTTACTACTGCTAAGTCCATTAATGTTAGGCATCAGTCGCGTTAATCGACCCACTCTATCTTCAGCTTTACCGGTTACCCTCGTAAAATACTCTCTGAAGCTGCCTCGTGTATCAAAGAACACTCCCAAGTACTTTATACTCTTTTTTGGTGCGTTTCCACGTTGTTAATTTTGAAACTTAGGCCGTCTCCCCTCCTTTTGTCAGTTATAATAAGCGCCTCGGGTTTTCCTGGCGCTAGGTTCAACTCGTTTTCCTGCATCCACCCGGCTATTCGCCTTAGGTTCTCATTGGTATTTCTAACGAGGTCGGTTTTAGTTTCCGCTGATACTATCAGTGCCAGGTCGTCTGCAAATCCGATAGTTTTGGCTCGCGCCTGCAATTCTATCTCAAGTACTTCATCATACAGGATGTTCCAAAGTGTAGGTCCGAGCACAGATCCCTGTCGTAAGCCTGCTTTAACTTCCAATCTTTCCCTTCTCGTTACCAGCACAGATCTCCCTCTTAGGTAGTCAGATATAAGTTTGTAAGGTAATTGGATACCTTCCTATCTTCTAGTCTTTGTAAAATGAGATTCCAATTCGCTGTGTTGAATGCATTCCGGACACCCAATGTAATTAAGACATTCCACATCTTGCTTCGTCTTTCATAAACGGTGTTGATTTGCTGCATTACCTGTAGCGTCGATCTCCCCTTTCTAAAGCCATATTGGTGTCTTGCTAGTCCTCCCTTTTCCTGTATCTCAGTTTCCAGGCTCTGTCGTATTAGTGCTTCGTATACTTTGCTGAGAGTGTTTAAAAGACATAGCGGTCTATATGAGCTTGACTTTCCTGGCTTAATATCTTTCGGTATTAATATGACTTTAGCCAATTTCCATTCTTCAGGAAAGCTTAGTGTTTTTAGAAGCTGATTTAGTTCTTTTAGGAGCCATTCTCCGTGTAATTATGTAGTTTTTTTTATAGCTTCTGAGGGAATCCCGTCCAAACCTGGAGCTTTTCCTGACTTCATTTGGTCTACCGCGTCTTTCAGTTGTGCCATAGTAAAGGCCGGCGCCACTTCTAATGCTTTCCTATGGTTTTCCGTCTCTGCACTGGGGTACGGAAAGAGTTCCCTCACTATTTCTTTCTTGTCCCTGTCTGGTAATTGGTACGGTGCTAAATTCTTTATTCCTTTGACCGCTATCCTATACTCATCTCCCCAAATATCTTTGTTCAGCTCATTACATAAGTTATTCCAGTGTTCCCTTTTAGGTGTTCTTATCATTCTCCTTAGCTCCTTTTTTCCCTGATGTACTCTTCCCTTGTCTTTTGCCTCTCTTTCTCTGTGGTGTTTCTTGGTATCCTTGTACAGTGTTTTCTGCTCGTGGTACACTGCCTTCTTTTTTCATATATTTCATCGTTCCACCAGCATGGTGCCGCTTTTCTCCCTTTCGAACCTTTACTCATGCTGATTTCATAGGCTTCCTTCGTAATTGCTGTACAAGTTTTATACGAGCTTCTATCCTTATCTGTCAAGCTATTGAGTCTGATTTCTAGAATGACATTATAGATCTCCCAGTTGGTTACATATATCTTTCTTTCTGCTTATCATTGAGGAGGTTTGTCGATTTTGATTTCATAGTAGATGTAACGGTGATCAGTCAGGTTCTCTCCCTCTAGTACGTCCCACCTTGTTATCCGAAAGTCTTAGCTGGCACACCCTCTATATATTCAGGTCTTTTACTTTGGGAAGTTTAAAAAATTTTGATGAAAATATACATATTCATTTATAAACAATGTTATAAATTAAATATGGTTATTTCAGTTCCTTTTAATGTAATTGCAATTTTATAGACAGATCAGATATAAAAACTATCAGATGAATGTGAAGTATTGACATTTCTTTAATTTAATTTAACAACACTTCTTAAATTTTATAATTGACATGTTTGTAGTAAAATTGAAATTGGTCGAATCCGTCAGATAAAGTAACTACAATCAAATTTTCATAGCAGTCATATATAATACTATACCAATTTGCCAGTAGGTAAGGAAAATATGACTACAGCATAGTGAAATAGAAAACATAATTCTATGCCGTTATAATGTGATCCGGTTAAAACTGCTTATGCGCTACAAATTATTATTCTATTTTAGGTCTGTTTGAGTTTGTAAATCACCAAAGACACATAAATAGCTGAAACATCGACGAATCACCTGACAACTAATTATTCTGCCATGTGGAAAAATAAATGTTTTTTATATAAGTGAATGAAGAAATATCATATTGAAACTATAACAAACTATGGAGCATATTCAAGAAATATATTTCTGAACAACTTGTGTGATTGTTGGTTTGTGTCAAAAAAGTATTCTCCTAAGATATTGTATATAGAAAGAAAATCTCTGTGTAGGTCATGTCTAATAATTTATCATCACAGGTACCCTAAAATTAATTAAATTAACATGCAAAGATATAATTCATTCTTCAGTAGAATATGTACGTAGATATGTACTAACATCACCTTCAATAAATGGTCAGAGATTTCAAGTGTTAGTCAGCTTATCGATATATGTGAAACATGCAGAAGACAGTACATAATAATGAATTGGATAGTTTAGTATTGTTATATTTCAGAATTACTTCTATCTACAACGAGGCAATGTACACTTACTTGCAAAAGAAGGTTTCCACAAAAGAATCTGTCCGTTTAATGTTTTATTTTATTTACATAGTCGTCGATGACTGTGTAAATAAAATAAAACATGAACGCATATTCATAAGTTACTCAAGCCTTTTTTGTTAATTTATACTTTTGCCTTATCTTAATTACGTACTGCAATTTTAGATACTAAATTGCACTGTAATCAAGCACATATAGAATCTAATTCTTAAATTTAAAATTTTATTTTTCACTGCGTACACAATTTGTTTTATTTGATGATTTACGATCTAACCACATTACTGTAACATCAGGAGTACCTCAGGGATCTATTTTGGGTCCATTATTTTTTAACATTTATATTAATGATATCACTGATTTTTAATAACATGTATGTATAATTTTTGTATCCCTAATCTGTAATTAGACACCTGTCTGTTGATTACTATACCAAATAAATAAATAAATAAATAAATAAATAAATAATGATGTATTAAAATTATAATTTGTAGATGGTATACAGGGTAGATGTAAAATTGTGATTCCTAGCTCTACTGATTCTGTTGTTAATTTTCTTTTACAGAAAAATAAATTTTCTCACAAGGTTTCCTATTTTTTTAAATATGGCGGCAACACGTGTTGCTAATTCTCATTCACTTAGGTGGACGATATCTGCGTGTATGTTCACACAAAATAACAAGCTGTAAGACAAGAAAAACGACATACATCAGAAATAATTCCACACAACTTAAAAAAAAAGCTAAGAAGAAGACACTCACCAGAATTAAAGTCCACCACGCATTAAATAATCCGACAAGATGTCGAATAAATATATAATCAATCTCCACCAAAATAAAACGCAGAGATTAAGCAATAGGGATTTTTAAATCTTCTTCATAACCAATCAACCGGTAAAATGAACAAGAAGACCTCTCATTAACTCCCACTAAGGATCATAGCATAAGACGGTCAAAACGGGAACTAACAATGTAATTGTACCAATATTGAGATCAAAAATTCATTCAAGCCGAAAATTTACAAACAAAAAAAGCTTAATAATTCCTAGGGAAGAAAGGGAAAAATAAAAGAAAACTCTCGAAGATGAAACAAGGAGTAGAGGTATTTAATTAATATTAAAAGCAATTAACACTATACGACAGCCCTTAACAACATTAAGTTGACTAACGTATCAGTTACAATTTAGACCCGCTAAATCTAGCGTAACTAAGGTTGCATACAGGCCCAGTAAGTACAGAAGTAAAGATCATCGGAATATACAGGACAGTCCAAAATTAACGTGACAGTATGTATACAAATATAAAATAGATAATGTTTTATTCTCACATACAGCCCAAGTATTAAATACAATACTTATATTGTTCTTTCTAAATTTAAAAATGCATAATAAAATTGTTTTTAAATATAATACAACCTGAAGTAATAACTTTATATTTGATTGTATTTATAAAGTTTAATTTATGTGCTTTTTATAAGCCGTAATGAAATGATAAGCACGTACAAATCAATGGACTAGCTAGAATTTTACAATTTTTTTTGTTAAAAAACCACTGGAATCAGACTTTATATTGTTCTTTGTTTTTCTTTGTTTTAAATCGTATTTTCTGTGTAAATCTACAAATCTACCAATGATATCTGAACTTGCACAAACGCTGAATTTAAAACAACTTTGGTTGTGCTTCTAGTAATATCATGGTTATAGTTGCGAACTTAAATCAGAGGTAATACTTATGTTCTATATTTATCTGTAATTTCGTGTCTTACAATAAGAGATATTGATTTAACCCATGCGCAGAACAGACCAGGTCACAGATTCTAATTATCTTTGTTTAGACGAAAAATTACAGATTATGAAGGTACAGCAGCGCACATATTGTAATACAGTAATATTATATACGAGTATATGCATTTCGTTCTTTTATAAAATATAAATTGAAATGTTACAATTTGTACACTTTTAAGCATTGCCCAGTAAAACTATTTAAATAATATTTAATTAATGTGTATATACCGGGTGCGGCAATAGTGTGTCGGCGGAGCTTAGCATAAAAACTAATAACGTTGTAGCAATGAGACTTTACGTACATATTGCAGTAGCTTTGCTTTCAAATTAAAATATAGTAATCTTGTACCAGCAGAAATTAACCAAAAACAACGATAATACAAAGCAGCATAATATATAACAAATGCAGAGATTGCGTTGACATGTTAAAAAAAAACTACTTCAATAAATTTATAAATTCAATCCCTATTAACATTCATATTATTCTTGTAGGTTCTAGCAGTGATCCTTCCTTTATTTGTCGACAACATTTCTTATTTAAAATTATATAGGATAAGGTTAATAATAAAAAAAAAACTAAATCTCATAAAATATTTGTATTCAACTCAATACTTGATAACAACATCAGTAAAGAAATTCTTTTGCTGCATGTGGCTGTAAAAGAAATTGTCCTTTTTATTTTTCCAATCACAAACAAAAAAAAATGTAAATTTTTATATATACGAAAAACACATTGCTTTTAATATATTATATAGACTTAAAATAAAAATATTACTCCTTGCTATCTTCAAATTTTTAATTCAGTTTCAAAGAAATAAAATTTTTCTTTTACGACGCTGAATTTTATTTCAACAAAGACATTCATTTGCACGAAATGCCTCTGGAGATCTAAAATCTCGCAAAGTAGAAAACACCTTGATAAGACTCTCACCAATCGTCATATGCAAATATTTACACGTTGTACATACCACAAATTGGCTATTTGTCCATCAAAAATGCTTATACTTTTACGTATTTAAATATGCTTGAAATCTTTATTAAATTTTTATCTAATAACTTGTTAATAATGCACAGTTAACATTGCTAGCAAACATTCTCACGTTGTGCCATTAATGCCCTTTTTACATCATTAACAATACTCCCATGATTTGTTAAATTAATCTACTATAGCAAAGAAAATAATATTTTATTCAAAATACTGACGATGTTAAACGCTTTGCTAAAAAAATGAACATTTTCACGTAGCATCTTTAGCATACGCCACACATCACCAAATATCTATTATGAATTTATTCCAAGAAAAACTTACTTATAATATTCATACATTTCATCAAATTCCTCTTGATTTCTATCTACTATTTTGATAATAAAAAAATAATGAAATTAAACAAAATAACAATGAATTAATTATAATGTAATAAACTACTTATTGAAATCAAAAATAAATTAATACATTTAACTAAAAATGATTTTATGCAGTGTATCTGTACGCCTGCAATCAATTCAGCATGAAACAAAATTTTTACGTTCGAACAATTGAAAAGATCGGCAGCTTCTTCTCCTTTATCGTCGTTCGCGGCTTTTTATCATCTCGGTCATCGAAAAAACACAACTACTTCGTCTGCAGCGCCACAATTCCCGCACTAATGTTTATGTTTGCATTGTCCTGCTCATATTTGTTTTCTTCAAGTTTTTCCCCAGGTTGAACTATACCTATATTGTTTTTGACAGTTAGAAATTGCGCAAAAATACACACACACAAATTGTTTATTATTAATGTCCGTGCACATTCGCGATTCTTTGTCTTGAGTAGGTATATTCTTCTTCCATTAACGCCATCCCTCATTGTATTTGTAAACGAATTTGTTGCCTCTTTCATCATTGTTTAAATACTCCCTTTTCCCATTATTTAACACTATCCGTATTTTTCTTTTGCAGACATCTTCGTTAGAAATAATCGGAAATACACTGCATACAGATGGAATTCTTCCTTTTATGATTACTTTGTCATGAACATGGACCTTGACAACTCTATCCCTGTCTTCGAACCACCTTCTCTCATCTTCGTGTAGGTTGATTTGTACGCAGCTGTTAACAACATTAACATTATTCTTTTATTTGTAGATTTATTCAGATTAAACCAATTTTATCCTGCTATTTCTGAAGTTTTTGCTTTATTATATCGTGTCGAATAAAAAACACCTTTCTATATATCCTTTTTTTTAAATTACTATTAAATATAAGTATCAGGTATTTATTGTATTGTTAAGTGTGACCATAAAATGTCTAACAGATAACAATCTTTTATAAACTTATTTTATTTCTTACGTCTATTCGTGATGAAAGATGTTTTCATGTCGTGAATGTCTAATTTCACCTTTTTCATACAATTTTACAGCATTCAAATGACTAACTCTTTTCACTGTTCCATCTTTCATCATCACTCTCTCTCTGTTATTTATTTTTAACACATTATTAAGCTTGAAAAGTGGTTCACTTCTCAATATATTTAGTGCCACTCTTACACAATGCAAAAAGTTTGGTTCGGCCTTTGTATACTGAAAATACATCTTGTGCTCCTCGTTTCTATAAATATAGAATACATGAATTTATTTTCGTGTTTATTTTTGTACCTTTCATATAAATTTTATTTCAATTTCAATTACCATATACCTATCATCATAATGTTACGCCGTTGCGGTTATGCAACTCATAATTCATCTTTCAACAATTATGTTTACCACTAAAAATTATTTCCTTATTCTAATACTTAATTGTCTAACTATTTTATAATGCCTAACCAATAGGGATCACGGCAATATGTAGTAGACTACTGTGCATTTTTTATTTTTATTTACAAATATACAGGGTGTTTCAAATTTTCGCAACTGCCTTCAACTTTTTATTTTAAGTAGATTACTATACTTTAATGATAATAGTCACCCAAATTATCTTTGCAATGATATATGGATATGTGCACTTACGACTGTTGATTTAGTTTTATTGATAATTTTGTTAAAATCTTGACAGTTGCGGCATCTAACATTATAAGCCTTAGTCTGAACAGGGGTAGAATGCCTCACATAACTTGGTGTGTTACTAATTTATGAACTAACACGTTATTTGTTTCGAGGTTGAACAAAGTGAATAAATAAACATGGTGTTAAATATGTCGTGTCTAAATTATCGATCTTTATTGGCTGTTTTCTCGTTTGTTTAAATCTAACCTATAACTATATTTTTATAAGTCAGCATATTCCTCGTAAAATTGCCTTTAAAATGGTGCAAATAACATACTTATTTCTGATATTTTCAAAATTATAGCCTTTTAATGGGATATACCCATGTTTATAACATGCAAAATGCGGGGCATTCAATAGTTGATTGGCCTTGGTTTTAAAAAAAATGACTGTGCAACCAAACGTCAAATCTCTACTTCAAAATTCCATATTTTATTGCTATAATTTAAGTTCGGTTAGTTAATTATCAATGTCTGTTTGTTTGTTAGTAGTTGCTACGTGTTGCCTTTACCTTGTTGTCAGTTATATTGTTTGGTTGACATTATTTGAAACTATTATAGTATATACATACCTTAATAGTTTATCGTTCTCTTAGTAGTTTTTGCTTTAAAATTAATTTTTCATAGGAGGTGCTCATAGACATGGTATTTGCTCTTGGCGCTAGCAACAGAAATCCATTCTTAACGTCAAGAACATATACCGTGCAATATCCCGACCGAAGAGCACACATATTACAAACGGATTTTCAAAGGAGACTGGTTTATTGTGAATGGATACTTTTACAATTACGACAAGATATAAATTTTCTAGACCATGTGCTTTTCACAAATTAAGCAACATGTACTAATTGTGGAAGAACAAACAGAAAAAACTTCCATTATTATGATACCAGAAACCCTCGTTTTGTGCAAGCTATTTTAGATCAACAAAAATGGAGTGTTAACACCTGGGGAAGCATCATAGGAAACACTACCATTGGTCCAGTCTTTTAACAATACTTTAAATTATGCAATCTACACAAATTTTCTACTAAATTATTTACCATAGCTATTAGAAGACCTACCACATAACGTCATAAAGAGATTGTGGTACCAACATGATGGTGCACCAGCACATTATTATGCTGCTGCAAAGCACATTTAGATAGGATATTCACCAATATAGGTGAATTGGGAGAGGAATGTTGAAAAGCTAGCTGCCGCGATCACCAGATCTCACACCTTGCGGTCTGTGACCAACTGTCAAAAACACTCGCAGCACCTCCTACTACGGCAGAGAACATGCAGCAACGAATAAGAAACGCTTTTCTTCAATTAAATGAGGACAACATGGCCCAGAATGTAAGTCTGTCGATACAGAGGCGGTTGAGAGCATATGTAGAGTAGAACGGATATTTGAACACAGATTAAGATTGTTTTATTATGGAAAATTTTGAAAATGTAATTATAAACTTGTGATAAAGCATTTAAAAAACAGATGTTTGTTAAAGCCACTTTGTTTTACTTTCATGACCAATCAACTATTAGATGTCCCGCATTTTCCATGTTATGAACATGGGTATATCCCATTAAAGGGTTATAACTTTGAAAATACTCGAACTAAGTTCTATGTTATTGGTACCATTTTAAAGGCAATTTTACAAGGAATGTGCTGACTTATAAAAATATTACAGTGTGCCGCCTATCTTTCTATTAAATTTATGTGACTAGATTTGTTTAATGAGTTTTTAATATTTCAACTTTAAGACTTTTTTTCCCATTTTTTTTTTCATTTACAATATATTAAAAGTTGCGATGAAAATATTCCCCTTAGTTAAAATCGCCTCCTTCGAGATTTGTTTCAAAATGTAAATATTAAAGAAGTTAATACATTTATCCGTTACTTTATTTCCACATTGTATATTATTTTTAATCACCAGAATAACAGATAAAAATGTACGTAGTGATTGTATAGAAAACGATTTTAAACAAGTTTCGCAGTTTAGATTCCTGTACGGCATACTAATTGATGTATTTCAAAGTTATTGAGCTTCACGTGTCTGTGATTGGTGCTAGGCTGTATTATTAATAAAAATGAAAAATTGTCGCAACACACGAAGCTCTAAATTACTGCGACATCCAATTACATTGCATGCACTTGGCAAAGTTTTATATGAATATACCGCACTAAAAAATAAATAAACTGGCATTTTCTTCTTGAAAGGAAGTGGCTGTGATCGATACAAATTACATAATATTAGTGACATTTCATTTCTTGTTGATATTAACAGATTCTCTCAAAAATGGTGAATTATGAAATAAGAAAAATCAATAATAAAAAACACATTGTTAATTGATGAGGCTGATACATGTTGAAACTCCATATTTAACTGAGTAAATAAAATACGTAAACTTAGTTTCAAAAATTATTTAATAATATCACTACAATATTGTTTCGCCAAACTTTGGCTTCATCAGGTGATGAGTACTAGTTACTCATCACCTGATGAAGCCAAAGTTTGGCGAAACAATATTGTAGTGATATTATTAAATAATTTTTGAAACTAAGTTTACGTATTTTATTTATTCAGTTGAAAAACACATTTTCTCAAAACTTTTCCTAAAAAAAAAGATTGAACCAAAGGTATTTTTAAATAATATCACTTATTTTACATTGCCATACATTTTTTATAAATATATTTCAGATCGTTGCTGTTACCAATCCTATTGCTTCTGGAAAATCTGTAAGTCTGCAAGAAGAATATTCAAGCTTTACCAATTATTGGCACTAGGAAAACAAAATTGTAACTTCTCGAAATTACAGATTATGGAAAAACACATTAAAGGTACTCAAAGACTTATCTATATGTAAAGTAAGTTAGCAAAAATAGTTTTTTATTAAGCGTTATTCATAAGATACAGTACATGTTTGCTCGTAATTGATATATTTGGAAGTTTTATTAGGCAAAAAGTTACAAATTCTTCTCGAAATTCTTGATCAATTTATTTTTAGTATTTCATTGACAACAGTGATTGATTAAAGAACACTTACATACAAGACATGAACACCAGAAAAGTAATTACAAGTTAACATATCAAATCCTGACTTTAACTGTTTATCTACATTATTTTTATTGCTTCTAATATGAAAAGCTTTTTGTACTTTTATTAAATGTTTACCTACATAAGTCAATCAGAAACATGTTTTGTGGATAATGTCCCTAAATCTTGAGTAAACTAATGTTATTTTCTTGTCTTACATTTTCCATCTAAAACTGTCTACAGACACTTTTTTGTAGCAATTTTTGTGCTATGTTATAAATATAATTAATTCAATAGCAAAGTTTTCAGTAAACACGGGAATTTTAATAAGTCTACCAATTAATCAACGAATGAAAAACTGCGAATTTATGAATGAAGAGTATGAAAGATTTAGGGTGTATTGTAGTGGTGGGTATGTGTAGGTTTATAATATACCAAAAATTCTAGAATACCTTTGCTATGATTTAGATATTGAGATATTAAAGTCAATTGAATTATGAATTTAAATTTTGGTTAGGAACATGACATAAGAATTACATCCACTAACATAAAACCGAAGGAGGTCATAATTAAAATTATTTGAAAACCATTCGCAAAATTCTACTCGTATACGACATGGGAGTAATCGCAAATATTCTTTTAGCATTTTATAACAAGATACAACTGACATCCCAGTTTATTGAGTGAGATTTAATTCCGCTATTAACATTATTAGTTGCAATTGATAATATTATAACTCTCAATAATTATTTCGCAATAAGAAAAGTGTATTATGTAATGAAATAGGATAACCATGTGCATTATGTCTAACTTATGTTGTTATTAAAATATGAGACGTTAATAATAATATCGAGCAATTCGCACCCCGCTACTCCGACTAACATTGAGGCTTGACTTCGAATCTCACACTCGAAGCAGTTTTTAAAATTTAATCTCGCTATTTAGGTTATCAGCCGCAAATGGTAAGATTATCATTTTCGACAGTTTACTTAAATCATATATGCGTGACAGGGGACCCAAAAATAACTGGAATCTTATACTGCGCATCGTGTAGTTGTAGTACCAGGTTGCGCCGCTAGGGAGCCGAAGTAGGATCTTTCCTGAGACAGTCTGCCAAGTGGCATCATTCGATAACGACAAGTGGCAGTTCTGTTTGTAAGTCTGTAGTGCGTTCGTAACACAAAAAAACGTCTGATTCTCATGAACAACGTGCCGTTGTAAAGTTTTGTCTTTGCTCAGCAAGAACGCAGCTGAAACTGTTGTGATTATGCAAACAGCTTACGAAGAAATGCTCTTAATAGAACACGTACATGCATTTTTCTCGGTCTAAAAAGGGGAAAATAGCCATTAAAGATCAACCCCGTTCTGGTTGTTCTTCAACGAACCAAGGATAAGCTCGGCAAATTCCGTAATCTCATAAGAGAATATGGACGCACTGCAATCGACCAATTCGAAGAAATATCAGTGTTATTCTGGAGTTCAGTTCAACAAATTTGGACCGCTGATTTGATAATGCCAACAGTGGTAGCAATGTCTCTGCCCAGACTTGTCACCGAGGATCAAAGGGATCGTCGCGTCCAAGTCTGTCGTGAAATAAAGAGAGAATTTAACATAAAGTCAAAAACAGTAATGTAAATAAAAGTCACCTGGCTTGCCTCGTCCAAAAAAAGCTCGGCTGGTGGAATCAAATTTGAAGACGGTGCTCATCTGTTTCTTTTGACATCAAATTGATCGTACACTAAGTATTCGTCTCTAAAAACCACACAATAACAAACAATTCTATTTGGAGGTTATGAAAAGACTGCGGAAGTTTAGCGCGTAAATCTCCATCTTGGGCGATGAGTCCATTCATTATGACAACGCTTCCTTGCACACGGCTCTCAGTGTTGGACAGTGTTTGGCATCAACAAACCTTTAATATTCAGCAAATTAGGCTCCCTCGGACTTCTTCCTGTTCCCCAGAATGAAAAGGGACTTAAAAGGAAAGAGTTTTGCCGATGTCGACGACGCAAAGCACAATAATAACAACGGCGCTAGCAGGTATCAAAGAGGAAAAATTCAAAGTGTGTTCCCACAATGGAATGATCGTTCGGACAAATGTGGTACATGCTTTTTGTATATAAATTTTTACTCTTTGGTCCCTCCTCGTAATACTACTTACTATATTGCGTGTGCTTCGTCTTGATTATGTTTAATTTTGCGTCCCAATTAAGAAAAATGAACAATGTAACTTAGTCTCCATTACACACTTGCCTTAACCAAACCCAAAACGATTTAACTTGTAACTAATAAATAATTTCTGTGTAGACCTAGAAAGCATATTTGACAGCTTAGGCATGGTTAGAAATCTGGGAGTCATTCTACAAGAGAGAAATAGACGCAAAGTTGCTCGAGGTCGTGCGAGGTCTATATGACAATACAGAGAATGTGAATAATACTTTAAGAAGACGTATAACTTTTAGACAAGTAAGGAAGCGAAGCATACTTGACCCCTCATAATGACTATGAATGACATAGCTTAAAAAGTAACTAACGTACTACGTGGGTACGTCTAGGGTGTGACAAAATAAGACCTATCAGAGGGAACGAGAGAACGCTGACGATCTGCTCCTATTATCTAAAAACAAAAACCAATTACAACAACGGATTTATAAGTCGAAGGTAGCTTTAGAGAGATATAATCTAAGAATAAACTAAGCAAATACAAGAATAAATTATTTCAGAAATGGCAGAATATGCTGAAGTCGTAGTCTGAAATCATAAGAATGAAGGATAACAATTGGAATAGCTAAGAGCAATAATTGACCAGACTGGGAAAATCCACATAGAAATAGCGCACAGCATCGGTAGAGTAATAAGTTCATACACAATATTATATAAGCCATTTTTTACTAATTGTGGATATTAAAGGTCCAGCTAAAAAAATATAGTAGCTTGTGAGATGAGGGTGCTGGGCATTATCGAAGGTGTGTAAGAATTAACACATTAATGTGGGTTGAGTATGTAGTTAGAATGAGGAATGTGTTATGGGAAATGGGTATAGGAAAGAACAGAAAGCAGGTCTGCTCAAGAAGAACATGGAACAGTGTGGTTTCAGATGTGCTATAGAATAAAGGACTGAACTGGAACAATGCCAAAAACAGATGGGAAGGACAGAAAGAGATGGAGAAAGACATCGTCTCAACATCATAAGTAGAAGTGGTCCGGGATAATTAACTAAGTAAATAATAACTGGTCAATCTCTTCTTATAATATCATATTTGAAGATATTATTAACCCATATCAGAAAAACTATGATCTCTGTGGTAAACATCTCAAAATTCCACAACTTTGTGTCCAGTATATGTTCTATTAGATACCTATCTCAATATTTGTGAAACCATGGCGAAAGGATTGACATAAGCTTCTTCAAAGAAGTTTTAACGCATGACTTGTCTTGATAACGCAGTAATTTTGTCTCTGAAAATACTTGAACTCTAGGAATAATTGTTCTTTTTGCTTTGCGCGATTCATATATTTAAATATGTAACATTGCAATACAATTAATTTTCTAATTCTTATATATAAGTAATTGTGTTATTGCTATACATTTCTTCGATATAGTATACTATTGTCTTTCTAGCTAAGCTCAGTCGGTAGAAATTATAATGAAGTATGAAAATAAGTAATACTCTCCGGATTGAATTTTTTGGTAAAAGTTATTTTACTATTTATTTCAAATTAATATTTTGTTTAAAACACAAT
Source organism: Amphimallon solstitiale (assembly GCA_963170755.1). Lineage (NCBI taxonomy): Eukaryota > Metazoa > Arthropoda > Insecta > Coleoptera > Scarabaeidae > Amphimallon > Amphimallon solstitiale. Next base: position 101,737,423 of record OY720677.1, on the reverse strand, counting down.
ATAATGTATGTTGAATAAATAATTTACGTAATAATGTAAAACTCTTTTTAACAACTAAACAACAATTCAATTTCAAAATTAACTTCTCCTTCTTAATGAAAATTATTAATTCAAGAATATAAATATGACTATTCAGATAATATAAAATAGAATCATTTTTTACAACAAATGATAGATCAATTCTATTATCCTCTTTATCTCTTCAAAATTTTTCTTAATTGTTTGACTTTAACGATTATTAAATGATTGACTGTTAATAATGATTAAAATTTTATTTTACGATTTTTCTGTGTTCATCATAGGAGTGATCCTCTTCATAAAATGCATCTATCCTGGATTGCAGGTACAGTTTCTTAAGGTCCTGATAATACGTCAAATAAGGTCCAAGTTAACTGCATCCAATATTCTCGTATTTGTACACTCGTTATGGGATTCTTCTATTTCAGTAAAACGTCTTCTATATGTATTTTTCAGTTTATAAATCCAATTCCATTTATTTTTATAAGCAACATCAAGGTAATTCCGACTCAGTAATCAATTTGATCCAATATATGAGTTTCACAAGTTTTACGAGTTCTCAAACATATAAATGACGATAATCAACTTGAAAAATTAAGTATTTATTATTTTTATTCCAAATTTTCTATATAAATTCTTCTTTATTCCAAAATTTTCGTCTCATTCAATATCATTCTACCTTTCATGTCAAAATTCACAAATTATCTATACTTGTTTATAAGTAATCAGGATACTTTTCTTAGTTTCCATATACGTATTTGATTTTTCATAATAATGACATTTTCTTTGTATAGTAATTTAAGTTGCCTATCTTATGTCTTGACAATATTAGTTATATTCTGACTTTTTAAAATCTTTCAATAAGAATGAGATTACAATAAATTTAGATCCTATCTAACATTTTATACATTTCACTACTATACTAATAAAATTCTTCTATTTTATATACGAATGATCCCTTATTTGTATAACATTAATTAATTTTCTTGACACGTTAATTTTACTTTCTTATACGTAGTATAAGGAAGTATTGTGATGATGAAAATTTTCGACCTCGAGATTTTTGCAGATGTCCACGTTTTGAGGTCCCCTGATACCAAAAAAGTGGTTTTTAAAAAAATGTCTGTGTGTGTGTGTGTCTGTGTGTGTGTCTGTGTGTGTGTGTGTGACCACGATAGCGGTCAAACCGCTGTAGATATCAATTCCAACTTTTGTATTTACGAATATAATCTCCCTCTTGAGAACTGATTAGATTTTGAGCAAAATCGCCAGACCGGAAGTAGTAGTTTACTTCAGTGAAAAAATCGAATTTTGCAAATATTTCGTCAATTACTAAGTTTAAGCAAATTTATAAAAGATTCAAATGTACTCAAAATTAAATTTGAGAAAAATTGTATTAATAAAGTTTTTCGAAATTCCTACCGGAAGTAGGTCTTTTACTCTTATCGAAAATCAGTTTTTTGCGAATATCTCGCAAGTCATGCTTTCTAGGCAGATACATTACGAGTATAAAAGTATTTAGAATGTACTTTTAAACATCTTTCGTATAAAAAAAATTTCAAAATTCAGACCGGAAGTACCACTTTTACTCTTATCGAATAGCGATTTTTTGCAAATATGTCGTAAATTATGCATTCTATATATATATTTATGAAGAGTACAAAAGTATTTAGAGTTAGATTTGGAATATTTTTTGTATAAATAAAATTTCAAAATTCGGACCGGAAGTAACACTTTCATACGTATAAGAAAGTCGTGTGGTGGCCACACCTCATTTTTTTTTATACTATTAATATTGACAATTTAAATCATTATAATAGATGACTGTAATTCTGGAATATAATAATACAAATTTGTATGAATCAAACATAACTCCGCTCTCTAAATATTAGATTAGAGAGTAGCTGCTAAAATATATCACAATTCTTCGTATATACACGTCAACTTTAAAATAAATTCAATTTTAATACAAATCATATACCTAAGTTATTACAAATGTTTTTTTATCTACAGGGTTATTTTTTTAATCTTGTGATTGCCTAACGTTTTTATTTGAAAAGATAGATGGTTCCTGAAGCAAAATTTTAGAAATTAGTCCAAATAAGAAAAATGTGTGGAAAAAATAAAAGCGTTGTTGCCAGATTGGGCGCTATTTCAGAAAAACGTATATTCTTAATTGGCAACACTGCATTTTTTAACAATTTCTAATACATCTTGATGCAAGCTTTTGATTAGAGTGGCAGTTCACGAGCTAATAGTGCCTAAACTTTAATACATTTTCCAACATTAAAGGAATAAAAAGGAGGCTGTTTGTCCATGCTGTCATAACATGGCAATAAGTTTTGTGTAATCTTGAATTAAAATGGATCGTATTGCACCTCAAGAGAAAATTGAATTAATTTTTTTGCATGTTGGTGATGTTTGGGAACTGAATTCCATGTTAGACATCCCAAAAAACCTCGTCCTAGTCCAAACTTTTTAAGCGAAAATTTGGTTAAGTTGAAAGCTACAGGAAGTGTGCGTCTAAGGAATCGACAGAGAAGTAAAAATACTGCGGTACAAGAAAATATTCTTTTGGAAAGTGTTGAAAACCCAAATAAGATTGCGCAAGCAGTGAGCTGCTCTCAGACTATAGTTTGGACAGCCTTAAAATCAAATAAATTCCATCCCTATAAAATGATGAGTGTACAGCAACTTCATGACACTGATAGTGATCGGTGACTGGAATGTTGCGATTGGTTTTTGGAGAAAAAGCGGCTACAACCACATTTTCAAAATTATTTCTTATTTAGCGATGAGGTTTCCTTTTATTTAAAGGGTTTGGTAAACCGGCAAAATTACAGATATTGGTCTGATAGTAATCCTTGTTGGGCTGAAGATAGACGGGGACAAATCAATCCTAAAGTTAATGTTTGGTGTCGCATATTTAACAATAGAGTGATAGGCCCAGTTTTCATAGAAGGGAATTTAACGGATGCAAGGTACTTGACATTATTACGAAATCAATTAGAAAACTTTATTGATGAGCTTCCTCTAAACGAGAGAAGAATAATGTATTGTCAGCAAGATGGCTCTAACTTAACTAAACTAAAATGGGGATTTTAGTTTAGAAGTTAGAGCCTATCTTGATGAGCTGCTACCTGAGCGTTGGATTGGAAGAAGAGGACTTATAGAGTGGCAGCCCAGATTTCCCAATCTCACTACTTAAGACTTTTTTTTCTGGGGACATCTGAAGAATAAAGTTTATGTTAACGCTCCTGTGTCAATTGATGAACTAAACCTATCCATACAACGGGAAATTCAAAACATAACCCCTCAAATGTTACATAATGTTAATAGAAATTTTGTTGAACGTATTTGTTGCTGCAGTACCCAACAAGGAAATCAGTTCGAACATTTTTTTAAAAAATAAACGTTTGGTAATTAATTTTTGTTACTATTGCTATTCTTTTAATGTTGGAAAATAAATTAAGTTTAGGCACTATTAGTTCGTAAACCGCCACTCTAATCAAAAACTTGCACTCTTTTTGTTTTGTATTAGAAATTGTTAAAAAAATGCAGTGTTGCCATTTAAGAAAATACGTTTCTCTGAAATAGCGCCCAATCTGGCAAAAACGCGTTTATTTTTTCGACACATTTTTCTTATTTGGACTAATTCCTAAACCTTTGCTTCAGGAACCATAGGTTTATCTTTTTAAATAAAAAAGTTAGCATATGTCAAGATTTAAAAAAATAACTCTGTATAATCTCTGGATGGAATATGGTTTATGACCTAACAATAACAGTAATAATGTTCTTATTCACTTGCAATCGCATATCTGAACGCTGGCTTTACCGATTCGGTTTTGCAAATTTTAGCGTACGACAATGCAAAGCAAAAAATTCTTGTAATAGACGGAAAGCACGTGTTACTTTTATTACATGAGGTAATAGATTACTGCCTGAGCTTTGACATCAATATCCGATACTTTTATGGACGTAAATGAGCGCATAGCAAGAGAATTTCGTAATTTTCCGAATACGCCATGAAACAACACAAAAATAAGGTTCGACTGTGTGTAATTAGCGACATCTATAGAGCCGTTGTGTAGGTAACCGTAGAATATATCGCAATCTCACACAATTCCATGCACACAATACACATACATACGTGTTTAGGCACATACACAAGATAAATACAGATATAAATATAGCAAGTTTAAGTGTTCTGAGGCTAGTAGGTACGAATTTGTGTGGTCTCCGGTCTTTAAACGTGATGATACTTATATGGTTCTGTAGAACAATAACACTTTCAAAGAATAAATCTCGCCGAGATACGATCTTGGTGCTATTTGTTCACTTATAAGTACCACTACTTGTTGTTTACTGGTAGGTATGTTTGTACGGGATTGTCTACCGTCTCTTTCTTGCGTTGCGTTATCATCTATATAGGTATAAAGTAAACAGATAAAAGAGTGGCTTTTACTCCTACATTCTGTTTAACAATGTCGTTCATTGGAGAATGTCAGGAGTTTTCCCGAAGATAACGCCCCCGCGTTTACGATAGGAAAACTTATAATAATACCTTAATATATTAAACTATTAAACGAATAATATATCAGATTGAAGAGAATAAAGATCTTTATATGTAATACCGTCAAACGGGGTGGGTCGGGCCAGGTTTCAGTATATTTTCATCTGATGTGCGTTCATAAATTATACTAGATAATTGAAATTTTGGGTGCGAAGTCTCTTTTATTTTAAGTACCAAAAAATTAGAGTAAAATAATTATTACAACTTTTTTTTAAAATTTAGTTAGCTGTCCCGACCCACCCCGGTAGTTGGGGTCACGAGGGCAGCCCATAAAAATGCACATAATCATTCGAATTACTCTGTTTGTTGGGGTGATTCGGGACAAATACTGGTTTTTACAAATATATTACAGGCAATGAAAATATCAGTGAATTTGAACATAACATAAGGCATAAACTCTAAAATATATCTTCACTAACAAAACAATATGAAATTCCAATTGCATAAACTCAAAATAAACATAATTCCCATAGTAGAAAAGAACTAAAGAGGTAAGTACCAACAAATTACATCTTAGATATAGGATTTCATTTGTCTACTTGAAGGAAATTGTTGTCGTTCTCTGCGTATGTATGTAAAAATTTTTTTAGCTTTACTTGTCCTTAAACAGCTAACTGAAATTGAACCATCACTATTGAATTTATTAACTTGACATACAAAATATTTTATTTGGTTTTTTCTGTTTCAAAATAGACTTCAAGAAAGTCATTCTCTTCTAGGTTTGCTATGTTTGGAATACCTTCAGTTTGTTCATCTCTCATATAACTGGTGCTTGCTTGCTTATCTTCAACATGAATACTGTCAGAGTGCTCATCTTCAACAGGACGACAGGCAGGTTTATCTTCAACATTATCAGTTTCCTCACCATAATCGGCTTCAGTTTCCCTGAAATTTATTTCTGACACATTTGCCCCAGCGTCTAAATTAATTTTCATTCTTTTGCATACTGTCGGTTTCTGTGCGTTTCTGATTTCATAAAACATATCTGGAAATGATGCTCTCTTCAAGAGATTCTTCACGGGGCAGCCGCTTCAGAACCTGGTTTCTATCAATCGGCAATATGCCAATTGCAGAGAATCCGAATACAATATTTTGCACATTATTAATTTCCATTGTATTCAAAGCGACCTGCAACAAGCTGGGGAATAATTGTTTCGGCAAAGAATCCTTATTCCTTTTTTTTCCAAGATGTTAAAGTTTTACGCCATGCCTTTTTGATAGGAGCAAAAACAGATGCATCCAACGGCTGAGTCAGGTAAGTGCCGTTCGGGGGAAGAAAAATAAATTTTATGCCATTTCTCTGACATTCTTGAACTACAGCGTAAGACAGATGGCTTGCTAAGTTATCCTCCATTAGAATTGTTGATCCTTCTAATCGCCGAAAATATGACCAGGCAATGGAATGAAACCATTCCTCGAAGAGCTGTTGATCGAACCATCCAGACTTACTACGACCATATCTTGCATTCTTTGGACCATTGCGAGTTTTCATATAAATGCTCGCTTTTGTAAACAATCATGGACGGTAGTATTTCTCCCGATGCAGATACCACGAACATAATAGAGGTTGCACTCTTCGTTGAATCTATAATTAGTTCCGCATGCTTCAATTTCCTTTTCACTACAATTTTTCTGCGGCGTGGATCGTCTACAAAATTAGTCTAATTGTAATTGACGACATTTTCCGGAGAAACGTCAATAAGTTGTTGTTCTAAATTATTAAAATATTCATTAATGGTTTGTAGTGAAACTTCAGACCTTGAGTGTTTTATGTTTTCACTAAGTCGAAATGATAAATCTATCTTATGACGTGTCAAAAAAATTTCATACCAACCTTCGCCGGGAAATTTATCACGAAATCGTTTTTCTCTGCGACCAAGTCTATCCAGATATCCTTTAACTAAAAGCCTTATGTCTAATTTTTGAAAATGGTAGCCCGATTCTGAAGCAACCACAATTATGTCTACAATCATGTTCTCTTTATCTTCTGTCAAGACACATTGTCCTCCGCACAAATATAAATTAATCGGAGTTACGTGTCTTTGCAGAGTGGACTTTGGAATACCGTACACGTCTTGGGCTTCCCTTACAGTCATGCTATGATATTTACATGTCTAACTGCCGTAATTAAGTTTTCAACGTTATAGTTTCGGTTTTTCCTAGAACCGATTGGGGTTTTGTATACTCGAGGTATTGTCCCGAACCACCCCTAAAAAGGAAGTGAAAAATAAAATTGGCCCCACTGAAAAAAAAATACAACATTGGCAGTTTTGTAATTTATCTGTCATTGGGCATTGGCTTGTTGGGGAAATAAAGAAATACTTTTATAACCTGTTTCACGAGGAACTCACTTAAAAGTACAGATATTATAATTTGAATAAAACTTCCGGAAGGGTTAAACATAAAATTTTAAAATACAAACAAATTCTTCATGTTATTGGTGTGACCCATCATGGGACTGCATATTTTGAGTGTGGTTACTCGTACTGTACTGTCAAATCTTGTAACTCTTTGCCTATGTCGTTCAAAGGCGTCGGTTATAGTCTTTTTAAAAAGCAATACAAAGAGTGTTTGCAGAAGCTCCTGTGAAAGTCCCGTAATTTCTTTTTTTATTTTTGTTTGTTTGTTTCTGATTTTTTTTTCTTGTTACGGATAAATAAATTTGATAATTTAGGCAGACATACAAGAGATACTTTGTAGTGTAGCTAGTCTAGAACACTAATTACTTCTAATGATACAAGACCATAATTAGACGCATAATAAGCCTTCCCAATTCATGCACCTGTATAGCATATAGCCCAAACATAATATCACCGCAAAATCCATACATATCCCATCTATGAGTACGTGTTCAGAATGACCGAAACTACACAATCATATAATAAGCTTCTTTTCATCAATCAACTAGACCGGATGCACTGGTGGTTGGTATATCTGTCTCTTACACGGCTTATCATTAATAAACAAAACACACATGGAATATGGTGTATATAAAGTTCGTTTCAGATGGGACTAACAAAACAGTACCTTTCATTATATTATGTATGTACCTATACTCATCCTGTATATGTATGTATATATGAGTATCGCCAAGGTAACTAGATCTCTGATGCCGCTTACACGGGCCCTTTATCAATCTCTGTGCTTTTGCTTTCGGTTTGCCCCTTCTATCAACTACATTATATAAACTACAGTACTATACTTTTAGCATTGCTTCTGTAGAACCCGAGCGGCATGACATTTCCTCTAATTACCCACTGCCAACAATGAGGAGCGGTGTTCTTTGATTGCTTTAGATCGGCCAGCCACTTTCGGGAAGGATTATAATTTTGCTTTGCTCAGTGTTAGATATACAAGGGATGTACATGTAAATACAAGGGTGACTTTTTAGTTTTATAAACAAATACTAGGTGGAGCTACTAATATATGTCATTACTATTTTCGTACATTTTGACATTTGTTTTTCTGAAACCAATAAATCAATAGATACTCCATTTAGTAAAAGAGTTTAAAAAAAGCAATTTTGTGGAAGAAAACAGGAATTCACATGATCGTGAATTCGTCTGTGATAAATTTCCTGAAAGTCGACCAAAATCTGTTATTATTCGAAGTATTTTGAGAATTAGTTTGAACTAAAAAGATGTTTCCTTTTCTAGTCTTTCTAAAACCGTAAATGGTAACCCCTATATAAAAGCGGAATAACCGCTAGTGTTTTCGTATTTATTGTATACGAAGTCTGACAATTAAGTATCCGGAAAACTGGTTTTAAGAGCTTTTATTTCAAATTGGTCGCAAATTAGATATTACATCATTCAATATACTCCCCTCCGGTCGACACACACTTATCCATTTGTGATTTCCACGGCTGGAAACAATTTTGGAAAGCTTGTTCATCAAGAGCGTCCATGACCCCTGTACAAGCCTGTTTCATGACCATTTCAGTAGCAAAATGAGTCCCCTTGAGAACCTCCTTCGTTTTAGGGAAGAGGAAAAAATCACATGGGGCTAAATTTGGGTTGTAGGGTGGATGTTCCTGCACAAGAGTTACTGTGGATGCTAAAAATTCGCGAGTAAAGATGGCTGAATGTCATGATGCAGCAACCAATTCTTGTTGGCCCACAACTTAGGTCTCATTCGTGCAATCTGGCGCCGCCAGTTTGCCCCTTAGGCACCCAGTGTTTCAAAATGATGCCTTTGGAGTCGACAAAAGTGATAATCATTGCTTTCACTTGCGATTTGGACATACGCGCCTTTTTGGTTCTTGGCTCCCCAGGTTTTTTCCATTCACAACTCTGACGTTTGGTTTCTGGATCATATTGGAATATCCAACTCTCATCACCAGTAATCACACCATCGAACATTCCCCAGTTGTCGAGCCAGTCGTGGCAAATGCGTTGTCGAGTTTCCTTTTGGTCGGAAGTCAGCAATCTGGGAACCAATTTGGCGCACACTTTCGTCATGCCTAAATTATCACCTAAAATCAACCGAAATGTCTCACGATTGATACCAGTAACTTCCGAAATGTGTCTAATCGAACATCGACAATCATCCCTCATCACTTGCTCGATTTTTTGCAGAGAGATGGCGGTGCAAACTTCAGATGGTCGACCAGAGCGTGGAAGGTCATTGCACTCCTCTAGCCCCTATTCAAACTTCTTGTACCACTCGTAGAATGACGATTTTGACATTAAGTTGTCGGCATACACTTCTTTCAACACGTGAAACAAGTTGAAACTTGGGTGGCATTTAGTTCAAGATCCCCTCTACCACGCCCGACCATGTGGCGGAACGCAGTGTTGCCACGTGGGCCGCAAAAGAACTTTTCCGGATACTTAATTGTCAGAACATTTTTATAAATTTTTTTTGTGCTTCAATAAGTGCAAAAATTGTACCTATGTTCCTTCTGTACATTATGAGTACAAATGTATTTATTAAGTTTCAATACATTTTGTATAAAAAAATTCAAAATTCCGACCGGAAATAACACTTTTACTCTTATCGCATTGCCCTTTTTTTCGAATGTCTTACAGAGTATGCATTCTATAGAGATATATTAAGAGAATAGAAGTACCTAGAACAGGATTTTGAATAATTTTTGTATAAAAAAATTCCTAAAATTTTTAATTTGAAACACTCATAAATATCAGAAAGTTGTGTGGTAGCCACACCTCATTTATCCTCTTTTACTGTGTACTGTGATGATGAATATTTTCGACCTCAAGATTTTTGCAGATATCTTCTAAAGTCCGCTGGTACCGACAAAGTGGTTTTTGCAAACATCTCTCTCTCTCTCTACCCCCCACCCTCTCTCTCTCTCTCTCTCTCTCTCTCTGCGAGTGTGTGTGTGAGACCATGATAGCGCCCAAACAGCTATCAATATCAAACCTTATATTTACGAGTATAATCTTCCTCTTGAGATCTGACTAGATTTTGAATAAAATCAGTAGACCGGAAGCAGTAATTTATTTCAGTAAAAAAATCAAAATTTATTAATACGTCATCAACTACTAAGTTTAGGCGAATTTCTAAAGAATAAAAAAATACTAAAATGTGAATTTTAGAAAGATTTTTCTCGATTTTTATGTCGGAAGTAGGTCCTTTCTATCTTAGCGAAAACAGCTTTTAGCAAATATCTTACAAATTACTCATTCTATACAGATTTATCTAGAATACAAAAATATTTAGAACCCGAATTGGAACAATTTTTGTATAAGTGAAATTTCAAAATTCGGACCGGAAGTAAGATTCTTATCGAATAACAGTTTTTTTTTAATACATTCCATATAAATGTATTATAAGTGCAAAAGTATTTAAAGCTACATTTGGAAAAATTTTTAAATAAAAGAAATTTATAAATTTGGACCGAAAGTAATGCTTCTACTTACCAAATAGCAGTTTCTTGGAAAATCTCACAAAATCTGCATTCTATTCAGATTTATTAAGAACACAAAATTGTTTAGAGCCGCATTTGTAATGTTTTTTATAGAAAAAAATTTTCAAAATTGGACCGGAAGTGACACTTTTACTTTTATCCAATAGCAGTTTTTTGCAAATATTTCTGAAATTATACATTCTATATTATTAAGGTAATAAAAATATGTTTACATTTTATTAGAAAACAGAGAATGTTATAACAACAAATTGTTTCAGTCTTAATTTAGTTTTCTGTTAAACTTTGTTATTACAATTAAAAAGCTTCAACATCTAAAATAAATACAAATCACTCCCAGAAATAATAGTAAGAAATCCTAAAATTCCAGAAAACCGAGATTTGAATAAAACAGTAGATCTCGCTGTTAAAATTAAAATAAAGCCCTAAAGCATAAAATAAAAGCCAGAAAGACATTCAGGAAAATAAAAATTATTTTTTCTAAGAAAGTAGTCTGAATGTTATAAAGCAATAACTTATAAATGAACTCAAATATTTCAAATATATTGGCTATAGTATGTGCCATAATATAGTTTCTTTTACAAACCAACTTAATACATAATGTAATACAATCTTTTTCTTTTACTTATATTTAACATTTAATTATATGTAAAAAAGCAAGGCATTCAAAATATGTATATTTGTAAGATTGTGGAGGAGAGTATTTATAAAACTTCCGAAAATATAAACCACTTTGATATTAAGTACAGTGTCATGTTATATATGATCTTACGACGCCTGTTTTTTGCTTGTCCCGTTCCTGACTTCGGAGTAAACAATTCGATCATTAGAATGTGACCATTACTTGGGGATCGATTTTCAATGTAGACCGGCCATTTCAAAAGAAGGCAATTGTACAGCTGCTATAATAACTAACTTAACATATGCTAAGCAATATATCTGCCACAAGCATACTTCAGAAGTTTAAAAATATTGTTGTGACATTAAGATCTACAGTTTGCAGAAATGTCATTCATTTTCCGAAACAGGCTTTCGAAAACAAGCACATTCAAAATTTTCAAGTAAAAAATACCTCTGAAAACTTTAGTGTATCTCAGCAGAATTAACTTTTGTTTATTTAATTGTAATAATAAGTGACAAAACATATAACGGGTGATTTTTTAAGAGCTTTCGGATTTGATTTAAAAAAAAACATAAAATTTAGAGAAATTTATGAAATCTTTATTTGAGTCGATAGAACGATCTATATAATTCAATGTTCAAAGATGATTTCATGTAAATGTTGACCGCGGCTACGCCTCAAATGGTTCATACGCTGGGTGCAATTTTGGCATACCTTCTCCAACATATCGGCCGGTATCTCACGAATAAATTCTTCAATATTGGCTTCCAGTGCGTCAACCGTTGCGGGCTTGTCCCTATAAACATGACGCTTAACATAGCCCCACAAAAAATAGTCTAAAGGCGATAAATCGCACGATCTAGGTGGCCAATTGACCGGCCCCAAACGTGAAATAAACTGTTCACCGAACTCGCCTCTCAATTGGGCCATTGTTTCGCATGCTGTGTGGCATCTGGCACCGTCTTGTTGAAACCACATGTCAGCCAAGTCCAGCTCTTCCATTTTTGGCAAATAAAATTGTAATCATCGCACGGTAGCGCTCGCCATTCACAGTAACGTTCCTGCCTTCATCGTCTTTGAAAAAGTACGGTCCAATGATGCCACCGGTCCATAATCCACACCAAATTGTGCATTTTTCGGGATGCATTGGTAATTCTTGCAATGCTTCTGGCTGCTCTTTACACCAAATACGGCAATTTTGCTTGTTCACGTATCCATTCAACAAGAAATGAGCTTCGTCGCTGAACACAATTTTCCGATAAAAAAGTGGATCTTCATCCAACTTTGCCAGCGCCCATTCACCAAAAGTTAGCCGTTGCGGTAGGTCGTGTGGCTTTAATTCTTGCAGCAGCTGTATTTTAAAAGGTTTTACAAACAAATCCTTCCGAAAAATTTTCCACGTAGTGGAGTAACAGAGGCCCAATTACTGCGAACGGCGCTGAATCTATAATTCATGGTCATCAACAACACTGGCGGATACAGCTGCGATATTTTCCTCTGTCCGCACTCTACGTATGCGTGTTGGTGCTTTAATGTCCAACAATGTAACTTTTGTGCGAAATTTTGTCACAATATTCCGAATAGCCGCCTCAGAAGGTCGCCCAAACTGACCATAAAGTGGAAGAAGTGCATGATGCACTTTCTTAACCGAGCATGAATTTTGATAATAAAATTCAATAATCTGCAAGCGTTGTTCGTTTGTAAGTCGATTCATGGTTTAATTATAGACCAAACTGAACATGTTTGACAGTAACACGAAACAGCCGAGCTGCCAAAAACAGTGTTGCCAAAAAGAAAGTTACTAAAAAATCACCCATTATAAGGAAGCATATCATTTAAATTATAGGTACTAATTTGGCATTAACCCTACATTTATGAGGTATAGTGTCAAAAGATTTTGTTTTACACCTGTGTGTACTGAGAAATACCAAATCAATAATAATACATATAAATGTACAGCAGCGAGTGTAAGATCGTATAGCTTATTGATAATTCCAGTGTAGTTCTGGCCACTCCATATGATCGAGATGTTGGGGAATAATCTTCTGCCATGATAATGTTTAATAAAGTGATTTATTTCTAATACATAGCCCTCACCACTTTACTTATCTACTTTATAAGGGTTTGCAAATGTTAAGCTATCACATAATAATAAGAGAATTCCTTATTTTACAGACAGATACATATTCTTTCAGTATATATGTTTTGATTATCACTATTATATCTTCTAATTTAAGGTGCACTTTTGTTTTAAATATTTCAATCTTAGCACACAAAAAAATGCTTTTTCTTAATTCAGAAAAAAACTTTGTCTTGATTGTACTGATGCTTTCGAATGGTATTTTGCACTATCATTTAGGTACTGTGAAATAAAAAAATAAAAATAGGATAACAAAATTTAGGGGGAGTGAGGGGAATTTTGGTTGACTCCGTTTTCTCGTCGTCATCCCAACTTAGCAAAAATGAAAGCTGAATTTATAAACCCAGCTAGTTCTAAAAAAAATTAACAAAGCAATTATCGAGGACTATTTTAATAGATTGGGTATTACTTTAAGTGAGATAAATATAATGGACTAACTTCATCGAACATTTAAGACGCATGAAAAGGGTTGTAGAATAATCATTGAACTTCTGTAATATGTGATGGTACAAAAGGGAGCTAAGCAGACTTGTAGGATAGCTCGAGATAAGACTGTATATCGTCCATTTGAATCTAATTGGGATGCACAATTGCAAAGATATTGGGATACCCACCATGAAAGGCATCTGAACAAAGCTCGTTTTAACAGTATTTTGTTAAAAATTTGTCCCTCATGTATGACACCCAGAAACATTACTAGCGGTTTCTAAGCAACGGGAATCTATCTGTTTAATGTATTTTTGCTGCCCATAAACCGACAGCAGAAAGCATCGACGTGAGGCAATAAACTATAAAGCTCAAAGAGTGACTAAAGACTTGTTTAATAAGGAAGAGCCTTCATGTTCTAAATCTGAAACAAAAGAAAAGGTAAACATGTCAGCGGGATCGGCTTGGCAAAGTCCCACCTCCTTACTAATCCTTCTGGCGTCGCTGCCATCTACCTACATGCTGAGGTAGTCGGTAGGGCTCGCCGGATTTTGAGCGGCCGTCAGTAAGTTACCGGACATGGATGACAGTGATGATTATGAATGTTATGGTTGTGTATAAGTTAATGGTAATTTTATGTATGGACCATATTTCTAGACGCGATAGGTAATATGACCCAATTATTAGTTTTTGAAACATTATTTTTCGTTAGAATATGGCATTGCTTTTTTTTGAAAGTTTAGATGTTTAAGTGCACGTTTTTATGGGAATTGTTGATTTTCTTAAATAAACTTTGTGAGAAAAACTTTATTTATTTTTAGAAGGGCCATATAGGTATATGGCAGCTATATTAGGGGTATTAGAAAAGGAAAAAAGTGGAGGAGACCAAGAAGTTGGCAGCAGTTACAAAAAGAAAATCAAATGCGATTGTTGATAGAACAATAAATCGACAAATATCCTCGCATGGAATCCCGCTATTGTCGTGAAAAACTACCAAAGTTTATACTTTCACCGGAATTAACTTTGCAAATTATATACTCTATGTTCTTGCAAAGTTTGGGAAAACGTGGGTATAAAGACAAGTCCAGCTTATCAATATGTTAGAATATTCAAGATAAAGAATTTATCTTCCATCCTAAGATAGACGAAATTTTCAACTGCTACTATGAAGGTTACTGAGTTGAAAGCCCTGTGAAAATTGCAGAAAGAAAATACACAGAAGTATGGGCCCTAAATTTGGGCAAAACATCTGTAATTCTTTTGCCGGAATACCAAATATTTTACAAAAATTTACCTCACGGGAACTAGCAAAGGAAAAATTGAAAATGATTAGAAACGGTACAAAGTAATACTTTGTATCGTTTTTTAGCAATTACGTCCCAAAATATTAGATCCGTACCTCTGCTTTCTTTTAAAGTTATATTTCTTTATAACAAGATAATAGTGTAATTAAAAATGTTTTGTTTCTTTCAAACACGTGTGGCGTATCTATAGTCAACGTAACAAAATGTACCATAAAGAGGTATTGTACAATGTGCTCTCTCTCTCCATCCCAAAGAGTTTCTAATTAGCATCAAGTGACGTAAATGATTTCCTTTTTTTCCTTTTCCGCGAAAATTAAATTACTAAGTAAAAAATAATGACTAATAGAATATCAAAATGTTAAGAGAAAAATAAATTATTGAGTGACCGGCAGTTTGGTTTTCGCAAGGGTCTTGGCACCTCTAATACGATAGTATCGTTTCTTGGCTTACTGTACAATGAAATGGATGCGGGAAGCTCGTGTATCGGAATATTCCTAGATCTTAGTAAAGCGTTCGATCTGGTAAATCACGAAATATTACTCAATAAATTGTATTATTACGGTATACGAGGGAAGATATTAAAATGGTTTAAAAGTTATCTCGTTGGTCGGACGCATTATGTTCATAAAAACGGTGTTTCTTCCGCTAAAATGCTTTTGAGCAGAGGGGTGCCGCAGGGAAATGTTCTTGGGCCTTTGCTGTTTATGTTAATGATCTTGATGTGAGTACAGGTTTTCTATATGCTGATGATGTCACATTGCTGGTGAGTTATACTGTCAAAAAATCAGATTTAACAAAGACTGCTGAGAATACATTGAAGAACTACACTCAAAAAAGCGACTTAATAATAAATTCGAAAAAAACAACATTTATCGAGTTTAAAACAACCTTATATGATAGAGATGAATCAATTCTAGTAGGATATAAAGGCCAGAGTATAACTCAAGTCGATACTATTAGATTTTTTGGATTTACAGCCGATTACAAATGTAGATGGAGGGAGCATATTAACAACTTGTGCAATAGACTATTGTCGTTGTGCCACATGCTCAGAAGGCTCAGAAAAGAGGTTAGTCTCGACATACTTTTAACGCTATATTTTGGTCGCGTGCACTCGGTAATATCAGACGGTATTATAGCGTGGGGTTCATCACCTGACTTTGATAGGCTCTCTAGGATGCAGAAGCGCGAGATCCGCGTTACAAGGCGACTCGGTTGTAAGAAAGTTGCGAAGAGCAATTCACTTCTATGAAGGTATTGCCACTGCCGTGCATTTACATACAGCAGTTATTGTTATATGCTAAAGAAAATATTTAGACATTTAATAAATTAAGTAGCTACTATGCATACAGAACACGCAATGCATCTGTCTTGGAATTTCCTAGACACAGGATTGTCTTTTTACGAAAACAATCCTCGATATGTTAGCTGTAAGAGCCTACAATAAACATTCTGAAGATCTTAAATCTAAGTTGGGAAATACTTTTGGACGAGCAATTAAAGGATTATTGCTGCAGAAATGCTACTACTCGTTGACTGAGTTTTTGGGTGATAGTGTTAATTAATGGCTTTTTTTTCTTATTGATTTTAAATTGTTTTTATTGTATAGATGTGATTAATACTTGTATCAGCTATACCTAGCATATGTTTAAAATATATTTTATGACTTGTCCTATACTACCTCTGTAGTCTGAAGGATTAATAAAGCTATACTATACCATATATGTATATACGTAACATTATAAATATAATTATGCATGGAAAAAAAGTTTTTAGTTTCCTCTAATCCTTTTTGTCAACAATTATTAATTTGTACTTCCTGTAGGTATGTGTGTTTGAGAAAAGAAAAATGTTCATTCTTACGTACAATATCACGTCTAGACAGATGAATGCGCAGAGAACCAAGTTTGCCTCACTTATCGAAGAAACATGGATGCTATTTTAACGTCTTTGTCGCTTTACGTTGATCGTTCTCTGGTTTTTATCTCGTAACGTTTCGGTCGTTAACTAAGACCTCCATCGAATATTTGTTATAGTATAGGGAGAGTCCTTTTTGAATACATATACATCACGAGAGGTTTTTATTTGATTACATATTAAAATTCTGTTTTGAATTGAGGGACAATTTAATACTATTTTAAAAATGTAAAAACGACTTTCGTTTAGACCGAAATCCTCAACATCCACATATATATCTGCACGTCACCATGAATAAAATCACAATAGAAAAACATAGGTAAATGTAAAATGTGTTTAGCAAAATTATTAAAAAACCTCTTTCGGCGATATTGTGTATTAAAGAATTAGATATATGAACATCTCTGACCATGCGACGCGAGGCGATAGATACCGCAATTATTTTAAGATGCATGTTAATGCTAAATATGGCGGAATTGACGATTAGAGGATTGGACAAAATAGTTATGTTCAATCGTAATTTTGTGATGCGTAATTTTGGATTAATCTTTTTTGTTTTAAAAGATATGCTATAAGTATTTAATAAACATCACTGAAAAAAAAATTTGGTAAAATTCCTGTACGGTTTCGGGGCAATTATATTACCCCTAAACCGGACGGGAATTTTACTGCTAAAAGTAAAATTTTGTTTATTTGAAAATTACTTCGGAAATTTTCTATTAGTGCAAGGAATATAGGAATTTTACTATATGTGCATGAAAATTACTTCGGAAATTTTCTATTAGTGAAAGGAATTATAGCAATTTTACTATTCGTGCATGAAAATTACTTCGGAAATTTTCCTTTAGTGTAAGGAATATTACTAAAGAAAATTCCGATGAGATTAGAAGTTTTCCTAGTAAAATTACTTCTAAATTGAAATATACTATTACTACATGAAATTCTAATGAGAAGAGAAAAATTTCAGTAAATTTCACATCAAGTTGGAGTTTGCACTTATGTTTCCAAGAGTTCTGGAAAAGTAAACGCATATTTCAACTTGATGTGAAATTTACTGAGATTTTTCTTTTTTTGTTGGAATCTTGTATAACAATTTTCAGCCGCAAGTTAACAAAAGAAAAAAATATACAGTGTGCTTACCGACGACCTGCGTATAGGGCTTACTGTGAGATAAAACGACGAAACCGAGAGTTTGTATGAGTTAGTACGAAAAAGCAATATACAAACTGCTCCTTGGTCGAGTGTAGTGTTGGAAAAGAGGGGATTCGAGTAGATTTACGCTGAGGCTAGAACGGGCTAGGCTGACTCTCCGTTTAAGCAGGGCAACGAGGATAGATAGCGCAGCTGTACTGCAGTTTGTATATTGCTTTCTCGTACTAACTCATACAAACTCTCGGTGTCGTCGTTTTATCTTACAGTAAGCCCTATACGCAGGTCGCCTGCAAGCACATGGTATAAAGAATATCTTATGCTATAATTTGTAGGTATACAATTCTCATAGTAAAACAGAAAATTTTAAATTAGTGCATTGTTACTATGTGTATGAATCTTATAAATAAGAAGGGTATAGAAAATAAATAAAAATTAATGATCATGCACAATATTTTATTTATATAACCAGTATAAAACAACCTTATTAATATTTATTACACTTTTATCTTGGTGCGAAGTATATTGTTTTTGTTATATCTCAGCTACTCTGAAAACAAAAAAAAAACCTTTACCAATTCACATTGTCATAGAAATGTATAATATTATTTAAATATTATTTTGCTACATAAAAATATTCTAGTCTAGTGAGTCCAAAAATAGGAATCCATGATAAATAAAATATTAGAAGAAGAAGAAGAAGAGTGAGTAATTTAAAGGTTTTCAAAAATGATTTATACATCACAATTTAAAAACATAAATACTTACAATATTTTCTCATTTCTCAAATTTGCCCAAAAGTTTCATAAAAGTAATAACTCTCTTCTTTGATGCCGAGAAATATGAACTCTCTGTCCCTGTATCTGAATGTGTATTCATTATATTATTATATCTCTGCAAAAATTCCATGCTACACGAAAGTCTTCTAGGATACTCTAGGTTGAAATTGTAATATAATGCATAGAATCCTTTTAGACATTCTATGAAGCTGTCCTGACCATTATTAATCAGTGTATTTTCTATACATTATATTTCCTTCATTACCCACTGAAAAAATAATAAGATTATTATAGTTTTTTTTCTGGGATGAGTGGACTGACAGAGTCTCAAGCTCTGGTTGTGTAACTAATATGTGGTAGATTTCCTAGGTTTTGTTACTGTATGTTTTTGATTTATGACTCCTCAATAACTAAGAGTACGTGCGTTCGATAACAACCTTCCAGGTGGCTGATATTCTTATTAATAAATCGACCACCCTCGGTAAGATTCGAACACAGATTATTCGTTTCCGAAAACTAATGCTTTTATTACTACAGCTTTATAGAGACGCATAAACTTAATTACTTACTGATATTTGCGATAATGCACTGAACAAAGGTTTAAACTTACTTTATGGCACAAAACTTTAAAACTATAATATTTAAATGATAATCAAAATCTATGACATGAACTGAATGTGATGCATTTAATAAATTATTTTTCTTTTAAACTTATATGCTGATGTTCTATACCAATAAATAAGCTTCAGTGGTTATACGTTTTGGTTGGCTTGAAAATTAAATGATGTAAACTTACCAATACTTATATACGAGGGCTCACCATACTTTGGCCGGATTCAAGGTCCGCCTGGAAAATACACACAATAATATCTAATTTCAATTGTGGGGTCATTACCTTTCCTAATGTACAAAATAAAATGTGAAAGTCTTCTTTAAATTATGTAGTTACTACTTTTAAAATTCCAATGTACATGTCATCGCCAGGAGAATTGTTTTGCTTAATCCTAAATTTAGTAAACATTTTTGGTTGGCCAAATTTGATCATCATATCGTTGATTAGCTGAAACAGGAATAAACTTGTGTACATGCCGTTTTCCACTATACATACCTAGTTAGAGAATTAGATTTTTTAAAAGAAATTATTGGTATATAGACCTCATTTGTATAATGATAGTATTAAGAAAGTATATATAGAAGTACAATTTTATTTTTCTAATGTTTATTGGAGCAAGAAGTAGATTAATAACTATAATAAATTCCAAAGCATTAGACTAAAATACAAAAAGACATTTATTATAGTTAGAACAATATTAAAACCTTGAAATCATGACGAATTTAGTAAACAAATGTCCACAGAATTAAAGTAATTAAAATAATACTAACAGTTTATGGAATAAAATATATCAACTATCTTCTTCACCCGAACACGTCTAAATACAAAATGGAAATGACTAGTTCTCTTCAAGACAATTTTTAACTAGAAAATATAAATCTTTTTAAAAAATTTTTATAAGAAATATAAACAACACAGCCGACCGTTACATCCTTTACAAAGGCGACAGTGTTTTCTGCAATATTCAACCATTTTTTGTACGTTGGGTACATTCGAGCAACATAACTCGCACTTCTGTTAGATATCGAATATTCCCATATATGTTGTATATCCACATGCAAAAGTAACAGCCATTTATGGACTTAGGTCTATTTGAATGTTATTATATAAAAAAATTGACAAAACGCATTTTGCTTTTTTATCAGTCATTGTAACAATAAATAGATAAAAAATTTCATTAATTACAAATATGTATTTAAGTATATAGACAAAATATAAATACCTAAATCATTCATATACCTAATTACTGCACACATGATTTATGAAGTATTTAAAATATGTTTAGAATCAAATAGGAAAAGGTAGTGTTTAATACCATACGTATCTTATTATTTGAGTTTTCTATTTTACATCAATGTAGGTAGGTACGGTAAATTATATGAAGACATGTGGGATTAAGTATTTAGTTTATTAATTATTATTACGCTATAAGTATACATAATATTGGAGTATTAAATGCTATTAATATATACCTAATTACAGAAAAAAAAACATATCTAAATGCCTAACTTTATTTTTTCCTGTCGAAATACTCGTATATATCAGCATCACAATTAGAACACATATTAAGCACATATGCGTATGCCGTTTAATGTTTCTAAGTTATGAATTTCTTCGTAAAGTTCCTACTTTAAGGAGGCAATCCTAAAATTTTATTAACATTACTTATGAAATGTATTTTTGCCTAGTAAAACTATCTATTTACCAGGTAAGTCCACGAGGAAAGCAAAAATACCACTTTATGTATGGGAAAACTTCGAAAACAATGTAAACTTTCCTGAAAAACAGATTTTTCCTTTTTTATGTCAATTTTACCCTTTATCTTGTTGGAATTTTCCACAGGAATGAGGGTAAAATTACCAAAATTTGTTTCAGTGCAGTTTATATTACTGCAATTGCAATAAGAAACGTATCGCATATTCAAAACATTAATTAATTATTATTGATTTAAATTGAAGGTTTCATTTAAGCAGTATCTATCGTTTTTTCGTACATCCAATATTTTTTATAACATAAAATATGTTGTTGTACTCATTGATATAATCTAGAAAATAGACTAAAATTTATTTTCAAACATAAATACTCTAATATTTAAAATAAATATTTACCTACTCAAATTGAATTATGCTAGGATATACAAATATAATATATAAATATATCATCAGATGCAGACGATTTCTGAAACCTCGCAATTATAATTTATACCCTATTTCTTCCACTCAAAATCCTAAATGGCGTTTTCTTCATTGGCCGGTAAATCAACGTGACATAACCTATAATAAACGGCTCCCGTATATGTCATCCGCGCAAACATAACCTTACATCTAGCGTCGATTGCACCGGTATATATACCTTAAACAGAGCCTCTATATCTGAAAGGTTCTCGGTTAAAACGAGAAACTAGACACCTCCCCCTTTGGCAAAACGACCGTACGGAAGGATAAGAATAAAAAACGGGGTACAGAAAGAGCAACAAGAAATCACAAAAAGATGTGCACGAGTTAACCTTATAAGTATTAGTCTTGGATGCTTGGGAAAGATTTATCCTGGCGAAGCATCAAATGCCGGTCCGGTGGTAACTGACGCCACCTAGGATGTTCGCGGGTGGGCGTGGTCTACGACGCGTCGATCTGCGGTGGGGGTAGTCAGTATGGGCGGAGCCTGTCCGCGGCCCACTGCGAACCTATCCGTTTTACGTACGAGCGACGTCTGGTGAAGTATTAACGTATGATCACTACGGGCGACTTGATTTTACGCATTAAATGGTGGCGTTTCGCTTTTACCAAGAGAGAGTTCTGGATTTCATCAATTTATCTGATATTTTCGTTGTTTGGCGTTTTGGTGCTCTCTCGTCGGCTTCAATTGTTTTTCGTCGTTTTGTCGTTGTTTTGTGTGAGTTTGTGCATGAGTGTGCGTTGATGTTTGTGTGTGTGTGTGTACGTGTCTGTGTGTCGATCGTTTTCGTTTTGGGCGCGCTTTTAGCCGAGTTTGCGGGTCTTTGTTGATGGGATCTTTTGTTTTTTTTCCCTGCCGTTAGATATGTTTTTTGCGTTAGTCCTTTGTTGTTCTCCGGTTTTATTTTATTTATTTCCTAATTGATTTGTGTTTTTCTCTTTTCTTCTGTTTTTTTTTTTGTATTTGATATGATGAATGAATCTGTATAGGTATGTACTTCGTGTTTGATGTAATTTATATTCTTTTAAATTCTTGCAAGCATATAATAACTAGGAATCGGTAGTTAGCGGTACACTGACAGTATTTGTATGTTATAAATAGTAATAATATAACTATTTATAATATTATAATTCTGCCAATGTATCCTTGACCTCCGATCCCAAATATATGAACAAAATTGTAGGGTATTTAATTTTTAAGCGTATATTGTAATATGCCACGAAAACTTTACATTTATTTATTCCCTATATTATAAATTAAACTACATTAAAATTAATATTATTGTTAAGTGGACAGATAAGCTCAAATATTCTTTCAATTTTTATATTTCAATTTAAAACTTGGTTAAAATTAAATTGAAATTCTCTTAGTTGCATTGATTATATACTTTTTTGGTTTTTTTGTTTTTTTATACTGCAAATAATAATTAAATAACTTAAATTTAATTTTATGTTTGATAAATTAATAACCCTAATGTATTTCCAGTGTATTATAGGTAAATCATTTCATATTATCCACAAAATCATCTTAATTATTAATATCTAGTTAATATTTATAAATAATATTTAATAAATCATAATCTATTTTGAACGTATTATGATTATTGTTGGTTGTTAGGGTAAGATGGAGATATTAAACAAAAATATTAAGTTATATATATTTATTTAACATTTACAGATTGACCATTTGCATTTTAGTTAATTTTTCGTTTTACAATGTATGCCCCTGCTTGTTTAATATAATTGTCAAACTTTACATGATAATATCTTAAGCTAAATTTCAAGAGTTTTTCAGCAATAATTTTAAAAATATCGACACAAACTAATCAACTTCAGCAAAATTTGAATTTCAAATTATAAATTATTAATGCTATCTTAACATATTGATAATGTTGCAGTTTCATATAAACATGATCATATGATTATAAACGATGATGATTTTGTAAATTAAATATTTGAATATGGATTTGGCGGTAGAACAAATGAAGAAAGACGTTTCTCACTTGCCAATTAAATAATATGAACATTTCTAAATCGCAATACGTAAATCTATTATGATTGAATCGGTTTGGCAACCGACATGCGCCAATAAATTAAAATGGCGCCAAATTTGAAATGATAAATTTTATCTGTCAAGTAATGCAAAGTACAAAAGATATTGCACTTTTGTTATAAACATACACAGAAATAAGGAAGATATCCAAGAAGCTGTCAGATTGAAATCAATATGGCCGCCTGTAGCCATGCTATAAATATTCCCATATGAAATATTTAAACAAACCTTTAAAAACAAAGAGGTCAGAAATGAATGCAGGTAATAATTAAAACGATTCACCCTTTGCTTAGTAAAACTCATTCTTTAGAGTTACATAATTATAAGGCTAATGATATGGAGATTTTCATAATTTATTGCTGTATAACACAATACACAATATAATACAACAATTAATTTGCCAACACAGTGTAATGGAACAAGCATTTTACAATGCAATTAAAATAAAAACAAAACTGCCCCAAAGTTGGGCGACATAATGTAAAGGAACAGCCCTAAAGTTTAATTTAATAAAATTGTAGAGTTTAAATCTAAAATAAAATTTAAATAACTTGCTTTGCCGGCTAAACTCAAATCAGATGATCTCAGGGCGATTCGGATTAATAAGAAATGATTAAGTAAACGGTGATCCTAAACATTAATTATCCTTAATAAAAAAATACCATTATAAAACTTTAAGCAATTCGTATATTCAAAACCAATGAATTATATATATAACTACTTTTTACATATAACAAAAGAAATAAAATATATTTAAAGACAATTTTGATACATTTTTACAAATAATTAATGGCCATAGATTTCTTATGTATATTATTCGACGTAGTCTAACATAAACAACGGATGCCCGAATTTACTACGTCGGCTGGTTTTGTGTACTATTATATAAATACACAACAATATTAATACAGATCAAATTAGGTACATTCTCCTTCATAGAACGGAGATGATATGTACTTATCAACTTTATTATGTGAACTCAATTTAAAATTTATTTCATAATTATTTCATAATCTTTAACTCTTCCTTATCTACAATATTTTCATTTACAATAATCTTTTAAAAATACCTTATAATAATAAAGCTTCTTTCTTCGCTCTTCGGCGATTTGTATCCTCAGCAAACTCCTCTTTGCTTGGCGTTGTCATCAACGGAATTTCCTTAGTAGTCACGATCCTGACGTGACGAATCTTCTTGCTCTGCTTACTGGAGCACAATATATTTTTTATAAACTTTTAACACTGAGCACATTTACTCTCTAAGTCCTACTTGAATCATTATTTTTCAAATAACAATTCTTATGATTGTTATCGAATTTATTATAGGAGTTTTAGGTTCCCCTTTTTATAGAACATTTAATGTATATTACTTCAACTTTTTGCTAGTCGGGGTTTGACGACTTCTTTATGAAGCCAGCCAGTCAAAACCCTCCGACGTTGGAGTTAACTTTCCGACTCGAATCAAGTCTAGCGGTCGACTCTCTCGTTTTTAGCGCGTGTTTCTATTTTATATAAAAGTGTCTGTGGTTCCCCTGTCTCTATATAGTTCGGTGATTTCCACTTAAGTTTCCCATACACACTCTTTTACGTAGGCGAATGTTTATCACAACTGTAGCGTTTATTTCACTGTTGTAAACATTCGGCGACATGGTTCTTAGAACTAAATACACACTAAGCTTATGACTAATATTTACTTAATAATACCATAACATATTCATTGATTTTAAATATTATTTCTCTTCAACATATTAATAACAGAATATACTTAATTAAATCCTAAAAAAATAAAATTATAAAATTAATAACTGAAATGGTCTGTACCATTACAACAGTAACCTCATCACATTATATAAAGTTGATTACCGACCCTTGACGAACCGAGAAGCAAAAAATAAAATTTGATGTTTCTTTCATGGCACTTTTTAAGTTGTTTAATTTGAAATGTCGATTGTTACGATTATATTTCATTCAAATAAAGGTGCTACGAGTTGGAGCGTTTTTTTTTTTGTGGAGACTTGGTATGTATATAGTATATACACATATCAAAATTGAACCTACATACAGATACATAAGAATTAGTTAGTACCATTCTATTTTCAATACGTTTACAATTAATTCTTGTTTCATATAGTAGGTAATGTACACATCTTTGCAACATATTTCTTCTAAAAATTATTATATTTCCTGCATTAAATAGAAATGATCAGAAATAATTAGTTATGATGTAATGTCGACTGTTCCAAGTGAAAAGTGTTTTACAGAAGCAGTTTACGTAGATTTTGAGATCAACGTAAAAGGTTCAACAGATTCAATAAATAATACTAATAAGTTTGTCTTTATATCCTGCTGTAATGTTTCTATTTTCTCTTTTCGTAAGTATATAACACAAATATTCGCGTTCGTTTCAAAATGACACGACACTGTTCCTTATCTGTAAAAATCGCTTTTAAAAAATGTATCCTAAAATAGACAATTAATCTAAAACCACATACAAGAGGCTAGATACTAGATTAATGAATAATTTGTGTATCTATACATATATCTAAAAATTCATATTTGTTAGTAGAAGTCACTTATTCTAGACAACTACTTCTTCACTTAATTACCTTATGACGTTTATTTTAATTTTCATCCAAATAATTCAACTTTGTCAACAATGTTTGCCTACTAAACAGAATAGCTAATTATTAAATAAAATATAGATATAGAGAAGTAATATTTAATAACACTAATTGTTATATTCAATTTGTAACTCTCTCATGTAATAGTATTTAGGTACTAGTGACAATTTTATACATTTAGATATTAATTAGTTAGTTTAATTTCATTGTTCTGAAGTTGTTCCGGTCGATGGAGTTTGATTCATCGTCTTTAGTTCCTACTTTGGCCGTGTCTTTTGCCAAAACGATTCAACCATACTGGCATCAACACATGTGCATTTTTTGGTACAGTTATTCAAATATTATTATTTTCTCAGAAGAAAATCATTAGCTCCAGTTTATAGGGTTGACGTAAAATTTAATCAGATTTTGAGAGATAGGTTGTATGCTTAATGGTGCCATTCTGAAACTTATGGGAAGGCTTACGATTATTGTAAGCTACGAGAAATACGTCAGCAATGTAACCAAGCAACTAAAATGACAATTCGCGATTTTTTTTATATAACCTTTATGTTTAACGTGTAAACAGCCATATCATCTCGTAAATATATACCAAAATATTTCAATTTAAAATTTTAACTATTAAAAAAGTTGTTTGAAATATAATAAATAAAGAAAATGTACGGAAAATTTTGTAATGTCAAGACATGGTATAAATATATGTTTATACTATGCCCAAGATAGCACGAAGCACGTTGGAAAATTGCAGCAAGAACTGCTACCATTAAGAGAGTTTAAAAGGACGTAGTATCATAGTAGTGTACAGTGAATTTGCAGATAAATGTCTTTTCAGGCACATCTATGGATGATGAAATGTGATTTTTCTATGAAGCCAACAAGGACAGGTATTCCTATAAAGTGGACATTGTTTTCTTATAAGAGTACCTAAACACAAAAAAATACATAAACCCAGCAGACAATATCCATACAAAAGCATGTGAAATCTGACAAATTAAATGTTCGAAAAAGCCTATAATGGTTTCGTGTTTACTATAACTTCACAATTTAAAGTTGACTTTTTCATAAAATTTTCTAATGATAAAACTACATCAAATTATGAGGATGTTAAACTTTATATTATGTTGAAAAAGATAGGAGGAAATTTAGGGGAAAGTCGCCTAAATTGGACCATTTATTTTTAAGAATATTCTTAAGCCAACGTATTGAGAAAAGATGGATTTCAATATTATAGAATGCTAAAGTGTACTCTTTAAATTATCTATAGAAAAATTCGTGATTCTATAAAATAAATTTTATATGGAAAAAAAAATTTATAAATGCAAACAAAGGTCCAATTTAGGAAACCGATCCCCTAATTTGGACCATTGGCTTCCTAAATTGGACCACAGTGTTTTATCACAAATACTGATATACCGTATGTGTCTATTTTCATTAGCTATAGGGATTCAATGTTTACATGCGATTTATACGTATACAAATAATACGAGGCAACGTGTGTCTCCCGGCAACAATCGACATCACAGCGACTTTCTCCGATCTTGCCACTTCTACATTAAATGTTTAGCTGCGAACACGTTCCGAGATATAGTCTGCAATAAAATCCGTCATCATCAAATGGCCGGCGCGATCTAGTTGTTTATTATTATTTTCAGAATCCTTCTTTATTTACCTTATTTTTAATTTTATTAGAATTACGCTTTTGTTTGTGTCTGCATTTACTGAAAGGAAAAAGAAAAATCCTTGCAAGGCGTAAATATTATTTCTAAGCGCAGTACAAACATCCAAGTCAATAGTCCAACAGCTACTGCTAACTTGAGCTTGTATCGGTCGCGCTCGCATTGAAGAGAAAAGTAGGGGGTGCCATGTTATCACGTATTGCATGAATTAATCGCCTATGGCTAATGAAAATTGACACGTGCTGTATATGGAACGGAAAATAAACCTTCTATAACTTGGAAAAGTAAAAAAATATTATTTTATTTACAAAAAAATTACATCTCGCAATATTTGCAATAAAATTGTTTAACTCTTGCAGAAACATTTACACATATTGCATGGTACCATTTTTTGCATGTCATGCATTGTATCATTTCTATCAGTCAAATAAGGAAACCCGTGGTGGTCCAACTTTGGAAACCTGTATACGTTACTAGTTTCGGGGCTCTAATTTTATGTGGGAAACCTGAATTTTGAGGTTAAGTTGCTGAATGTTACATTAATATCTTACAGAAACAAAGTAGTTACACAAAAAAGATCTACCACGTACCTATTAAGATCCTAGCTGAACGGTAAGTTTATGTAATTTTACATCAGCCACTTCGATTTTCTAAAATCGACAATAATTTGCTAGAACTTGTCACAATTGTCAACTACAGCGATACTTAAAGCTATTACTTGTAGTAGTGTTGAATATTACCGTTAGATGGCAGCATTCAACATTTGGTTGTTTGTAAATGATGTGGTTCAATTTAGGAGTCGGTCCAATATAGGCGACTTTCCCCTACCTGTTTAGTCAATGACTTTCTTTATTCGTAAGTCAAACCACAAAGATTTTATCAATATGTAACTATATTGAACGATTAACCCTTTCAAACCCCATGTCCATGTGCGTGTACATTGTTTTTTATATTTTTTTGTTTAACGAGAAATAAAGATTATTCATTTGGAGCCTAATGTACACCTCCAGGTACATTGTGGTTAACGATTTTTGATGCTACTAGCGCCATCTGTGAGATGTTAGAGTATTTAGTGAGTTTGCTGGTAAAGTAGTTTCACTGAGCAGGGCAGAGTGGAGGTAAGTCATATATTTTATACTATTTTGTACATTACGTCGCTTTTGGAGTCTGAAAAAAATTAGTAACATTTAGAAGGACCATTGAGGTGTCAGAGTATAATAAAAACTACTAGAAAAATGTTATAATTTTTTGTGGAGCATCTTCTAAATGTTTGTACATGGCCATGTACATTTGGTCTGAACTCACAAGCCCATTTGTCCACGCTCATGTACATCCGGTCTGACTTTTAATTTTCTATATTTTTTCAGAATACAAATAAAAATGAATAAATTGAGAAAAAACTATTGTCTTGCTAACCCCCAACATGTCCAGGAACTACTAGAAGTAGTAGAAAATGGAGATTTATCAGATATAGGCGAAATCGAAGGAGATAGTGACAGTGGAGAAGAACTAATTGATGAGTCTGCTGAAGATGCTCCATTTCGCTTGGGAAGTGATGAAATCACTCCAGCACAAGCTGAAGAGCCTGAGGATGACCTCAACCATGAGGAAGATCAAGAAGAAGCATTAGATTCAGAAGAGGAAGAAGAGATCGCACCGCAAGACAAAAGGCACAAAAAAAACCGAATTACCGTAGTCTGGAAGCGTCAGTCTTTTACATCTCCAACTATTCCTTTACCTCCACCTATTCCAGTTTCAAATGCAGAGCCTCTTTCTCCAATAGAATATTTTTCGCGATATATAAACGATGATCTGTTTGAGCAGATGGCATTCTTTACTAATCTATATGCCGCACAAAATGGGAGAAATATGAGAGCTGCAGATAAGCACGAAATGCAAATATTGTTTGCACTCCACATTGCAATTGGATGTTTGAGAAAGTTTGCGAGACTTAGAATGTACTGGGAGAAAGTGCTAGGTATTGGGTTATTTTTGGAAAATATGAGCCGCGATAGGTTTTTTCAATTACGATCTTGTCTTCATTTGGTAAACAATTTAGAGCGACCAGCTACTTGCCAAGATAAATTGTATAAAGTCCGTCCTATAATTGAAGCGGTAAGAAAAAGATGTTTGGAGTTGGAGCTAGAAGATGAATTTTGTACCGCTGTAGATATCAATTCCAAATTTTGTATTTACGTGTATAATCTGCCTCTTGAGATCTGATTCGTTTTTCAGTAAAATCGGTAAACCGGAAGTAGTATTTTACTTCAGTGAAAAAATCGAATTTTGCAAATATTTCGTCAACTACTAAGTTTAAACAAATTTATAGAGAATTCATATGTACTTAAAATTAAAATTGAGAACCATTTTCCGGTAGTAATTTCGAAAAACTTTTTAAAGTTTTTCGAAATTACTACCGGAAGTAGGTCTTTTATTCTTATCGAAAATCAGTTTTTTGCCAATATTTTGCAAGTCATGCTTTTTAGACAGGTACACTACGAATATAAAAGTATTTAGAACTTAATTTCCAATATCTCTTGTATAAAAAAAATTTCAAAATTCGGACCGGAACTATATCACTTTTACTCTTACCTAATAACGATTTTTTGCAAATATGTCGTAAATTATGCATTCTATATATATTTATTAAGAGTACAAAAGTATTTAGAATTAGATTTGCAATATTTTCTGTATACATGAAATTTCAAAATTCGGACCGCAAGTAGTACTTTTATTCTTAGCGAGTAGCACTTTTTTTCGAATATCTTGCAAAGTATGCATTCTATAGCGATTTATTAAGAGAATGAAAGTACATGGAATAGGATTTTGAATAAGTTCTGTATAAAAAAATTCTTAAAATTGTATAGTTTGAAACGCTCATATGTATAAGAAAGTCGTGTGGTGGCCACACCTCATTTTTTTATCAATGCCATCTTGATTTTATTGATATGAATTGCTGTACAAAATAGTGGATAATTGCCGCAACTTTCATTTTTTATCAATAATGAATGAAAGCTTTCTTTTTTAAAATAACTCCCTCTTTCAATATATGTAAAAATATACTGAGTGTTTCATTAAAAAAAAAGTAACTTTTGTAAATAGCGCGAAAATTAGAAGTTCAACTGTCTCTTCGGTTCTACCATCATTGTCTACGATAAAAATACTACTACTTTGTTAATTTAACCGATACTGTAGCTTCGTTAATAACAAAGTTAGCCATAGTGCCGACTTAATTTATAACACCCTCTATATGCAAATAAATGAGACTCCAATAAAAGGCATTCACATAGTAAAGTAAACAAACTTATACATACATACATATTTCATTTTAAAGTATACATCGACTGATGGACAATTATTATTTCCTTATTATTTTATACATAATCTATATTGTGACACTAAAGTGTGGCAAATTTCTTGAACATCATGAGTATGTTTAGTTTACTACTGTAAATGCACTGAATTTGTTAAATTTATATGGTAAATTTAATATTGTATGAAATACTTTCAACAGGTTTTCAATATAATCTAAGATTTTGCAATAAATCGTTTACATAAATTTCACTGTATACATCCTATTTCAATATGTACATTATTTTCATGCTTAGGATTTGATTCATAAGCCAACCCATTCGCTTTAAATTGGTTGTAAACACTTTTATCCACATTAAAGAAGCAAGTGCATGCTTGTCTCTTTGTGATGTATTCTTCCAATTTCCAAATAATTATTTTTCTGGTTTTGAAATTAAAGAATATGATCTTATACCTAAATATTGTTAAGACCTGTAACAAAAAAAATATAGGTAGGTATATGTATATCACGTAATCTTCAAATATATTATTTTGATGATTACGTTTATCCAGTACCTGAACTCCTGAACTTTTGCTTAAAATTTCTGTTAGGGATTTACATGATCGATTAACTGCTTTCGTAAAATGCGCATATAATTTCTGGAATAAAATATAAATAAATATTACACTCTATACACATATTTACATAGACGATTCCCTGCCTGTTGTGATCTACATCTAACAATAATGCTAGAAAGTCATATCCATATTTGCAAACAAGAACGATAATAAATATAAAATATAACCTACAAAATTTGTATATACGCTTCTAATAACACTTCTACGTCACTAACCGTAAAAATTCCGAAAATCGTCATCGAAACGTCATTTCGTTGCTAAGTACCGTAACCTTCCGATAACTGTAGCTTACGAGAGGGTTTCAGAATCGCACCATAAATATAAGATTTGATATTAATTTCGTTATCACGATGGACATCTGCAAACATCTTAAGGTATTAAATTTGCATAATCAAAAAAGGTGTTACCCTCGGTCCCAAGTCTGAAATTTGTTCCAAATTCAGCTTTAAATTCTGTCTTATGTTTAATTTGGGAGATATTTGCAAACAATCTGCTTTTCCATGAGAGCAAAAGTGTTGCTAATTCAGGTTTGCCGTATGAAATTCTTTTTATACAGAAATTGTTCCAAATTAAGCTCCATATACTTTAAAAATCTTATTAGGTATATGTATCTAATAGATGAAACTTATATAACAATACAATATATACAATATATTTGCAAATAAAACGGTGTCTCGATAAAAGTGAAGGACCTACTTCCAGAATTCTGGAAAACCTTTTTACTGATCTCGTTCTGAAATTTACTTCCGAGTACTTTTTATTCTTTAGAAATTTGTCCATATTCAGTAGTCAACGAAACACTTGTAAAATTTGACTTTTTCATGAAAATACTGTTGCCTGTTAACGATTTCACTTCAGACCTTATGTAGACAATACTTGTTATCTCATATGTAAGATTTGATATTGTTAACTTTAGCTGTTTAGCAGTTATCGTGGTCACACACAGAGAGAAAGAGAAACAGACACACACAGTTATATCAGACGACTTTAAAACGTGGACATCTGCAAAAATCTCTAGGTCAATAATTTTCATAATCACAATACTTTCTCAGACTACGTATAAGAAAGTAAAAGTAATAGAGCATATACATAGAATAATAATGATAGTTTATTCACTTTTATTTGTCGAACATTTTACATGTTAAAATGTTCTATCTACAAATTAATGGAATGTAGCTTAAACATTTATATTTCATATAGAACAATTTAAATTAAATATTTAGATAAATTGTGATGGATAAAAGGCAGTTTCAATATTATTTTGAATTATTAAAATTCGTAATTGGAAAAATTGTTTCATGCATGCATGGGTATATATATTAAACTCAAAATGATTGTTATAGCAATAATAGTAAAAATGTTAATTTATTCAAATAATTAATTTGAATTACATAAAAATCTAAGGTCCATTACATTAATTCGATGCCAAATAAAAGCGAACATATCAATAAAATTTTCAACAAATTAAAGTTAATATTTATTACTTTTGAGCCGTCCCCTTACAGACAGGTATTGGGAAAATATGTAAATAGATCCGTTTTATATATATAAAATATAAATATCAGTGTTATTTTGCATGAAAATTGCTGGCTGCAATGTGTTAAATTGATGGGAGTACTTTAGTTATTAGATGTTTTTAAAAAATAATATCCAACGTTTTACGAGCGTATACTGTTCAAACGTTGTCAAGTTGTCAAAGCGTATTTCACTTTATATTAGATATGTGCAGCATGTATACGTATACATATATGAATAGATAACTTGTTTTATGCAGTAAAATAAGAGCTTTTATAAAATGTTCGGCCTATTATATTTTTTATACTTGATAAGCGGCCGGTATAATTGCGTCCAACCTGTCACAGTTAATAGTGGTAATATATTAATATAAGACAACTGCTGGCAATTTAATATATCGCATATTGCATTGCATAATATTAAATGACACCTTCGATTTTTCTTTTCCTCAACGAATAATGTGAATATTAATGTGTATAGGTGAATATATGAAAGTTTAATGAAAAATATGTCAGTCAATTCGCAGTTATCGTGTATATGCGTTATAATAGGGTAGTACATAATAATATATTGAAGTTAAGTAAGTTTGTAGACATTCAAAGTAGAACTTACTGAAATTTAGTAAAAATTACTTACTTTGAGAGTGATTTTTATTATCAAATATAATAAAAATTATAATAGAAGCTTTATTTTCATAAAAAGAATACAACTTGAACGACAGTTATAAGCAGACAGAGAATTAAAAAACTGAAAAAAACGAAAAAAACGAAAAAAACTATGCTGGAAGCCCTTTCTATGTCGTAATCCATTGCGATTTAAGATAAAATAAAACACTTAAAAATGCAAGAAGTGTTAATAATAAAATTTATGATAATAATCTAGCTATACCAAAGGCTTACAAAGGTAATACTTCTGTTATTTTAATTAAAATAGAATATGAAAGCAAGATCAGAAATTTCTTAATAGACAACGCAGTCGTAGGATTGAAAACTGATTTTATCAAACACTATCAGAAGGATATTAAAAATTGTATCAATACAAACTTATGAATACGGATATGATGTTCCAAGACATATGCCTTTTAGGGCCGATTGTATACAAATAGAAGTTCAGCTGAAGCTTACCTGATCTGAGGTTCAGCTGAACTCGAGGTTAACTTTTTGAGACCGAGTTTGGCTAAACTGTTGAGTGCAATCTTTTCATATGGTTAGTAGCCATCCGCGCATGCGTATGTTATACTTTACGGTGACAGTTGACATAGAAGCAAAGCTAATCTAAATTTCAGTAAACTGAAGCCTAGCGGTAAGTAACATTTGTTGATGTTTATTTTGGTTATCACTTCATTATAAACAAAATATTTATTGAAATATTTCGATAGGTAGTTCAAATACAAGTTTTTGGTGACGGTCTATTAGGTACTAGGTAGCTGGTTAAAATGAGTGCGAAAAAAAGAGCAGCTTATTTTAGCGCCAAAGAAAAAACGTTGCTGGTTAAGTTAGCGAAGAAATATAAACACGTTTTAGAATGTCAACAAACGAACATGAAAAGCCATAGTGCTAAAGCTGATACTTGGGTAAATATTGAGGCTGAATTTAACAGTATTTCTGAAAAGCGATATCTTCTCGTAAACTCTACATCATTCCATTTTAGAAATTGATTTTCACGAGGATGAAATTCTTTGCGGGCTCGCTGTCTTTCTATAACATCTACCAGTTACAACATTTCCTCATCATCTGTATCCATAAATCTTTCCATAACTATTCTTTTTTTGCAACAGTACTTATTTGAAAATAAAACGAGAAATCATCACAATAATATTCACACCTACCATAAAGACGCACATCAAAAAAGTAAGGTTAGTTACGTCAAACCCAGTTGAACCCAAGCTTAAACCACCAAGTTTGCGGGTCATTATATGTATATACTGTATGACATGGAAACTGCAACACCAAGAAGGGGTGCGGATTTTTTGACCAAACTTGATAGAAAAAAAACAAAAGACTAACACAATTTAACATAATTTTTATTAATAATGTGTTGAACCGCCCCTATTAGTGTCACACTCCCTCACTCTTCGTGGCATTGATTCGACTAGGTGGTCGATATCCTCTTGGGGTATGGTGTCCCAAGCAACCTGTAATTCATGCCGGAGAGCTATTAGTGTCTGCGGGGGATTGGCTAAATTCATAAGTTTTCGTCCCATAAAGTCCCACACATGTTCTATTGGCGAGAGGTCGGGGGATTTGGGTGGCCATGGCAAGATATTGACATGAGCCTCTTCCAAGCGATTTATAGAAATTCTCGCTACGTGGGGAGGGGCATTATCCTGCTGGAAAAGTGGGTCTTCGAGCGTTTGAAGATATGGTAGAATATGGGGTTCTACCACCTCATCAATGTAACGCTGGGCGTTCATGGTGGTTTGGACGAACACCAATTGAGACCTACGCCCATATGCTATAGCACCCCATACCATAACACCCACTGCTCGATGCACATGCCTTTCAACGGAAAACTGAATATCACGATGTTCCCCACGTCTTCGTCTGACCCTCAATCGGCCATCATGCATCCCTAGACAAAATCGAGATTCATCACTGAATACCACCCTGTGCCACTCCACGTTCCAGTGCAGTCGCAATCTACACCACTCCAAACGTTGCTGTCGGTGTTGAGCCGTAAGTGGTAACACAAGATGTGGACGATAAGATTGTAAGCCGAAACCCCTAATTCGACAATAAACGGTTCGAAGGGTTACAGGGCGACCAATATTACCTAACCACACGTCAGCAATTGATCTGGTACTGGAAAACCTGTCTCTTAGTGCCATTAAGCGAAGGCGGCGGTCCTGTATCTCATTAGTTCTTCTTCGGCCTCCGGTTCCTCTTTGGCGTCTTTCCTGACCTTCCCTAGTCCATGATTGATAACAGCGCATAATGGTGGATTGGTTCCGGTTAAGGCGATTTGCAATTTCCCTGTATGAAAAACCACCTTCTCGCAAACCAACAATTCGACATCTGTCGAATTCGCTTAATTGGCGATAATTTCCACGTTGCCGCACTCTAGGCATAATAAAACTCTTTAAACACGTTAAACAAAGGTATAATAAGACAAAACCGTTGAAATTAATTTCAAACAAACAATTAATACACCACACATTAATGTCAGCGAAAACTGAATGAAGTGTCAGATGTGTCATGACCACTTGATCTATCGCAACAAAATTTTAATCAATTATTGCTTTTGACTAGTTATACGTTTCTACCAAGTTTGGTCAAAAAATTCGCACCCATTCTTGGTGTTGCACTTTCCATGTCATGCAGCATATATATAAAAGCAGTTTCATTTATCGCGGTAAATGTAGGGGACGTGGAAGGGCGGGCTTTTGTGCCGACAGTTTTTTAGTGAAATCGTAATCACTGTATGTGACGGGCTGAGCTGTTGTTCACTTTTATTAGTTACGTGTGTTCTATTGCATAAATAAAAACTTTATGTACTTTAAATATGCCCCTATTACAACGTTAGATGATGAACGATCGTTTTTAATGTATAACGTATTTTCTATGACAGGCAATTATTAACACCTGAGCATATGAAACAATTAATGGTGATTTACTTTCATTTGAACTTTCAACTTAAACATTAAATATTCAGCATGTGTGATATGCAATATTGCTTCTAGATGTATTTACGATTGCTTGGTACTCGTTTTTCTATACATTTGTTGATTCGCATGTGAAAAATTTCCGCGACACGTTCCTGGAATTGACGTCATATAAACCTGACTTCCGATTGATGATGCATATAAGGAAAGGTTTATTCACAAATCAACACAAACATTAAACATTACACAAAGTTCTAGTTAACAATTGATTCAAATAATTTTCATTAAATACAAGAAGATTAATTGAAAATGAATATTTTATAAGTTTAATATTAAACATTAATAGAAAGGCCTATTTAACGTGAAAATTAGCTAGTATTTAGTTAAATACGAAAACGAAATACTAAGATGAATGCAATCAATACAACCCAAAAGAAAACCTTTGTAGATTTATAATCTAAAATTATTATTAATTATTATCTTCTTTCCATTACCCAGTTCATCGCGACTGGCATCGATAATGGGTCTCAAACTGACGTGTTGTACACCGACTTTTCTAAAGCTTTTGACCGGTTGAATCATGACATCTTGTTGGGTAAGCTATCGACGATTGGGATCTCACAGAACCTTCTTTTATTTTTTAATTCTTATTTTGCACAGCGTACACAATTTGTTTTATTTGATAGTTTTCGATCTCACAACATCACTGCAACATCAGGAGTACCACAGGGGTCTATATTGGGTCCATTATTTTTTAACATTTATATTAATGATATCACTGCGTCTTTAGATACAGGGCACCTGTTGTATGCAGATGATCTCAAAATATTCGCATACGTTAACAATCGTGATGACTGTTTAAAATTGCAGGCGAACCTCGACAAGGTATGTGAATGGTGTCTAATTAATGATCTACCCCTGAATATTGATAAATGTTCCGTCATGTCATATACGACAAAGACTGACTCCCATATTTACGATTACAATGTTAACGATTCAGTTCTCCATAGGCCTGACACTCTCTGTGATCTTGGTGTCTCCTTTGATTGCAAGCTATCATTTAAAAATCATATAGCGTCCATAAGTTCGCAAGCTCTGAAAAGTCTTGGTTTCATTATTCGGCATACGAAGGAGTTCAATAACTGTTCAACGTTATCCAAGTTATATTTTGCATTTGTTCGGTCGAGATTGGAATATGCTTCTTTAGTGTGGAATCCATTCTATGACATACACTCTAATGCCCTGGAAAACGTTCAGCGTCGTTTTCTGAAATATTTATACTTTAAAGTTGATGGCCAATATCCTGTCATTGGTGTGGCACAGAGGGAAATGTTACAACGTTTTTTTATGGACTCACTGAAGTACAGACGCACTGTTATGTCCTTACTTTTTTTATCTAATACATTTAAAAGCAGAATTGATTGCCCCGAAATTCTTGCACAACTGCCTTTATTTATTCCTCGGGCAGCTTCGCGGTTAACTTTTACTTTTTACTTTCCTACACCGCGCACTAATATCCTTAGATATTCACCTTTGCACCACATGTGTAACATTTGTAATGAATACCCGTCTCTTGATATTTTTAATTGTAACATCCGGGATATTAGAGCTGTCGTTACTTTTTAGTACAACATATACATTTATTGTTATTATTACTTTTAGTTATTATTACCTTGTGTTTTTATGTCATGTGTTTTTCCTCTTATTTTAATATCATGTTTGTTATAATGTTTTGTGTCCCTAATCCGTAATTAGACATATGTCTGTGGATTAGTGTATTAAATAAATAAATAAATAAATAAATAAATAAATTACATACTTAAACAAATATTGTAGTATATTAAAAAACGAGTGTCATAAGACACGTCTTATTGCACGAGCTCAACTTTAGGACATGATGAGCACAGCGAGGAGTGTCGTAATGGACGAGAGTATGACACGAGTTATTTGTTATTTTTTTCTAATCTGCCCCTTTTTGTCATTTTTTTTTATAAAAATAATAGGGATTTCAAAATGTGGTAATTCTTCTGGTGGTTGGAAATATGTTATGACATTAAACGTAAATTCAAAATTTGAATTTAGCGGGATTTCTCGTATATATGCAGTATTTGATACTTCCTAAATTTAATATAAAATGAGTGCAAATATTTCATGTACCTACACCACCTGAATTAAAAAAATTGCTGAAAATGACGTGAATAATTTACTTCCCACTAAATCTCGTAGCAAATATGAGAAGCAGTATATGAAATTTGAAGAATGGTGTAAAGAAAAAGAACTTTGTATTATATCAGAAAACGTTTTAATTGCGTATTTTCAATTAAACGCACTGAATTTTAACCATCTACTTTATGGACAATTTATACTATGCTGAGGTCTTGCTTAACTATAATATAAATAAGGATGTAGATATATTGCAGTATAAACACACCACTAGTAGGACGCTTCTTTAGTGTGGAACTTATAAACACGGCTTCCCAGAGGAGCCCGCGATACATAGTCGTAGATCGCAGTATAATAAATTACAGGCTTTCCTGAATCGATTATCTCAAGGTTGCCTAACAAAAAAATCAAAAATTTTAGAAGAAATAAGATGAAATTTATACAAGAAGCAGATAACAAAATATATTTGGCAATAAAAGTGTAAATGCATTTTTCACATCCATCGCAGCTTTGCATATACTGATATTAATTTCTAGATAGTCTTGATAATAGGTTACAAAGCAACTTGTAAACGAGAGGAGCTGACCAATATTCCGAGATTCTTCGTAAAAACAGATACAATGAGGATCGATTTAATTAAGAATTATTATAACTTACGGCCTATTATTACTAGTCATAGGCGATTTTTATTGACTTATCGTAATGGTCAGTGTCCAATGGGTGTTAATATTATAGGCAAAATACCGAAGGAGATTGTGAGTTTTTTTTAAATTGCCAAATCCAAAATTCTTTATGGGGCATTGTTTTAGAAGATCTAGTGCAACACATTTGGAAAATCATGGTGGTGATTAGTTAACGTTGAAAAGTCATGGGGGCTGGAAGTCCTCAGCAGTTGCTGAGAGTTTATGTTGGACCCTCCTTAAAGAAAAATTAAAATATCACATAAGCTTGGATCCCAAACTAATACAAACATTCGGGGATGTTCAAACGGAATCACTACAATTGATGGAAATAGCAGTTTTCATCAAAATACTCGATCAACAAGTACGAGTAATTTGCTTGGTGTTACTGTAAATGCCCAAGATACATATACATCTCATATATCTATCAATGTATACAGTAACTGTACACTTGAAAAACATAATTCAAAATAAAATATTTGAATAGATTCTTGTTCAAGAATGGATCGTTGCAACTTTATTTCATTTATTTTGCCCATAGTGATATATATTTCTAAAATTTGAACACAGTCTGCACAAATTATTGTAGTGGCAAAATATTTTACTTTGTTTCCTTTTTTATACATATATATAAAAATATAGATCGCATTTTGATTTTTGGACAGTAGAATTACAATTAATATACAAGTAACCACCCTCGAGAAATTAAATTGAAATAGATAATCTATAAGTTATAAACGCATCATTTTCGATGCGTTAAGGTGGCCGTTTAATAGAAAGAGAATCGTCCCATTGCTCTATCCTTTTCTAACCATTAGGCGTGTATTATGTGTCGCATACGTGACTGTATTTTAATTAGCCATCTGGTTGCCAGTAGCAGCGATATTATTTGTAAAACAAATTTATTGGATAAAAGATGCCAGTACTAACGCAACGTCTCTCTTAGATTGAACCAAATTATACAGAGACTAGCAGACCAGACCGTTGTTTTTTTTGTGTATGAGACAAAAAACAGAGTTTTTGTCTCATACACGATTTAATGGAATATGTGTCTATTTTGAAATCATTGATATTTACTCTAAATTGTAAAAATGCAAATTGCGTCCTTACAAGAATAATAGGAACATACTGTTACATATAATGTTTGTTTTGTAAATACCTATGTAGATCTGTCCTTTGTCTATTTGATTTAGATAATAAACAGGTATTTTTTAGTGATTATTGCATTTTTGAAAAAGGAATATATAGGCTGATTCAATTTTGATGGTCACCATGGGTATTTCTCTTATTATTTGGAATAGAGAGTAGGTTTGAGTTTGGCAAAGTTGGTAAATTTTGTGTTTTGTTATGTAACTTGAACATGTACCATGTCTTAGTGGGAAGAATTAGATTAGTAGATGAGAAGTAACACTTGAGCGCGAAATACATAGTTACCGAGTATGTTGTCAATTGTTAGTTTTTTCAAAATGTGTAATGAATACAAAAGTATTCAGAAGTAAGTTTGGAACAACTTTTGTATAAAAAAATCTACTTTCACATTTTGATTCTTATAGATAAATAGTTTTTTTATAGAAGTATCTCGCCAAGTATTTATTCAAATTTGACTAAAAAATGAACTGTTTATTTAAGAAACCCGTAAGTAGTGAACCTGTCAATGTAAGAAACACAAGGCCTATTGTGTGTGTAAAAGTAAGAAAAAGAGAAACAATCAATATGTTTCACATACCTATAACACTCTAATTAAATTGGTTAAATCTACATGTGTGCTCAGAAAGTAGTTTTGGATATTATAAAATGCCTCCTTTGTATTACTTTTGATACCGTATCAGCTATTAGAATGCCCGATTCAGTTGGAAAAAAATTTGAAAGACCACCCTAAAATTTATCCGACAGTGTGGATTTCCCACGTTCATAATAATTT
This sequence comes from Amphimallon solstitiale, assembly GCA_963170755.1. Classification (NCBI taxonomy): domain Eukaryota; kingdom Metazoa; phylum Arthropoda; class Insecta; order Coleoptera; family Scarabaeidae; genus Amphimallon; species Amphimallon solstitiale. The sequence continues at coordinate 101,695,659 of OY720677.1, read as the reverse complement.
ACTAAAATATAATTAAAAACGAGATCTGCAGAATATTGAATTACATTTCTTACATATGTAAGTAATTTTTATTACAGGATTGAAGAAAATAGATTAAAAATTTTGTATAGGTACCTAAATAACTTGCCTTATAATTAATACTACTGGTCGACCAGTGGCCGAAATTTGATCTTAATTCATTAAATTTTTAAGTTTGAGTTATTGAGGTTCTTTTGTCAAAAAGTATACTTGTATGACCATTGCATACATTTTTTTTCAATTTTCTATTACGTCAGCTGCGAGCGTGTAGAAATACGTCATTATGCATTAATTTTCGAGTTAATTAATTAATGTATTTGTTTGCAAAAAAAAAATTCTCTCACTGTTTGACCATGATAGCGGCCAAACGGTAAAAGTCATCAATACCGAAGTGTATATTTAGAAATATAATCTCCCTCGGAAATCTGATTATATTTTCAGTGAAATCGATAAATCGGGAGTAGTACTTCATTTCAGTGAAGAAAACAAATAATAGCAATATCTCGTCAATTACTAATTTTAGGCAAATATCTAAAGTATAACAAAGTGATCAAGAGTAAATTAGAAAACAATTTTATAAAAGAATTCCTACCGGAAGTAGGTGTTTACTCTGATCGTAAAACAGGTTTTTGCGAATATATCGCAAGTCATGCATTCTAGACAAACATATCGAGTGTATGAAAATATTGAAAGCTCAATTTTGAATATTTTTGTAATAAGAAATTTCCAAAATTCGAACTGAAAGTACCTAGCAATTTTATTCTAATCGAATATCAATTTTTTGAAAATATCTCGATAATTATGCATTTTATACAGTATAAAAGTATTTAAACATGGATTTGGAATATTTTTGTAAAAAAAAATTCAAAATTCGGACCGGAAATAACACTTTCGACAGTGACGGCTGGTGAGAACGATTTAGAGAAGCAATTAGACAGACAAGACTGATTCGTTTATTATCGGTGATATGTTCGGCTACTGGGAGTATATCAGCAATAATAAACGAATCAGTCTTGTCTATGTAATTGCGTCACCTAAACGAACTCAACAGTCTGCAACTGACCTTCACTCTTATCGAATAGCAGCTTTTTGAAATATCTCGCAAATTTGCCTTTTATATAAATTTCTTAAGGGTGGGCTTTCTCTAAGAAAAATTCTCGAACGGCGTATGTCGGGTTGCCTGAAATATATTGAATAATTTTACGGAGTTTGATATGCCTGTACCTTTTACACGATACAGGTATATGACCAGCAACATGAAGCAATGCCTGGTCAACTGGAAAGCAAATAAATTTGGGATATTTGTCTCTTGCATTTATTGCATGAAAATATTGGTGCATCTCCTTTGTTCGAAATTTGTTTTTGCTATTTCTGAATATTCTTTTGGCTTGTATTTATTTAGTTTTATTAAGACTCCCGTTTTATGTAATTTGTAATTATTTTAATGATATTTGCCTGAATTAATTAGACATTAAATCTTATTCTGCAATAAGTATATAATTTTATTACTATTATTTATGATTATTAATTATTTAAGTTGTATTTCATATTATTTCTCACTATGATTTGTATTTACTTTATATGTTGAGGCTTTGAAATATGAGTAATGTTTTAGAGAAAACTAAAATCTGATAAAAAAAATCTATTGTTACAACAGTGCCGGTGTTTCATATAAAATGCAAAAAATATTTATATTCTTCACAATCGACACTGATATTGTTAGTTAGCGAAAATAAATTATAAAAATTTCACGGGTACGTGGGTACGATACGAACTGTGCGGACTCCGAACTATATAATCATTGTTAGAAGACAATGTTAATATCACAACTTGAAATCGAATGTTATTGATATTATCATTTTTTTTATTTATATCTTGCCTGTTTAATTTTTTTTCAGTAAAGCTTCGGTAAAATTTTTAAATAACCGTTATGTGGCAGACAAACGTCAAACGCAATCCTTTCCGCACCACCTTAGAGGTAGAGTGCAAAGGGTGTTTTTTGTCATGGTATTTCCAGTAGGCCTAATTCATGTTTTTTACAACAAATTTTTTTTACAAAAGTATAGACGGTGTAGAAAATAAACAAGTATGGCCAAGTAGCGTTTTGTCTAAACGTATCACTATCAGTAGGTACATATTAATTCTCCAATTTGACGTTTCTAATTTCTCGATTTCTCAAAATACGAGGATCCATAATTTGAGATAATAAAGCGAGAAAATAAAATTCCTCTAACTTAATTACCATTTCTGGTCAGAGTTCTACATCTATGTGTATTGTCTCATACCAAGTATCCTTCTTTAGATCCTTGACAAAAGTAAGAAGCACAATCCGAGTGTTCACAAAAAATATATCTTGGTCCATTTATAATGTCACACTGCAATTTCACTATCTATAATTTGTTATTGTTAAGTTCGAACTTTTGTAATGTTCACTTGCTTTTGTCACGGCCGAATTGAATTTAAGTTTTTTTCAAACAGTCCCTAATTTTATTTATATAATTACGTAATATATGATTTCGGCACTCGATTTTTTCAATAATTTTTTGGAGACCGTAAGGGGCCGTTTCACTTAGTTTTCTAAGAACGATGCTATCATCGTCCCCTATTAATCTACCATAAATACACCGTGCATTTCACGAGAAACCTTCCGCAATAATTGTCGACTCCATGACTGTTGACGACGAAGACTAATTTTTGTAGCATATCTGATCTTTAGATTTACCAAATTTTGCACAAATTAATCAAAATTTGTTTTTTACGCCTACATACAATTTTATTTTTCGTTCGCCATCCAATAATTGCTGCCACTCCTGATAAACCGCTGCAATTAAACTTATAAGCTCGTTTGGCCCATGCTCTTTTACTGACTCACATATACAAAAAAAATCTAAAAAAACTGTCCTGGAGTCAAAATACAAAGTATAAATAAAATAAAAACATGAAGGCATAACAAATTCAGATATTAAAATAAATGCTTTTACCATCTAGAAAACTGAAAATTGTGTAACTTCCTGCCACTTAGTTTAAAGAGTCCGGCAAACTTCTAAGTTCGTATCTTATAAAGACATAAAGTTGTTTTTGCCAGATTTTAGTTTTCTACAAACATTAAATTGTTCATATTATTAAAAAGCTTCCTGCAACTTTATAATTAATAATAATAATGTATATTTATTGCCGAAGAAAACTACATTTCTGAAATGCCATAAAGCTGGAACCTTGTCCTTGAAAAATAAAATGCATTTTGAAAGTGAGAAGAATATTAACGAACAGAAAAAAATGTCTAACAAAGTAGACGCATCAATGTTATCACGTAATCAATCATAAATGAACACCGAAAAATATCTGAAATATATTACAATTTGCTTGTATATACCAACCGCATGTAGTTTCTTTTACAAATATGTTTAGTGTATACTTATTATTATAATAATAATAACATATATTTATTCCAGGCGAAAAATTAATATCTAATACATTCTGGCAAATATCCTTAAAATAATTACAAAATAAAGCCGATATATGAATGAAACATTCGTTTACTTGAGGTAATAAAAAAAGTTGAGAATCCGAGACGCCTGAGTTCTATTTTCGATTTTTTGTAATTGAAGAGCATGTTGTTTGTAACCTTTTTTTCTTTAAAGATACTCTTTTGATGCCTGACAAACACATATATAACGTAACTGAGTATGACTGAGTAAGCAACATACAAGTCTGTCGAGTCTATATTTCCCGTAGTCAACTTGCCTAACAATAACTGATCGTTGGCAGCGCCCTCTGTTTAAGAATTGCTGCACCTACCACTCTGATTATAATAAACGAAATCTACTTTTCCCATAAGAATATGTCTCTTAGATACAAATCAATGGGAATTTAGGGGTGAAAACATTTAAAAGCACAAGACAGCTATAAAATACGCTTAATTGCTTTGTATCAAGCATCAAAAGAAAGAGAATTTATTTCTCCAGGGGGTAAGCTATCTAATATCTGGCAATTATCTATATATTCCAAGTAATTATGAAATAAACTAGCAGATTTTTGGTATAAAAACTTCCTGTTTTTTAACATTTTTTCCCACATTATTCGAACAAACTTCCGTTATTAAAACTACCCAGTCCCCTGGAGATAAGTTTGTAGATTATGCTCGTATTTTTTTTTTGTAATTTCGTGGCTTACTAATGGATTCTGGTGCAATATGTTCGCAACATGTTTGCAATGTAATTTAGATGGGCGAGATGGCCACCTTAATAGCGTTATTATGATATCACATTAGAAAAATACATTTATAAACCTAATTAGATTGTAATGTAAAGCATGAACCATTCTATAATTGTTCTTTAATAACCTGTAAAGGGATTCTTATTGAATAAATCGAATTATTTACTTAAAAATAATTCTAAAATGCTATAGAGATATCGAAAATTAAATTTCATAGTGTATATTTCGGGCTAAACATATTAGAACACGGACGAAAACGCAGGTAGGCACAGGTATGCCGGTAGGAATATTCCAGTACATTTAAATTTTAAATAACGTGCATAATTTAAATACATTAAAAAAAGAAAAAGGCCATAATATGAGAGTTTGAAAAAAATTAAGATTTATAATAGAAAATGAAAATTCTTTCTGATAAATTATTTTTAAATGATATAAAATCAAAATGACAGGAGTTTGAGAGAAACTGAAAAATCCAGTTCCCTTAATGTAGAGATCTAATGTCGTATACAATGTGAATATTATGCAGTCTGGAAGTGCCTATGTTGGTCAAACAAAACAATACTTGTCAAGGAGATAACAGAATCATAAACAATTGCCTTGAAAGTCCTTGCCTATTTATCACTTCAATTTCGATTCTAACTTTAATTTTTAGAAACAAACAATTTAGAAGCACTAAGACATTGCTTCCATAAAAATATATATTTAGAATGCCTAGTATTTCATCACCATTAAAGATGATTAGGAGCTGCAGATATTAAACATATATTCTGGTCTAATAAGATAGTCGTTATATGTATAGCTCTCATCGCTGTTGAATCTGCTATTACAATAAGAGATATAAAAAAACATAATGATATAATTAGGTCTCTATTTAATTTCTTTGTTCAGATAGTATTTTTGTCCCCTTGATAATGAATTCACGTTGACGTGGGATTTTCTGTTCTTTGGCTGCCTCTTGTAATGGGACAGCCTATTTTATATTTGTAATGTAAATGTTATGATATTAAATACTTAAATAAATAATATTTTATGAATGTTATATATATTGCAAACCAATGAATATATATTACTAGAAATTTAATTCTCATGTATTCCTATGTATATAAATAAGTTTTAGTATGTATAAGCATTGTGACGCCGAACGTTTATGTTAGTGAGATATGCGCCGCGATATCTATAACTTCTCACGGCCTAAGTGAATTTGTGTGTGAATTGCAAGCGGGATTACCCAGACAATATAGAAAACGGGGAATCCCAGATTTCGAACTATAAGAAGGAAATTACGTGTTGTAATGGAGGAGTCTGCTAGCGCACTTCAAGTGAAGTCGTCGACAAGCGAACGGCCATAGAGTCGGCCAAGAGACTTCAAGCGGAGAGTTCGCAAATAGACTCCAAGTAGAAAGTCAACAAGTGAACGGCCAGTAGAGTCGTCGACAAGTGAACTTCAAGTAGAGGGTCGACAAATAAGGTTAAAAAGTGTATCGATTTCAATAGTTATATCAACAGCTGTTAAATAAAAGTATATTTACAAATAAAACCTTGTGAAATCGACCGCGTATTGAATACTCACGTTATTATATCTTTTGTTACAAAGATTGCGTTCTACAATTAGCAGCGTATGTAAATTTTCAACGTCTTGGTCGTTGGAACCGCGTCTTAATCATCGAATAAAGAAGATTCAGCTGGAAAACTTCGAAGAAAGAAGAGAGAAGTATTCAAATAAGGTATTTTAAAAATTATTGTATGTAAATGTATTAAGAAAATAAAGAATTAAACATAATTAATCAGTTTCAAATAGAGACGCAATAGATAAATATGTTTACCTAGATGATATAAATATATTTAATAAACAGCGTCTACGAAGTGTAATTAATGATGTAATTTGGTATTTTTTAGCGTTGTGGTATGTATATAATTGTATATGAAACACGTTTAGCCTGAGTTGTCATTTTTTCAGTTTTTTTATTATCATTTTATTATAATGAATGATATAAATAATGGTCTTAAGTATTACTATTATAAAAGTGTATTTAACCTATTTGTTGATGTGTTGTTTTTCTGTTAAAAAGCAGTTTATTGTATAAGTAGTATTCTATTTGTAATAAACTACCAAATCATTGATTTCGAATATATCATCATCTAAACTTATACAATGGTATTTTTATTGTACTTATACCCAATGAGTCTCTATGAAACTGTTAATTTATCATCTCTTTTAATCTGAATCGCCCTGGAGATTAAGAATTGAGCTAGCCGGCAAACAAGGCAATCTATTTTATTTTATTTTAAAATTCTATATTATTAACCAAAATGTTATATTAACACTTCCTTTTCACTCCATATCTTCGATAATGTGTTCTTCAAAGGATGTTTGGAATGTTTACATTTTTTAAAAGTTATGACAAAAATAAGAACTTTATTTGTATAAAGCATATGAAAAACATTGGCTTTGCACAATAGTCTGACTTGGATTCTGATAATGTCGCACACATGTTAAACATTAACACAGAATAGAATTGTCTAAAACAACTAATATCCATGTATTTACTATACATGGGCGAGATAGGGGAATAAGGTGCAGTTTCACTTAGACTAGTCGGCTTCGTGTTTTGTCGGCTCTCGGGGAAACCGGTAGGTAAATACGGTGACCGAGAGCCGACAAAACACGAGTCGGTGTAGTCTGACTGAAACTGAACCGTATTCCCCTATCTCGCCCATGTATAGTATTTACTACTATAATAGTTACAGAGGTAAGAAACAAAAAGAAATTTAATTGCTGATGGCTGTGTTCTATACATTTTTTAAAATATCTTATCTGTGAAGACGTTTATTGCTAAAGTAAACTGAACGTAGCTAATGTAACAATAGCTTTTTTATTTGCAAATTTGTAAAAGAATATGGGTGATAAAACATTAACATTTTCAAACATTTTAGATGCGTCTACAAATAACATAAGAGATAATTTGTACATATATCTGTACCTATAGTATATTACGAATTACGGACGTGATTCCAGACAGCGTATATATATATATACGGTCCGGAAACACTCCGGTAAATTACGATTCCACACTTGGCCAGATAAGATTTTTGAACGGGCTGCTTTGGGTGAATAGGAATGGAATTGGGTTACGTGTAATAGGTATGGTATCTGACGTGACGCATGAAGTAAACGGGGGTTTATATCTGTGAAGCAATTAAGTTCTGTTAGGCAAGCGATTAAATTATAGGATCAAGTGGGTGGGCCCCGTGCGTTCGTGTTTTGTTTTTGGTTTATTAATGGCACGAGGAGAACGAGTGAAAATGTTCAGATTAGGAGCCAGTATAAAATATATATTGTGCTTTGTTTCGACTATCCTTATATACACAAATGCATGAATGTAAATTATTATGTGTAAGGCAGCCATAGCCACGTGTTTACCTAACTTATTACTTTTCTTCAGTATGACATAACCAAGATTGTGTATGCTGATTGAATATTTTTTTAGTATCAAATTTTAACTTAAAAATCTCAAATTCAAAAGCCATTTATGTCTACAGCGTTCGACAATAGCGTTAGTAATGTATTCTGTATTCTGTAATGCCAATTTTAGTTAAGTATATTGGTTAAAAACATTAAATTATTTGTACCCCAATATTCTAAAAAGTAATAAACTAATCTGTCATTATGACAAATCATAACGTAAGGCTTCATTAATTGAAAATAGCAATCTAACAAACACCTAAAACTTTATATTTTTACTTTTAACTACACAATTTCATATTTTCAATCTCTATGTGTATAGGTCGACATTGTCTACTATGTAGTGAAATTGGTTGTAATCTTTGATAAATCAATGATCTTCCAATGGATACTGCCCAATGGTTACTTGCTTTTACTGGTGTATCCTAGATAATCTAACAATAATGTAAATATAGCAGACCTAAATATCTTATTTGATTATCGAATAGTAAGCTATTGCTAAATTTTGAATTTTGTTTCGGTCATTTACTGCATTATCATGTTTCTTTATTTGTATATGTTCTAAGAACATTTCAAATTTTGTTATTTTATTTGATTTGACCTATACGTATATAAGTCATTACAATCTCCACATGAAATTTTGTTTACTACATGTGCTTGTTTCTGAAAGGGTGCTTTAGTATGATTGAACGAAAACCTTAAATTATTATGATTTTTATGGACAATGTTTATATTAAATGGACATAATATGTATTTGACTATTCTTTTCTGATTTTTTTTACGTAAGAAATTGATATATATATTGTTGTTGTTGTTTACTAGTACCACTACTACTACTACTACTTGCTTTTATTGGTGCATTCTAGCCAACCTAATAATAATATAAATATAGCAGACCTAAAATATCTTATTTTATTATCGAATGGTAAGTATTGCTAAATTTTGAATGTCGTTTCGGTCATTTACTGCATTATCGTGTTTCTTTATTTGTTTAAGTTCTAAGAATATTTCAAGCTTTTTTGACCTATATATAAGCCATTATAATCTACATATGAAATTTGGTATACTACATGTACTTGTTTATAAAAACGTTCTTTATCTTTAATATTATTGAACTAAAACCTTAAATTGCTATGATTTTTATGGACTATTTTTAGTTTCTTATACGTAGTATAAGGAAGTACCTATTGTGATGACGAAAATTTTCGACATCGAGATATTTGCAGATGTCCACGTTTTGAAGTCCTCTGATACCGAAAAGGTGGTTTTTGAAAAATATCTCTCTCTCTCTCTCTCACTGTGTGCGTGTATGTCTGTATGTCTGTGTGGCCACGATAGCGGTCAAACCGCTATAGCCATCGATTCCAAATTTTGTATTTACGAATATAATCTCCCTCTTGAGATCTGAGTAGATTTTCAGTAAAATCAACAGACCGGAAGTAGCAGTTTACTTCAATGAAAAAATCGAATTTTACCAATATTTCGTCAATTACTAATATTAAACAAATTTATAAAGAGTTCATTTGTATTCAAAATTAAATTTGAGAAAAATTTTATTATGAAAGTTTTTTGAAATACCTACAGGAAGTAGTTCTTTTATTCTTATCGAAAATCAGTTTTTTGCAAATATTTCGCAAGTCATGCTTTTTGGACGGGTATACATTACGAGTATTTATAACTTAATTTTCAATATCTTTTGTATAAAACAAATTTCAAAATTCGGACCGGAAGTAACACTTTTACTCTTAGCGAGTAGAACTTTCTTTCGAATATCTCGCCAAGTATGCATTCTATAGAGATTTATTAAGAGAATAGACGTAATACACTAATACAGTTTGTTTATTTTTCAGAAGATAAAAGTATTTAAATCTTAATTTAGAACAACTTTTGTATAATTTGTTTTAGGATTTTTTTGTTTATATTTAGAACATGTTATTTTCATTGTCTGTCCATTGCGATATAGCAACACCTTCTTTAATTGACATGGACTGACAGGTAGTATAATTTAAATGTTGGTTGGTTTTTGATATAATTTTCTTAAAATTTTATCATTTTCTCGAATTAATGTTACATCTAAAAAGGAGTTTATTTTATAGTTTGCTTTGTTTTCTAAATTAAATTGAAGTTTTCGATGATGATTATTAAATTGTTCTAAAATATATTCAGATTTGTTTGCTGGTAAATATAAAATACAATCATCTACATAACATTTGTAAAAAAATGGTATTACATTACTGTTCTAATACTAACTGTGTAATAGAACTTGGAAATTAAGTTATTATATTGAAAATAAGTTTAAAGTAATTTCTAAGACTTTAATAAATTTTTCCTTGTGGTTTTATGGCAACAAGAAGAATACAGAGAAAATAATGGGGGATGTAGAACTGAAGCGTGCTTTACCAACTACAATATATACTAGCAATATTTAGGTTAATTATTTATTAGCTTTACGTATACTTCATATTTCTTATCTATAACAAAAAATCTTTAAGTTCTTATTTACTGCCAATTTCTTTGACAATGTCTATGTTATTTTTAATTAATTTATAGTATACATTTGCTATCCTTACACATTTCTCCCACAGACCTCACTACTGCTCTACTAATAAGAACACACAAAATTAGAAATAATATTTTATATTATTTTTTTTTTTGCTGAAATCGTCCATATTTTATCACATACTGAACATTTTTGGATCAGGAAAGTAGAATTTCCCTCGGCCAAAGCAGTAAAAATCGGACTAGTTGATTAATATTATTTTTCTGCAAAATCATTTCTGCAAGAAATATCAAAATGTAAAATTTTATGAACTTTAATGAGTAATATTAATATTAGTAGTTATGTGTTGAATATTTGAAATTTACATTTTTTTTTACTCACCACCTGCAAAGTGACATTTCGCGCATGCATCGCTCGACCACCAACGAGTGTTTTCAGGTCTGTAAAAATTGTCTTCCCTGGATGTTTCCTTAATAAAAGCTAGGGAAATGGAAGTACCTTCTAAAAATTCTTCCATAGTATTTGTCAGCGCCATCTATTTGACGATCTCGCAAGCAACATTCATATTGACAGTTAATTAAAATCAAACCCAAAAAGCTGCAAATCCACTATAAATGTAAGAATGAAAACGTCATGAGCAAGAATATAATAACTTAAACTTAATGGAAATGTGAGCAATGGGTACGTACATGAAATATAATATAATATAATATAATATAATGATATATATTTATCTTGAAATAGTACATGACAAGTCAATACAGGGCTATACTAATTGACATAAATAATAAATAGAAGTATAGAAGAAACTTGAAACATTACAATTTAATGTATATATTGTATATGATAATATCTAGCACACTGTGTATTACTAGCAAAAGGAGAAGAATTACAATTTATAACATTTTCCCAACAATACAGCCAACTATCCCCATATGCAATTATCATCTAAATACTCTTGAACTGATTAATAGTATCTGACTATCAAGCATTTCTTAAGAATTCTACGAAAAGAATTCATGGACATATCCCTAATAGTTTGAGGCAACTTATTATAGATCTTCATTTGTATACTGTTTTACTTTTGGTAAGTTTATACTGCGGCACATTTAACTGATCTATCACACGATAACACCTATGTTCAGTTTTAAAATAAACGCGTCAACGCATGGAACGTTATGCAACCAACATTGCGTTATGTAACTAACAAACTAACATCGGTCAATTATTTGTTTGGACAAACGTCAAAATCAATGTCATAACCATATTAGAAGTAAACACAAAATTTAATTCTTTAAGGACTACTTTTCTGTCTGAATATCGAAAGTGGCAACAGTCTTAGAAAAGTGGATGTGGTGATGATGATGTAAGTATCATTTAATAAAGTACTAAAATATATTGACCATATTTTATAGATTGCAGAACCAACTTTGTAACGGTAGGCCCTGTATATGATGAATAAAATATAAATATTTTATAACATCCAAAATATTTATATTAGGGTAATGTATATTATTATATTATGGTAGATAATAAGTCAACACAGATCAGGAAACATGTATTATTCATTTATTTGTATTAAATTATTATATTATTATTTAAAATGTTCCTATATAAATTCTGTATATGTAAAAGAGAAATAGTGCGTAGGTATATCGATGTAAAAACATAAGTGGCGACAATGATATCGGCGCTAGCCAGGAAGTTATGCGACATCAATAAGAAACCGTTTGTGTGCAACCGACACGTGGGACCTTGAATGTGATGAAGAAATGTAAAGCACATAGGTGACCCGGGGAAACCCCGAGTAAGAATACGGCGTGGCGTGCTTTAAGCAAGAGAAGAGACAGACGCTCCCTAGCCGGCGTAAGAAGACGTTCCCTAGCCGACGCATGAATAGGTTCGTAGGTCGTGTTAAGTAGAATAACACTAGACCGCACCCAAAAAGAAAAGGGAACGATCTCTCACAGGCTAACAATGCGAATATAAGTAATTCTACGCACTAGAAAAAAGTAAGAGAAAAAGCCTAGTGAGAAAACTGTTATAAGTTTTAATAAAACAAATAGCGGGTCAAGTGAAGTAAAAGTGCTATTAATAATCAAGTGTGTGCCGTATCTCCAGACAAAGGAGAGGACAATTTCAGTCTACTCTAGGAAAAGCCGCCCGTTGAAGACACCGTTCATGGTCATCGCATCGTATAAAGGTACCTAGCGTTGTTTGAATTAAAGGCCTATATCATGCATGTTCTTTTTTAAAACAATTAAATTAGCATTTAATTAAATCCATGGTATACTGTATAGGTAAAGCGTCATTGCACTGTTGTTAATTGTATTTGCTCATGTTGTACCATGTGAATTGTGTTGTGTTTCTATAACCTTTGTTTGTAACCTGATCTGTGTTGATAGTGTTTTTTTTTATCAATATATTAATAATATTTAAACATCCTTTTGCGTGTTATTTGTCTACCTCACTCTAAGAAATTTGGAATATAAAATAGAAGTAATAGTACGTGCAGGACAATAATCTTAGTGTCTAAATACCTGAACCGTCTTGAAATTAAGAGTCTTATGCTAAACCGAACTATTTAACTGAGCTAATTATGCGGAACATCCAATAAGTCATTTTATTTATTTGAATCATTTTAATTATATTCTTTAAATTTATATTATTATCTCTGAACACCCTACTCTGGGGCATTTTATTCATTTTTAATTATATTTTGAAACACGTTACTATTACAACTTTATGGTATTTTGAAGATATTATGTTTATTGTAAATCATACAGTAGCACGTAAGTCGACTGATGTTATTAGCGAAAACTGCAAAGGTGAAGAAATAATTGTGCAAGTGGATCAAGATATCGACTATTCACAAGATAACACTTAATATTAATTTTTAATATTTAGTCTTCTTAGTTGGACTACAGTTCTGGTTTATTTATAAGCAATGCAAATGAGGACGTTCAACCTGCTCCGCAAGTACCTCAAGTAATTATATTGAGGAAGGCACTATAAATACAGGTGATTTTGGCAAAGAAAACAAGAAAAGGAAATGTGAAGCTAAGGGCAGTACTCCATCCCGCAAGAAATGAAAAGATGATGAATATTTGAAACATGCAAATGATGCTTTAGTAAAACTTACTTCTGCTTTGGAGAATGAGCCAACTCAACAGTCTGAAAACAGCGAGGAGGTATTTGGTAAATTAGTAGCCGCCAAAAGAAATTAATTCTCTTCGAATAAAAAATGAAGTTCAATTTAAAATTTTAAATGTTATATATACATATTTAAATAAATAAATATTTTTTTGTATTAGACTTTATTTTTAATATTAATTAATCATAACTGGAATAAACATAAATCAATATTCTACATATTATGCTCAGCCACTGCGTGTTCCTGCCAATCCACACTCCCATTGTTGGTACAGAAATAGTTCCGGAATTCATCTCTAATATTTCTGGCTTCAATACTTGACTTATTACCACCTTGTTTTACAACTGTTGGTAAATGTTTGGTATTGCTAATGTTAACATCTGTAACATACCTTTCACTTTCTGTTACCAAGAAGTTATGAAGTACCACACATGCTAAAGTTATTATTTCTACTTTTTCAACATCTAAATTTATTGGTTCTAATAAAACTCTAAATCTATTAGATAAAATTCCAAATGTTCTCTTGATAATCGGTAATTAAGTATTTTATTGTCATGACTTAAAAATCTTTGCGGATATGGCTTCATAACTCCTTCTGTTAGTGGAAAGGCTTCCTCTGCTACGATTACATAAGGCACCTTTTTTCTTCGAGCAGGCAAATTACATGGGGGTGGAAAATTCAATTTGTTTTCTGCTAGGCAAGATGCGAGTAAGCTTTCAGGAAAAACACCTCCATCACTCACTCTTCCATTAGTACCTACATTTACATAGGCAAATTTATATTTAGCATCTGCCATGGCCAGCAAAACTATGCTGTGTTGCCCTTTATAATTATAATAATAGGATCCTTCACATTATGGTGGTCTGAATGTAATATGTTTCCCATCAAGTGCCCCTACACAATTGGGAAATTGCCATATTTCAAAAAATTCAGTAGCAATTTTCCGCCAAGTTTCAGGATCTCTGGGTACCTATAAATATCAAAAAGAAAATGTATATGAGAATTAATCACCATACTGTTAAATAATGCTCTCTTAACTTCCGGTAAATTGTTTCACACACTTCTGGAACAAACCCGGAAATAATGCTTTCATGAACTCGTGTTGAACACATTTGAGACCGGAAACTTTCACCAGTTGCTAAAAACCGCAAAGTAATTTGCAACCTGAAAAATCATAAGTATATTGTATTTGATTTTTTTAAATATTAAGAATATCTCACTTGCTATGGGCTGATATAGTCTCGCATAAATGTATCTTGCTTTGTAATATCAGCTCTAATGTAATCTAATAATTTATGAAACAGAGCATCATTCATCCGTAAATAATTCCTATATAAGTCAGGGTCCTCAATGCGTAATTCATTATTAATTAACGACAAAACATCCCGGCCGCCTTAAAAGCCAAGGTTTAGTCCATATCTTTCTTTTTTGTTCGCGTTTTTTATTTTTTATATTAAGAATGTTTGTTATTATAACAAGAACTGCAGCTCGTAATAAATTCTTTCTTTTATTTGTGTCCATTTGGAATTTTTCCAGAAAAATACACACAAATGAAATTTTAGGGTTACAAAATTTCGGATACCCGCCAAACTAGTAATACATTCGACGCATGCCCGGAGCTTTAAAATTTTGCATCGTTGCAAGTGGGCAAAATAAATTCTGCACAGAAAGTTGTACAGAAAGCTGTGCAGAATCTTGTACAGAAAATTGTACCGTGTCAAGTAAGGATGTAAGGAGTTTTAATTTTCTTTCTGTGGGTATTTATTATACAGCCATCAGAATCAAATTTCCTACTAATCGCCTGAATTGTTCCGATATAGGATATTTGACAGAAAACAGATCCCGCACTTTCCTTAAACTGTTTCCAGCTTTATACCAGTTTAAATTTTCTATTTTATCATCTTTTGTATACATTTTTTAAATTATGTGAATACAAATGTGAAATATTGAAATATTCAAAATGTCATTTCTGTTATGACATTGATTTTGACGTTTGTCGAAACAAATAATTGATCGATGTTAGTTTGTTAGTTACATAACGCAATGCAGTTGGTTGCATAATGTTCCATGCGTTGACGCGTTTATTTTAAAACTGAACATAGGTGATATCGTGTGCTATGTTCAGTGATAAAAAAACCCACGGTATATTAGTGTTTGGTAAATATATACACATGGAAATGACATTATCTTTTTTGTGATGAAAACCTCCCTACATGAATAATTGCAGGGTAATTTGTAGATTGTTCTGATGGTCCTCTTTTGTAGCACAAATATCCTTTTTGCATCAACGGAATTTCCCCGTGCTGTTATGCAGTACGACATTACAGAATGGAACATAGAAAAGTATGATAATTTTGTCGCTTTGTCACTAACACAATATGACAACTTACATATGGCATACATGGTTTTTGATAGTTTTATGCATAGTGAATCCACTTGTGCTTTCCAATTTAAACCGTCGACCAAAAGTAATCGCAGATGCTTAAATTAATTAGGTAGTCTATTTAAGGTTAGGTATGATACTAATCACTTTAATCAATAATATTTTTTAACTTAATGCTCATACGAAAAATATTGTACAAACTGCTTGGGTGAAGGACATCTTCTACGCATTCGTGCAATTAAAAGCACTCGCTTTTTTCGGTCGCTCGTGCTTTCAAAATTCGCTCATGCGGGAACATAGTCTTCCCGCAATTGTTTCGAAAATAACTATTACCTTTATCATCAGAAAGCCTTTATCGGTAGCTTTTCTAAGAAATTGACCAGTTGTCATCGCGAAAATGTCTTTTTTGCTTAATATCCAACGGATTTTGTCTTTTAATATGTACTTAACTTGGGATACTTTTTAATATTAATGTTTTTCTGCAGTAACAAGGTGGATTTTATCATAGAGAAAATGCTCCACAAAGTTGAGGATTTATAATTATTCGTCTTCTCTGCGAAATAAACGAAGAGTACTTTTCCTGAAACTATTGTAACTTTTTAAGAATTGCACCAATCTTCCAATATTGAGTACGCTCTCTGATATCTGTTTTTAGATTTACTTGGCAGTAAGTGTACCATAGCAATATTGGGCAGCTGCACTTATTTATGTTCGATAGAGTCTAGGTTTCTAAATTACTATTTTATTGCAAAGCCATCATATTTATCACACCGTTATTAACTCGAAGAAAGAATCAGACATAATTGTAAAAAGTGATAAAGCTTCATTGTTGTAAGGGTTTGTTAACTAGTTAGTAAAGAAACAACAGAAACAGAACCGATTTGATTTTTCTGATCATTTTTACTGTCACTATTGACTTATTTTCTAAAATTTAATTATTCGATTTCGGAAAAAATAATATACAATACACGTCAAGAAAGTGTCTTTACCTGACTCAGAGGTTATAGTACTTCAGCCTCGTACTTCAAATTTTACCTCGGCAGGTAAAATATCATTTTCTTGACTTTCACGGAAATAACTATAATACACACAATTACTGTTTTCAAACTACTTTATTTTTAATATGTATGTGTAATGAAATATGTTTCTTCACCAATGACAGATCAATAGATACTGTGACTTACAATATATACATTTATATGTAAAACTTATATGCATATATGCATGTGTTTGAGATATATCCATATGTTTACACTATTCATTTTCGTAATGACAGATCAGTCAACTAGCAGACCTTGTACTCCCGAAATCTTTTCGTTTTTTATTTATTATTTAAAATGACATGAATATTTTGTATTTACTATTTATATAAATCTTAAAATATTCTTTTAATGAGTATTTACAATAATATTTTCTATAATTTTAAGAGATGTTTTATATTTTTGATATATATATATCAATGTAAAAATGAATGTTACTATAATAATGTACAGTCGTTTTCGTACATTTTCTAAATTTAAGGAAAATTGTTTTATATTGAAATATTCTACCTTGTTTGTTCTCGTGTGTCTTTTCACAATTATATTATTACCATTTATAATAAATAGACAATATTTTTATTCAATATATAGCTTCTCTACTTCTTAGCATTAAATATTATGATCTATATCGATTATTTAATATTTAAATGCTTATGTGTTATTGTAATTCTATTTATATTTGATTATTATATATATTCTCACATATAAGTTGTATTATAATAAGGCATATAATTAATAAACGTGAAGATCATATATGTGAAGCTGTTTTGATATAGAAAATTGAAATCATTTACACTCAGCAAAAGCACCATTCTTTTGACGTGACATATGGTTTATATTACTAACTAATAGGTAATTTCTCTTTCGAGGACATCTAACGTGTAAGTGTCGAAAATTTAGTTGACGCATGATATGTTTAAAAGTAATAAAAAAAACTTTATAGTTTGACTCATTTCTTCTTTTCGAATTATCATTGAAAATTCCCATAGATTCACATAGATTAGAGATATACAACTGCTACAAAACTGGTCATATATATAGCATGTATGTCGGTTACTTCTTCATTATGTTTGACGACGAAATATCTGTCTCTTAGATATAGTTTAAGCGTATGGTAGAAAATTGATGCAAAAATCGACCGGAAAATTTTCGCTGCTTCATTAAACTTGATACCTACATCGCATAGCTAAGGAATGTCTACTTCGACATGCAAAATATGTTTTACACGATTTGTATACATGCGCGCACAGTCTTGGCAATCTCCTCCACTTTGACTTTTCGATCACGTAACATATCACACACGTTTTCAACAATTTCTGGAATGATGACACCATTGATGATTTAAGGCATTATTACATTATCGCGACTCATGTTACCACGTTTAAAGGAAGCAACCAAGGAGCAAATCATAGATGTCCAATGTGTGCTGCATATCCGTTAAAATCTCAATTATGTTCAGCTTCTTAAGGGGGAGGGGGTTTATTTGATCGGCATATGCCACAAAATGGTCAATTTCAACGCAAAAATCGCAAAAATGAAGACACTTGAAAAAGTTGCCGCTACATGAACGAAGTAACCAATATTTTTCCTATTAACTCAATAGTTAAAATACAGCACTTCGAATTGTCTTCGTTTTATAGCGATGTAGAGCTTACTGTGCTTAAAAAATAGTTTTTTTAATCGTGGGTGCGTAGATATTTTTATTCTGAACACGACAATGTATTTACTTTACTTTAAAAATAACCCTAGTCTACAGAAGAACATTCAGAAAGAGCAAAAACAAATTTCGAATAGAGTGACGAATCAATATCTTCATGCAATAAATGCAAGAGGCAAATATCCCAAATTTACTTGCTTTCCAGTTGATCAGGCATCGCTTCATATTGCTGGTCGTGTACTTGCATCGTGTAAAAGGTATATAGGCATATTAAACTCCGTAAATATATTCAATATATTTCAGGCGACCCGGCATATACCGTTCGATATTTTTTCTTAAGGAAAGCCCCCCCCCCTCCCTAAAGAACAAGTACTGAATTGCGCCACAAATACCGATTTTATTCAATTTACATCTTTGACTAGACATGCCTTTTTAACCTATCTTATCTGTCACACTAATCGTAAGTTACTTGAATAATCCGGAGTGTATCAGAATTGTATATCACGCGGCAGCTGGGTGTCGTCTTCTGATGACTTACTACACTAGTATAGGCATGCTTATTGACATGGACTTGTATTCAATTCGCAGTTTGAAATTTCTTGATTATTTATATTTCTCATTGTTGGCCTGTATAGACTAGGCATATTTTAGAAATAGATTTTGTCCGAAATGTACTTCCAAAATAATTTAAAATTGCAACACTAAAAGAAAGAGCTACTAATTTCTTCCATAGCGCAAGTCGGCATTGCATGACGAAACACCGCAAGCGCTTTCCTTCAATTGTTTCTGAAGACCTATCCGTCTGCGTGTTCTATACAGACTCACACACATACACAAACAAATACATACAATCATAGATGCATAGATGTTCTCAAAATAAAACAATACTATATAGCGTAGCCCTATTCGATTTTGATATCTAATAAATTTTAATATATCGGCGATTCGTCGATCGGGAATTCTTCTCCCACCATGCCACAAACTGTCGGTCGCTATGATTAAATTTTTACACCCCTGGGCGAGACGCGTTCGAAGTTAGTCCTGACCGCCTATGACGTGATTTTTTCGGACGTGAACAACTGCCGAGATAACGATGCGTGATTGTTCCTATATAGCTATTTTTTACCATCTGTTTGGTTTTCCAGGATCATTGCGATAGGAGGAAAACAAAAATAAAAGAAGAAAACAGAAAAAAGAGCTACCTGAAACAGGAGTCATGGTTGTTTGGCCGCTGATATTGTATAATTGTTTTTTGATTTTTCTTTTTTTTTTTTGAAAATGTGGGTTTTCTAGTGGTAGACTCGTATATGTAGGTTATGTATATACGTTTACTTCGTTGTTTTTGTTTTTAGTGATGCGCAAAATTGAGTTTGAAAACTGCGAAAAGGTAAATACAATGTGTTGTTTATGTATGTGGTATATGAGTGTTTCGAGAGATATAAATGAAAAATCAACAAATCTGTTTTGTCACGGCTCACTTGATATTGTTGTTTATTTTGCGAAATGTCGTGTAAACCGCAATAACAAAATCAAAATTGATTATTTAAGATGTTTTTTTATAGTTCATTTCTAAACTCAAGTTTAGTGGAATTTGTGGCTACACGTGCAGATAATAAAGCATTATAATGGCATAGGAATTACATAAAAAATTTGAACTATTGACGGAAACCCCGCATAAGATGAACAATACAGGGTTATGATAAAGTAACGTACAATGTTCATTTTTGAAAAAAAGCAAAAACACGTCAAACAGTTTATTTTATTCCGCGTCTTTTAACATAAGTCAAAAAAATAAAACGTCAAATTTGTCAAAGTTATGACGTCATCAATTTTTTTTAAAATATGAAGCTTGGTTTTTTTTTACTTTACTTGATAAAGCTTGTTTTTCTGCATTATAAAGAAATAGGGTAGAGCGCCCAGTGAATGAACAATTAAGGACTACTTACACTTTGAGTGGCGAATTTTACCACGACTTTAACATCTATTGTAATAGAACCAATGTTGTTACATTCTCGATTATATTACAAATAAGCTAAGCACATCCAAAAAGTGATTTTTTGTTCTAATTCTTAGGTAAAAATTATTTATTCAAAAAAGTTGCAAAATCTAGTGAATGAACACTAAAATCTAATAAATGAACAAAAGGCAACCAGTAAATGAACAATATTTTATTTCTTACAAAATCTTATGTTATCAACAAAAAGACTAAATTTGGATGTCATAAATGCGTCGAGAATTTAAAGGTTCAGGTTCCGGAATTTTTTTCACTATTTGGTGCCTTTTGTACCAAATTTGGTCTGCACATTTTGGCCATTTCCATTTTTTATTGGGAGTTTGCTCCATTACGCTTATTTCATATTGCTTTTGGTCAATTGTCTTAATTATTCCTGGATAGTGCTTACTGTCATATTCTACTATTACATAATCTCCCACTTTCAGAACATTTGTAGTTTCTCCTACTTCCTTAATCGAAGGTTCGTTTTCAGATTTGTTCTTAGTTTTTGTGGTCTGTTTCTCTTTTATTTCCAATAGGTTATCTTCGGAACTATTACTGTTTTCATCGACTTCCTTTCTTGTTTGTTTTCTTTCACTTACTCCTTTTTTTTCTGGTTGAGAGTTACTCGTTTTCTCATCTTTTCTGAGTTTTTTGTTCTTTATCGTTTTGTGGTCATCTTCTTTTCTATCTGGCTTTCTTTTAATCCCCGTCTTTTTTGGAGTTTCAGAGGTATTTCTTTTCTGTTCTCTTTCAAGTTTTCTGACCCTCAGTGCTTCTTCTTTTTCTTTTTTCACGTTCTCTTGTTGTTCATAAAATTTCAACCATTTCGACGATGTTATTGCGAAGGGCATTTGTTTATTAGTCTTCCGTTTCTGAACTTTTTCGGGTTGATGTGGCCAATGTAAATGTTTTGCCCAAACTTCATCGTCGGTGTTTCGCTTTTTTCTAATAATAATATCTGAAAGAATTTGTATCTTTTTATCACTTTCCGTGTTCTCAGGTACGCTCGATTTGGTATCAGAGGTATAAATCACATTTGGGTTAACCAAGGTCTTCTTTTCAACAGCCTCAAAGACGTGGTCTAGAATTGCTTCAATTATAACTTGGCACATAAATATCTTTTCTTCTACATCTACATCACGCATTAGTTGACTAGTTTGATTTTTTATCGTAATATCAGTAAGGTTTTGCTTGGTTAGATCATCACTATTTTTTTTTTCACAGTGAGGAAAAATACTTTGGATCGCATCTAGTACATGCATACTGTTGTCGTCAATTTGAAGAGATTTGTCGTTTCCGTATGGCGAATATAAAACTCCATCTATTTCAAGGGGCAAGTCATTCAAGAATGTTTCTGTCAAATCAAAAGAAAATTCTGGATTTCCGTTGTCAAAATCGGATTCTAGTTTGTTTTCTGCCAAAGGAATAATTCTGTTTTCAATCGTAGAATCTTCACAAAACTTCCAAAGTTTATAAGTAGTATCTTCGGTTGTAGCTTCGTTTTCAAGATTCTCATATTCGGCAATTTTTGCTGCACCCAAGAAGTGATTTATTACTTTTAAACAGGACTTGTAGTCTTGGAAAGTTAAGCCATCAGTTTCTACTTCTTGTTTTGGGAAAAGTTCTTTCCTTCTGGACGATATGCATTTAGAATAACCGACATTGTCTGGATTTAATGGGTAGAGTCCACAAGCTTTAAAGCCATTTATAATGGAACTGGCCTGTGATGATTTATCATATGCTTCTTTAAACAAAGGGCAGAAATTGTGGCGCGTTATAGCTGCACTAGATCTTTGTTTGTGAGCTTGACAAGCTTTCTTCCACTCCGATTTTAATGGTTTGAATATAGTGACATCGCATGGTTGCAAAATATGAGTCGAATTGGGATAAAGACAATATAAAACAATGTTTTTTTCGATACAAAACTCATACAATTCAATGCTGTAGTGACTCTTGTGTCCATCAATGAATAAAATGACCGGCAATGTGATTTGTTTTTCTATAAGCCAATTGTAGAATACGTTCGCAACATATTCAAAAAAAGTTGCCCCGGTCATCCAACCAGCGTCCGAGCGTCCAGTTGCCCAATCACCTGGAACTGACAGAGCTAGCTCCTTCGGAATTCTCTTATAAGGGAAAATCACCATAGGAGGAGCTGCAACGCCTGATGCGCCATAGGTGCACAAAACAGTAATTGATTCTTTCTCGTTTCCAGATGAGACTTCATATAAATTTTTCAATTGTTTTGACACCGGCCCCAATACCAACCCTGATTTCACACAAGTTCTCACCCCGGTTTCGTCGGCATTGTAAATTCTAGAGGGATCTTCCATCATATCCAAAAGATCGTGTTCTATCAAATATGTTTTCATTTCCGAAAACCATCCTCTAATTGCACTTTCGGTTACTGCTACACGTGATTTGGAAATAATTTCGGTATTACGCTTTCCAACATCTGGATGTCTTCGTAAAAATAACTTTAGCCATTTTTCGCCAGGCCTGTTTTCTTTAAATGGATTTGGACGACTGGTTTCTGTTAAAATTTTTTGAACAGCATCTTTAATTTCAGATGGATGCATTGGAAATCCTAACATCGCTTTAGCCGTTATCCACTGTTCTATGCGATTTTCTTCTAATTCATTTAAAACCGGCTGGGGACCCATTTTCCTAATGTTAGGCGTCTTCTGAGTTATTTTGTTGTGTAGGGTCGATTTAGGAATACCATATTTTTTTGAAGCCCCGTTTAAAGTTTCAATGCCATCTTTTATGTCCCGAAGAGCTTTAGCAAGAGCTTCCTCTTTGTATCGAAATCGACAATATTTTTTGGCGAGATTTCGTTCAGACATCTTTAAGAAAAGAAACAATTTAATTAATAACAATGAATTATTATACACCAAAAGGTGTCTAAATATAATTTTCCAGTGAATGAACACACCCTGTCTAGTGATTGAACTATGCTGAAGTGGAAAAAAGAACGGTGTTCATTTACTGGTTTGGTTACATTTGTATTAAAAATAATATAATTGAGAGATAGTCCTATATGTACAATAGCTTAGGGCTGATTTTGGCTTGCTTTGACATAATTCTCAAATAACCCAGTAAATGAACGCCTGTTCATTCACTGGGGGCCATTCATTTTTAAGTGCCAGTAATCGAACACAACATAATATTGTGAAATTCCTAAACAAATGTATCTACCACTGTAAAAATGGTATCTTTATCAATTTGCATTTTCTTGGTTATTCAAAGTTTGCTAATATTTTTGAAATTTAATGCTCAAATATAGATTTAAAGACAGGAATGCATGTGACTTACCTTAAACAAAATGGCCTCCAACCTTTCGACATTGAACACAATCGTCTTTTGAGGATCTCCCATAATGCATCATTATCCGTTATAATTCGACCAATGACGGCACAAAATAAAACGCAGATGCAGCATGCGTTTTAAACAGAATCAAAATATGTTGACGCAACCGCTTTCTTATTTTAAGCAAAAAATCGTACCGTTGTTCATTTACTGGTTGGTGTTCATTCTCTGGGCGATCTACCCTAATTGAAGTAGGGGTCACATAAGAAAAAACTGAGAATTAATAAAAAACATAAAAAACTAGTTTTTGAATTTATGAAAAGAAACTAAATATTAAAAGAATTAAAACTTAAAGTTACCTAGTAATAAAACAACTGTTTGTCAGTGTCAGTCTTACATTAGTGTCATACCAATTTTATTATGATGGCTCCTTTAACGGAAAGAGAAAGGATAGAAATTCTAATGATGGTAGGTTACGGCGATAGACTTCGAAGTCATGAAAAAGCATGCGTTTTATTTAACGAAACACATTTTGAAAGACCTCCAATTGCTAGAAGCACAGTAAGCAGAATTGTTGCAAAATTTAATGAAACAGGAAGCGTGAGTGATGCTCCAAAATCTGGAAGACCGGGAATAAGCGACGATGCAAAGTTAGATATTTTGCTGTCATTAGAAGACAACCCTCACGCAACTACAGCAGAAATTGCCTTACAACAAGATGTTAGTCAGTCGTTGGTAGTAAAGTTTTTAAAAAAAGAAAAACTGCACCCATACAAAGTTCAACTTGTTCACGAACTCTCAGAAGATGATCCGGACAGACGTTTGGCATTTTGTGAAATCTTCATGAGGCATTGTGACGAAAATCCAAATTTGCTTAATAGTGTAGTATTTTCAGACGAGGCAACGTTTTATTTAAGTGGTACAGTAAATCGACACAATTGTCGCTACGGGGCTCGGGAAAATCCCAACTGGATTCAGACAAAACACACCGAGCGCTCCCAAAAAGTTAATGTATGGGTAGGAATCGTCAGGGGAAAATTTATTGGTCCTTATTTCTTTCGTGGGAATTAACAGCTGACCGATATTTGGAACATCTTCGTATGGCAGTGCTTCCGGATTTAATTGCGGCATTTCCAAATAATAGGGAAAACTTGGATCCCAGTATTTGGTTCCAGCAAGATGGTGCACCACCACATTATGGTCTTAATGTTCGAAGGTTTCTGGATAACCAGTTTGAAGGAAGGTGGATTGGAAGACGTGGACCAATGGAGTGGCCACCTAGGTCACCTGATCTCACCCCCCTTGATTTCTTTCCGTGGGGACATTTAAAAAGTCGGGTCTACGTTAACCGACCAGACAATTTAGAAGACTTAATGGAATGAATTAGACATGAAATGACTCGTATAACTCCGCAGATGATCGAAGACTCTGCAAATTAGGTCTACCATCGTCTTGGCCTATGTCAGATAGTGAACGGGACACAGTTTGAACAATTCCTGTAAGAAATCGTTTTGGTTTAACGGACTGTTTAGTTAACTTAAATGTTATAACTATAATAAAGTTTATTTTGTTTTTTATTAATTCTCTCAGTTTTTTCTTATGTGACCCCTACTTCAATTATTTCTTTATAATGCAGAAAAACAAGCTTTATCAAATAAAGTAAAAATAAACCAAGCTTCATATTTAAAAAAAATATTGATGATGTCATAACTTTGACAAATTTGACGTTTTATTTTTTTGACTGATGTTAAAAGACGCGGAATAAAATAAACTGTTTGACGTGTTTTTGCATTTTTTTCAAAAATGAACATTGTACGTTTTATGAATTTTGTGCGTTACTTTATCATAACCCTGTATATTAATTACCTTAAGCCACTGTATACCGTAAAGATACTGTAAACTCGCTTGTGGAAACGAATATCATTTTGCAAAATCCACGTGCATATCGCTGTTTCGCTGTTACACCGATATAAACACCTGCATTCAAATCAACAACATATGTAATTTTCTTCGCTTCCCTAGAATCGCCGCTCTTACTTTAACATAAACACGGCGTAGAGTATAAATCGCCTATATATGTTTTTGTATATACCTTCGTAAGTATTCGGTATTTCTCTAGTAGTTTCACATATTCCATTTCGTGTATTCACCCTAAGTAAGGGGTTCGTTGTGAGTGGTTTTAATTTGTATTTACATAGTAATTTTGGTATTTATCAACAAAATGGTGCTTAAAAATCCATAATGACTTACTTTTTATGGAAAGTCGCTTGCTTTTCAAGAACTGAATAAAGATTGAAAGTGTAACGTATTTAGCCAAATAATATGGTTTTCAATTTTGAAAAATAAAACCAAAACAAACAATGATTTCTATAGCTGTGGGAGATGCTTATGCCGGAGTAGAAAAAAAATTGATTTTATAGAGTCCGAGTTGGTCAAAATTGGAAAAATACGGTAGAGATAATTTCTTGACTAAAGAAATAAACATTTTATTGTAACTTGTAAAATAATTAAACAAAAAGCAAAACAAATACCGCGAGATCTTAAATTATATTGATACAGGTTTCTGCCATGGAATGTAAAACGTCCGTCTTAGGTATCATTCTTTTGAGATAATTCTGATTAAATTATCAGGTTAACAGTCATACTGACATTTTACTGACATAAAATTTGTAAATATACGATACAACTTAAGACAGGCGTTTTACATTCCATGGCAAACCATTATCAATATAATTTTTCTTCTCGCGATATATTCACAGATCAGAGAAAATGATTGACAATTTACAAACAGTGAGGGATGGATGCAACGCTTTAAGAAGTAGTTTTGAATTTGTTTTTGAACATTTCTGGGACAGAAAGGTTCTTTCAACCAGGGCTCGTGGATTCGTTAAAAATTCAGTTAAGAAGAACTTGATATGACATTGGAATAGGTGTACAATGTCGGCGTGAGAGGACTCTGCTGCTGGTAAAAGACAGAAAAGCAGGGAACAACATTTTTGGCATGCACTAATACTACACGGTCTTATAAAGCAAAGACACTGATTATTGGTAAAGTTGGGAACCCAAAGTCATTTAAAAAAAAAATTAAATATCCTGTAGACTATGAACTTTCAAAATTAGCTTCTAGAGTTTACAAACACTGGCTTCATTATTCGTTTGTACCTCAGGTAAGTTTTAATTTTCGACTTCCTAGATTTTTACTTAATTTTTTTTAGTATAAAGGTCTCCCGATATAAGCTTTTACTTCTACTAGACAACGTGCTATCGAATCCAAATGTAAATTAATTGAAAAGTCAAGATGGGCAAATTGTAAGAATGTTTCTTCCTCCCGATGTCACACCACTGATGTTGGTATTACGGACCTTAAAATTATAAAGAGAACAACAGAAAAAGCCATTATGCAAACAGCAAAAGGAACCCAGAAGCAAACAAAAATTTATTACAAGTATATATATATATATATATATATATATAAAGAAAAGAAATATTGCGGATTATAGAATAATAAAGTATAAATTTCATGGGGTAACTCCGCTCAAAATGCAACTGCGGACACGTGTTTCGAACTACTTGGTTCTCGTCAGCGCAGTGTAGCCAAGGAATAGGATGGGATAACCTTGGAGCTGAAAAACATCAATCAGAGACATACACAAGGGACAGCCTACCAATTGAGGCTTCAGCTAGAGTGTCCTCGATACTGAGAATGAATCTAACGTCGCCGCGAGGTAGACATTGTCCACCTGCAAGCCATCTGAACCCACAGGATAACAATAAAGAAAAGAAATATTGCGGATTATAGAATAATAAAGTATAAATTTCATGGGGTACCTCGCGGCGACGTTAGATTCATTCTCAGTATCGAGGACACTCTAGCTGAAGCCTCAATTGGTAGGCTGTCCCTTGTGTATGTCTCTGATTGATGTTTTTCAGCTCCAAGGTTATCCCATCCTATTCCTTGGCTACACTGCGCTGACGAGAACCAAGTAGTTCGAAACACGTGTCCGCAGTTGCATTTTGAGCGGAGTTACCCCATGAAATTTACACTTTATTATTCTATAATCCGCAATATTTCTTTTCTTTATTGTTATCCTGTGGGTTCAGATGGCTTGCAGGTGGACAATGTCTACCTCGCGGCGACGTTAGATTCATTCTCAGTATCGAGGACACTCTAGCTGAAGCCTCAATTGGTAGGCTGTCCCTTGTGTATGTCTCTGATTGATGTTTTTCAGCTCCAAGGTTATCCCATCCTATTCCTTGGCTACACTGCGCTGACGAGAACCAAGTAGTTCGAAACACGTGTCCGCAGTTGCATTTTGAGCGGAGTTACCCCATGAAATTTATACTTTATTATATATATATATATATATATATATATATATAATAAAGTATAGAATTCCATGGGGTAACTCCGCTCAAAATGCAACTGCGGACACGTGTTTCGAACTACTTGGTTCTCGTCAGCGCAGTGTAGCCAAGGAATAGGATAGGATAACCTTGGAGCTGAAAAACATCAATCAGAGACATACACAAGGGACAGCCTACCAATTGAGGCTTCAGCTAGAGTGTCCTCGATACTGAGAATGAATCTAACGTCGCCGCGAGGTAGACATTGTCCACCTGCAAGCCATCTGAACCCACAGGATAACAATAAAGAAAAGAAATATTGCGGATTATAGAATAATAAAGTATAGAATTTCATGAAATTCTATACTTTATTATTCTATAATCCGCAATATTTCTTTTCTTTATATATATATATATATATATATATATATATATATATACATTTATACGTAAACATATATGCACATATTGCTGTGGCAACATAATTATTTGAATATGATAATATTATCATTGCCATACCTTAGGCCTTACCAAATAAGTTATGTTGTGTGCTGTTTCAACAACATAAATAATTAAAATGATGATAATTTTTATTATCCAGATGTGTATCTTATTTATTTTTAACAGCACGTACTTTATAATTATTTATGAATCCTTCAGTGTATCAGAATTTCTTCCCTCTCGTCTAATCTCTTGTTTTTATTTAAGATTGGGATAAGGTAATAGCTTATTAAAAATGAAAAATCAGAAATCATATAACACATAATTGTCGAATTTATTTAACATTTATTATATAAAAATAAATATAGCATTGCTATACTGTATTCACTTTATTTATTTAAAAAGAACATAATTATAAGAAAACGTTTGTACCTCGTTCTAGGTTGTAACGTTTCTTCATGATGCGAATATGTTTTCTTATACTTTATTAAATAAAACTCTAAAAAGATTTTCCTGTTTGTCAACAAATAAATCCAATTTACTTTTGTATATTGTTTATTTCATAGTCAATGTTTGGAGAAAAGCTCGAATCTGATTACTATCTACAACCATTTGCACGCGTTATAGCTAGCATTTCAGAGTCCGCTACCCAGAAACATTTTCCTTATTTATTGTAACTATTAATGATGCCAAATACTGTGCCCGAAAATATACATTTGCACGCTATATCCTCTTAACACTTAACACCATTAATAATTTTATTTCTTATAATCTTGAAATTAAAGAATGCTTATTACTATCCCAGGAAAAATATTTATTATCCCTGTTGCATAACGTTGTACTGAATATACGTTCGCACGATATATTTCAATATTCGTATAGCTACATTGATAAGTCTTTGTCTCTAACTTACTTTGAATCGTTACAAATCTTTTTGAATTCGATCATTTGCATCTCCATTATAACACAAAACAATTAAACAAAGAAAATAAAATAAGTGAAACTTGAATGAAAATAAAATTAATATGCTAATACAAAAGAAATAAATGTGAATCGTGGTGTATATAACCCTACGATTTATATAACTGTATAAATGAATTAAAGAATGCTTGTTAACTGTATAAAAATCAATGAATGAATCCCATCGTGTCTATTCTTGTCTTCAATTTATATCTCCAGAAGAGACATGTGACCGTTTTCAACGCCATCTTCTGAAACTACCATTTACGTTGTCACCCTGCATCTTCAGTGCTCCTGACTTTTAAGTTGCCGTAATGTTTCGAACACTCACACACACACACGCACTCGTTGTCTCTTTGACAGTTCTTCACCGCGAAAGGTCAACACCCCAAGAATTGTCTGTTTACAATTTAAAACTTCCTATAAATTGTACAGCGTTTCTCCAACGTAGGTATACTTGTTTTAATATAACTCTTCTTTATAATTGTCTATAAATTTATTCTTTCCATTGGCTAGTACAATTCTTATTCTTGTTCTTTTTCCAGCTTTCGGCAATATAGGAAAAACATTGCAAACAAAAGTATTCTTTAATAAGATTACTTGCACCACCATGGTCCACTTGGTTTGCCCCTTCGTAACCTCCTTCTATCCAAGACTTCTCCAACGGTGATATGTCTATCTGTAATAAACTACACACCAAGTTTACATTACATTTTCTTTTTATTTTGTAGGTTATCAAGAACCGTACAAGTACCTCTCTACTGTTTATGATACATGATATTACATATACAAATTCCTGAATGTATTCTATTATTACCAGCTGTCGTTTATAAAAAACACTACTACTGATATCTCAGAACAATTTTATTTATATCCTTTTCTTTATTTATTTACTTATCTATTAATAAATTAAGGTAAATATTTATTCTTTCTGCATGATTTATTTAATAAATTTTATTTATTACCTTATGCACGTTCTCAAGTTTATCTAATTATTCAATTATTTTTGTCTCGTGCATATCGAATTCTATTTTCCTCATACATTTTTACTGCATTAAGATGACTAGTTCGTATTACACTACCATCCATTAGCATGACCCTCTCTCGGTTATTTGCTTTCATTTCTTTTTTATTTTTAAACAACGGTCCATTATTTAAAATGTTCAGTGCAATTCTCACACATTTTATAAAGTCAGGTTGTTTTTCATTGTACACAAACCATACATCTTGTTTCTCTTTTCTATAAAAGAAATATATATACATCTTAAATTCTATCTCGTGTTTTATTTTTAGTACTTATTTAAATTGCAAATGTAAATTCAATTTGCTGTATGCATAAAAGTGTATGCAACCCAACATACTCATGTTAAATTCCTTCAACACCTTAAACTTATTATTATAGTTTCTTTCATATTTTATACACTTAAATTAAATCTTAATACTACTGCTATCATCTTATTAATATGTAAGATATCACGGCAATATGTACGAGCTGGGATACACAGCATACACTTAGGTGTTATTACGAACAGCGAACGCACAGACACGTGTTTCGGTATTTAAGGCCTCTTCAGTGTACGTGGTGCTGTTGGCAATGATCCACAACTAAAATCGTGTCTTATGTCGGTTGAACCGCAAAATGCCGTGAGAATATCTCAGCGACATCTGCCATCCAAGCGCGACACCGAACACTACAGTTCCATCTTGTCTTCTCTGGACAAAAAAAAAGTTCCTAATTTTTTGCTATATTTGAATTAGTATAATTATATTTTATATGTTCATTTTGTTAATTATCAATGTGTATTAGTTATAGTCTTTGTTAACATAAATAAATCGATAATGTGAACAACCATTGTTTCATTCAGTTCACATTGTCGAGTCATATGGTGCTCAAGCCCCGGAGTCCACGTGTAGTCAGTTCCAACAGACATATCACAGCATAATCTACTTACTGTTCTGACATATCAAATCAATATTCAGTTATTTGAAATTCAACACACAGCGGATACTTTAGGTCAATCAAAATTTCATTTTGTATTGTTATAGGAGAGGGGGAATTTTTTCCTATACCCACACTATACACACAAGATCAATTATCCTAAAGAAAATTGACCATATTTTTAATTGCATCAAATTATACTAAACATTTTTCAGTACCTAACATGTGCATTAGATAAAACTATATGATCGAGGAAACATATTAAATATAATTGTTGAAGGTTCTATCTGTGCGGGCGGATGTTTTAATACTTACTACGACAGGACATAAAAATAAATTTTTAATTATCAAGTCGACAGCATCATAAATGCCCAGATACACATCAAATAAAACTTAAAACGCCATTATATCGGCTTAAGTGCCTTATTTGTTTGAAATCTTCAAATCGGAGTAACAGTCTAATTAATTTTTGTTTGGTGCATTAACTAGTAAGTTTCTATAACGTAACACATCCGGCTGTCTTGAAAAGGAATTCTTTCGGTTGGTTTAGTAATTTCGTGCTTTTATTTATATTTGTATTTATTTATATTTTCTTTTCGTTGCAAATGTATAATGATACTGTTTTAGGTAGTAAATTATTTTTATATCTGTTTTACGACTTCTTCCACTATATATGTAATTAAATTTAATTCTTGATGTTGGCACTATTGGAAGCAGTATATACACAGATATTATTTTTAAAGTTTCATTTATAAATGTTAGGGCCGGTTCTTCCGGTTCTTATTAACCCGCAACTACTACAGACAAATAAATGAAACACAAGTACTACCCATGGGTCAATATGACCCGTTTATTAAATATTAAAAAAATATAACAAAATATTGATTCTTACAACAAACAAATATTACTTCTTATTATTTAATGAATTTAACATTATTTTAAACTATAATTATTGTTCATAACATTCTGGGCAAATTTTTTTGCACATGTTGTACAAATTGGTTTTTTGCAGGTATCACAAGCGTTGCCGTCTTTTTGTCGCTCTTGCTTGGACAAAAAAAGCATCTCTTCCTTTTCGATGTAGGAATACGTTCAGTACATTGTGTTTCAATAGGTATTTTCACTTTCAGGATATTTGCAATTAGTAATCTAAGGTTTCGGGGAACCTTTTGGTTGCACAGTCGTTCATGCATGTATGGTTCACACAACGCAAGTCCTACTTGTTTTATGAAGGCATATCTAGAAATTTTCTTACCCAAGGGCGAGGCTTCGTATACAACTCTACTATTGACACCAGCAATATTCAGAATAGAATGAAATAAAGCCATCGGCCAACGTCTGGTTCTTCGGGAAGTTGAATATACAGCACATTTTTCATCGAGTGCATCCACCCCTGCTTTGGTCTCATTATAGAAGTGTATGATATCAGGTTTTTTTGTATTTCTATTCACAGTGTTAGTGTGGTGCATACTGGATATAAGGATTACTGATTTTCCCTGTTTTGGTACATGGGATACCAAAGTTATTCCACCTTGAAATCCAAATATTGATGATGATATCTCGCGCTTACGGTTTGCTTGAAATTCTGGTGGAATTTGCCTTTTGTTTTTCCTTAGTGTTCCAACATATGTAAAATTTCGTTTACGTAATTCATTTACTGTTTCAATTGCAGAGTACCAATTATCAGCAGTTATGTTCCTATTTGAATTCACAGGTAAATATTCCACAAGACGTAATACAACTTGAGTTGGATTTGGCAGTAAATTATTAGCTGGTTTTAAGGGTTTTGCACCAGTGTAAACTTCCGCATTACACATGTAATGTGTCTTGGAATCAGCTAAAACTTGCACTTTAATCCCATACTTTGCGGGTTTGTTAGGAATATACATACGGAAACCGCATCTTCCTCTAAATGGAACGAGCATTTCATCAATGGTTAAATATTCTCCGGGTATATAGTTTTCTTTGCAATTAGCAACAAACAAATCAAATATTTCAGATATAGGCGCCAATTTATTAATAGAAACTCTATTTTTTCTAGTTGTCTCATCATCAAACCTCAAGCAACTTAGCAAAAAGGCAAAACGTGGTAATGACATTGTGCACCTAAATATATCTCTTCCTGTACCGTCAGTGCACCACATAGAACGAATATCTTCATGGTTCGATTTGAATATTGATTGTAAATAGAGCAGACCCAGGAATGCTTTTAGTTCTTTGATTGTAGTTTTATTGATGAATGAGATAGTGAATAAAGTACGTGAATCCCTGCGTCGTCTACAGTGCTTATATTTGATACACATACTTTCAATTTTTTTGTTTGTGCAATCCACTATCTTATGAAGTATATCTTCAGTTATGAACAGTAACCATGCAAATAGTGGATTTTCTGGTGGTGTTGCTAAAGCAGACCCTGTATTGCCTGCATTAAAAGTTATTATATTTTCCCTTTTAACTTTACTTGTACTGGGAGGATCCTTTCCCCATTTTGTACCATCTTTTCCGTACCATGCTTTCTGTGATAAAGTTTCACCATCTATATTTTCATCGTCACTATTATCATCACTGGAAATTGAATATTCGCTATTTGTATCGTGTTCGCTTAATAATTCCAAATCATCTTCTTCATTACTTTGATCTCCTTCTTCTGTTATAATCCTTAGAGCATCAGCTTGGTCATTGACTGTAACTACATTTGTTTTTGATCCTGATGGTTGGTTTTGAGACATTTCCGGTTCCTTATCCGATTCCATATCTTCCCAAAATTCTTCACTGTTGAGAATCTTAGCAAGTTGTTCATCAGAAAGACCTGCCATTATGCTGTAAGAATAGTAAAAATAAGTTTTTATTTGTATAAAAATCCTATAACTATATTACGCAGAATAAACAAGTATGAATTTTGAAAATAACTTACCAAGTACTCCTATATTTTCCTAACGTATTTGCTACAGACGGGCCACTTTGACCCGAAAAACACTACACAGCAAAATAGGAACCTCTCTCCGCGACTGCTTTGCTCCTACTGAAAAGAGCACCAGAAAATTGTGGAATAGCTAGAAGGCCAACCCCCACCATTAAGTTATAATACAATGCCAATAAAAGCAAATATCAGATGGGTCAATCTGACCCGTCTGTTGTAGTTACGGGTTAAAATACCTGAATACTAATGTATTTACATTATGGTGACGTATTCACAACAACAAAAGTTATTCGATAAACAAATTTGCAAATTAAGGGATTTGTTAAAAATATGGCCGCTATTAAATAAACATTTAATAGATTTACATGACCTTAGACGCTGCAGGGATAATACAGGAAGCGTTCTTCTATGCCCCAAGAATAATTCTAATCGAATAGTAGAAATGACAGCAAAATATGACATGGCAATAGTGTAGCCACGAGATAGCATAAATTCACCAAATAATCGTTAATTATCCCGGAATATAACAAAACACTAAGAAAGAGAGGACAATTAGCACATGTAAAAGGTACACACGACGAGTGATTAAAACTGTAGCTTACCCAATTTACACTTAAACCGAAAACAAGTCAAATAAGGATACGAAATACATACATGAATTACTTCTAACAAAATAAAATCCAATACGATAAATATATACTTCCTCTTCTAATACCATTTTTTCTACTCCCATACTTTAATTGTATTATTAGATATGCCGAAGCTGTACTTTAAGGATGTCCATTACGATACAGATTTTCATTATGATACAAGTTTATATCCAATAGGAATGCGACATTCCAATATTCAAATAATATTCAATATGGCGACTGCATATCTGACAGATATACAAATTAAATAAATGTGACAGTTCTCTGCAATTTACAAGTAAGTACTTAGAATTTGTGCTTTTTTGAAAATATAAACTGTAAAAATGGGGGATAATGATAGTGAAATGTAAAATTTGAGCGCACCAGAAATTATGGAACAAGCCTTAGTAACCACGAACAATTTATTACCAGCTAGATTCGCAAAGGTGCATGGAAAATTTTAACCTCAATTTATGAAATGGAATGTTCAAAAAATAATGTTTTATTATGGGGTCGTAGAAAAAATAGTGTATGCAACTCGCATTTAATGGCTATTAAGACACACTTATTCATTACAATACTCGGCTTCGCCTCGTATTGTAATTTTCTTACTCGTGTCTTAATAGCTATCATTAAATGCTCCTTGCATAATATACTATTATATAGCATTGGCATAACGCATAAAATCAACCATTTAAGAAGTAAAAGGTGAACGGATCGCAATTTGTGTTTATAGGAAAATATCTCAGGACAAAGTGCACATCAGTCACGTACACTACTTAACAGTTATACGCGAGCCACATCCCTAGAGCATAACCCAAAATACAAAAGAAAATACGCAGTTAACTTAATGGATAAGAAGAAAAGGTCAACTAAATGGAATCATCGGAAGATGGCTCGATAAGTCCAAAAAAAGCAAAACACTCTGATAATGAATTACATATTGTCTTATAAAGCAAATATTGCGAAATTCTAAATTAAAAAATAAGAGTCTAATTTTAAATAAACGTGCCTCCAGAAATAAAGAACATAATATACGCCCAAAAATAACAAATCAAAATTAAAAATGTAACATAAGTTTGTAGATACTCCATATACTTTCTTTTAATTTTATCTTGCTATTAGTCACAAACACATTTTTCTTTTTACGTATGTTGGAAATGTTTTCATATCCTCACTGTTTATATTCATTCTGTCAAAGTATGTGTTTTTTTGAGTTTTGCTTTGTTTTCTGGTTTATTATCTTCAATATTGCTTTCCGTTAATTTTCAAAGTTGTTTATTTGATTACTATAACCCTCTCTTATATTATCATTCAATGATAACTAGGAATCGACAGTCAGGGGTACGTTGAAGAACTGGACTTGAATGAATAATGTAATTCGAAATTGGGCACAATAATAGCAGTAATATAGTAATATGTAACAAGCTGTTAATTATACATGCGCATAATTTACATATTATAGGAACTTTCTCAACTCGTGTTCGTCAACGCGACGCAGCTGGCTTTCCGCTTCTTTCCATCAAGGACGATGTTTACAAGTTACGATATATATGTATAAAAGAACTTCAATCAATTGCGGCAAATATAGGCGGCGTCATAGGGTTAATTTTTTACTGAAAGTATTTTAGTTAAATTTTATTGCTGTATGTAGCGGGCCGATCTATTGTTTACTTTTATTAGTTACATGTGTTCTATTGCCTAATACACTCCGCCCACAGTCATCGCGAGACACTGTTGAAAGGTCTGTAAGCGATTTTTTTGCGCAGTATTCAACTCCGATGCAAAATTTGCAATGAATTGGCTGTCGTGGCAAATGAAAACCCGCGTAATAAAACACGTGTCTTCGGGTACAAATAAAGCATATGTTACTAGCTCTGTAATTTATTATGAACGACAAAAAGTATTTAATTCGGATATACTTAAAGTGCTAGTAGCGTGCAACATTCGGTGAAATATAGTTAATCATCCGGAGTTTGCTCATGTTTTACAAAATTGTGTTGGCGGTAAATATACATATATACCGCCAATTGCTCTCGAAATCCACCGTTTACAATGAATTAAAACTTTAATTATCAATGATGTAAACAATAAACATATTTGGCTAGAGTGGTGGGCAGTCTCCACATCTAATCACATCACTTGAAAGAACTAATGCAGAAGCTATTTTACATAACGTAACTTCATGTTTGTTGCAATTCAATTCAAATTTATTTGCAATTTAAATACAATTACAATGGCCAACAAAGTAAATAAAAAGAATACAAAACTATAGTAATATATATAAAAATGTACATAATATTCAGTAAATACACAACAACTAAAGGCTATGAATTAAAACTAAAACGTAAACATTCTTCATAGGTGTAAAAGGCCTCTCTCATCAGAATTTTTTTAATAAACTTATAAAACTTTCGATCGTCGAGGCTTCTTATGGACTCCGGAAGATGATTGTAGAACATGATACTGTGGTAATTTGTTCCTGATTTGGCCTTCTCCAGGTTCTGCGTTGTGCTACCAACATGCTATTCTGATGTCTTGTGGGGTAGGGATGGATATCAGAGTGCCTCTGGTATGTTATGGAATCCATGGACGTAAAGAAGACAGGAGAGTATGTATATCGACGGTAAGTTTAATATTTGGGTGCTGTAAAAATATCTCTACAGCTGTCTTTATATCCAGCCCCAGTTAGCGCTCTTACTGTTTCTTCCTGCTGCAAAAATATCTTCAAGGCCGCCCTTGACGAATCCCATACTCTTATCCCATACAAAGCTCTGGAGTGGAATTGAGCATAATACACGGTTCTTGCTGCATCGTAATTCGATACCTGTCTGGTTCTTCGTATGAGATATATGGCTGATGATAAATCTAACTGTTTGTGTACAAATGTTTGATTTGCTTGATATTTTCAGATGGTTGGTTTTACTTTTATTGATTTTTAAGCTATTGCTGCCAAACAATTCTTGCACTATTCCCATGGGGTTTTCTGTTGTCTCCCATACCTCATTCGTGGTCTTTGCTGAAGTCAGTATCAAGGTATCGTCGGCAAATTGATTAACCTTTCCCGCCCCGATCTTGCTTGAAAGATCATTTATATAAATTATAAACAATACTGGTCCTAGTACTGACCCCTGCGAAACTCCTGCGCTTCTTGTTTGTACTTCCGATACAATTCCATTCCACACGACCAGCTGTTCCCTATTGCATAAGTAGGACTCCATAAATTGCAAAGGTGGTCCTTTGATTGATACCTTCTGTCAAAAAAGTTTTGTGAAGGCACCTGCAAGCATTTTTTTGTGAAAAATTGCTACGTATGCCATTACCACCAGAACTACATCCGGTAGATGCTGTTTCTTGTTTACAAGTTCAACAAATATTCATGAACCAAACTGTTCAGGTAGGTTTAGCCTAGTATTCATGAGCATTAATTCAGAACATCTGTAGCCATCCGCCGCGGCGCCGTTTAGAACACCGTCAACCCACAATACTCTACAATTAACGCCACGAATATTGTATATGATCTTCCTGAATTCCTTCCCTAATTAGCTGGAGCTGCTGCTGGTAATGTTAAACAATAATTTTAAGCATTTCTGAATAACAATCCAGGAATTTGTACTGTATGCCGAATTGTTTTGTTTACTAG
This sequence comes from Amphimallon solstitiale, assembly GCA_963170755.1. Classification (NCBI taxonomy): domain Eukaryota; kingdom Metazoa; phylum Arthropoda; class Insecta; order Coleoptera; family Scarabaeidae; genus Amphimallon; species Amphimallon solstitiale. Next base: position 101,657,047 of record OY720677.1, on the reverse strand, counting down.
TAAATAAGTAAATTTCTCCGAACCGGGGGATAAATGTAGCCACTTTATGCAGTTTAAATATGCCCCTATTATAAAGGTAGATAATAAACTCGGTCTCAATGTGTAAATGTATTTACGGTGACAGCAATTATTAACATCTAAGCTTACTGCAGAGTTAATGGTGATTTACATATGATCTCACAACAGTGAACAACAAGGACGTGTAATATAATAATAATAAATCCTCCACAATTGCTGGAAAAAATGTATTTACCGTCTCTTAGTAATTACTCGTTTCTCTATACGTATTTTGATTCATGTGTGAAAAATATCAAATTGAGTTTTATGATGTACTCGATGCGTCCCTGAAATAAATGTCACGTACACCTGATATCTGATTCCTAGATGACACTCCTCATATACATTACAGCGGTGCTTTTTTTACATTAACCATAGTGCCAAAGAAGTTATTGTGTTTCATAATGTCTTCTATTTTTGAAGTTAATTTTTTGTTACCTCTTCATCGTTTAATTTATGTTTCAGCAAATATTTGATAGTAATAACTAGGGAGCGGAATCGAGCGAGCTAAACTACCACGGAGCCACAGCCGTGAAAAGAAATAATGTAAACAACTGCGTGTTGTTTACATTATATCTGAATAGCACTAATTCATAGGGCGAACTGTAACATCTGTTTACTCCAGAGAATCAGAGAAAAAACTGCCATAAAATAAGGAATTTTATGAATAAAATCCTTTCTTCATCGGCGTAGGTACAAGGGTGACGAGTTTTTAAAATTTATTATATTTACCTTATATTTCGCAATATAATATGTATGTTTCAATAACATACGCGTACATTTTTAGTTATCATTTATTTAGATCTAGAACGTTGTTTATGTTACTTTTTCTGAGATAAAAATTAATTGTCAGTGATTCCGAAATTTATTGCAAAGTCTATAAAATATCGTCACTTAGCTTTGCTAAAACATACACTGAAATAGTTTTCATGCAGAGAATTTCGATAGTTTACAAAATTTCGTTACATGTTTAAATGACGATGCTCGAAGTATTTCTGAGTGCAAGCAACTAACACAAATCCCAAATTTAAAAAATCAGTTGTTATTCCTTCACGAACACTTTGGAAATTTGCCTAAACTAATGACATATTTTGAAAATCGAATCTCAAATTAAAAAATGAGGTGTGGCCACCACACGACTTTCTCATACGTATGAGCGTTTCAAACTATACTATATTTTTTTTACACAAAAATTATTCAAAATCCTATTCTAAGTACTTCTGTTCTCTTAATAAATCGCTATAGCATGCATACTTAGCAAGATATTCGAAAAAAGGACTACTCTCTAAGAGTGTTACTTCCGGTCCTAATTTTGAAATTTCATATATTCAAAAAATATTGCAAATCTAGCACTAAATACTTTTGTATTCTTGATAAATACATATAGAATGCATAATTTACGACATATTCGCAAAAAATCGCTATTCGATAAGAGTAAAAGTGGTAATTCCGGTCTGAATTTTGAAATTGTTTTTATGCAAAAGATATTGAAAATTACGTTTTAAATACTTTTATACCCGTAACGTACCTGTCTAAAAAGCATGACATGCGAAATATTCGCAAAAAACTGATTTTCTATAGAAGTAAAAGGCCTACTTCCGGTAGCAGCTTCGAAAAACTTTTTAAATAAAATTGTTCTCAATTTTAATTTCAAGTACATATGAATTCTTTATAAATTTGTTTAAATTTAGTAGTTGACGAAATATTGGCAAAATTTAATTTTTTCACTGAAGTAAACTGCTACTTCCGGTCTACCGATTTTACTGAAAAACTACTCAGAACTCAAGAGGGAGATTAGACACGTAAATACAAAATTTGGAATTGATATCTACAGCGGTTATCGTGGTCACATAGGGACACACAGACATTTTTTAAAAACATCTTTTTCGGTATCAGGGGACTTCAAAACGTGGACATCTGCAAAAAATCTCGAAGTCGAAAATTTCACATTACTTCCTTATACTACGTCTAAGAAAGTAAAAGTGTATTAACCACATTAGATGTGGCTATTAATAATTCCAAGTGACTTAGACGCAGTTTTTAATAGAAATCCAGGTTTAATAACATTGCGGCAATTGTGTATGCTAATGTAGAAGGGACGTTTTCTATCTACAAGCATGTACTTAATTCAAAGAGAACAAGTCTTACAGAAGAGGAAATGAACAAATAGTAGGGTATTTTGTATTTCATAATCACCAGCCACTTGTTATTCAATTATATAAATAAAATTAAAACCTCTTTAAAAATACAACATTTCAATAGCGCGCCCATGGGCGATGAGTCATGACTCGCTCGATTCCGCTCCCTAGAAGAACTACAGAAAACATCCCATATGCATAAGCTGCGAATTTATTTGCAAAACCGGTCGATTTTGTTTGAAATCATTTACGATTCTATCATTTATAGTTTTAATACGTTTTACTTTCTGTTTATCCTCAGACATTTTGGGCGTATAATCCATATAGGTTATTTTCTGAGCGAGGTGGTTAGATATATGGAGATTTAGTGTCCTCTCATAATCGTCTTTCTCTATATTTGAAGATATTTATACCTTCCATAAATATGAGTGAAAAATTCTTTTTGACGAAAGGATGGCATGTGTATAACGACGTACTATTAAAACAATTAATAATAATTTGGGTGCTTTTGTTAAAAAAGAAATCTCTTGAAAACACAATTATTTCCAAGATAAATTACTTCTAAATTAATTCGAAAACTAAGTACTGAGCATTACCTATAATTAAACGTAAAAATTCAATCAATTTAACTCTAAATATACACGTTCCACGTAGCAAAATAAAACGGTACCTTGTAAAAATTCCATGGATTTTTTTTTATTAATCGGAATAATTAGTAAATAATCGGTAGTTTCAGGATTTTTCGAGAGCAAAATTCCGATGTGATCACTGGCACGAATTTAAAATTACAGCGCGCAGATTGTCGAAGACACGTATATTGACCAGAAATCATTGCCCATTTCTGTATGCCGCTTGGTTAGCTAGAAAATGACAAAATATTTAATTATATAATTTAATTGAATTTGAGTTTTTTAATTTAAGAAAAAATAAAATTATAATTCACATTATTGTTCAACTGGAATGCAATTATAAATTTAAGAAACTATTGCAATCTTAATAATCATGCCATTTTGAAAGTAATTAATTTTAACATAGATCTGTTCTGTGTGCATATTTCCATATGGTAATATTTCTATAGTTCAAAGAAGAGAGCCATTAAAGTGAAGTGCAGAGCTGCTTTTAGAGACGATTACAAGTAACAGGGAATTTTAATTTTGCTGAGCATTTTCGTTTTAGAATGTATTGTAGATACAATAAGAAAACTACATTTATATAATAGTAACTGGAATTGGCACGTAGGTAATTTAAAAATAAGTTGAGGCATTTATTTATTGCTAAAAAAAGTAAATGTTAGAGTAACTTTTTGCAGATGAAATTTTATTATGAACTTGAACTGCGTATTGTTTTGTTGAAACAAAAATGGAAATATAAACAAAGCTAACAATCTTTTACTTGTGTTTAATGTTACTGTTATTGGACTAGTGCTTCTTTTGTTAATATTTAATTTGATTAAAAAGTATTTAAAATGTTGTTAATTTGGAACGACGCTGTTCGACATGATCTCCAGGTCGTGTGTTTGACGGGAGTAAAACGTCAAAAAAAAATTAATTAAGGGGTTGTCAAATGAGGCTTCTGTCAGTTGCTTACATAATAAATTAAACATAATTTTATATTGTTATTCTACATTAATAAATGTTATTAATTAAACGTTTGGTAACAATAGCTGTGAATACTAGTTCATTTTCTTCTTTTTCTTCTTCTTTTTCTTCTTCCTTTTCTTCTTCTTTTTCTTCTTTTCTTTTTGGTGGCCCCTTGTTAAACTTTTGGTTTTTACAAATGTTCAGTGGGTGATATTTAGCTTCTGTTAGACGTCTTAGGTAATTGCCAACCTGAGGCGTTTACATTTCCAAAAAGTGTGAGGGTCGTAATTTAGAGATTTGGAGATGCTGATATACTCGTCTGTTTCCATCTTCTACAGAAATCTTTGGTAAGTTCTTTTATGTGAATATCTTTGGTTTCGACGCCTGCTTTGGCGTGTATTTGAACATTTCGCCTATACCAAGGGGCTCCCAGGATCATTCTTAAGGATATATTCTGAATAGTTTGAAGGTTTCGGATGTGTATGGAGGTAGTATTGATTCATATAGGGGCAGCGTATGTCATTATGTGTCCTGATACTTGTTTGTATATTCGTAGTTTTAGATGAGGAAATAAAGAGCTAAATTTACCTAGGAGAAGCCAAAGACGTCCTCTAGCTGCCTTTGCCTTTTCTAAGGTTTAATAAATGTTTCTTGCATATGATAATCTTCTTCGATTTAGGATAACTCCTATTTGATGTAGGACTGCCACGGAATTGGTTTATGTTGTATGTATAGAGGGTCTATTATAAGTTTGGTTTTTCTTTGGAAGATTATTGTCTTGGATTTTTCGCTGTTAATGGTTATCCTCCATTGTGAATTTGTGCTGTAAAGTCATCTGAAATAAAAACGATTATCATTAGAATCAAAATAAGTGTAAGTGAACATCATCCAAATAATATCTATGAAATATCTTATGATTAAGGACTAATCTATCTGCATTCTCGTATGAGACCCAGTTTCAATACAAGAGACTACCGTCTGGTAGAATCTAATTATATTGTAGCGTTTTCAGGGTCGAAATAAACAACTCGTGCAAATGTTTAAAACTGTCTGTATATTTACTCACTTAAAACTACTACAAATAAATTGACACAGGTATTTATTTCTATCACTACTATTTATATCAGTAATATTTATGTATTTTGTGAACTATAATAACACTGCAGCATTCACCGTATTTATGTTTATTTGGGCTGTTCAGTAAATACCACGCGCGACTACTATTGAATGAATTCCTTATCCTAGCGGCGGCATTTATATCGGCAGACAAAGGGTCTAGAGAAATACCAGCAAATTCTGGCTCTCTTCTACCACATTCCAGACTTTCTGTCGCTGAGTGCATGATTTACAACTTGTTTACCGGCAGTTGATTTACCGGTACGTTTTTGTCGTCGCCCGGATGTCTGCTTCTTTTGTGGGCTTGTTTCGTTACAATATAATAAACTGAATTTTAATATTATTCATTATAATTCTGGTTAAATTTGGAAATAGAAAAGAATAAAATATATTCGTAAATAACCTACCTAATGTACACTTTCTAAAGCTAATTTTTGTGTAAGTTAAGGATACTATATAGGATATAACTCTCCACATTCGTATTCCCAGGACGATATCCAAACCTGCTTGAAATGCCAATACAAGAATTCCGAGATCTATATATAGCAAGACTGTTCAGCCTACAACAAGTAATACTTTAACTTTTTTTTCATCAGTAACAAGTAAGGCTGAAACTCCTACGATTTAAAGATATAGGAACTTGTAAATGATATTCTATGAACATACGTTATTTCATCTCAGAAAATGATTAAATTAAATATTATTTATCGAGATTTGCTATAGAATTATGGAAGATATCAATCTAAATTTATTAATCTTTTGAGAAAAATATGGTCATATCTATGGTATATAATAAATCTTTTTTTGAAATAAATGTTATAATGTTATAAAATAATATTTTTATATATCTAATCATATAATAGTTTAACTCATCAATGTTCCAAATTAATATACCGTAGTCGACATATTTTAATTTCTGATACCTAAGTAGCAAGAGGAAAAGAGCGCGACGAAATAAACTAAAGATAAACATAAGCGAGGCTGCCAAGACTCGACACACCTTTCGTATGAAATGTAAGGCGTGAGGGTCCCCCGCCACTGCGTTGCTCTCCCACCACTGTTAGCAAGCAGGCATCGCTGCATATTATAAGGTCATCTGCATGGGATAGAAGTGTAAACCGAAATTAAAATTTGACGACTATGGTATAAAATATACACAACCAGAATAATTTTCTCATATATCAAAAGTTTTTCAAATAGTTAGGTGATCGTAAGTACAAAGTGGTTTGCTATTCTAAACAGCTTTGCATTTATATTATAGTAGATAGTTAAGTAAATATCTAGATAATCTAGATAATAATACTAGTTTTCGGACAAATAAATTAAATAATTATGGGTTATCCTCTATGTGAATTTTAAAATAATATGGACTAAAGACACGCCTGATAGATAGAGAGAAATAAAGAGAAGAGAAACAGAGAAATGCATAAGCCTAACATACAAGATTAAGCATACATGGTGAGAATGCGTTGTTCCAGTTGCATTACAAAAAAAAAAAAATGAGGTGTGGCCACCACACGACTTCTTATACGTATGAGCGTTTCAAACTATACAATCATAAGAATTTTTTTATACAAAACTTATTCAAAATCCTATTCTAAGTACTTTTATTCTCTTAATAAATCGCTATAGAATGCATACTTTGCAAGATATTCGAAAAAAAGTGTTACTCGCTAAGAGTAAAAGTGCTACTTCCGGTCCGAATTTTGAAATTTTTTATATAGAATGCATAATTTACGACATATTTGCCAAAAATCGCTATTCGGTAAGAGTAAAAGTGTTACTTCCGGTCCGAATTTTGAAATTTTTTTTACACAAAAGATATTGAAAACTATGTTTTAAATACTTTTATACACGTAACGTACCTGTCTAAATAGCTTGACTTGCGAAATATTCGCAAAAAACCGATTTTCGATAAGAGTAGAAGACCTACTTCCGGTAGGAATTTCGAAAAACTTTCTAAATAAAATTGTTCTCAATTTTAACTTTAAGTACATATGAATTCTTTATAAATTTGTATAAACTTAGTATTTGACGAAATATTGGCAAAATTCGATTTTTTCACTGAAGTAAACTGCTACTTCCGGTCTACCGATTTTACTGAAAAACTAATCAGATCTCAAGAGGGAGATTACACACGTAAATACAAAATTTGGAATTGATATCTCCAGCGGTTTGACCGCTATCGTGGTCTCACACAGACAAACAGAATTGGTATCAGGGTACCTCAAAACGTGGACATCTGCAAAAATCTCGAGGTCGAAAATTTTCATCATCACAATACTTCCTTATACTACGTATAAGAAAGTAAAAAATGAGGTGTGGCCACCACACGACTTTCTTATACGTATGAGCGTTTCAAATAATAGAATTTTAAGAATTTTTTATACAAAAATTTGCAAGATATCAAAAAAGTGCTACTCGCTAAGAGTAAAAGTACTACTTCCTGTCCGAATTTTGAAATTTCATATATACAAAAAATATTGCAAATTCAGTTCTAAATACTTTTGTACTCTTGATAAATATATATAGAATGCATAACTTACGACATATTTGCAAAAAATCGTTATCCGATAAGATTAAAAGTGGTACTTCCGGTCTGAATTTTGAAATTTCTTTTATACAAAAGATATTGAAAATTATGTTTTAAATACTTTTATACCCGTAACGTTCTTGTCTAAAAAGCATGACTTGCGAAATATTCGCAAAAAACTGATTTTCGATAAGAGTAAAAGACCTACTTCCGGTAGGAATTTCGAAAAACCTTTTAAATAAAATTATTTTGAATTTCAATTTTAAGTATATATGAATTCTTTATAAATTTGTTTAAACTTAATAGTTGACGAAATATTGTCAAAATTCGATTTTTTCGCTGAAGTAAACTGCTACTTCCGGTCTACCGATTTTATTGAAAAACTAATCAGATCTCAAGAGGGAGATTATACACGTAAATACAATATTTGGAATTGATATCTACAGCAGTTTGACCGCTATCGTGGTCACACAGACACACACACACACACACAGAGAGAGAGAGAGAGAGAGAGAGAGAGAGAGAGAGAGAGAGAGGAGAGAGAGAGAGAGAGAGAGAGGGAGAGAGAGAGAGAGAGAGAGAGAGAGAGAGAGAGAGAGAGAGAGAGAGAGAGAGAGAGAGAGAGAGAGATTTTCTAAAAACCAATTTTTTGGTATCAGGGGACTTCAAAACGTGGACATCTGCAAAAATCTCGAGGTCGAAAATTTTCATCATCACAATACTTCCTTATACTACGTATAAGAAAGTAAAAAAATGAGGTGTGGCAACCATACGACTTTCTTATACATATGAGCGTTTCAAACTATACAATTTTAAGAATTTTTTTATACAGAACTTATTCAAAATCCTATTCTAAGTACTTTCATTCTCTTAATAAATCGCTATAGAATGCATACTTTGCAAGATATTCGAAAAAAGTGCCACTCGCTAAGAGTAAAAGTGCTACTTCCGGTCTGAATTTTGAAATTTCATATATACAAAAAATATTGAAAATCTAGTTCTAAATACTTTTGTACTCTTGATAAATATATATAGAATGCATAACTTACGACATATTTGCAAAAAATCGTTATTCGATAAGAGTAAAAGTGGTACTTCCGGTCTGAATTTTGAAATTTCTTTTATACAAAAGATATTGAAAATTATGTTCTAAATACTTTTATACCCGTAACGTACTTGTCTAAAAAGCATGACTTACGAAATATTCGCAAAAAACTGATTTTCGATAAGAGTAAAAGACCTACTTCCGGTAGGAATTTCGAAAAACTTTTTAAATAAAATTATTTTCAATTTCAATTTTAAGTATATATGAATTCTTTATAAATTTTTTTAAACTTAGTAGTTGACGAAATATTGTCAAAATTCGATTTTTTCGCTGAAGTAAACTGCTACTTCCGGTCTACCGATTTTACTGAAAAACTAATCAGTTCTCAAGAGGGAGATTATACACGTAAATACAAAATTTGGAATTGATATCTACAGCGGTGTGACCGCTATCGTGGTCACACACACACACACAGACACACACACACAGACACACACACACACACACACAGAGAGAGAGAGAGAGACATTTTTTAAAAACCACTTTTTTGGTATCAGGGGACCTCAAAACGTGGACATCTGCAAAAATCTCGAGGTCGAAAATTTTCATCATCACAATACTTCCTTATACTACGTATAAGAAAGTAAAAATAACTGAAGGAGATTACCGCAATAATTTGATTAATAAATAATATTTGATAATATTAACCCCACGATATTACATTAAATACGAAAAGATGGATTTTCTTAAAGGAATATTCACATATTGTTAAATGCATTTTTCCTCCAATACGAATGGAGTATCGTTTATTATTTCATAATCTCTAACCTATACTATATTTAAATAGAATACTCATAAATCTTGTATAATTCGTTATTAAAAAAGAAAAATATTTAAATTCAATTTTGAAATAACAAATGGTGCAATTTCACTGCCAAACCTTCTGTATATACAAATTAAATTTAATTAAAGAAATGGCGACGTTAAAGTTTTTTCTATGTTACCGTTTATTACTAAGGTTTGTTATTAAATTATAAAGATGCCATAAATCTGATGCTCTTCCCGTTTAAATAAAATTAATTATTTATGACGCTTATAGGCGAATGCTTTCAAATCCAATTAAGTGTAAAACGTACTAATGTTATTTGTCTACTAGCGAAGATGCCACAGTAGTGTATATTCGCCGGTCCTACTCCCACCGCCGGGCGGTGGAGGTCAAAGGTCAAAGGTCAAAGGTCAAGGGTCAAGGGGTCAAAGGTCAAAGGTCAAAGGTCAAAAGTCAAGGGTCAAAGGTCAAGGGGTAAAAGGTCAAAGGTCAAGGGTCAAAGGTCAAAGGTCAAAGGTCAAAGGTCAAAGGTCAAAGGTCAAGGTCAAGGGTCAAGGGTCAAAGGTCACGGGTCAAAGGTCGCCGGAGGTGGAGGTCAAAGGTCAGCGGAGGTGGAGGTCAAAGGTCAAAGATCGCCGGAGGCGGGGGTCAAAGGTCACCGGCGGCGGGGGTCAAAGGTCGCCGGAGGCGGGGGTCAAAGGTCATCGGAGGCGGAGGTGGCGCCCTCTGACAGTCATTTGCCAAACTAAGGTGGCGCCCTCTAACAGTCATTTGCCAAACTAAAAATGGTAGATTTCTTGATTACCAACCCAACTAAAATGGCGTCCTCTGACGGCCATTTGCCAAACTAAAAATTGCATCTCATCATTACCAACCCAACTAAAATGGCGTCCTCTGACGGTCATTTGCCAAACTAAAATTGCATCTCATCATTACCAACCCAACTAAGGTGGCGCCCTCTGACGGTCATTTGCCAAACTAAAAATTGCATCATTACCAACCCAACTAAAATGGCGCCCTCTGACAGTCATTTGCCAAACTAAAAATTACATCTCTCATCATTACCAACCCAACTAAATGGAGCCCTCTGACGGATACCAGCCTAAATTAGCATTCCCAGTATTGAATATGAATATACAGTATGTTTCAAAAGTAGTGTTTCACAATAGTATGATTTCGGATATATTATGACCACCACTAAATTTTACTAGAATTGTCAGGTGAGGAAAAGGATCTATTATGCAGGAAAAAGAACAAAAAAGAATATTCAACTATACAAATTTATATTTTGTACATTTCCAAATCAAAATGTAGAGTATTATAATGTAAATGTAACACTTCAAGCATGTACAAGGTATTTAAGGAATTATCATTACAAGACAATAAAGATTTAATATTTTGATATGAATCACCCTCCATTTGTGAGCAAGCTTCCAACGTACTTTTATAAAATTGAATAAACTCAGTACTACTGAGCGTACTTAATTTTTCATTAATTAAGTCCCTCAGGTTGTAAATGTTGTTGTAAGTATCTTGGGATAGAACGATCTGTTGATTTCTACTATTCAGACGGATCACCTGAATATCTTTATACGTAGCAACTTCAATTTGATGGTTGGAACTCGAACCCTCAATTTGGTTAAATTCATACCATTCTTCCAAAGTGAAGAAGATGCAAGCATTCACTGAACGTATTTGTATTATAGGTGCATAACCAGCTGCCGGACTCAGTCCGATGATAAGCCATTTAGAACCACTTCTGTTCAATAAATATGAGGATTGCCCCACAAGCTGCCTCTCCCGAACGATCGTTGCATCCTTAATCTTCAGAGCATTATCGATGAATTGATTATAATCGGATTCTTTTATAATGTCGACGGTTGTGATAGCTACAACAGTAGAATGAGGAAAATTAGTAAAAGAAAATTAATAAAATTATTGTATATACTACTCACCAGATTTCATTTTAAAGATGGAAACTTGTAGTGACAACTCGAATAATTAAAACTAGAATACTAATATATTTTTTTGTTCAAACTCTATTATACTAAAAATGTTGGTGGGGATATCGCTTGATAAAACGCAGGTGGGGGATTGATGTTCCTGGTGTGTAAGGTTTCTAGGAGGTTTCTATATAAAATCAGAAATAAATATTAGTAATAGCAAAATTATATAAAAAAATATCAATTACCTTCAAATACGTCATCATTTTCTCCATCGATATCTCGATGACCCCAGGCAAGAGTATGTATACCATCCACATTAATATATCTTTTATCGTCAAACGGTGATATGGCCAATTTATTCTGCTCTACCGTGTGGATGGTGTGTAATTTTGATTTAAAGAGCTTTTGAGGTCGTAATATGCATTGATTGTTAAATAAACAGTTTTTATAGTCGTCAAAGCTAATTTTATCTCTGACAACATTTTTTTTAACGCCTTTAGATTTCTTAACAGTTCTACCCTCAACCTCGAGGGCATATACTTTGGCTCGCAATGCAACAAATTCCCTCATTACCTTACCTGCATTTTCGTCTTTCATCAAACCCAGCACAGCTTTGTTTTGGGGTGGAATGTTGAAAATATTGTCATTCGGAAAATTTGAAGTGTCAAATTTTGATATATTAAGTCTCATATCACAATATATATCATCTGTCTCAATTTTTAAAATGAAACTATCTGTATCCATGTAGCATAGACAGACCTTTTCAGCATATTCGCGTTTCAAATAATCGTAGTAAAAATCGTACATTAGTGATTTGGAAAGTTCCAGCACGGAGAAGCCTATGTAGATAGGTTTATTATAAACCACTCTAAGCTTCTCCATCTGGATTGCAACAAAGTTCTCTGTAAATATGCTAATATTTTTAAAATTCAATTTTGAAATTAAACTGCCAGCACCCCGCCTCTTACCTTTATCATCCCAATGTGTAACCAATTTAACATCAACTCTCTTGTCTACATTCTCCATGGTTTTACCATAGACGGAATTATTCATTAACTTGTAAAAATCTTTTTCAAAATCATTGCGCGACTGCTGACGGAGGCTGGTATTTAAATTAATATAACTTTGAAGCCAATTGGACTGTTTAAATTCTAAAACGCGATGAATTTGAATAATTTTGAGTCCCGCATTTAAAGCTTGCTTTAAGTTTCGGTAGTGTATAACATATTTACATTTATCATTCAAATTAGCTATAAGCTTCTTATTGTTAAATTTTGAGTTGGGGGGTTTTATATTTTCGGGCAAAAAAGGTAAGTCATTATGGCTACTATGAAGTGTTGATGGATACTCGATATCTACTTCCAAAAAGTATCCTATTTCAGAATCGTCCGCGATGTTAGCTATATCTAAGTTTTCAATATCGTTTTCTGACAACCAACGAAAGTCTCCGTATGGTAGATATTGTGACATGGCCCACCCGTACAAGTTGTTAGCATCCCAGTAAACTAAGTATGACGTTGGACTACTCGCATCATAATCCCCTGAATATTTATTGTTAGCTTTGGCATATCGTAATGAAGCTTGTGCTAACCCTCCCCTAATATTTTTCTTTACAAAGTGATGCATATCAATATCCGTAAGTAGTTCCAACTCGATTTTTGTATACTTCAACATTGCATCCCAAGACAAACCTGGGCTGGTATAATACTGAGCAGGATCCAAACCGTATGTTTTATAACAAATTTGTCGGAAATTTTCGAAAATATCTGATAATAATAAAACGTCTGTTTTTAAGTATAAGTTTGAATAATCTAATAAATTTTTACAGTTAAACATGTTCCATACGGTCTGCGCGTGTTTATAATCAGCATCGCTTATATGTTCATCTGCTAACGAACTATAAAAGGCGTCTTTTGGTGGTAGAGTCGATTCGTACAAACGTTCAAAAGTATTTAAATATTCGTAAGGGAAAACACCTTTTCGTCGTACTAAATTAAATTGCAAATCATTGGGAAAGTGAGATCTAACATTATTTAAATCCGTAGGAGATAGATTATTAGCTAGTTTATCTAGAGAAGCTGCCATAAATCTAAAAGAATCTAAAAAACGTAATTTAAGAGATATATTCCTCTTCGCGCCCGTTTTTTTATCTGTATATTGATCAACTATCACGTTTTTACTGAAGCTAATATATTTTTCTTTGTTAATTGGTATTACGTCAATATCTAGGTCGTCATCAGCCAAATCTTTAATGAATAGATGACTATCGTAGCCACTTAGATTATGGGTATATATTGGGATGAATTTAGGTATCTTGAAATTTAAATTACAAACAGAGTGAGCTGCACCTCTAAATTTTCCTGTAATGTGACAGTGATCTCTCACCTTATCTCCGTCGAGAGATTTTTCACAAATGTGACAGATCACTGCATTATTAAATATCATACTTTCACTTGACGTTAATTTAAGCATCGGAACGACATTTTTTAGATACTTGTTGTATATAGATTTGACATCTTCAACTAGTCGCGAAATAAATACTTTTGGGCAATCCGAACCGACATATGACACGAATTTATTTAAACTTGAATCATGCGCGCAAACGATCTGATATGCAAAGCTGAATGGAACATGTTTTTGTATATCGCGAGTGTATGAAACGCTTGGATCACTGCTACATGATTGAACTTGTTGTAATAAACACTCGAAATCACAATATATTACAAAGTTGGCCTTTAGCTTTTTATCAAAATTATTAAAACGCAATTTATTTTCAGGCAACATATCACCTGTTTTAGTTTTTTTAAGATTAGTTGAAGGTAGAACTGTACATACCCTATTGCAATCAAAGTTTTGATGTTGTTCCAAGCTGGCTTGAGTTTGGAAACGGTTGAAACAACCGTCACACAAGTGTATTTTATGTTCATGAGTGCTAATCTGAGATGAAATTAGCTTTGACAGACTTTTAATTAAAACATAATGCGACTTTTCTCCGTTTTCAATTAATAGTAAATTAATGTGCACATCCATACGATTATGAGTATAATAAATTGGCCCTACAACATTAATCTTGTCACATGTGGAATCAAATGCCAGGCCATATACATTAATAGAAATATTATTCAGTATTTCTATTTTACTGATATCATGTAGTTTGACCGGGAATTTAATGTCCTTTAAGTTTAATATTGTAGAATAATGCGGATAGCTACTTACTCTTTCACTATGATTGTCAGTCGGATGGAGTGCTGCAGTTATACACCACGCAAGACATTTATCGTCTGAGTTCATTATATTAATACAGGCATTCCTTTTTTTTATTGAAGTCGGTAGAACTATATACGAGGAACCGCTGATTGGGTCAAATAAATTTATATTAATTTCTAAATGCGATACCGAAACAAGACTCCAACCAGACTGATTCCCCATAAATTCTTCCGACTTTGTTCTGATTATATCACACAACTGATCATAAATATGATGTACATCGCTAGATATCGTTATAACAGTGTATCGAGTGTTAAATGATTTTAGACTGGTTATTTGATCCTCACATTGTGGTTTAATGTAGTGAGCAAATAACTCAATCTGCACCTTGACACTCGAATCTAACCGTTCAATCGTATTTATGATCAGTTGGCACGCTTTACTTTTTAAATTTTTCAATGTAGATATGATATCTACATTTTCATTGATAAATAATCTATAAGACGTGACGCGATGTCTAAAACTGGTGGCAATCTCAAACACTCCATCCTCCAAAGCAATAGCAGTGTCAGATACGTGCTGCTGTGACCTGAGATGTCCCTTGTATAATAAATTACTAGAGAAGCTCAGACCACAGCATTCGTACCTTACCTGGGGTTTCAAAACATCTTGCCTGGCCTTCTGAGGTTTTGGTGCTTCTACTCTAGGCTTTTTGATAGGCGTATCTCTTGATGTGGAAGCGCTCCCAGCATTCATCATCTGATGCGTTCTCTTCAAATGACGAGTCAGACTATCCTTCCTCGTGAAAGATGACTGACATATTTCACACGTAAAGGCTTCTTTATTTAGACATGGATGTCTTTTAAAAGCATCTGTGCGTGCAAAAGTTTTACCGCAATTACCACAGTCCATTTTAAGCTAAAATTACAACACTGCTTTAACAAATGGTCTACATTCATAAATTCGTGTTATTTACGCGGAAATATAATTTAATGAACAACTTTAAAATAAGAATCCATAATATTTTTGTTTAATACCGCAAGAACATTAAAAACATTAAAAACGCATATGGCTCAGTTCATTCTATGAGAAACAAAATTAAACATAATTAAGATAATAAATTTAATGTAATAAAAAGCTATTGAAACATAATTTTTAATATATCGAAATTGCCTATTTATTTGAAAACTCCTCGTATATCAATTGATATAAAATGCTAATTATAGACCTGTATATATAAAAATAATATTTTAATACATGAATGATCCCCATATATTTAACTAAAGATACTCTTATTATTCAGAATTATTTAAATTATTGAGAAAAATATTTAAAGAGTTATATAAAAATAAACAACTTAATATTATGCAAATTTACAGGTTTAAACATTAAAAAACGCATATGGCTCAGTTCATTCTATGAGAAACAAATTAAACATAATTAAGATAATAAATTTAATACAATAAAAAGCTATTGAAACATAATTTTTAATATATCGAAATTGCCTATTTATTTGAAAACTCCTCGTATATCAATTGATATAAAATGCTAATTATAGACCTGTATATATAAAAATAATATTTTAATACATGAATGATCCCCATATATTTAACTAAAAATACTCTTATTATTCAGAATTATTTAAATTATTGAGAAAAATATTTAAAGAGTTATATAAAAATAAACAACTTAATATTATGCAAATTTACAGGTTTAAACATTAAAAAACGCATATGGCTCAGTTCATTCTATGAGAAACAAATTAAACATAATTAAGATAATAAATTTAATGCAATAAAAAGCTATTGAAACATAATTTTTAATATATCGAAATTGCCTATTTATTTGAAAACTCCTCGTATATCAATTGATATAAAATACTAATTATAGACCTGTATATATAAAAATAATATTTTAATACATGAATGATCCCCATATATTTAACTAAAAATACTCTTATTATTTAAATTATTGAAAAAAAATATTTAAAGAGTTAAATAAAAATAAACAACTTAATCATATGCAAATTTACATGTTTAAACAATAAAAAAAACGCATATGGCGCAGCTCATTCTATGAGAAACAAATTAAAAATATATACTTACATTATAAATGTAAAGAAGTATCACACACAAACAGTAGATATTCACAATTAGATTAGTATACAGCGAAATGTAAAGACGTATCACAAAGAGGTGTTCACACTTTGATTAGTATACGGTGAATGGTATCAAGTATTCTTTATTGCGAATATATATCAATAGAGTTAATGATCGAAAACGCTAATTAGTTGACGTTTTCACCTATATGACAATAAATAGAAAATATATTGTGGAAATTTTAAAATGATTGCGTTAGAAAGTTCTCGAGTATAATTTGTTATAAGTGAATCATTCCTTAAATGTTTCATATCTGATGTATAATTGGAAAAAAAATTCCACAGCGTTAATTAGATACCTTGAGGTGTTTGTCTAGTTAGAAAGTGTATTTTAAGTCTGACGTCAGAAATAACTTTGAAAGTATTAATTAGTATTTTAAATTATTGCTAGAAAAATTTGTATTATGGAGAAAACATGATATTTCACGATTTGTATGTATATTTATATAACCTTAAATAATAAAAATAAAAAACAACTTATTTATATATATCTTCATATATTTATTTAGATTGCAAATATTTATAAATAGTCATAACATTATATTGTGTGCACATGCATTTTTCAGTATCTTTATTATTATGATAAAGACAGGGAAACATAGTTTTAACAAGATTCGGTACATTTTGTTTACAATATTCCAGATTTACTATATCTATATATTTTACATATTTCTTAAGAAAATCATATTTTTGATGTCCCTTCACATATATTTTATTGTAAGAACTAGAAATGTTTTTTAATATCTGAGTAATCTCTTTCAATTCTATATATCCCTGAGAATAATTCAAGTTTAAATGATTTCTTTCCAGCCATCTCACTGTCCTTTGATGTTTCCTTGGTAATAGATGAAAACTTACGGCAGGTTTAAATAAAAAATGCAGACTTCTCTGACCATCGCTTATACTCATTTCTTTCGGTATGAAGTTTGGTGTGGCAAATCCTTCTATATCGATGATGACGAACGATTCAAATCGCTGTTTGTAGATTTTATCTCTATGTGTTTCAGTCAAAACTTGGGTTAAAATTTTATTTAGGTTTCGAATTCTTATACGAAAACGTTGCTTATCAGCAGCACAACGGAAACAATCCGATTTTCTATCGATTTCATCTGTACACTGATAAACCGCCTCACCATCATCAATTGTATCTCTTTGCATCATGATAACTTGAGTGTGACTAAATGTAAATTTATTTTATAATCAGTATATATGAGGAAAACTTGTTAGGGGATTTTAACATGTTCACCCTGAATTTATAGATGTATGCTAAACAGATATTATGAATATAGATCTTTATTTTTAAAATGTTATATAATTTTCTTAACAGTACCTGTTAATGCACTATATTCAACAATACAATCTTGTAAAATTAATAATAAACAGGAAGTGTTCTCACTAAAAGTCTCCTGGCACTCTAGTTCTAATTTTATATCGACTGTAGACGTTTTTAAAGATTCATTTTGCTTTGAACAGTCTATTACGTAAAGTGGTGATTCGTAAAATCTATTATAGCTCATAAGAGGTCCACGAGTCTGACCATAATAACTAGATTGAAATTTTGTATACATAAGATATGCTGGGGCATAAAGCTTTTTGCTCATGTCTATATTCATATTACTATAGGGATAATAGTCTGAATTTAAATGCAATTTAATGTTTGTGATTGAAGAATGATCAAAGCTAGAAGCATCTTTTTGAAAATTATCTTTCTTGTTTTGTTGAAACGCTATAATAGCGTATCGTGGTTTCTCTAGATTAGTGCTAGTTTTAACAGGCCAAATATCAGTTTTCGTTGCACGCAAAGCTGGAAGTTCGTATAATTCCCATTTGCGAAAAGTTAAATATATTGGCTTATTGGTTTTAAGGTTGTTTAAGAGCTTTAAACGTGTCTCATCATTTACACTTATATGTGGTACACGCCACTCAATCTTTTCAATCTCGATTGTAGCCTTTTTTGTTCCATCATCTGCCTTATTTTGATAGCAGTTTTCATCTGTTTTACTTCTAATTAATACTAATTCTTGGCTAACATTAATAATAATCTTCTTGTAATCATTACAAAAGCCGAAATACATACTGAGCGGCATACATGCATTGAACTTATTATTGGAAACTGTAGGCTGTTGTTCGAAGGGACACCACCCAGCTATTGACAACATACGACTTTCAGCTTCATTATAGGAAACTAATGCTTTCATCGTAGAACTAATACCAGGTTTCATTGAACGATCGATTTCTACACCATTAATTTCATATCGAATCTGATCAAACAAAAAAGCGTACGCATTATTTGTTAATTCAGGTTTACCAATTCCATTATCATCAGGTTTAAATTTCCCCTCAATGTATATATAACTCTCGGAAGGTAGTGTATAGACATCTTGATTTTGAATGCTTATGCGGATTTCATCATTTAAATTGAAATTGTGCGTTCTCGGATAATATGTGTGATATTCATCCTTAGTTATAACTTCATCGAATTGCACGTCTTGGAATATGGACAGCTTTTCCTCCATTTTTCACTTGAAAGCCTAGTGATTGTAGAAATATTATATTAGCTGATGTTAACTGTTTCAGGTTAGACTGTGAAGTGATCTTCTGTCGTGGTATTGTAGATGTTATATGACGATCATAAAATGAAATACCCATTATGCAAGTCTTTTCAGCTCTAATCTAACAATGATCTGTTCCCCACGAAAGTTTACTGCATCACCATCTTGATCGAGCAATGTTAATGTAATATTGTCAATACGTTTAGAATTAATAGGTAGATATATTATATGTTCCGGTGAGATACTGATTAAATATCCCGGTTCTACTTGCGGAGAAAATTCGTACAACGTGTGAGATAGACGACTATCATAGTAGGCTGATGTTGTGATATTACACTCAATTCTTATTGTTGCAACTTTTATAATGTTAACAGGTAGATCAGACTCATGATTTTGATTAGCTGGTAATAGTCTCCTACTAAAACCCAACATGTTTGCTATAGAGTCTTTAGGTTCAAAATTTATTTCAAATTTGCTTTTAATTTCACACTTTATTGTATTATTGTTTGGTTTGAGTGATATTGTGTCTTTAGGCATCGCTTTCATCAAGAAATCTGCAATATCACTTATCTCATAAGATCCTGTTGGAATTATAATAACTTTATCATTATCATAATAAAATTTATTACTGCCCTCAACAATGTTGGGAATCGAATTGTAGCTATTGAATCCTATTAGACCCAGAACGTATTCATAGTGAGGATTCAAATCAATAGGCGGATAATAATCAACAGAAAGCACAGACTTTGTGCCCTTCAACGTAAAAGTGTACGACATGACTAATATACTAGCATATAGATATATGATTATATATCATTTAGTAGGAATTCTAAACATAGGTGTCCACAATTAATAGTGTTGAAACGTTGATAACGTTTATGATTGTACATTATTTTATTAGAACTTTTTGTATTGAAATAATCTATCAATTCCGGCGGAGGCATTAAATTGCCAAACGAATCATAATAATATATATTAAAACCTTTCTTCTTATAACAGACCCAATGTGTTCCAGGTCCTTTAATACTATCCAAATTAACGACTGCGCTTTCGTTTTTGTTGGGTGATTTTGGTAGAGTATCTAACATAAATACACCTCTAAAATGTTGAATATATTTAGCATATTTCAAAATATCATGATCGGTTAATGCTCTTTGAGGCAGTCGACTTAGTAGTTTTTTGATGGTTTTAAGTATAAACCGAGACCCTTCTTATATGGCTTCATATATAAACCTTCACCTTTTAATGCAATAGTTTCCATAGTTTTATTATGTCTTTCAGCTTCCCGTAATTGTCTTCGAGCGGTCTTAGCTTTGAGTACTGCTTGTGTTATACCACTTACACCGCCTGCCAGTGAGCCGAGAGCGCTTAGCCCGGCGAATATTGGTATGAGTGGCAATACACCTCCAACTTTCGGTATGGGTATTATTCTGGGGGTTTTAATACGTTTTCGACCTCCAGCTTCTCTGATAGCGACCTTAGCTGCCTCCAATGATAATTTAGCACCTTGTTTAATATCGCTTCCGAATCTTTTAAGAGTCTTCTTAACAGTAGCACCCGATATCTTTTTAAGCGGTTTCTTCTTTAGACCCATGCCCAATTTTCTTTTAGCTTTCATTGTATTAGTTACTAACCAGGCGGCTGTCTTTTCACCCACGCTTGCATCTGATGACTTAACACGATTCCAAGCTTTTTCTTGAAGTATCAGGTCTGCTTTATGTCTATCTTTTAAATCTTTATGTTGCGAATATGCAATATCGTGCTCCCGACAAGCTCTATCCAATGGATTAATGCCGAGATCGCCTCGCGCTAAGCGTTTTTGGAGCTTTGTACCAGGTCCACAGAAAGAATACCCCCCTGGTATGTGAAGCTCTATAGGTAACTTGTTGATTAGAGAGTTCACAACACCTCCACCTTCTTTAAATGTTAACATTGAAATGAATTAACTATGTAAACGTCCGACAATTTATATATAATTCATTCATCATGAGATTAGTGAAGCAGAAGGATGCTCTTGAAATCCTCAATTTAGATTTGGATACAGACGAAAATGCTAAATTTCGGAAACATAGCAGTCTACTACCGAATTCCATTAGAGCACTACTTTGCGGTCCATCAAACTGTGGTAAAACAAATCTCATGCTATCCTTATTATTCGATGAAAATGGTCTCAAGTTCGAAAATATTTACATTTATTCTAAGTCTCTGTATCAGCCAAAATATAAATTGTTGGAAAATGTTTTAAACAACGTTAAAGATGTTAAATATTTTCCTTGTAAGGAAAATGATGAAATAATTGATCCTACGGAAGCTGAGATAGATTCAGTTTTCATTTTTGACGATGTAGCGTGCGATAAACAAAACAATATTAGAAAATATTTTTGTATGGGGAGGCATAAGGGTGTCGATAGCTTTTACTTATGTCAAACTTATACTCGTATACCGAAACATCTAATTAGAGATAATGCAAATTTGTTGGTATTGTTTAAGCAAGATAATACAAATCTACAACATATTTACAATGATCACGTTGGTGTTGATATGTCATTTGAGCAATTTAAATCGATTTGTGGTAAATGCTGGATAGATAAATATGGATTCTTGGTGATAGATAAGGATAGTGATATACATAATGGTCGTTACAGGAAAGGTTTCGATCACTATATATGTTTGTGAATTATTGTATGGATATCATTTAATATATAGATGTATAATCGTATAGGTGACTTCAGTAAATCATGAATACCACCGACACCTCACTACTTGATGATGATATGTTTGTTGTGACATCTTTTGTATATTTTTTGAGTGTATTTTCTCACTGTTAGTAAACATTTACATCTAGATAATCTTTATAAAGAACTATACGTATTCGCATTATTCATTTAATATATGTATGTCTACAAATAATCATGCGAGGACAAGCAGTTAATAGTAGAAACATAAATTATGATAAAATGAAGCGGGATATTATTAAAGCAAGTAAAGTTATAAAAAATAAGTATATGCAGTTGAAACTTAATCGTTCAGATGAGGATTATTTAATTCAAAAAATGTTTAAACCAATTACTGAGAATCTGAAAGGTTTAAGTACAACAATAAAACAGGAAACACAAACAATTAAAGAACCTCTAATGACGTTTGCCACCACTATGAAAAATAATGAAAAATTGTCAACTTCTACAGTACCCGATATGCAAATGTACAATCAAAACATTAACATGAATGAAGCTGTGAAAGAACCTCTGACAGAAGTGCATCCATTCGATCAACAATCTAATTCACTGTTAGAAAATAATTCGCACTCATCTAGCACGTCTTATAAAAATCTTAATCCATTACCGAGAGAGTTCGTACAGGGCTTTTTTGAAGACACGAGCAATGTATATGATACGACGTATGGTGTAACGTTTGAACCTGAAACAAATAGATTAAAATTGGGCGCTCGTGCATTATATCTAGATGGAAATGATATAATAATCAATAATAAACGATTTCCTGGTTCATATGGTCTCTATGAATTAATATTTAAAACTAGACCAAATAACTATAATGACAATGATCTATTACAATACTATGATATTTTACAAGAAACCAATGTACATCGCAAACAATTCTATTTGAAAAATCATTTGAGAGGAACTAGAGCGTACAAATGGGGAAAAATAATAAAACCTCTTCTCGCTAAAAAAATTGGATTTTCGACTTCAGAAACATGGTCTGGCGGACGTATAGGTGACATGTTAGTTGCCAACACTAATGCAACATATCAATATGTCTATTGGGATGATATAAATGAGCTCGTGGATCGTCTTAAACTTTTGAAAGCTTCTCAGGATTCTGGTAATGAAATTCATCATAATGAGGTTACATCTATCGTTGAAGAGCTTAAAGAATGTGGAGTAATTGAATAAATAACCAATACTCTCAACATTTTTTATCAGTATCGTAATGAGTGTAGACAAATTTGGTAGATATCTTAGCAGTAGTAAAGCTAGCGTTAAACGTCAAAAGCCATCTTTACCATTAACAGAAGAAGGTGATGTTGATATTGGCGGTAAACGCATTTGTCGTGTAGCAGATCCTATACACGATCAAGATTCTGTTAATAAGCGCCACCTATCTAGAATACTTGGTATAATAGATCTAAGGATTGATCATGTAGTGAATGATATTCGAATAAAGATAGATACCTCAAACTCCAAAGTAGGTGAGGATGTCAGCAATATCATACATCAGATGCAAACTGCTGTTGAGAACAGAATAGAAGTTGAACTTGACAATTTAAGAAGCAACCTTGCAACAAATGCGGAAGTTAGTGATAAGATTGGTAAAATTAAGAAGGAATTGAATGAGAACTTGAACACATTTAAAACTAATTTAAATAAAACTGTTAATTTGGATATATTTAAAGGCATTGTTAATGTTAGTGTAAATAATGTGCAACAGTCGATTAATGGGAAATTAAACCAGATGCAAGCTACTGTTGAGAAGAAGATTGATGCTAAATTTGATGTTTTAAGAAAAAACTATGCAACAAATTCTGAAGTTAGTAAGAAGATTGAAAAAATTAAGAATGATTTGGATGGTGAAATACTTGCATTGAAAAATAATTTAAATAAAGGCGTTAACTTGGATACAATCAAAGGGATTGTCGACGTTAGTGCAAATACTCTACAAGATGAAACTAATCAAAAGCTGTATCGAATGGAAAAAAATGTTGAGAGTAGAATTGAAGCTAAACTCAATGCTAAACTAGAAGCTATAAGAAAAAACCTTGAAAAGAAATCAAAGACTTGAAATAATGCAGTCAGGAATGACTTTTTAAAAAATTAATTACCATTGTTATATGAAACACTCGCGCATATATAAACACTAGATTACAGTCATTAATAATGAGCAGTATTAAGCGTGATATAGTTAATGAGTTACACAAGCCCACTCGAAGATTCTTCCCCAGACGTCGCTTCATTATTAGAGGTTTTGATGATTTGTGGCAGATTGATTTAGCTGAATTTATCCCGCATGCTCGGGAAAATGGCGGGTATAGATATATACTCGTGGTTATAGACTGCTTCTCAAAGTTCTTATGGACTCGACCACTTAAATCTAAAACCGGGTTAGATGTATGTAATGCAATGGAAGACATTCTTCAAGATACTCGACAGCCAAAAAATATACAATCCGACAATGGTAAAGAGTTTTATAATACCCGATTTCAAAATCTCATGAAACAATATAATATAAATCATTATTCGACATATAGTACAATGAAAGCGTCTATTGCTGAACGTGTTATTCGTACACTTAAGGGAAAATTATATAAGGAATTTACTATGAAAGGTAGCTATAAGTGGATAGATATTTTATCTTCAGTAACTGACACCTATAATAAAGCAAAACATCGAACCATTAAAATGCGACCTTGTGATGTCACCAAGAAAAATGAAAAGCTCCTGCTTTCTACTGTCTACAATGATATACAAACAATTGGAAAACGAAAATTTAAAATTGGAGATATCGTTAGAATTAGTAAATTTAAGGGTGTTTTTTCGAAAGGCTATGTTAGCAACTGGAGTGGTGAATTGTTTAAGATTGTTAAAGTTAAAGTTACTAATCCAACAACGTATATGTTGGAAGATATGAATGGACAACCAATATTAGGAGGTTTTTATGAATATGAATTGCAGAAAACTAAACATGGAGACGCCTATCTGATTGAAAAAGTTTTATGTAGGAAGGGGGGGAAAGTTTATGTAAAATGGTTTGGTTTCAATAATTCTCACAATTCTTGGATTGATAAAGATAATGTATTATAATTTTATTTTATAATATTAAAAAATATGTATATATGACTATCTATAAATAAAAAATCAATAATTTTATTTGTTCTTTTATTTAATTTTTAGTTTGGCAAATGACCGTCAGAGGGCGCCACCTTAGTTGGGTTTGTGAGCGTTAGAGGGCGCTACATTAGTTGGGTTAGTGAGCGTCGGAGGGCGTCATTTAGCAATTTTTTAGTTTTGGCAAATGACCGTCAGAGGACGCCATTTTAGTTGGATTGGTAATGATGAGAGATATAATTTTTAGTTTGGTTAGTGACTATTAGAGGGCACCACTTTAGTTGGGTTGGTAATGATGAGATGCAATTTTTAGTTTGGCAAATGGCCGTCAGAGGACGCCATTTTAGTTGGGTTGGTAATCAAGAAATCTACCATTTTTAGTTTGGCAAATGACTGTTAGAGGGCGCCACCTTAGTTTGGCAAATGACTGTCAGAGGGCGCCACCTCCGCCTCCGATGACCTTTGACCCCCGCCTCCGGCGACCTTTGACCCCCGCCTCCGGTGACCTTTGACCCCCGCCTCCGGCGATCTTTGACCTTTGACCTCCACCTCCGCTGACCTTTGACCTCCACCTCCGGCGACCTTTGACCCGTGACCTTTGACCCTTGACCCTTGACCTTGACCTTTGACCTTTGACCTTTGACCTTTGACCTTTGACCTTTGACCCTTGACCTTTGACCTTTTACCCCTTGACCTTTGA
Source organism: Amphimallon solstitiale (assembly GCA_963170755.1). Classification (NCBI taxonomy): domain Eukaryota; kingdom Metazoa; phylum Arthropoda; class Insecta; order Coleoptera; family Scarabaeidae; genus Amphimallon; species Amphimallon solstitiale. The sequence goes on along the minus strand of OY720677.1, from coordinate 101,631,346 downwards.
CCCTTGACTTTTGACCTTTGACCTTTGACCTTTGACCCCTTGACCCTTGACCTTTGACCTTTGACCTTTGACCTCCACCGCCCGGCGGTGGGAGTAGGACCGGCGAATATACACTACTTGCCACCAAGCAGTGAAAGGATATATACTCTTAAAAAGGTTAATTATCGGTTGTAAATGAAAGGCAATATCCATTCTTCATATAAATCAGAAATATTTGTATTAGTTCTAACGTTTTACTGTTATTTCTTACGGGTTTTATGAGACCTAACATCCTATATGAAATTTCTCTGTTTTTGTTTAATTTATAAATATTTTTGTGGAAATAAAAGGTTTGTGAACATTACGCACTCTTCTTTCTTCTTATTTGTATATATTACGAAATAAGAAAGGATTAAGAAAAGAAAAGATTTTTGTGTTGCTTTTTGCCGAACACTAACGAAAAAAAAAATTATTTATTTACATTATTTTGCACCAATTTAGTGTAATTTTTCCATTGTAAATGTGTTCTGAATTAGTGTATTAAGATAGCTAGAATTTGTTAATAATTAAATCATTGCCAGCTATGCTATGCAAATTATGCTTTCTGGACGGATATATTTAGAGTATAAAAGTATTTATAACTTGATTTTGAGTAACTTTTTTATTAAAAGAAAATTGAAAATTTGGAATGGAAGTAGCACTTTTACTCTTATCTAATAGCAGTTTCTTTTTGCAAATATCTCGCTTATTATGCATTCTATACAGATTTATGTAAAAGTATTTAAAGCTGGATTTGGAATAATTTTTGTGTAAATTCCTACTTCTGATATTTGTCATTTAAAACCGAATCATTCAGAAAATACATTAATTTCAGTTGTATCGAGTGGGAGCATTTTCAACTTCAAACTTCATAAAATCATTATAACGTTCATGCAAATAGGTTTTGATATCTTTAATTTTACCACAATATTGTGAAAACGGCCGACTTTGATTTTCTGCTTTTAACTGCTCACGCGGTTTTTTTTTTTTTGTAGATTCAGTTTTTGTACAAAATTTTGCTTATGCATCATACTTATTCTTTATCAATTTACATTTGCCTTGCAATGCAATATTCATATGTTTAGATGACCTGTAATAACTGTTAAAAATACCTGACCTTTTACGAATTTTTTATACTCATGTTTTCACGAAATACGATTATTTCCTCTAAAATCAGATAGAAGTTCTTCGGAGCTTTGTGGCGAGACAACCAACGAACCTTAGTTTAATAAGAAAAATCTTCGAATTTGGTTATTAATACAAATTAATACTTTTAAACAGAGATCTTGTGTTAGTTTTTTAGTTCCACCCGTTATCTATTTAGCGCTGTCAGTTGTTACAGAAACAAGATTGTCCAGAGAAAAATTAATTTTTTCTGAAGGGCTCCATACAGCATCAAAAATACTTTCACCAGTTGTAGGTCCACAAAGAGGGGTAATTTCCAGCTTCGGTGATTCTCATATTATCTCAACTACAAAAAAAAAAATGGTAACTTATGCAACACCTCTTACATCCGTGGTTTCATCAATCGCAATTGAAAAGAACTAGAATTTGGTACATGTTTCCTGTAATTGTAAACTAGCATTTTCTGCCATTTCAGTAATTCTGTCTTCTACCGTATTTCTTGATAATTATGTATCTCGAAATGACTGTACCGTTTCTGGAAAAACTAATTCCGCATCTTTTATAATACATTCCTTGTTTTGCTAATAGCTAACTCTTGTTACCTACTGATTCATTATTTTTCATGAATTTTGTAATCTTTACTGACTATTAATTGTTTTTACATTTTCTGGTCGACAATTGTTTTTAGTGATTAGTGCTATAAAGCCGTTTCATGTTGTATTCTTTCGAAACACTAATTGATGTTTTGCAAATTAAGCACTTAGTTTACTTCCACACAAAAATAAAAAATAATTCAGCTACCACCTTTTTTGAAACTTCCTTCTCTCGTCATAAATCTTTCGTATTTTATTTACCGTTGATTTTCTGAAACGAAATAGTTTTTTTTTAATATTCTCATAACTACGGCTATTTAAATTTTTTTAAAAACAAGTTGCAAAAGAAACACAACCCCCAAATCTTCAACAGGCCCGATGGAGTCCAATAAACTATATATAAGATTTATAACCTAACAAATCAAATAAAAAGAAACATCACAGTTACCTATACTCTTTAAAAAGCCTATACTTTATTGTAAACTTTAAACAGTCTAACTATGACACATTATCACTAACTTCTTATGTTGTGACATGTAAATATAAGAAAATAACTAATAAAAAAATGCAAAATGTTGCACATGTGACAAATGTGATTCACTGAATCATTGAAGTACAGTCGTAATGGCTTCCATCAACAAATGTTAGCTAGCGCTGCCGCTAGGTAGCAGCACCTTTACCAGATCTCTAACTTATTTTTAACATGGCAAAATATCGTGCACGTTATTACCCAGACCTTCCCTAAGTACTACCTTCATCGTAACATATCCTGTTTTCATTTTATTATTATAATTCACAGCATCGTGAGCCATAGTTTCACAGCCCTGGCTTATATCACAAACTAATACAGCAGATGACTACGCAGTGACTTCAGCCACTGCATTGGAAATAAACCAGGCAGCAATTTCATAGCGTAATTCCACCGTAATAAAGCTAAAATGATTGTTTCTTTGGTTTTAAAGAAGAACATCTCTTTATTTACGCAACTTCTCTGCGGTATTTAAATGCTTGTAAAATTTTTTACCTCCAGGTCTCTTAAGTTTTTCTATATTTACAAAATATCAGCACAATATTCTTAAACATTGACATTTAGTAGAAAACATCACCAGGGACACCTTTTAATTTTAATTAATAAACAAAAACTAAATAGTACCTTTTGTTAATATCGAATACGATATACACAAAAAATCTCAACTAACTTTTCAGCATTCAAACAATAATTATTTAATTAACGCAAAACCCTGCATTACTAACTAACATTATGCTAATGACAATCCCAGAATGGCAAGCGTACTTATGTTACGTTATTGCTCCGTTCATGTTCATATGGGCGACATGAATTACCAATGGTCGATTAATGCTAATTAAGAGAGATCGCATTGATACAGATATAATTACTTGTAAATGACCTCTCATAATCATACTTGATTAATTTCAGCGCGCAAAAGATCTAGAATAATTAAACTTAATTTGATGTTAGACATAATAACTCATATGTGCGTCATTTTACATGCTCGTACGTGTATGTCGATTTGTCAATGTTGATCTCCTTGATGTCTTATTTGCTTCTAGTTTTCGTTTTGTGGTAAGCATCGTGTTCTCTCTGCTTGACGTTGAAAAAATAAACTTTTCATAAAATTCAGTGCATTTATTACAGCGAAGAACATATGTTACTGAAATAATTATGGGGACAAAAGGCAAAACATATCGCCTGTACTTTAATTTCTTCTTATTTACCACTAAATTTTTGTATAAAATCTATTCTTCATCAATGTCTATTGAAAAACACAAACACATGCTGCTTAAAAAATATATATAATAATAATAATAAATATAGGTACCTTATTTCCGAAGCTGTATACAGTACCTACTGTCGAAATACACATGTATATGCTAGAAACATGTAACAAACAATGATACAACCATACAAGAATTTGAAAAGGTCGTCTAAACAATAGCAGGAGACCTCTAGGAGATACTCCCTTAACGACTTTTTAACAATATAGAATTTGATAACACATTATATGACTTACTAACCTATGAAGTAAGTTCCTTTATTTTTTTATTTATCCCCTATTTACATACACTCTCTCCTAATATTACAAATTAAGTATTTGTTTTTTATTTCAATGGTCATGGAGGGAAGCAATTCCAATTAATTTCTACCTATTTTTCAACTAGATAAGTATGCTGTATAACTATGATCAAAAATAATAAAAATAAGAATTTTCTAACATGACAATCTAGGTATATTTACTTACTAAATGTAGATAGCAAGATAGTGAGATTGAAGCGTTCCATCGTATTGATTTGACAAGAACGCTGAGATGTACTTTGACCCTCTCACTTTATTCCTGACTATACTTTTAATTTCATTCTTTACTGATGGTACTTGTAGATCTCGTTGAATAACTAAGTTAGGGACATACCACGGTGCACTAACTATTAAGCATAGCACTTTATCTTGATAGCGTTGGAGTATTTCGATATCAGAATTGCTTGCTGTTCCCAAAAGTTTTATACCGTACGTTCATGTAGGCCTTAGTATGGCCTTGCACACTCGAAATTTGTAGCTAATTGATAACTTTGATTTTCCACCTAACATCTAGTAATACTTACTGAGTTGTTTTTCAAGTTGTTCCCTTTTTGTAAATATATGCTTCCTGCAGTTTAACTTCCTGTTCAGGTGCATGCTAAGGTATTTGACAGAGTCAGCATATTTAAATTGTTGAGTGTTTAATGTTACTGCAGGGCAGTCCTTCTTTTTTGTTGTGAATATTATGTTGATTAATTTATTTTCATTTCCTTTTATTGTCCAATCCTCCAAGCACTTCTGGATTGTAGTTGCTTTCTAAGAAAATATTTTGAAATACCCAGTTGGCAGCATATAATTTTTGTGATATGTATACATATTGCTGTGACCCTTGTAAATGAATAAATTTATGAAATTATTAAAACTCTTTATTCTTAAAACCAATAGGGTTAAAGCATATATCCCAAAAACTTAGCCTTATGATACTCTGGGATTTTATTATTTCTGTAGAAATGTGGGTTAGGCAATTTCGCACTGTACTAGCTCAGTTAATAAGTTACTTTAATTATTCTTTTCTCTCAGGGGCAGAAATATTCTTTCTCAAAAGTTGATACTCTTAAGTTCTGTACAGGTCAGATATATTAAATAAAATACAGAAATATTTTATAATACATTTATTAAATCAAAAATTCATTGAATGTAGTGATGTGTTAAATGAAAAAAAAGTCCTATCGGTTATTACTGTACACATAGGAGAACATGGACTTTGTTTTGATATTAATACTGCCCAAATGCCTTTTCTCGCTTCTAAACGGTATTCCCAAAACAAATTCACGTCAATTGGTCAATAATAATATACATACTCATTGAATACACCTCCAACCTACGCAATAACGTGTCCAGCCTCTAATGTTATATAAAAAAAAACTCAAACTTAAGTGCTTAATTGTGCTTCAAAATACTGACTCTGTGCTGATGTTAATTTCACTCTAATGCCTTTTGTCGCTTCTAAACGAGATTCTCAGCACAAATTCGTGTTATAGGATCAATCAGGGCTCCATACTAAGAGTTAATTTATTACATGACTCGTTGACTACATCCTTAACTCAATTTCCGTAACACGTCAGACTTCAATGCACAAGTATACAAAAAAAATATGAACTCTTGAATATATATTCATTAACAAAAAAAAATTTTTACCGACCTGGTTTATTTCTAATATAAATCACCACACATAAATAATTTAACTTTATACATAAAATTAAAAAAAAACACGTATAAACTACTTCAGTTCTTCATAAAGTTCATTAAACTCTTCGATATCACCAACGAATATTATTCTTTTCACTATGTTTATGCTGCAAAGAACATACGCAAAATAAAAATGTAATTCTGACTATTCTACATAAAACCAAGCATAGCGTGTCTGTATTTTATATACAAAAATAAAATAAGTCCTTTATCCTACCTAAAAACAAAACTGTTTACAAATTCCAAAATGTTTTACCATAACACGTAGTGTATGACCATCGTATTTTAAAATAAAAACATTCCGGTTCCTCAGTATTATTTGCTTTACTACTAATTGCATGTGAAGTACATTTATTTTAATTTGATAATTTATTAAGTTAAATTCAAATAAATGTATGGAGACATTTACAATCTTATAAATTTAATATTGTCAAAATTTTCAAATTCCCTTTAAATATTTCTTTAAAATTTTACAAGTTCAAATTTATTTTATTAATACCGACACCTAATGTTTATTTAGTATTTAACGCGGTTTTCACCTGCCGTCAAGTCCCTTTAAAATCGTTTTCTCCCTCACTTAATAACAATTATTTTCTACAAAAAACTCGATCATGCTCTGAACTGACTTTTGTTCCCACTCTTAAAGATGCGTGTCAACATTACCGCCCCTAGCGACTAGTCTATACATCACTTACTTGAAAATGTAAACAAATGAATGTATCTTAAATATTGACGTATTTATGTCAATATAATGCACAAAAATTTAAAGAAATACTAAGTGTGATAAATAGTGAGTTATTGACACCTCCACTTTCAACAAAGTAAGTACCCGAATATCCTAATAGTTACTACGTTATTTACAGTATAAAACGAAAGTATTTACTGCCATTGACGTATCAGTTTATAAATCTCTTCATTGCTGTCATCGTGATTTCAAAACCATTTTCTTATGTTATTCGGATACTTTATTCTTATTTTCCTTGTTTTACTTCTCATAGGAAATAAAGAAGACACGTTCGTAATTGTAGACGGCATCTGGCAAAGAAATATTGTTTACTTCGGGCCTATCCATTGAACGCTCTCGGATATCATATCTTTTTACGTTGAAGTTACGGATGAACAATAAGTTATAAATATTTACTCGCTATACACGACTTAATCTAATATTAATTTCATGAATAACATTTATAATAACTTTCTTACATTGTTTTACTTAAATTAATTGAGATGTGCTGAAATCCTAACTTAATAAATATATACAATGTGTACTGTTTGATTTTAGTCCATGACTATTATAAAATAAATAAAATAGTATTTAATTAAATTAAATCTAGAAGCGATCTTGAGAAAACTTATATACAACTTACTTAAACTCAAGATTACTGCAATATGTATGCATCGTCAGTTATGTTGCACTTGATAATTTTTTTTTATTTTTAAAAACGAAGCACAGCAAATCCATTATATTGTTGCGTTTTCGGGGTCCAAATAAACAACTATTGCAAATATTTTGAAACAGTCTGTTTATTTACACACTTAAAACTACTACAAATAAATTAACACACGTATTTATTTCTATCACTTCTATTTATGTTTGTAATATTTATATAACACTGCACCACTATATTTATTTTGTACTGTCCGAATACTACTGAATGAATGAATTCCTTATCCCACCGGCAGCATTTATATATATATATGTGCAGACAAAAGGACTAGAGATATACCAGCAAATTCTGGCTCTCTTCTACCATATTCCAGACTTTCTGTCGCTGATTCAGTGTATGAGTGTAGTTGATTTACGACTTGTTTACCGGTACGTTTTTGTAGTCGCCCGGAGGTCTGCATCTTTTTTGTGGGATTATTTCATTACAATATAAATGTCATAGAAAGTAAGGATGGAATTGTCTATAAAAAGTTATTTACCAGAATCTCTATAACCCAAACCGAACATGATTCTTACTGCTCTCTCTTGCAAAATAAAAATTCTATTAGATTCTGAAGCAGTAGATAAAGTTCGAATGGTGAAACATACGTATATTGCATGTTCTTTTAAGTTGCTTTAACGTGAAACAAACCTTTGGTATATTATTGCAGTCGTAATCAATATGTGAGCTAAATTCTTTTAAACTTGTTGACTTTTTTAATAGACTAACATTATCAGCTTAAAGTACTATTTGCTGTACGTTTTGAAGTATTTGGTAAATTGCTTACGTAGCTTAAAAAGAATGTTGCTCCTAAGATTGATTCTTGAGGTATGCCATTGTTAACATTAATGTAGCATGACGGTAATTTCTTATAATAACGCTTTGTTTACGATTTGTAAAGGTATGATTCGAACAATTTTTTTAGGAATACTCCTAATACCATATTGCTCTAGCATGTGAAGCAAACACTGTGGTTATTAGGTAAAACGCCTTCAACAAGTAAATAAAGATATTAATACAGTGTTGACCGGTATCTAAAGTTCCATAAATTGCTTTTAAAATGTTCAAAAGCTCCGTGTTACTGCTCTTATTTTGCCAAAAGCCATGTTGATGTTTAAAAGCAATCCAAAACCATTCGAATAATTTATTAAATGTATGTTCATTATGCTTTCAAAAATTACTCATATACCCACCTATTTTTTTCGAAGTTTTAACTTTTCATGCGATTAAATTGTAAAATTGCGTCAGATTTTAATTGACTGTTAAAAATTCTGCATTAAATTTTGTCTTGCTTATAAGTAAAACGTATTACTTTGCTGAGACTGCTATGAATAGAAACGTTTCAGTTATTAACACTTGTATAAAGGAAGACGCAAACGCAATAATTCAATTCTACAGACACGAAAGGAAACATTACTTAATGACTGGTACTCGTAGATCTGAATGCGCTCTTTTAATCGCGTTCTGAGCGCATAAACATTAATTTATGACATCGTTTAACTTAGTCCCGTGTCGCCGTCTCTTTCTGGACGCGCAAACAAACGGAAAACTCGAGAGAAAAAGAGAAAGACGTTATGAATATTCATAAATAATGAATGAGAACGATAAGTGCTCGGACGATGGAAAAATAGCGACGAAAAGAAATAATCACCGCACGTTAAACATCTTTATGGAATACGGCGGCAAGGTCGAAAACGGTCAGACCCTGGCTAAAGTGAACATCGACAGCTTGGAAATCTTGTAGCAATTAAAAAAAATTAATTGTCCGCGATATTTTTGCATAGGCCGGAAATTAAAAAAAAAGGCTTGCTCCGCAATAATCTCTAACGTACATGTTTGGTTAGGCATCCTCGTATGCGCGTGATTACTTGTGTGTTTGTGTGTGTGCTGGAATTAATTTCAAAATTGCTTTTTGTATGGGTTGCAGAATAACGAAGAGACCTTTTTTAATATTTTGGCATCTTAATTTACAAAACTTAGGTTATGCGCAGATTGTATTGGAGAAAACAACCAGAATAAATGTTTTTACCAATTTTAAATGCTTTATATCTACAGGCTTAGTTTTAAATAGCGTCTTTAGAAAAGGGGGTGAAGAAAAATTTGAGTAATACCCGTACAAAAAAAATCGCTCTCCAATGTGCACGTAGTGACGAGGAATTGATTTTTTCCTCGAGTCCGAGCCGAGCCTCTAGCAATTAATATAGAAACATAATAATTTTCATGTAGAGGAATTTAAGTTTCAAAGTAATATATGTATGTACTTCTATTTAAGGGCGAACTGCCGCCGTCAGTAAGATTCTTGACGAGAGTTGTAATTTTATGTTTTGTGGAACAAATACAAAAAAATGTAATTTATTCGTGTGTTTTAGGTTAAGTATATCTTATGATTGACTCATTATGAGAGGAATACTAAAATTTAGGTTGTGTGTATTCAGAAATAGGGCAAAACTAACGTTTGTAATTCAAGTTTTTCTCAATAACTATTTTGTAAATTAAGTTGAATTAAGGCTGTACGTTTACAGTAAGGTTTATTGAAGGTACCTAAAGGACGTTTTTTTTTCCCTTTGTAGAAAAATAATATAGAAAACATATGCTAAACTTGAGTCACTTTCTAGACCCCATCTATAAATATTTTAATAAGTTTTATAAAATTTAATTCTTTAGGTACCTCAGAAAAACCTTAAAATATTTGTTGGTTTTTGTTTAAATAAAATTGATTCAAAAATAATGGAGAAAAACTTGAATTTCTAACGTCTTGATTTCGGTAGTCGGCAGTTACCCCTTAACGAAAAATAAACATGGTAATGCACCGAGGTTGTCGACCTCTTCCACATAAAAGTGTACTATTCACAAAAAAAAACATCGCCGCAGAGAAAATCTTTTCAATTGTGGTATTTACGTAAATGCGTATAGGATAAACAAAGTTATGGACCGACTTTAAATACATTTTGGTCCTACAAATTTAGAAATTTTTGATGAGTTATAAATAAATTTCTTTTTTGATTTCCAATAAGACATTTATACGTATTCTTCAAATTCGCATAGCAGTAAGCCTGTATATAAACAAGAAAATGGGTGTGCTTAAAACCACACGGCAGAAGTGAAATTCAACTTTCTTTTTTCGTTCTATATTACATTAGGGTCATCCTGCATCGACGAATTCAGTTGCTGAGATTTAGTGTGCTTCTTTTGACGATATTTCTTCACGCGCGCATTAGACAATTCCTTTTTTCGTTTTAATTTGTCATCGATTTGATTTTCTTCATCCATCCTGTGTAACAGAAAAGAATTAAATGCTTATAAATTCGTATATAATGAGCAATTAAAGCAATGCTCTATTCTCAACGTTTCTGTTTTGCATTGGTATACAAATTATAGTAAATGGGTGTGGACGTTATTTAACACCCGGAATATACTGATCAGTTTCCGAGTCATCATATCATTTTAATAAAAATACTAAAACTTACCTGAGCGCGAAATATTATATTACATTATTATAGAAATAATGTTTCATATACACACAACAAATTTTTTGGTTAACCGTCCACGAAGTTACCAATTAGCGAACGCAACACAGGTCGCGAAATATAATCGCGTAGGTGTACGAACAACTTGAAAGGGTTCCTCGACGGAGAGATTTTCCGATACGTTTCTGGGTCGGTTCGGACGCATGTATATATATATATATAAACAGACGATATGAATACTCGCTTGCGAGTCCCGCGCTGGTCTGATACTAACGTGCCAGCTTCTCACCCGTGCGGCTAGGGATCGAATCTGCTCGGGGACATGAATTTATTTATTCATTTAAATTTCAATTTAATTGAAATTAAATACCTCTATATGACATATTTCTCTCGTTCCCTTAGTCGCTTCGAGCCGACTTTAGCCGAACGAGCGTTACATAGCCGAGCCTGACGGCTCAGTCTTGTTCAGTGCCCACAATCAACGCAACGCGCCCAAAGAAGTTTACACTTCAAAAAATAAAAGCCAGCTTCATTTTTATCCGGGCTTCGCTACATTTGCATTGGCAAAAAAACTGATATCATATTTTCAAATCTATAGTTATTGGTATTTGCTATTGGAAAGATAGTAGTAAGACAGTCTTACCAAACATGTGACAATATTCACGTAAATATACCATGTGGGAAAAATTGGGTTGTTTTTTTTTATTGCGAGACGCCCATTTTCAAATGGCCAATAGGCAAAATCTAAGACATTCAGTCAAAAAGCTGGGAATATGTGAAGTTCAACTAGACCAGTTTAGTGGATTATCAAATGTCGCGTTTAAAAATGTAAGAGCAACCACGCTAAAATGTATAAACAACATTGCATTTCTCGTTAGTGATGAATGTAAACAAGATGAAAAACACTTTGGATGCTATGTCATCTATTGCAAATGTAAAAAGAAATCATGAAATATATCAAGAATATAATAGGTGTACGTTAAATAACACGCGTGGGAAAACTATGTGATATAAATAAGCAGCTCGGACAATAAACAAAGAACTATATGAGAAACTATCAACAAAGGATCGATATGAAAGGAAAATGGAAACACGCTTCTGAACTAGATGCTAGCACATTAAAAGATACCTTCACGTAACGACGCCTACAACAAATGGAAGAAGTGACACAATGTTCGAATCATATGGACAAAAAGTAAACATCAAAAGTAATAGATCTTTTGGGTATAGCCCAGTTGTGATGATTTTAAAATGAACCACAAATCATATAACTCGATTACGCCCATAACCGCCCAGCATCTCAAACCTTCATAACCCAGTTGCGTCGATTCTCTCTATGGGAGACCCATTAGAGATTTTAGATTTGGAATAATAACCCACTAATTACGTGTTTTCTTTCTGAGAGGAATATAGTTTCGCTATTTAACTAATTAGTCACAGCTTTTATTTATATTTTATTTATAATCATAATACAATAGATCAATAGATATCAATAAGTATACATGGACACAAAAAACAAAGAACCTGAGATCTATATTAGACTATGTAATAATAAAACAAGGCTCAAACATAAAACCGTTAGACGTAAAGGTATGGCGAGGAGCAGAATGCAGATCAGACCCTTTGCTTGTTAAATCACCCATAGAAATAAAATACAATTAACAGGTAGTAGGGTACAAACAATAAAATCAAAACGCAAGACCTAAAACCTACAACCCTGACAGCTAGTTTCCTGTATAACATAAGGCTAGCTAAACAAATTGAAGACATAACGGGTACAGCTGAAGAAATGTATGAAGAACTTAAAGATAGACTCCATAAGTCAGCAAAGGAAGCGGTAGGAGTGGGGATAAGAAGACCGACAAAAGATTTCTGGTGGACGAACGAACTATCCGAAGTCGTAGAAGAAAAGAAAAAGTTATACTTCAAGTATCTAACCACGAAAGACGAAGAAGACAGGAAACAATATAACAGATATAGATACCTTGTCAAGAGATAAATAAAAAAGGTAAAAACTCGGCATGAGATAATAAATGTGCACAAATAAACTCGGTGTTTTCTTTAGCTGTATCTATAGCTTCTATCGATACGTGACTTTCATGGTTGTCAAGTATTAATAGTATTGTGTTTTCTACACTTGGTGTAGATTGTGCAATAAAATGTTCAAGATATTCCAAAAAGGAGCTTGTATTTGACCAACCACTAATTCTGGCGCAACCTATACTTCCCGGTGGAGCACCTTTCAACATTGGATTCTTGAAATGTACCCGAGAGAACACAAACATGGGCGGTATGGAGTTCCATATCGCATTAACTGCAGCTATCATAGTCACATTGCATCCTCGCTCACCGTAGGCAACACTACCTACTTGTTTCGTCCTTTTGTTGATATTATTCTTACTGGAGAATGAACCGTAGACAGTCCAGTTTCATCAAGGTTGTAAACTTGATTAGGTTGGAATTTATCCATGGTATCTATCCATTACTTCATCAAGTTTGTCAAAAAATAAATTTAGATTTGTTTTATTAAATGCCGTTGACCTGGCAAGACTTGTTGCTTGCGGCTTACGCAAAGACAAATCTCCATGTCTCTTCATAAAGAAAGTTACCCAGCGTTTTCCAGCTATTCCGTTTTCAATCCAGGCTTGAGGACATCTTATTCCATTAGCAGTTGCATAAGAATAAGCCAACTTACGAACTTCTTTTAAACTAACGCCGTTTTTAAATAGTTTACTATTTAAAAATTTCTTCTTCATTCGCTTCACTATTTTTTTTTTTGTGTCGTTTCTAGCTTCGTATGAAAATTCTTCGTTACCACTACTTTTATACTTTCTAATATGCCTGCTTAGGGTAGACCTCGAAATACCAAATTGTTCCGCTGCTTTTCTTAATGTAAATCGTCCTGATAATACCATATTTGCAGCATTTACAACTGCTTCTGCAGATGGTTTCCAGCTGTTACATTATTCTTACTTCGAGGTATCTGCATGGAAAGACATTTCTCTCGTAAAGTTAATGTCAGGAAAAAACAAAGAAGCACACCAAAAAATATGACCGTACCTTGGGACATGTCTTATGGTAGGTACTGATCTATGTCCCAAGGTACGTAAATAACACACTTTGGTTGGAGACAAAATACGTTGAACATTTTAAGGTTAGAATGTTTTACAATATGATAAATAAGCAACATATATTGCATATTAACAAATAATACATAAATATAGAAAATACATACCTTATTTTCAAGATAGCGCAATCCGATATCACCCAACGACGTATACTTTTTTTTCGAAAACTACAACTTTCATGTAAATACCGTTATGCTGTTAAACACATGCTTCTACACACAATAACGTGCCATCTGGTATTAAAGGTGGTTAACTACTATTTCTAACTCATTTCAATACATTGTGGAAATCTGTAACTATTGCTGTCCCAAGGTATGAACTGTCCCAAGGTACGTGGTTCTCCCCTATAAATAAAAATATTTTTAAATTGTAAAGCTCATGTTATCTATCTAATACATTTTTAGCTATGTACATTAATAGCTACCAATACTATGTTTCTATATACTTTAGGGCTTCGCTGAGACAATTGATATACAAACTTACACTGGTAGCTGAAAAATATTTTTTTTTAGAAGGGGACACACACACAAGTCCACAAGAACGTGGAGAAAATTTATGTTCGCCGTTCAAACTATTTAAACGATCTGGAAACACTTCTCGTAACATATTCATTTCTTAACACAAAGCTAGTTTTTTATGACTACGCTAATTAATGAAATCCAAAAGTACTTCTTATAGATATCTTTCTGCAATAGAAGCATCATTTAAAAAAATGGTAGTATAATCTTTCATCTATTTATGAAGTACTAAACAAAAATTCTCTCAACTATTGCAATAAAAACAAGTTTGGGAAATTCTTCTGAACAATTTTGACTGTAGTATTTCACTGTTTATCAATTTTTTGAGCATTTTAAAAATACTATTTAACCTTGTTCAAACCTGTGTGTTCGTTATTAAATAACATTTTACAATTCGAAAATATGCAAGCAATACTATTTCTGATATCATATTGTAACGAAACCAGTAGACATCCGGGCAACAACAAAAGAAAGGCAGACTTCCGAGCGACAATAAAAAAAAGGTTGTAAATCATCTCGACGCGACTGATAAATATCGTAAAGCAATAAACCATCCATTTGCGTTGTACTGCATCGAGACAGAATTCTACAAACATCGAGAGGGGGATGGAGTATACGCGAATGCTTCCAGATGCTTCGTATGTGTATATAAGGCGGCTGGGTCACCGATGGACAAGTAATTCCGGAATAAGAAGTTCCTTAAGTAGTCAACGCGCAGACCGAAGTAGAAATAAATATAAGAAAGAAATAAATAGTTCTTTAAGTGGTAGCCGAAGAAAATACATAAATATTAGAGTGTTATATAAATAGAAGTGATTTAAATATACGGACATAAATATTAGTAATAGAAATAAATACAAGTGCTAATTTAAATCCTAATAGTTTAAGTGTGATACATTAGTTTTACATTTTATATTGTAATTAATTTTAAGTGTATGAATATACAGACTGTTTTAAATAAATAAATTGCACGAGTTGTTTATTGCGAACCCGAAAACGTTACAATATTATAACAATTATTGACTGACAAATCATAAAATTTAACAAGGACAATCGTTTTTTTTCCTATAATCTATAACTCGACTGGATTTTTTCGAATATCCGTTTGCAATCATGTATATTCCCTATCGCCATTTATGATTCCTTTTCTTATAAAAAACTCTTTGCGTGAGACACTATAAATATTCACTTTTATATGCTTTCGTTAACGTGAACATGGAGAATAATAAAAAAAAAATTACTGAAACGCGCTATATAACTAACTTGGACAATAAATATTTTATGTGAGTTGTTTTATTGTTTATCATCGTGCAGTGTGTTTGTGTATGAGGATTTTAAACGTGTTTTATTTATTCTAAAAAATGATTGTTTCTCGTTATAACAAGCGAAATCAATAAAATGACATACTGTATGTCTTGTATGTTTATCAACACGCACTTGGAGGCAAAGTTCTTTTATATTTACAGCTTTACACAACTTGTTCTTCGTTTTATAAATAGCGATGTTCGCCGACTATTAAAATATATGTGTAACATAAAAATAGGTAATAAATTTACGTTACCTTTATGCTCTCGGTAAGGAATGTTAGATTTTGATAATAAATCTTTTATGGTGGGATAATTTAAAAGTCTTCCACAAAATACTGGTAGGATAGATGAAGGATTTAATGTGCAATATCAGAGTAAAATAGTTCCTGCACTATAAAAGCCAATCTCTAAGAGCGTTGGTAGATTTAAGTATAATTATATTATATAATATTATTCGGTGTGTAATATGTATAAAGTTAACAGAAATTGTCTTTTAATGTAAAGGTTAGTGACATTTTAATATTTATAAAAATAGTGGCTTTTGTTTATTAATGTTAGTTAATCAGTAATCATTACCAACATTTACACAATGAAGCATTCGAGAGTATGAAATATGTCTGAGATTTCTATTCTCATTTGTAAAGGCTTCAGAGGTTTTACGGAAAAAACACTAGCAAAATGAGAAATTCACCGACATCCGAGACGAAACCAAGGTTAAAAGTTGCGTCATCAAGAATTTGATTTTAAGAAGAAGAAAAATATGCAATTCCAAAACAAATGAATACATGAAAAATATTATATGAAAGTACATTTAAAATAGGAAGTGCCTCCATAGCCGGCGCCGGTCTCCGTTTTGTATGTATATTGATGCCGGCTACGGCCTCAAGAATTGCGGACGGCAGCCGGCTTCACGTATCGTTACTAGTGGTGTTGCAAATGTAACTATCCGTTACTAAAGTACTCGTTACTCGATAAGATCCGAAGTAACGAATACTGGTTTCAAATAATCGTTACTTTTCCAAATAGTTACTTTCATAATATATAACTTTTAGAAAATGCATTCTTGTTCCCCTATCGTAAATAAAATGGCTCCTTAAAAATACTTAAGGCTTTGGCATTTTACTTTTAATTTTGAGTTGGAATGGTTTGTATGATACTTTTAAGGAATTTTATTTATTTAACGTAATATATATTAAAATTAGTATACAGCACGTGTCAATTTTCATTAGACATAGGCGATTAATCCATACAGTATGTGGCAACATAGTATACCCCTTCTTTCCTTTCCAATGTCAGCGCGACCGATACATGCTCGTAAGTAAATACAAGTTAGCGTGGGGCGTGGTTAGCAGTAACTCTTCGACCAGCGGGTTGGATGTTTGTAATGCGTTCAGAAATATTTACGAGTTACAAGGATTTGTTTTTCTTTTTCCTTTTAGTAAATGCAGAGAATTATTAAGCTGCGTTCACGCTGCATGACACAAACAAAAGCGTAATTCTAATAAAATTGAAAATAAGGTAAATAAAAAAGGATTCTGAAATTAATAATAAATTACTAGATCAGGAGATCGCGGCGGCCATTTGATGTTTCCCGTTCCAGTAATAAGACGGCATTGCAAATTAGATCGCAACGTATTCGCAGCTAACATTGAATGTAAAATCTGGTCGGGAGAAGTGGGAAGATCGGAGAAGTCGTTTTGATGTTGATTGTTCCCGGGATTGGTGACGGACGCTGTGGGGTGGCACGTTGCCACATATTACTTGTATATGTATAAATCGCATGTAAAATTGAATCCCTATACCTAATGAAAATTGACACATACGGTATACACAGAGAAAACTGTCTAATACAGTCTAGATTATAGAAAAAATATAATACCGGTTATAATAAGTTTTATTAATACTTAATAATCCAGTTAATTGTCTCTATATTACAAATATAATACAATGTCTTTAACATTTACTAAACAATAAAGTTTTGGCGTGTATAAAAATGTAAGTGCTTTCAAATTTCAAATATATTGAAAAAGACAATAATCCAGACAATGAAAAGGAATAGCTACAGAAAAACAAAACCTCAAAAATTGCTTTAAATACTAACCTTCCCAAAAACAGTAACGGTTTGGACGCAGCTCTTTTTTTGTTGTTGAAAGTTTGGGTATAACAATCGAAATATGATGTGGTGCACCTGTCGTTTCCTAAATTGTTTTATTTTGTGGATGACCACTCAATATTTGCTTATTTTGTATATACATACACAACTTTGCTGATGTTAACACGATGGCGATCAAACTAATCTGCAGATGACAACGGTGTAATGAAAGACAATCGGGTAATTTTTGTATATAGGCTGAACCAATCGAGACAACTATAGAGATTGTGCTAATTAACTTACTTCCTGTTACTTTAATTGAAAAATATTTCAAGTAAAAAAGAAGACGAATAATTAATAGTATTATACGTTATAATAATCTGTATTAAGAGATTCATATTAAATTTGTGTAATACTGTGTATTAAATTTTTTTGCTGTCACTATGCGTAAAACAAAAATTAATACCGACGATTATATTTCTAATTGCCTGTATTATACAGTCTTTTCTGTGTAACGGAACATTTTGTTTGTACCATACATTAGCTATACATATGCATGCACCGCACATTTGAACGAGTACTCGGTAACGACTAAAGTAACGGATATTGAATTCGAAAGTAACGGATAGTTACAACTATTGAAAAGTAACTGAATTCAACATCACTAATCGTTACCGGCATATCAACATAACCTCTGTTTTCCATATTGCGCGCGTGAACGGCTTCACTTTTAGTGTTAATTTTCTTTAATTTATCTAAATTCGCAGATATGTTTTTCCCTGTAGCTATGCTTTTTGTTAAAAACGATGTTCTTCTAATTGTAGAATGTTGAAAGTGGGCGATAAGTTTGAAAGTTACGAGAATTTCAACAAGCAGTTACAAAAATACAAAAATGAAGTGTTCAATAATTACTGGATTAGAGATTCTAGAACCATCAAGACGCAGGCTAAAAGATATCCTGAAAGTGTGGCAGCTCAAGCAAAACAAGACTTAATTTACCATTATGTAAGAATAGCTTGCATTAAAGGTGGCAGAATGCACACTCCTAAGAATAAAACAAAAAACACATTTACATTTAGGCAGAAGTGTCCAGCCGGTATGTTTTTAAAATTAACTTCTTCTGGGAAATTTTTAGAGATAAAGGTACTGAATGAAGATCACACTCATCCGGTATCACTAACTTTATTTAAAAGTTTACCCCAGCAAAGACTGAACATTTCAAATCAGCTTAAGGTTAATTCAGTAGCAGCATTGCAGGCTCGCGCCAACAAAAAAATCGTACAAAATGATATCATTAATGAATCCGGGTGCCTTGTGACTTTGAAAGACTTAACAAATCTAAACAGAAAACCACATAACAGAATGAAGTTTGATGAATGTGTATCAATTTTACGAAATACTTACAAATGTGACGTTCATATTAACGTTGATGTGGAAGCAAATTTAAAATACTTCTATTTTCAAGATCCTGAGATGAAACATATGTTTGACTCTTATCCAGAAATAATTTGTCAGCGGAAAATTTGTATTCTAGACTTTTAAGGAATTTCGCCTTTAAAAAGGTTCAACAACAACTTGAATCTATGACTAAATGCAAAGATTTTCAATTTATTGAAGAAGAAAAATATCCTGCTCCTACTATTGAAGGTCTTCTAGAGGTAAAACACCTTATAGTTGTCAGTGCATGTTTTGAACCTCCGTCCAGTTACCTTGTCTCCACATCCTCAAACCTCGATCTATGTGCAACCACTCTTTATTTGATGAAAAACATTTGCTTGCAACGATGGAAGAGAACCTCAGATGCTTACACCACGCGCTGTCGCTCATGGTGCATGTCATCTTCGTGGGTTATAGCCATAACACGCGAATCGAATATTATATGTACTTTATCTACAACTTTCACGGAAAGAAACTGATATTGACATAACGATTGAGTTATAACCATAACTCAATCGCTGTCATTATTATTCAACTGACTGAATAATCACTGTTATAACTTGCCAAAATTATCTTAGTATTCATAGATTATGCGATAGTTGTAGATAAAATT
Source organism: Amphimallon solstitiale (assembly GCA_963170755.1). Taxonomy (NCBI): domain Eukaryota; kingdom Metazoa; phylum Arthropoda; class Insecta; order Coleoptera; family Scarabaeidae; genus Amphimallon; species Amphimallon solstitiale. Next base: position 101,611,837 of record OY720677.1, on the reverse strand, counting down.
TCAAAATTAGTTGGAAATTTTTAGTTATAAGTGTTGTAAAAGGGGGTGGAGATTCAATCACATATGCACATAACCGCCGCCGGCTACGGAGGCACTTCCTTTAAAATAAACTTGTTAATTTTCATAAATTTAACCTAACAATTTGAAGAACAGAACGCACTTAAAAATTTCCGTATTAAAACACAACTAGGGGGCGGACATGACCGGTTTAAACTACGACGCAGTTACCATGGAGCAAAGAAATAATGTAAACAACACCCAGTACTGAATAGCACTAATTCATATGGTGAACTGCAACATCTATTTACGCCCGAGAAGTGCCCGAGAATGAGAGCAAAAAATGCCCATTAAATAAGGAATTTATGAGTAAAATCCTTTCTACATCGGCGTAGATAGGAGCGTGAGGGGTTTTTAAAATTTATTACATTTACCTTATATTTCGCAAGAGAAATAATGTAAATATGTATATACTTACTGTTATTTAGTTTCAATAACATACGCGTACATTTTTAGTTATCATTTATTTAGATCTGGAACGTTGTTTATGCTACTTTTTCTGATATGAAAATGAATTGTCAGTGATTCCGAAATTTATTACAAAGTCTGTAAAATATCGTTACAGAATGCCAAAATATCGCACGTTCGTCACTTAGCTTTGCTAAAACATACACAGAAATAGTTTTTATGCAGAGAATTTCGATAGTTTACAAAATTTCGTTACATGTTTAAATGACGATGCTCGAAGTATTTCTGAGTGCAAGGAACTAACACAAATCCCAAATTTAAAAAATCTGTTGTTATTCCTTCAGGAACACTTTGGAAATTTGCCTAAACTAATCACATATTTTGAAAATCGAATCTCAAATTAAAAAATGGATTAACCACATTAGATGTGGCTATTAATAATTCCAAGTGACTTCGGATGTGGCCTTCGGCAAAAGTTAGACGCAGTTTTTAATTAATAACATTGCGGCAATTGTGTATGCTAAATACGTTGAAATAAAATAATATTTCCAGTACGCCCCTGTAACCAGTTGCGATGTAGAAAAGACGTTTTCTATCTACGAGGATGTACTTAATTCAAAGAGAACAAGCCTTACAGAAGCGAAAATGAACAAATAATAAGGTACTCGTATTTTGTATTTTATAGATCACCAGTCACTTGTTATCCAATTATATAAATAAAATTAAAACCTCTTTAAAAATACATTTCAATAGTGCGCCCATGGGCGATGAGTCATCAACCGCTCGTTTCCGCCCCCTAAACATAACAGTTAAAGAAGACGTCCTAACTAGTATTCAATAGAATTCCTTATTCTCGCTTTTTTTCTTTCGTGTTTATGTAGACTTAAAATCCTAGAAACTTATAATCATAATGATGACTACTGCTTCTCTTCATGTAAGGTGAAGGGGCACAACTTAATTAATAAGTTTCTTACTCGACGGGAGGTCGGGTAAGAAAATTCAATTCAATGCGCCCCATACCCCAGAGCTTAAAAGTATTTGTACCTAAACTTACTAAAAACCTCGAAGACATTCCAGAAGAATTTGAAGACAAAGATCAGACTAACGACGAGGGCTTTCATAGTGTTTTAGATTACACGAGCCCCAGCCGTTTTCCTAACTGGAATTGAAAGATTTAGTCATGGATTTGGGGTTTTATAAAAAGCGCGCAAAACACTTTCTGGGCTAAGGAAAAATTTTGTTTAAGCTCCCTTTCTAATAGTTCAGAAGCCGGGAAACAAATTTCATTTATACTTTTCAAAGTAGTGGTTTGGTTTACTGTATCAATGTTCCTGGATTGATGACGATATTTAATATTCAGTACCACGTGAAGGTAGAATGGAGGCTCAAAGCAGTGCTTCTGGATAATGGCAGGAAGTATGGCTTCAGTGTCATTAGGATTTTTTGTGTGTACTTGAAAGAATGGTACGAGAATTTAGTCTTAATTCTCACCAAATGGAGATATTCGAACGTGGCATGTGCGCTGATCTGAAAAAGCTTTCTATGCGTCTTCGACAACAAGCAAGATACACCAAGTGCCCTTGCTACTTGTGTGAATGGAGCAGTTGGCATAAGGGTAAACACTGCATCAAAAAGTAGTCACGTCTTAGGAAAGCAATAAAACCTGGAAAAAAAAAATGTAGTGAAGGAAAGTTTGGTTGACTCCAGTCTTCCTGTCGCCATTTTACATCGAACTTGGTTTGATAAAATTCTTTGTTAAGATTTTATGAAAAGGAAAATGCTCTAAATACCTTGGACACAAGTTTCAAAAAGCAAAAGTAATCTTTTGCTTTTGTGTTTTTGTAGGTCCAAATATTCGGAAACCCTCTCAAGACGAAGTGTTTGAAAGTAAAATGGGAATAAGTGCAAAAGAGGTTTGGAAGGCTTTTAATGAAGTCATCAGCAAAGAACTTTAAGGACCCAAACTATAAATGTATCGTGGAAAACAAATAAACAAATGTAAAGATTTAGGGTTTTCGATGAGCTTGTAAGGTTAATTTTTTAACTTCGCTTTTGGTATACTTTCCCCAAAAAAAATGTATTGTTTGTGAAGAACAAGTAGCAAGGTTTCACCAAGACTTCATGCAGACGAGGCGTAGATACCAAGGTAGGTGGAACGTCAAAAAGATGGCGGACTAATTATGGATGCTGCACGGAGAAAACCCGCATCCTGCCTACAAAAGACAACGTGTCAAAAGGAGCTTTTTGGCGAAAATAAAAAGACAGCATTAGTGCCTACGAATACCAGGATAATATAGCAAATCATTTCAACTACTTTGATAAATAACAAATTAGTAAATAAAACATTTAGTAAATATTTGGAAAAGAAGTACTTTTCACAAGAATATATAAAATACGCTTAACAAAAAAGGATGCTAAATTTAAAATCAGCAAACCAAAAAATATAAAAATTAGTCATTATAATGCAAACATTTTTTCTTGTCTCAAATTTTGTAGGCCTATTTATTAAAGCTCATAAAACATTGACTTCAATAACTTCAAATACGCAAATTAACGGCGGTGGAAACTTTATAGATCCATTCTAAAGTCCATCGTTTGATTATTTATATTTGTTGAAGATAGCCTAATCAATAGTTATACAAAATTACATTTTCCGAATTTGTTATAACTGAAAATCGATCTAACGCACAACCACCACTGAAACAACACCTCGCAATAATGTCAGTTCTGCTGTATGCAGTTCATCCAATTGGTATTACAACCGGGCGACCTGATTGCTTGTTCTGTTTGTTCATTGAAAACGATACCAAATGGAGATTAGAAATGTGATTAAGTAGACTGTTGCTTCGAACTTGTCACGCTTTTTTTACAAATCCTCGCATTCCGCTCTCCCATGTATATACAAGTTGTTACGGCTTGTTCCGTGCTTTATATCTATCCGTTCGGTATTGAGCGGTGATTTTGCAATTTTGAAAAGAGCTCGGGGCACTAATTCTGCTCGTCTCTTGCTCGCTAATTAGATGTTGTTACCGTCATTATTGTTATTATTAATTGCCGGTGAAAGGAAATTAGATAGTGCGACAGCATGACTGACTGGGATGATTTTTCGCTTCTGAACTTCGGTACGATTCTCGCAGAGTTGTCTGACGTGAAAAGGGAAACGAAAATGTACCCGAGTCGAGCATAACTTAACGGTTTAAACACCAAAATATATGGATTTCTTGTTAACAGGGAAATGTTCAATTAGTATTAGCTATAACGGGTGTTCGAAAAAATCCGAAGCTAATGTAATCCATAGAGATTTGATTTCGGTCTGTAATTAAAATACAATAGTCATTCATCTATTTAACACAATTTTATAGAGTATAGTACACGCAACCTATATCAAGGATATTGAAGTTTGAAAATAAAATCAATAAAGTGCTAAATTAGTCAATTAATGAACTTAGAGTGTAAGACTAATTAATTTATAATACTAACATTGAACAATTTATAGTAAAAAAATGACTTAAACCTTTGTGTCCTGGCATGTGATTTCCTAAAACATAAACGTAAAATAAATATTACTAATCAATAAATACTGTGACTTACATATATACATTTATACGTAAAACGTATATGCATATATGCATGTGTTTGAGATACACACATACATTAAGTGCCATTGCCGACAATCGAACGCACAGACACCGGTGTTTCGACCTTTGAAATCTCGTCAGTGTACGTGGAGACTGTCGACAATAGCTTTAAGACTTAAAACGCTACTTATGTCATTTTTGCGTGTTAAATGCAGTGAGAGTATCACAGCGACATCTAACACCCAAAAGATGACACAGAAAAAAAAGCGATGGCTTCTGACGGCATGTTCTGCTATACAGAGGCCTGTATGTTAATAGTGTATCCCGTGTAATAGAGCCTTATGTGGCGTCACCAATCAAAACGAAAATGGAAAGTGTAAACACATAGATGTTAAAACTAACATCAAGCAGTAAATAAATACTGTGACTTACATATATACATTTATACGTAAAACGTATATGCATATATGCATGTGTTTGAGATACACACATACATTAAGTGCCATTGCCGACAATCGAACGCACAGACACCGGTGTTTTTGCTTGAAAAATTATACATTCTATAGATATTTACTAAGAGAAGTAGGGGAAATCCGGTTATGATGGCACACTGGCTATGTTGGCACACTATCACCCTCTACTAGATTAACATTCCTAGAGGGCTAATACAAACAACCAACTATGCATTAGTTTAATATATGATGTATTCTTGCAGCCCGTGAAGTTACCGCAAACTATTTAAAAAATAACGCAAATAAAGTGTTTTTTAGTTCTCAAAAAAGTTTTGTCTGGTAAGTAAAATTGAAATTTATTAGTCTTAGCACAAAATAAGGGTGAAACATTATGGTTTGTCGTGTAATGTGACAACATAACCTCGCAATAGACTAGTTGGTTCACTGTAATGTGCTTCAGTTTTTCGATAATTTGAAGTTTGTAAACAGGTGCATTTTCGGGTATGACGGCACACGTTAAACAAGTGTATGATGGCATATGCCAACATATCCTGAATACAAATTTCACATATCCTTTTTTATTTGGAATCAGCCAGTTTTTATTTACATGTAATTGTTTTAGTTAAATACCCAACATAGTAAAATATAATTTTTTTACAGGAAGGTAATGGCACCACCGAAGCCAACCCATCGTCGACAGTCATGATCAACTGAAAATATGCAAAGGGCGATATATGCTGTCGTTTCTAAGCAAATGGGATGGCTCAAGGCATCACAGACTTTTAATGTCTCTAAAAATACATTGCGAAGACGAGTTGAAGGAAAAAATAAGATTTTAAAAGGGAGCGAAACCGGATTTTTGGGAGGCATTTTGCCCGTTTTTTCTCCAGAAGTTGAATCGGAAATTGTTGAACACCTTAAAACTTTATAAGCGCGTTTCTTCGGACTTACACCAACTGATCTAAGAAAACTGGCTTATCAGCTTGCTACAAAACTGAAGTTAAAGCATCGATTTAATGATGATAATCAAATGGCTGGGTGGGATTGGCTGCAAAGCTTTTTGAAACGTAATCCAACAATAAGTGTGAGAACTCCGGAAGCTACTTCGTTAGTCAGAGCACAGGCTTTTAACAAAGTACAAATTGCAGCTTACTTTGATAAGTTGGAGGAGACTTTGGATGAGTATAAATTTACTCCTGCTCAGATATATAACGTAGATGAATCAGGCCTTTCTACAGTGCAGTCCCGAACCGAAAAAATATTAGCAACTAAAGGTCGCAAACAAGTGGGAGTATTAACCACTGCTGAGAGGGGGCAACATTTTACCATAGTGTGCTGCATGAATGCCATAGGCAATTTCATACCACCTGCTCTTATATTCCCACGCAAAAATATGAAAGCCGAATTAATGGATAAAGCACCAAATGGGTCTGTGGGATTTCCACAAGAAAAAGGATACATGAATGGTGAAACGTTTTTATTATGGCTAAAACATTTTGTCAATTATGCAAATCCAGGTCCTGGTAATAAAATTCTTTTACTTTTGGACGGTCATGGTAGCCATAAACAATTACCAGTTTTAGAGTTTGCCAAAAAACGTAATATTATTATGTTCTGTTTTCCTCCACACTGCACCCACCGGGTGCAGCCTTTAGATGTAGCTGTATACGGACCACTAAGTACCTATTATAATCAAGCAGTCCGAAGATGGCTTTCCGCTCATACAGGTCGTGGAATTACACATTTCCAAGTTGGCGAATTGTTTAATGAAGCATATTCGAAGGCAGCCAGCGTCTCTAATGCTCAAAATGGGTTTTCCAAAACAGGGATATGTCCTCTCAATAAAGAAGTCTTTGCTGATTGGATGTTTGAACCTTCAGAAACGACAAATGTCCCAGCTAGTAGCGAAATTCCAGTATCAGTTGACACTGAAATCGCTTCCTGTTCCAGACGATCTGAGAGCCCTAAACTCTTAGCACCACCTAAGGAATGCAAAGAAAATGATCCCAATACTGGCAATAAAGCAGACTCTCCGAGAAAAGTAGCAAAACTATTTATTGAAGAACTGTCTCCCAAGCCGCATGTAGACGTGTCATTTACAAAAAAGAAAACTAAGAAAGGTTCTAAGGGTATTTTAAACTCCACCCCACAAATTGCATTACTACAAGAAAGAGAAAGCGAGAGTAGAGAAAAAGAGAGAAGAAAAGGAGCACGAAAAGTCAAAAGAAGAATCGACTTATCTGATGACAGCATGGACGAAATAAATAATGCTCTCGATGATGACGATGACGATGCAGCGTGTATATATTGTAACTCACTCTACTCCCATTCCCAAGCACGTGAATCCTGGATACGCTGCCAAAATTGTAGAATGTGGTGTCACACTGAATGTGCGGGAGTTACCAGGAAACTAAAACAGTTTATTTGTGAGCTATGTTCATAATCATTTAGTTGTACTTTTTTGTTAATAAATAGGTACTTAAGACAAATCGTGTTTTGTTAAAAGTTAACATTAAAATGTTTATTAACACATATCATTAGGTGCCGTATGCCATCATAGTCGGACCTCCGTATATGATGGCATACTTCACAAAAGAAAAAGAAATCGTAATTTCTCTTTATCATTTCCTCTTAGCATTGTTATTCAACTTTTAGTGCATAATTTACGAATGACTATATTACTATACGTGGTTAGAACGTTGTGACTCCAAAACTGTTCTTAGTATAGCCAGTTAAAAAAAAGTATGCCATCATAGCCGGATTTCCCCTACTTTAAGGTGAATTTCGGATAATTTCTTTATAAAAAAAAAATTCAAAATTCCCTTGTTTTCAAATTCATGTTGTCTTTTTCGCATTCATTCTCATTCCAATGTTTTCTTTATTTTTTTATTTACTTAAATTAGGACAAATCTTTTTTTGTGCGTAACCTACTAGATTTTGAATTTTTCTGGCCACCCCATTATAATAATTAATTTATACTAAAGAGAAACACATCTATATTCACTCATTAAAATCGCAGCTCTTCTATTATGTGCATAACAAGTCGTCACGTTCATCGCTGACGGATTTCGTGCTTTTCGTCGAAAATGAAAAACAATCGCACACCCAGCTCGCGAGGCCCGCTAATTATAACGGTGATAATAATGATTAGCGAGACCTCTCCACAGTTCTCCTCGCTGCATTCATTCGTTCGCTACAGTTTCAGTCGGGTGTTATTTTTGTCGTTAATATTGTGGCTGTTGTTATGATGGGCTAATTAAAATTATTAGTGCGGCTCAAGCGGTAGCCGTGAGCGTACCTGCGTATTAAATAAAATGGCTCTCCCATCTGATTATGTTCGAAACACGCGAGGGTGGCATTATGTGGCGGTGGCGGTGCCGGTGGTGAAAAACCAGTCCTATCGTGAATGAGTACTCGCAAAATATATACAACCGTAGACTTACAGTTGTGTACAAAATAATCCAGTAGTAAATGATATTAATCTAGAAAAAATAATTGTCGATAGTTAAAATCGCTGTTCAAATATTAAGGCAATTAATCTGTTTTTTAAAGCGAGTTGTAAATCTTGGGATTTATTCTCTTTTCCAGTTGTTTGAGCATCTCACGTACTAATTTAGACTAATAATACAGCTGCGTTCGTGGTTGTAAGGTTGTTGAAGCAATTCTGTATATTTTTTTGGAGTGCATTACGAACGTGAGCAGGTGGATGTAATTTGTACAGATTTTACAAAAGCGTTTGAATTAATAGACCAAAACCTAATTTTGATTAAACTTGATGGATTTTGTTTGTCTTCAACCTATCAAAGCTTTCATCTTTGTATCTGAAGACTCGATTGAGTGTCTGTGCTTCAGGTTATTTTATTCCATACCTGGTATCCCTCAAGGATCCTGCTTTGACCCAAAGTTGTTCATTAATTATCTTTAGATTTTTGGATACACTTCCTATATAGAAACCGTTTTCATCTTCAAAAAATTTTACATTAATACGATAACATTATAACGTTAAATATTAGGGATGCAAATTTCGTGACTTATTGCAGCATCTATAATTACTTAAAATTAATTAGCTCTTTTTATTAACCCAGTTATGCCTGATTTTTTTTTTCATTTTTTTTTTCCAATTTTGAGTATGTTTGGACTAAAGACACTAGTTTTACACCCCGATGGTAAATTTGTGGAAAAAAAGTTTTTTTCCACTAAAAAATGGGTGTTCGTTTAAACGAACAGTAGGCATGTAGCATATAAAAAAAAGCACTTTTGTAAAAGTTTTATTGTAAGGGTTATTAATAATATTATTATCATTATTGAAAATATTACGATCACCAGCATTCAGAAATTAATTTTGTGTGGGTGTGTGATAGTCAATAAAGCATCTTATGTGTAAAGCGACTTTACACTTGTTGCAAATAACTGAAACTGCTTTATGACACACCCTGCAACGTGATGGTTTTTCTTGGGTGCTGACCAAGTGATCCATTCTATCAAATCTGGAATCAGCATTTTCTAAACTAGAATGTCTTGATCTCTTATTACTGTTTCCACGCCCGTGAGTTTCAAGAAGTGCCTTAGCCACTCTTCTTCGAAAAGTCAGATCATCTAGCTTTCCGTTTTCCGTCTTTTTATGCAAAACCCATGCATTTTGCATTGCCAAATCTAAAACATGTACAACCAAAGGGAAGTACCATTTTTTCCCCCTGATTCCAGTTCTATATAAACTTATGTTTTGGTCGCTGCGGTCGACACCACCCATGTACTTATTATATACATTTATGTTTTGCGGTTGTTCAAGACTTACACGTTTTTTTTCAGTACGTGAAAAGCGAGACACTGTATGAGTTGGTTGTACGGATACGAAATTTGATACAACGTTGACTATATTATTGTCATTCCAAGTTGCAATTACAATGGAGCGTTTATTTGTTGATCTGAAATCCCAACTTCCTCTTTTAGTTTTTTTGAATATTTTGTTGGTAGATAAAGGACACTTAGCTCTCCTATTTTCGCGGAGAATGGCTGTTGCTTTGATTTGTCTGCGGGTGAGTTCTGCTATCAGTGTAATACTTGTAAAAAAATTATCAAAAAAAAGTTGATACGGTGCATTTACTTTCGAGCAAATCACATCAGCGTAATTCAGAATGACTGATGGACCCAAGCCTAGGTTGTTATACTTTTTCATTTCAGATGTTGCTCCCTGATAGGGTTCAAACCAGACAATGTACCCATAAAAGGTCGTACCGGTCCAAAGTTTGTAACCATAACGAACAGGTTTTCCCTTTATGAATTGTTTTCCCGGATGTCTGCCAAAGTATGGCACCATTGCTTCGTCAATACTATGCTGCTCCACGTGCGGTGCATTTTCTAGACATTTTTCATTCATTTTCGCAAATAAAGGTCTAACTTTAGCAAATCACTCGTTTTTATCCAGATCATCATTATCGCAACAGTGGATATTGGTCATAATATGTTCAAATCGATCTCTGCTTATCGCATTTGAAATAACACTGTTGTGCGAATCCTCCGAGTTTTCCCAGTGCATCCGTCTTCTACTGACCGTGCAATATCTACTTACTAATAACACTCCCAAAAAGCATTTCATTTCTGCAACAGTTACGTCTGCTTTTCTGTTTCGCTTTGAAGCATATAAGTTGGTATATCTAACTAACATTGCTATAATTTCTTCATCAAAAAATTTGGAGAATAACTGTGGGGGCGAATTTTTGTTAGCCACCGTCGAAGCGGGTACCCATTCAGTGTTAAAATGTTCTGTGCTAAGATCGGATTTTTCCCATTTGTAAACATTTTCTGTAATATTTTTCGACCTAGAAGTTACAAAACGTGATAATGGTAATTCATCAGTCCCATCCCAAGCTTCTTCTTCTCTTTCATCCATTTCTGGTTCTCCTATATTTGCACCTTCTGTATTATCTTCTTCCAAATCATGAAAAATTTCTGCTTCAGCTAGCAATTGTGCGGCTGGCAAATTATTTATCGCCACTTCTTGCTCGTCTCCTGAATCCTCATCCGTAAAATCATCATTCGCATTCGTAGGAGGTAAAATAGCAATATCGACTTCATTGTTAGCCGAGCTACTGGGAATGGCATGGACATCCTCCTCTAATTGTGTTAGAAGTTCGTCGAGAGTTAAACCACTGAAAAAATATATACCTGCCAGTTTCTATAATTTTCCACATTTTCTACTACTGTGTGCCTACTGTACGTTAAATCGTACAGCAAAGTTTTACGCATGCTGCAAAAATGACAGTAAGATATTATTGCGTCATAGTTGTCGCAAATCTAACCTCAATATATATTTAACCACTATAATATCTTTTATGGCGTTTTGAACTAAACAATAGAAAGTTTCCTTACTCAACAAGTTTCAGATCCACTATAGGCGCCATTGTAAGACAGACAGTTGAGATTAAAAATTATTTACACAAATAAAATCGCTCCAAATCCACACAACAAAATTATGAGTAGTTGAAAGAGGCTTACTCGAAATAATAACGCTTGCTCCATCTATCTACGAGCTAAAGCAATACGAGAAAAAATTTTAGAGTAGGGGTCTGTACAGTGTACGTTTAGCCGTACGGTAGGCATATCTGGGTTAATGACGACAGGAAAAGATATTATCCAATTATATCACAAATTCTTCTAATACTAGTAGGGTATTAGTACACAATGGATACACACAGGCTACTTCATTTTATCGTGTGGAATGTATAAATAATTTATATATAATGTATAAATATGGAGTTAAGGAAGAGACTATTTCTATGTAGTTTTTATGAAAGTTGTGTATATGGATTGAATTTTTTTGGTGTTAGGTATGATATTTGAAATGTTTTCTAACGATTCACTATAGTTTAACACGCAAAATACTTGTATTTTCAGAGTCATTGCCAAGCGACAGCTTTTTCTGAAAGTTTTTTTTTTTTTTGTAATAAGTAATATAGTTATTTTACATTGTAATTTATTAAAAAAATATATCTTTTTTAATATATATTACAGAATTATATTTGCCATTCACAAAATACAAGTGCTTGTAAGAGTGTGCAGTTAGTGCACTTTCTAAACATGGTTATGTGTTGGGTACCTGGTTGTACCTGGAATGAAATAGCTGAAACTCATTCGGTACGTTATATAATCTAAAGTGTGTTTATTTAAACCTTGTTCGTGTGTATATTGTATAAATAAAGTACGACAACGTTTAAGCGTGACAGTGAACCTGGTGCTAGTGCATATGTCTGTAGTTGTTATTTCGTTAGCGGCTTAAAGGAAAATTGCCAGAAATATTTAACCGTAATCTGGGATCACACTTTGGGGAATATTATTTGTCTCTAGAAGAAAAGCCCACAATACAAAGTAAAGTCGGAGATTTGACCATATTCATGTATTAATAATACAATATCAAATTACTTAAGCTGATTTTATAAACTCTTTACAGAACACCTCTACGAAAAAATAAAAACGAATCAGTAACATCAAGATCAAAAATTCAGGATGAGAAAGCACAGTCCGCGGCTTCAGAAATAAGCGAATGAAGTAGATACGCACTTGTTGAAGGAGAACATTATTTTCTAAAGAGTGTGTGTTGGGGAGGACTTAAAGGAATTTTTAAAACTTCTTCTTTTTCAAAAATTTGTCACGACAAGTAGATTTTACTATACACTGGCTTAGCTGATACAAAAATACTTACATCGTTATACAGTTTATTTGAAAATATTGAATTACATTGTTATCAACCTAAAATAAAACATATACTTGAAGCAGATCAATTATAACCGACCTTAATATAACTAAGACTGAAATCTCCACATAATGATTTGGCTTTCCGATTAATAGTGCAGAAAGTATCATTTGACATAAACTTATAACATGGGTACATGCCTTGCGTGAGTTTTTCTTCGAGAAGCTTATGGCTAACATTCCATCGTTAAAAAAAAATTAACTTATTTGCCAAGTTCCTTTAATACATTTGCAAATTGTCGCATAATTTTTTGTTGTACTGAAGTTTATGCAGCTGTCAGAAGTCATTGAATACATATTTAAAAAGCATCTTACAGTAAATACATATAAATAAAGTAATACACGGAAAGATCTTGGTGTTGGTCCAAATGCTTTCTAGCATTTGTTAGCAAGTTATATCCAAGAGGTACATCTGATAAGAAAATCGTGTAACAGTGTAGAATATTAGATCAACTTAAAGAGGGAGATTTAGTGTTAGCTGATAAACGATTCTTGATAGGGGATTTTCTTCCATCAAGCGTTTCTCTAAATATTTCATCTTTTCTAATAATATCTCAATTTACGCAGTCCGCAGAACAGAAAACATAGCTAAAGCAAGGTTACATATACGAAGAGCAATTAGACGTATAATATGTATTAATATTTTAAATTGTATTTTCCATGTCGTTAGTACAAAGTAGAACCTGTTTTCCAAGTAGTTGGAGCTCTTACTAATTTTCAATATCCATTGATTAAGGATGTACAAAAATATTTTAATTAAAATAAATAATATACACACCTCATAGCAGTTTTTCTTTTATTTCTAATTAATATTGTCAGACTACATGATAGCAAAAATTATCGGTAATTTTATTCTGTCAACATAAATAGAGAAATAAAAACTAAGTATACAAATATAATATATTAAACAAGTTACACATAAAAATGTTTGGAGGAGGGATATACAAAGTTGCAATAACTTCTGACGGATTTTTATATGAACATGTTTTTATTCGACAAATGAATTTACACAAGATGTCAATAATGTGTAACCTCCATGACTGTAACACACATGTATTGATTAATTATTGCGTCAGTTATATTTTTCTCCCTAAATAAAATAAAATAAAATTTTTCAAGCTTGAGCATCTGTACTTATATGGACACTTTGCTTCAACATCATCTATGCGAATTAGCTCATCTGGAATAGCACCTAAATAACCACAGGTATCAAGCCGCAGTCCTGTTGGCAACGCAGTTATTGCAAATCGCTCTTCTAACTAATGAAGAGCTAATTACTCATTTTTGTTGCTTCATTGTATACCTTCTAAATTACTCATTCAGTAAAGACTTAAATATGATTTTGGATATCTGTTTTTTTCTTTACTAACCAGATAATACTTTACCAAATTGCCTGGTTATTAAAAGCGATGTCTTCTAATGATTTGATGACTGTGCCATTGTTACTTCAATGATCTTGATGATTTCCTTATCCGACAATTTAGCAATTCTTTCAAAATGTTCCACCTTCTTATTACATTTTACATATTCATTTGAATATATTAGGTGTATGTTCCATAGGCTTAACAAACCAAGTACTTCGAAAAGGTGGTTCTAGACTCAAAGCCATGTGAAATCAACAGCATTATCAAATATAGAAAAATTGTCTATTAATTTTTCGATAGCAGCATCCTATATTTCTGTTTTACGAGCTACAAATTTTTCTTGGCAAACTTGAATATGCTAGAGTAACTCTAATATTATCACGTGCATAAATACACAATGCTGCCATATGATGACAGGATACACGTTTTCTGGGATATGTACATTTTGCTGCAATTATCCCATACTTTTTATTAATACGTATCTGAAACTAAAAGAAATGCTTTCAATTGATAACAGATATTATGTATAACTCTTATTTTACCTTTACATCCTATAATTTATTTCCCATTTTGGCACTAGCTTTTTCTCTTAGAAGTGCTGGTGTTTGGTTTCTGCTCCGGAATAGTCCTACAATGTCCTACAATATGAGCATGTTCTACAGCAGTGGTTCTCAACCTTTTTTCGCCTAGCGCCCACTTACTTTTGTATAGATCCCAGCGCCCAATGCAGAAAATCGCGAAGGGACACGTCATGGACTACGACTATGGATTATGGACTAGTTAACCTGGGCACAGTAATTAAAACAAGAAGTAATAAATTCTACCTCTAAATTTATTTAAAAATATTAATTAATACAAACAAAAATTATTATTGAAATATTGAATTTTATTTAACAAAATTAAATTAATAAATTTGTGAGCCCAACCCATGCAGTCTTCACTAATGCGATCCTTGAGGTTGGTGCTTGCTCACCAGTTCTTTCACGCGAGGAGTCAGCAGAGACAAATAAAGCCGCAAGTCCCCTCTGTTGACCATGTCCAGCCTTTTCCTCTTGTCTGAGTGCAGAAATGTAGCCGCACTAAATCCGGTTTCCACTAAATATGAAGTCGGAAACGTGAGAAGAAGCTTGTGAACAATTCCCCACATTGTAGGGAATAGTCCTGCCATGCTGTGGTTCTGCCAGAGTTTCTTGAAGCCTGTTTTGATTCGGACTTTGCAATCCTCGTTGTTGCGAAGTTCCACCAACTCCTCCTGCAATTTAACCTCAACGTCTTCCAGCACGACTCCAAACGGGTCAGTGATCCAGGCAGGTACATCGAGTTCGATGAGGTCTTGGAAGCGCGATGTAAGGTCCTCTTTTAGTTGCTGTAGATGAGCCCCATATCGAAGAAGATCTTCATCTGTGGGTGTCTCTGTCATTTGATTAATTTCACTAAATTGGTAAAGTTCTTTCCTAACGATATTACTGCGGAGAAGGGCCAGCTTGTCGATAAAGGTGGTCACTGCGCTCTTGCAGTCGATGAGTGTCACCAGTTTACCTTGAATCTGGAGAGACAACTCGTTGAGTTTCCTGAAGATTGTAGCCATGTAGAAAATGTCGAATTTGTGTTTCTTCAGCTCACCGGCCAACTTCTCATGTTTGACTTGCAGGAAAGTGACAACTAAATCGAACATTTCACAGAATCGAGCCAAGCAGTTGCCCTTAGAGAGCCATCTCACCTCGGTGTGAAGCAGCAGCCGATTGTAGATCTCGTCATTTTCCTGGCAGAGGTTGCGGAATAGTCGATCGCTTTTTGCATTTGTTTTTATTACGTTCACGGCCGTGATCACGAGATTGAGAGAGTCATGAAGGCTGGGGGTCAGCCGTTTCGCTGCAAGATGCTCTCTGTGCGCTACGCAATGTATGCAGATGATATCTGGATGCTCCTTCTTGAGAAGAGCAAGGAACCCCTTGTATCGCCCAACCATTGCTGGTGCTCCATCTGTTGCGCAGGAGTGAATGTTGATTAGCGGGATTTCCTTTTCTTCAAAGTACTTCTTGACAGCAGCAAAGATGGATGTACCAGTTGTGTCAAGGGGTAAGGACTCTGCAAACAACATGTCCTCTTTTGTTTCCCCAGTTTCGTCGAAGTACCTCACGTAAGACATGAGAAGGGCAGTGTTATCACTCAAAGTCGATTCATCAAGCTGGATGGAAAAGTTGGTCTTCTTGAGAATGTCCACCAACTGGATTTCGACATCACTTGCCATCTCATCTATTCTTCTGAAGACCGTGTCGTTGCTAAGGGGGATAGCCTTCACTATTTCTGTCGCATTCCTATGTAAGACAGTCGAAATCACCTCTTTCACGGCAGGCAGAATCAGTGTTTCCCCCACAGTGTGCGGCTTGCCAGCCTTTGCAATCATATATGCAATGTTATACGATGCCAGCAGGCCATCACGCTGAATCTCTGTCACCTTGGCAAAAGCAGACGAAATGGACGGGGTAGTTTTCTCCCTGTCATCACGCAGTTTCTTGAAGTATTCTGCGGGCTTGTCCTTTTTGTCCGAATGCATCTTTTCTAGATGGTCACGCATACGAGAGGGTTTCATACCTTCATTTGAGAAGACATTGGAACAAATGAGGCACATCGGTCTTGTGCGATCCGCTGGGCTTGGTACGAAACCGAAGGCTATATAGTCGACCGAATACTGGCGTACCACCTTCTGCTTTTTGCTTGGAGGGGCCATTGCTGTCGTGTAAAAAAGACCGATGTTAAACAATGTTAAACAATTTTGGTTGGAGCAATATAATTAAAGTATTTTGTATAAGTTAGATTTCTAAAATAATTTGAGTTATTAAAAACATTACCGACATCAATAAATGATTATTACCTGTAATAAACGGTTTTCGATTATAAAAATTGCTCTACCTAGTTTTAATTCAGCTCAAATATATATTGTTTATTTTATAACAGAACCGTGTGTGCTAAATGTACAATATTTTTGATGAACACTCTGTTAATTAATCACACAACTATCGCACACTGAATATTTGTCTCTGTTCGAACATTATCGCTGACTATCGTAAATAGAATGAATCATGCGAATAATGACTTCGCTATATATACCGCACTGCATGGAATTCTCTGGAAATCGAACTCTCTCGACCTTGGAACATTCGAGATGCGGTCCACTATACTCACGTTGACTCACAGAGTCTGCGCGTTGCGTCATATATACAATAACATAGTTAAGCACAGAAATAGAAACAGCATGTACGTAACCATAGCAACGATGGGGTTAACAATGCATAATAGGAACATTGGTGAGCGCGGATATTAAACATTTTGCATTTTTGTATAATTTTACTAATTTTTTACTGTGTAGTGTAGCTTTACCTTTACACCGTACAGCGCCCACCCAAAATCCTCCAGCGCCCACTGGTGGGCGCTACCGCCCACGTTGAGAACCACTGTTCTACAGCATTATCTCCTTTTTGTAGCTATATCGTTCTGTAAATAGAATACACTAATTTAAATACCAGGCAACATAATTTCAGAAAAATAAGCTGTATCCAGTAAATAAAGTTGTTTTGCATACCGTATGTGTCAATTTTCATTAGGTATAGGGATTCAATGTTTACATGCGATTTATATGTATACAAGTAATACGTGGCAACGTGGCACCCCTACTGTCCGTCACCAATCCCGGCAACGTTCAACATCACAACGATTTTCTCCGATCTCCCCACAAGATTTTACATTCAATGTTTAGCTGCGAACACGTTGCGATCTAGTCTGCAATAAAAGCCGTCTTATTACTGGAACGGGAAACATCAAATGGCCACCGCAATCTTCTGATCTAGTAGTTTATTATTATTTTCAGAATCCTTTTTTATTTACCTTATTTTTAATTTTATTAGAATTACGCTTTTGTTTGTGTCATGCAGCGCGAACGCAGCTTAATAATTCTCTGCATTTACTGAAAGGAAAAAGAAAAACAAATCCTTGCAACTCGTAAATATTATTTCTGAACGCATTACAAACACCCAAGCCGGTGGTCGAATAGTTACTGCTAACCACGCTAACTTGTATTTACGAGCATGCATCGGTCGTGCTGGCATTGGAAAGGAAAGAAGGGGTACTACGTTGCCACGTACTGTATGGATTAATCACCTCTGGCGAATGAAAATTGACACATGCTGTATATAAATTCAGTAGAATTAATGGACAATTAGAATTTAATTAATATTAAATGAATCTCTATGTAAAAAGATTATATTACTTACTACATATAAAATCCTCCAGAAAAGACAGCCACAGTGTGTTGCCAATACAAAGATATATTGTCTATAGATCTGTAAACACAAGTATTTTTTATATGAAACTATAATAAATCATTAGAACACATTTCAAAAATCACACCTATCACTAAAAAAGGCCAACCTGTGAACACACTTTTCATTAAAATTACTCAGAAGTATTTCTTTCTTTCATCTCATATAATTTACGTGAGATAAAAACTACTGTGCGATTTGTTTGGATTAGGAACATTGACCACTCTCGATAATGACTTAGAATTATTGCGCATTGTGTCAAAAAAGGCATATGTCGTGTTTTCATCATGCAACGCATGTAGATGTCGTTAGAAGATGCAAATTTATTCTTATGTAACCTTCTATCCTCTAGAACTCCACTGATAGAGTTGACGTTAGAAATATGGCGTTGACGTTGATATCAAGGTAAAATAATATTTGCAAATTATTTTTACTTTAATTCGATGTTAAATTCTGCTTTTCTTTTTACAAATGTTCATACACTTTGCAAGATGCATATTAATGAAATGCAAGCCCAACAGATCATTTTTAGAAAATGTAACCAAACAAATTTTACGTTCGAAATGGAATATTTAGAACTGAGAGAAGGCCGACATGCAACGGGCTATAACAGGCATCAGCAATAAAAAAAATGGGTTTTTAAAGTTCTCAAAAGTCTTTCACATCCCACATACCACCTTAATGATTTATAAATGACGAAAGAAAGGAATTAGTTTCTATCTAACCTAGTCTACCATCTGAACTAGAAAATAAACTTTTCACGAATGTTCTGGCTCTATAGTCTAATTTTTTGGCCACCACCGAATTACGAAGACTGGCTTAAAGTTTAGCGAAACAAAAACAATATCTGTACAGGTTTAACAAAGATTTTCGTAGTAGAAATCTCGAGATTTCTTTGAGATCTCCAGAATCTACGTCAGCAGCAAGGCTTTTTAATAAACTCTAAGTAAATAAGTAATAACATAGAAGAGTCCGGTCTTTCAACCTCCTAAGAGGCCCCAAAGATAACGGGAAGGGCGGAAAGGGGACAGCATGTCACTGTTTTGACATGTGTGAGTTCCATTGGCCAGTATACACCTCCTGCAATTATTTTTCCTCAAAAAAATCACAATACGGGTGCCCACAAAGGTCCTTCGAATTATGTAGTAAAACAGACTGCATTCTTCAAATACGTTAAGCCATCTAAAAGGATGCTTTGTTAAAAGCTAAGAAACACGGTATTATAATGATATGACTCCCTCTCCATACCAGACATCTAATTCAGCACTTATATTTTGTTTTTATGACATTTGGATTCATAATATAATATTGGACTCACCAATTGACGGAAAAATCGTCTTGGACCTATAATTGGTCTTTATCAAGCCAGTGGATTATTTTGCAATGCCTATTGAAAAACGGTCGCATTAGAAAATGTGGAAAACTTTTTCAAAATAACAGGCATAAATCCTTTCAACTCTAACATGTTTTCAAGTTTATAAGTTGACTTCCGTGTTCCTAGCGATATGACTCACAGGTCAAATCTTAAAGAAATAAGTCAGGATACGAAAAATGTAGATAAAGCTTTTCTGTAGAATCTGATGAACCATTTTTGAACTTACCTCTCCATCAAAACACGGATATGGCTGGAGACGAAATTTTTTTTGTACCTGAATGCTTATTGCTTTTGTCTTCACTGCAAAATGCTTCTCCTAATTCACAAAATCACAAAATACAGTGCAACGCAAAATGAAATCTTAAGTCTTCAAAGTTTTGACGACAAGACAAGAGACGAAGCGTGAAAAGCAAAACAGATAATCACTGTGATAGAAAAAGTTATTGAAAATAATTGGAGGGTATTCCTACCATCAGAAAAAGAAGATCCATATAATAAAAATGATGATGGTTTCTGTTTATTCCGTAATGATACTTACAGAAAGTTCAGACTAGGGAAGTTTGGACTAAGTATACCTATGTCAAAAATGCAAAGTATGTGCTGATAGTCAAAAAAAAAAGTATTTGCAAAATTTGCAACTACTGAAAGAGTAAGACTAATGACGATAGAATTTTATTTGTGTTCACTTTATAACAGAGTTTTATTTAATTTTTATTAGAGTTTTGTTTAATAATTTTTAGTTTATGTGTTAAATTGTTACTATTATAAAAACTTTCTAATAAAACTCAGTTAAAATTACGTTTATATCCCTTAAATATTAGTGAATGCCATTTTGCCCAGGATATCACGGTAAAATGGATTTTTGCAAACTTTTGCATTATCTCTTTTCTGTATCTTCTGTAAAATTATAGATTCTATTTTAATTATTTAATATGTTTTGGTAATACAAGCAAAGAATATGCCGTTTGGATTAAATAATTATTGACACAAACAACGCCTTAAAAATAAAACAAAATAATGAAATTATATACACTCAACAGTTCAATAGGAATAGCTCACATATTTATCACTTTTTGAAAGAAGAAACTCATAATTTCCCCGTATTTTTTGTCTGGATCCTGTGTATTATCCATTCAGACATATATCTACATAAAGAGGTGTATGCAAATAAATTTATTATTACTAAATGTCAATGTAAATTTACTAAATTGCTTTCTACAATACATACGAATTAAACTTTATCGCTCTTTTATTTGCATAATTGCTAATATGAATAAATCATTTGTTAATAACAGGTACAAGTTGTAAACTAACATGTTCTTTTAGTGTTTCGCCTGGGGGTTTTACACCTTCTGATTGCAATTTTAATTTGTAATTGTCTTCACAGTTGTTAAAGATATTACAGATAATAAAGATCATATTCAATCTAATGTTTAGATAAATCTATGGAATTAGGAGTTCAGCAAATTTAATTTAATGATTTGAATTTGTTGTCATCAGGCTTAATAATTAAATAATTGCCAAAAATTAAAAAATATCATATATTATTAATTTTTAAATTTCTAAATAGATCAGTAGATCATAAAAGATGCATGTAATACAATATTTACCGTTATTTAAACTATTTTAAGTAGTTATTTAAGTGTGTCAGTTGTTCCGTTTTTTAGATGCTCTATTAATCACCCACTCTTTTTGAAATTCTTACTTAAAATTGATGCATGAAGTGTTTTTGTTACTTGGGAAACGAAAAATTCGTGGGAACAAAGATAATATTAACATTCTAACATGAGTAATTAAAATGAAAATTAAAAAAATGGGTTATTTCTAGACTTTCGAACTTCAAACCGTAAATACTTGTTTTAATATTACACACAATATACAAGTCCTAATTGGAGTGTCTTCTATATTTAGGTTGATAA
Organism: Amphimallon solstitiale; assembly: GCA_963170755.1. Lineage (NCBI taxonomy): Eukaryota > Metazoa > Arthropoda > Insecta > Coleoptera > Scarabaeidae > Amphimallon > Amphimallon solstitiale. Next base: position 101,590,616 of record OY720677.1, on the reverse strand, counting down.
AAATTACAGGAAATTTTATTCTATATTAACTATTATTTCCCTGTGAATGTCGAATGTGTCAACCCTATTTATGTTGTAGCAAACAATGGTCGTTTGCCGTGAAACTTAAGTACTTCAAGAAGCGTCTTTGATTGCCCTTCAAATTAAGTTTGTGTGCGTATTCAAGCTTGCTTCGCCCAGCTAGTAATGCAAAAGTCTCGTATTGTCATGATTTAAAAAGTTCTTAGAATTTTGCAGTGCAAACAGAAGCGAATTTGTAAGTTTCATTGATTATCCAAATAACCCTCAGATTATTGACACTTTGTTTTCGTTCTAATACTTGTCCATTTACACTATTATAATCATAAGCATAGCTGGCCACACGGCACCTTGAAATATTTAAATTTATTAGACGTTGTTGACACCAGTTCCATACAAGGTGAATGTTTGTTTGAAAATGGAGTGCGTCAATAATAAAAATATTAAAGAGACCGACTTGGACACTTATGGCACACCGGAGGTGGTAGTCAATTCTAACGAATAAATTTAACCTTTTAAGTAAGATGAGAGAAAGATGAAAAATTTGTTATAAAATCCAAAATAACGCATTTCTTTTGGCAGGAAATGATGGTTTATGGAATCAAGAGCCGTGAAAAATCTATTTAAGATACTGATACGATCCCGACCTTAAAGTATTGAGCTAATTTTCCTGAGTGATCATTCTAGATTTCTATATGAATCTATGCTGAATAAATAACCGTTTCTAAATTGCAGGACAAGCCTTTATCTGTAACATAAAATTTGGAACTAATTTAATTAATTTATATTAATAAACATGGTAATATTTCAAAATTATAATTTTTTTTATTTAGTTATTCTTCTTTTTAGATGATGTATTTGGAATCTTTTTAACTTTGCGAGAATGGTAGGGCGCGTTATCCATAATAATAATAGCTTCGTGTGGTAATTTTTCTAAAACAGCACTAAGCCAATTTTCAAATACAGAATTCATATCCGTTGCCAGTTCTCTTGCTTTCGAAAACTAACAATCCATCTTCAACAAACCCATCCTCAGACCTTATATATGTGCAGAGTAATAAGTATTTTGCCTTTTCTTGCTGGATTTTTCAAAGTTGTCGAGACACAATCTATAAATGCTTGCCTGAGGTTATGTACATTAATATCAACACAAACTTTTGATTCTGTCTGCCCTTCATTTAACCATGTTTCAACTAAATAAAATATCTTTTTTTTGGTTGGGCTCTATATGATCTAATAGCTATTAAATATCTATATCTCCTAGATATCTCACTACGTCGCTTCATGTACCTATAATAACCATATATTTTATATACATATTCATCTTAAAAATAAAAATATTTTGAATGAATGGAAAAACACAAACGATAAAGGTTCCTATTTTAATCTTTAAAATATTAATTTATAATGTACTCTAAGAACTAGTTTCGATATTTGTATGTCATCTTCAGCTTAGAATCTAAGCAAATGCAAGATATCACTATAAAATATTCTTATTAATAAGTCCATACAAAATTAAATCAATCTCCAATAATAACATATGCATATAGAATACTCACAGTCATTAATATTCAAAGTATCTCTTGTCAAGAAAGTGGTAACTCAATATGGCCGCCACAATGCGTAGGCGTGCATAAATATTTTGTATAGGGTATATGTAAACTTCGTATGTTCTCGAAAATAATTTAAAATAGGTTCTTAGTCCAATAATAATTAAAGTTATATCGTGAGTGCATTATTTTTTCAACCCTTTTATTCTTTTTAATATAGTAACATTTATTCTAACTGTATTAAAAAAACCATGAAAAAAAACATGCCTAGAATATGTATGTTACGCCACTGAACAAATAATCAAACATACCGGATATATGACAAGTTATTCAAAATACTCATTTTATAAATTATGATTGGTCAATATTGCCATAACTAACCTGCCTTAAAGAGGTAACTTCCGTCTAAAAAACACCCAGTTTATTATCTCTCCTGTTCTATTCTTTCCTCGTAGAGGTAAACAGATTGAACAACGTAACAAGATGTATCTCAAATGCAAATCATGAAATTATTAATAAAACTTAGCAACAGTAAAGTTACTACGATATACAGCATGTGTCAATTTTCATTAGCCATAGGCGATTAATTCATACAATACTTGACAACATGGCACATCTACTTTCCTCTCCAATGCCAGCGCGACCGATACAAGCTCAAGTTACCAGTAACTGTTGGACCACTGACTTGGGTGTTTGTAATGCGTTCAGAAATAATATTTACGCGTTGCAAGGATTTGTTTTTCTTTTTCCTTTCAGTAAATGCAGAGAATTATTCAGCTGCGTTCACGCTGCATGACACAAACAAAAGCGTAATTCTAATAAAATTAAAAATAAGGTGAATAAAAAGGGATTCTGAAAATAATAATAAACTACTAGATCAGGAGATCGCGGCGGCCATTTGATGTTTCCCGTTCCAGTAATAAGACGGCTTTTATTGCAGACTAGATCGCAACGTGTTCGCAGCTAAAGATTGAATGTAAAATCTGGTGGGGAGATCGGAAAAAATCATTGTCATGTGGATTGTTGCCGGGATTGGTGACGGACGGTGGGGGTGACACGTGGCCACGTATTATTTGTATACGTATAAATCGCACGTAAACATTGAATCCCTATACCTAATGAAAATTGACACATACGGTATATAAATTGTATAAGTCAGTGTAAATATATGGCAGTAAGGCAAACAAAAAAGGCAGGATATTGTTATATTTAAAGAGCCTCTAAAAATGAAAAAAGTGGTTTGTCATGTGTATATATTTGATCGTTCAATAAATTAAAATATTGTTTGTGTCTTTCAATTTCCAAAGTTTCAAGTAAATTAAGTTTTAAGCTCTTTGACTGTTTATGTAATATAGAAATATTTTGGAAATCAATGTTATGTCCAGTTTCAAGTCGATGCTTGTAAATATTTGAAGATAATTGATTTTTGTGTTCACAAAAAAAATATTTTACTTTAAGTTAATCTTTTTCATTAGTAGGTATAAAGATGAACTCTCATTTGAAGTATATTGTAATAGTTTTGAATTTTATATATATATTTATTTAAAGTGTTGGAGCTTCGTTGTTACTAAAAAAAGCTGGGTATTACTTGTCTTACATTATTTTTTACATTTTCGTCAAAGTTTTTGACTAATGAGCGTCTACCAGAACATTGTTGGGGCTGAGTAAGCATTTCCTTGGACTTACATTCCTTCATAACCTCAAAAACTGTACTTTTTGCAACACCTGTAATAATAGAATGTGGATAACTTCAGAAACATAACACATACCCTAAGAAAATACAAGACTGTGGACACTATATTTGGTGCCATTTTACTTGTACTTTTTTTTCTTAATTCTCAGCGTCTCATAAATATTAAGAATTATTCGCTTTTTAATAAGGGAGAAGTGATCAAAACGGCCGTGCTTCCACGGTGGAGAAATAGGTAGATTTCTACTTGTACTCGGTATTGGGTCCATGATGCATTATGGTAGACACTAAATAAACGGTTTAAGAATTCTAAACAGAACTATTTTTGTTGTATAAATACAAGAACAGAGAAAACAAAATAGAAAAAAAGCGTGGTAAATATACAAAATGCAACTGTCAAATGACAAGAAATGACTGTCAATTAAATTAAGTTAGTGCACAAAAAGAACGAATCAAATTTTCCACTTTTACCTAGCTCTAAAATTTTAAGGCGATCTGCGGAATTAAGAAACAGATTATAGTATTTTATATTATAGAACATACCGTATGTGTCAATTTTCATTAGGTATAGGGATTCAATGTTTACGTGCGATTTATACGTATACAAATAATACGTGGCAACGTGTCACCCCTACTGTCCGTCACCAATCCTGGCAACAATCGACATCACAACCCCGCGATCTCCTGATCTAGTAGTTTATTATTATTTTCAGAATCCTTTTATATTTACCTTATTTTTAATTTTATTAGAATTACGCTTTCGTTTGTGTCATGCAGCGTGAACGCAGCTTAATAATTCTCTGCATTTACTGAAACGAAAAAGAAAAACAAATCCTTGCAACGCATAAATATTATTTCTGAACGCATTACAAACACCCAAGTCAGTGGTCCAACAGTTACTGCTAACTTGAGCTTGTAACGGTCGCGCTGGCATTGGAGAGGAAAGTAGGGGTGCCATGTTGTCACGTATTGCATGAATTAATCTCCTATGGCTAATGAAAATTGACACATGCTGTATATGATGAAAATACGATTATTCCAATTAAAAAATTTGGTTTGATAATTCGGCAGTCATTTATTCCGTATTATTTAATTAGTTAAATTATTTTTTTATATTTTTGGTTTCACATAGTCTTTACTTTATGTACTTGCTAGTTAGTTCATATTAGAATATAGAATTTTAAATAAATATATCCATCTTTTACTTTGAAAAGTATTGGACAACTTAAAAAGTATCAAAGTATCGTATAAGATAATAAATATAATATCTTTTGGGTAACATTCAAAATCGTTAGCAATTGAGAGAGCGCAAACATTATAATATACATAACATGGCAATTTCACATGACAACATTAAAATTAATAAAAGATTAATCCTTTCTTATTTAATAATTAACAACGACATTGCTTGAGCTCCGTTCAAATTCATTACGGGAAGACTGAAGAAAAAAGAAGTTTTGTATGAAAGTTTCAGTGAATATTCAATCAAATAATCGTTCATCAAATTACACAGGTTGACCCATTTCTCTCTCTCGCTCTATCTATCTATCCGAGTTATTTAATAACCTCAGCCAGTCATTTCTGAATTGCTTAACAATCTGTTCCTTATTCATTATGCACGGGATAATCGATAATAATATGAATAATATTGCAACAAGTTTTCGTTCTTGAATGCTTGAGTGTGATGAAAGTTTTAAAAGAATTTTAATTTAACGTACCAGATGGAAGCAGTATACAGAATGATCCAGACAGTTAACTCATTATTGAAATTTTTTAAACGATATGGTCTCAGCTTATCGTTTAAAAAAATTCAATAATGAGAGCTGAGGCCATCAGAGCAGAGCCTAAGTGTTTCAACAAATACTTCGTCGTTTGCTTCTGGAAGTTTATTTATTTCTTGTTTTGTATACAAAACTTGTTGGTTTTATTTTCTTCAGTAAGTTAATAATTTTATCACTTCAACTTTTATTCTTTCAAATTAATCGCTCTTTGATGTGGGTTGTTGCTGTAAAGCAAGAAGAGAAAAGAACGCAGTATGAAACCTTGAAGGACTATGCTATACGAATAAGACTAATGTTGCAAAAGCTTAATTAAAAACTCTCGTTCAACGAACGGAGATGCCTGTTGGTGTCATCACAATCTTTTAAAAAAAAGATTTACAATCTTTTTCATATCAACAACGTATTTGCAATCAATCCTCGATTGTTGTTATCTGCGATAAGCAGTATTCATGAACGGTTTTCAAAAAAAATTTAAAATGAAGACATTCTTTTCGTACAAAGCTTGTTTTATAAAGCCCAATAATTTTTATGCTGAAGCTCTTCCACAACCAGTCAGCTAATAGGAATATTGAATTTGTTGTTTTGGTTCCATTGAAACAGGTCAAGATCCAAAGAATAGCCCAAGAAATTATTTTTTATCTTCTTTATTTGGCATTCATTATGCCATTTGAATACACTATAAATGCATAATTATAGTGGAAGAAGTCACTATGAGGGAAGAATAAGTCATGTCAACAACTGATGAAGCATTCCCATGTAATGGTTTGTCAACTCAAAATCTACTTACTTATGTTTTACATATTTTTTTTTTATTATTTTTTGGGTGCACAATTTATTTTATTTCAGAACTTTCCAGAAGTGGTAAAAAAATTCCAATGAGGACTACGTTCTTAAAATTTTTGAAAAGAATAAGAAGTTAGATGATCACAAAAAATAATCATAGATTTCATAATAAGATGGCACATGAAGCATTTTATAAGAACTACATGACCTAAGATATATATTTAAGAATTATATATCAAGTTATATTTTGTTGTATTTTAAAGACTATTACTAAAGTATATTGTATGCTTTTGGTGTTGTTTTACTATGAATAGTAAGTATTTCATTATAAAATATAATAATAAATTTTGTTAATGTAAATAAATACCTCCTTTTAGATACCCCATAGGGAACAAAAATGGATAGAGAAAATTGAAATGGTGAAAATACTGTTTAATTTATTGTTCTACAATTTTACAAGATATAATATTTATTGTAGATAATATTTGTTTACGTGAACAAATAAAATTGTTGTCACACTAAAAAATGTTCGTTTAAATAAAATTCTTATCCAAAATACATTAAAAAATTTATAGTAAAGTAATTGGTTCGACTATTCTTTTCGGATTGATTTAACTATAAAACTAGTTTTAATATGTACTTTTTCGTTGAATTGACCCATCATTTTCGCTGAAGACTATTTTTTCCACGTAAATTATTTTATAAAGAGGTTTTATTGTTTAGTAAAACTGCTTGATTATAAATTTGCAAATTATTTCATACGGCTTGCTATAAGATTCTCACTTTTTAATCTGATTCCGAATTAATGTTGGAATTACTTGTAAACCCAAATATCTTTTGACATTTACTTCCAGTTGCAATATTTTGACTTAGCATTTTTCTAAACACCCGTTTCATCCCTCATCAAATAGGTATGTCAAAAAAAATTACGGAATTTACAAACAAATCGAAGAATCGTTTGAATTGATGTAGATCATAGTAAATATCAACAAGTTTAGAAATTAATCTTCAATATGAACTTATACAATAATAATAACTTATGAATATCCTAATAATTTCAATAATAAAGTATCATAAATTTCTCTGCAATTAACATTTAAGTAATTTAATATAATATAAATACATAATTTTTTCAATGATTTTATGTGAGTTTAATTATATATTATTATATAATAAATAAAAAAAGGTTTAATGACAATAGAATTAATAAAAATTAAATTTCTTATATTACAGACATTACCAAACAAATTGCGCTGATTCCCTTCTTTCCGTGTTTTTAATTAATTTATTTTGAAAAAGTTTTGGATGGATTTGCATAATTCAGATTTAATTTGTTTTTTACATAAATTTTAATATTTCTTGAACAATGTTTAATATTTAAACGGCTATATTGGATCAGATAATGTAATCGATTTGTTCTACATTGGAAGGAATTAATATAAAATTTATATTTCTAGTAAGAGCCGGCTATTACTTCTAAAATGTAATTTTCTTTTTTGGTGCAGTTAAAGTAATTGTATCTTTTTAAGTGAGACTTTAATATGATAATTTGTTCTGTTATCATAGGTACATTTATTAAATGTAAGTATGTATAATTTTATGTTGGAGTATAAAAATATTATTGAAAAACTATTAATATATAATGTATTTTCATAATATATCCCCACCGAAAATTATTTTATATAATTTGATAGAAGTGCAATGATGATTTTATAGATATTAAGGTGAACAAAGATTCGCTTTATATGAAATTATAAAATTTAAAAATATATTTATGGAAGCAAGTGAAAAATATTGCTTGAAATATAAATTTACGTTAATTATATTATTACGTTAAATAAGAGCACTTGTAAATAAACTCAAAATAAAAATTGAAACGTTTTAATAATATAGATATTATTTTACAAAGTTATATATAAGTATAACTTTTTACCAAGACTTAATCAGTTCTAACTTACTGAAATTTGAAATAGTCATTTTAAATTTTTGCATTAACTAACTATTGAATACAGACAATTGTAAAATGTATGCTAAAATTTTTTTTTATGGAATGAAATATGATATATATGGCGAAAAATTAAATGAAGAATCGCTCAACTTTGGGAAAAAATGTCCTATTAACAAACTGCTACATATGAAGTAGTTAATTTATAGTTGAATGCAAAATTTATATTTTTAATATGCAATTTTACATTTTCTCTGTGCTAATATATGCATAACATATTTTAAAACTTGAAGTTTAAATTATCTTATATATTTTAGTTGTGGTAATGATTAATATTTTTTGTTTTATTTATGTTTTAAATTTCTAGCTTTATTTTTGCTGGTGAAATATTTCGCAAAGTATTGTTAGGCCTGTATGAAGATCGAAAATCGGCGTTCTGGCTGTTACTTCAGATTGCGCTATTTTTCAATTACATTGCTTAAAAGTATCTCAGAAAAAATTGCTAGTTGTTCTAATCATAATTCCAAAGTATGTTAAACAAAAAATCAAAATCCGTCAAAACTAACTCAATTAGAAAAAATTCGACTCTCTGATTTGCTGTTCTAAACATTGTTCTAGAACTACAGACCTGTATCTCGTTTAGATGAAAAGGCATATCCAAAAAAGAAATCCGAAGGTTTAAAGCAAAAATTAAAATTCTCAGACTTGTTTTAACTCATTTTAGGATTATTTTAATAGCCTCGCTTTATATTGCAAAGCTGCAGATGTCATTGTTTTGATTATTTACATTAAAATTCACAAACGTTGTCTGATTTGGAAAGGAACAACGACCAACTAAAATTTAAAAATAGACCATTTTAGCTAGCTTTCGTTTTTTTACGAAATTAAAATTATGTTGGTCGGATATTTCAAATTTGCAGTTTAAACAAACACAAAAAAACTATCGACAGGAAACTAACTTTAACAAAATCAGATTCATTACTCCAATACTTTTCGTCAACTTACTTATTTATATACTTCTCCAGGTTTTGGAAATAACAGCATCAGCCAATTTTCTAATATTTCGTTTTGTCATTGTTTCCTAAATTTAGATCCGTCTTTTCTAGATCCGTCTTTTCTAGATACATGTACATTGCGGAAATTGAAATTTTAATGCATAAAATCAGCAAATTGAAATTCTGATGGCTGGTCCATTGCAGGATAATCTAGGTCTGTTCTAAATTTTCCAACGTATCTCAAAGAATAAAACGAAATCGGCTGAGAAAGAGACTTTATTTAACCCCTTTTTCAAAAATTGAAATTCTCAGGGTTCTTCTAAGAATGTTCTACATTCATTTATCATTTATCATTTATCTATTTTTTTCTGAAGATTCAATTCAATAGTTACCTACTTATCTAAGAACTATCAATGAGAGATTATGAAGAAATTGTTAGTCAACCACCCAGGAGAAAAAAGACAACATTTTTAATTAAAGAAAGACAAATTATACTTGCCTTAAATCAAAACGTGTCACATTTATACATTTTGATAATAAATGTATTACATAGCATGGTATGCTTATCACGGAAATTTTTTAAAATTAAATCAAACTTTAGAACTATTCTTTGTAATTAGGACTCTATTTATTTATTTAGTTTTAAAATATTTTCTTAAGCAAACCTTTTCATTCATTTGACATTAAAAAAAATTATTTAAAAAATCGTTAATTTGTGGGTATAATATATAAATAGCTTATTATTATTCCTCATGCAAAAAGATAACTTTGATGATTTATTTACAAAATGTTAGTCGTGATGCAGTTTAAACAAACACAAAAAAAAACTATCGACAGGGAACTAACTTTAACAAAATCAGTTTCATTACTCCAATACTTTTCGTTAACTTACTTATTTATACTCCTCCAGGTTTTGGAAACAACAGCATCAGCCAATTTTCTAATATTTCGTTTTGTCTTCCGTCTTATATGGCCACAATATACTATCAGAGTTCTTATTTCTTTTTTTAAGGACACCTTAAGGGGTTTCGATCGAGGCCCTCCATATAGAAAATATCAGCTACCGTTTTTACATTCTTTTTTTGAAGCCAGAATCTCGCGGTTGGTATCGCTCTGAAAACCCGTGAAAACAATCCAGCGTTAGAAGAAAACGTTTCCGAGCTGCTGTTGGAAAAATTGCTTTCCAGCAAAGAAGGGAAAAGTGGAAGAAAACGGAAAATATCTTATTAGAGCGAAAGAGATAGGGCGGATTTGAGAGGGAACTAATAAAAAAGAGATAGAAGATGAGGAGAAAAGAAAAGAACAACTGATTCCCAACGCTGCTGCTAGATTCTTTTTATTTAAGTAATATTAAAGTTCAATTATATTTGTGTAATAATACACACAGTACTATACTAAAGCGGTAAAATTTCTAACGCGAAGTTGGCTTTGGAATTAGCAGATAATTATAAAAAAAAATGTCTCCGCTGTTGAGGCTATATCACGGCCGCTCAGGATCAAGACTACAGTTTCGTTTCGGTTCGCATCGCCGTAGAAAAAAATCGCAGATCGCTGTGTTCGGTGTTGTCGCAAAAAGCGCCAGCAACGCCTCTCCAGGCATAACCCCGAAACATCCCGGCCCACCGCAAGTGTGAAATGGGTGGGGAGAATGTCGCTAGCCGATTGGCTCAAGCGTCGGACCTGACACCGTTCGACCAATGGGATAGCGCCATTGTCATTAACACAAACTACGATCCGACGCTTACGCTCTACCCACTATAGTCTACGTTGACTGTTTACGCGGTGCAGAGGTGTCGCTTTTCACACCCAGGGACCCACGGCAACACAATTCTCCATCGGCTGGTTTTCCTTTCTTGCCCTTTCTGCTGGCAGACAAAACGATACACACACGACCATCGTAGGTACCCGGACGGCAGTCAAAATCCATTGTGATCGAGGAGACAGGCGCGCGTGTTCAGTGTGATTTTTTCCAGCGTCGCAAGTGATACCATCGGGCGCATTTTTGGCTATGCACAGAGCAGCAGCAACGACGACGCCGGTTTTTACCCGTCGCGACGTAAACAACACGAGCCGGCGGAAGCTGTAAATTCTCTTTGATTTTTTTGGTGCTGTGTAGTGCGCGGACAAATTGGTGATTTAATAAGAAACAGTGCAAATCATTAACGGCTCGACCAGAAGGAGAGAAGGTAATTTTTCAACCACCAAAAACTAATGAAATAGTGCTAAAGTTGACGATAAATGCTGCGGCAATTATAAGAAGACAATTCTTAGAAGATTTCCAGCTTTTTCGAAATATTTATCAAGATTGACTTAGGCCTGGCGGAAAAATATAATTCCCTTATATTACAAATGAATATCCTGCAATTTTTTAAAGAAAATAACAAGGAATATTGAATGAAAAATGCGATAAACTCAATAATAAGTATAATTTATATATAAGTATATATTACGGTGCAGAAAATAAAGCATTAGAAGCAGAAATTTCATTTAGATAAAACCGCGAACCATTTTACTTGGCAGAATACTCCTGGTTATTGGTTAATTTCAACTTGTTCCTTGAAAATTGGAGGTAACAAATATAAAAGAAATTTGAGCATATTATAATATCGATGGTAAGGAAAAATTCGTAAAAAGAGGATAATTATACGCCATTCGAATTTGCACCAATTAAATTATACTATATCGAAGCTCTCATTTATAACCTTCTGAGTTTGTAACGTTGAAGACTTCAAGATCGGCAATTGTTTCTTTATGACATCGATGTTTTTCTACGCGTCATTTATGGACGTTTTTACTTGGATGGTTTCTTGATACCACGCGCAATTGGAGACGAATTCGAAAGGGCGACAAAGACGCGGCTGAAAATCAGTTTCAAACATAAACAAAGGAAGTCTCTGATGAGCTTTTCCAAGCCGGCCAGATGCGTTACGATACCGCCATAGAACAAGCGACGACTACAGCTTTCGACGCTAAAGTCAAACATACTATGGCCTATCATCCATTTCTCCAGCTGCCCAGACAGACGGATTTTAGTGTGAGCAGCTTGCTCACGGCGGCCAATAATAACACGTCGCCTTCGAGCACGTCACCAGGGGCACCGGGATATTTTCCCGCGGCGGCTTTGGCCGCCTTCGGCAGCCAAAATCCTCACGGTTGCTATCCTGGAACGCTAATTCCGAAACTAAACCATCCGCATCCGCACCACGGTCTGACGGGACACCCCTACACGACAGCGGAGGACGTAGTTTTGGCGGCTGTAGCCGCACACAATCACCATCCTGCTATGGTGAGGCCCCTACGGGCCATACAACCAGAAGAAGACGGTGTCGTGGACGATCCGAAAGTAACGTTAGAAGGTAAAGATTTGTGGGAGAAGTTTCACAAGCTGGGCACGGAGATGGTTATCACAAAAAGTGGCAGGTAAGTCGAGCGGATTCATTGGTACCTTTATAGATTTAATTTTTTACAATTTTTCGGGATGTCCCTTATTTTTTGTCGGTCCATTTATCGTGTTCCTGTCGTGATAAAGTAATTTAAGACTGTATAGTTACTGTAAATGCGGTATTTTATAAGTGAGTCTTTCGAAAAGATGAGAGATTTTTTGGCGATAAAACAGGCCTGGAAATTTGAGAAGTGTTGTTGCTACTAGCTACCGTGGTACTGATTCTCGATAAGCTATTTACTATAAATTGTAATTTATAATTTAAACATAAAACGTCATATAATTATAGTATAATTAAAAATTAATATACTGCAAAGTTATTATAATAAATTAATAATTTCACATTTTATTGGATCTTTTATAATATATGTTATTTTATATAATATTAGAGTTATTTATCTTTATTATCGTATATTTTGTGGTTTATCTTTTGCAAGCAATTTTATGTACCGACATACCTGGATTATTCACAAATTTGCTGAAGTACTAATGATAGCAATATACCCTGATTGATTTTCCTAAAGCTATTTGCTAAAAGTATAAGCTACAATTTAAATATAAACGATCATATAATCATAGAAAATTATAAAATATACGGCAAAGTGAAATATTAATATTAAAGAGTTCCCAAAAAATTAATAATAATAATTGCATATTGCAGCTTTTTTTACAATATAATTACATTAAAAGACGCCAATTAAGTCCGTAATATTTATAAAATTAGGTACTATAATAGCTCAGATTTTTAAATAGTTTACTCTTTCTCAGAGTTCGGTTGGTTACATCTTCTGTGAATTTTGTTAATATTATTTACCAGTTTTATTCAAATTACTAATTAAAAAAGCAATTTAATAATATTCACTATATTATCGATTTAACTATTAAATAAAGTTAAAAAAATAATCAGATTATTGTCAATCATACAAATAAACTAAAATTAAACATTTTTTTATTTAATTTATTTTAATTAATATCGTAATATTATTTCTAAATTCATACAAATGAAAAAAAAATACAAAAATAAATTAGAATAAAATAATGAATCACTTAATCTAATCCAAGATCTCTTTTATAAAATTAGTTTTGCAGAATATAAAATTACATATCAGGTTGGATTTATGACGGCTATCTTGTACCAGAACGTAACCATCTATCATTGTCAAAGTATTGAAATAGCAGTGCAATTGTAACGTCAATAAAAATTTGTAGTTTGATTATCAATTTTCTTTTTGGTCATCACCATTAAGCATATAACTGGAACATCCATATACCTGGCAAGTCAATTTAACCTTCCCTCAATAACCTTTTTCTTATTTTTGGTATTGTCTTCATGAAAGTAATTTTTATTCACGTCAATAGTCAACTGTCGTTAATGATCAAAAGAGTAATATTTTTGTAAAAAATCATTTCCGTGCCTTTCCAAAATGTCACATATATTTTACTTCGTCTTAGTTAATTCTCTAAATTATGAACATACCTTTATTTATTGACTTCTTGATTTTTATTGATTTTATTTTATTATCTTGATATTCTAAATATAACGCCTACCATAGTTATATTAGCCGCTTTAAAACATTTTTATTCTACAATACTTGTATTTAGAAGAATATCTTCTCTTAGAAAAAACTCATGTTAATTTTACCAAAAATATGTAATTCTATTCGGTTTTTTAATCATTTTTCTGGACAATCTCTTCCTTCCAATGAAAAACAATTCAATAATATTCACTCCTATTTCAACATCCTAGAACATGTCCCTGTATGAATTTGAATCTTACATTTATACAGGTGTTTTTACAAATTGATAATTTAGCAATTTCTGTCACCATGATAATCTTCTCCTATAAGATTCTAATTTCTTTTCAAAGTCCTTTTATACTTTTTCCACATATCTAATTATAATATATAATTGTATATTCTTAATTTATACAAAATATGCTCTTAACTACAAATATTTTATATTTCTTTATCATAAACATTAGCTAATATTTAAAAATTTGTAGTTTCTGTAAATCTAATGTCCAATAACATAATAATATACATTACTGTACATTTTGGAATTTTATATACAGCAGGAGTGAATAATGCCTATGATATACACTGACTAATTTTCGATAAACGACTTGTAATAATCTATAATTCGAGTACAAACCATCCTAAAATTATAGAAAATTTAAAATTATTTTATTGCCACACAAACACAAAAATTAAATAGATTTCAACAAAAATAATAATCCTATTTTTCATTGCATATTATTGTGTTCAAGATTTAACTTTTTTATATCATCAACTTAATTTTGACAATGTTCTTTTAAAGCAGATGTATTTTTGAAACTTGTATGTGTTTTCAATCTTACATACAAATCTATTATATTGCCCTATATACACCATATTATAGTTATTATAACGTACATATATTATAAACTGAATGCGTTTTTTAAATAAATATCTTTAATTAATTTAAATTATTATAATTTTTATATTAAATCTGTTAAATATTTTAGTTAATTGTTTTGATAGTTTGGGAACATAAGAAATCAAAAAATATGTGACATGATTAAAATTAATATTAATATTATAGTATTATATTATATTAGGGTGATGGATCCTTTTTTTAATAATTTTTTGATTAAATTGAGGGGATAATTATTATTTATTAGAGCTTTTGTTATATTATCTGATACTTGTCTTGTCCCTATATGTAGGGCTTGTATGTCAATAATTTTAATTTAATTTGCAAAAATTTATAATTTACAACAACATTAAATATTTTAAATGTTGTAAGTAATCTTTGTAGTAGTAGGTACTATATTATCTTTTTATTTAATATTATAATATAAGTATTATTTGAATATATCTCCAAACGTTAACGGTATATTTTATTTTTGTCTAATTGAATGTTTACCCAGTTTGGATTACAATTAATGGACAAGAAATAGAATATATTTTATATTTCATATCTTATATTAACTACTTGAACTAATGTTTGAGTATCAATTATTATTATAGAAGATATAGAATATTGCAAAATTAAAGTTAAACATCAAGATTAAATAGTTCTCTAACAACAATAATAATCCTATATTTTATTTCATTTTTTCTAATATGTGTATATTAAAAACTATTGCTTACTCAAACCATTTATAATGAAAATTTTCTTTATATATGTTTTTATCATAAATAATACTATTTATTATAGAAAAAAAGTGAACATTTATTATTTCAATGTTATTAACAAAATATTATAATATATTTTCGTTACTTTAAACAAATTATTATCTAATATTATTTAAGGATTAACCAATTATTATTAATTAGAATGAACCCAAACTAATGATATAAAAATAAAGTTTGCAACAAAGATAGAAAAGCAACATTATATTATTCCATACATTTCTCTTAATCCCTACTAAAAACTGAAAGCAGTTGTATTTTATTCTTTTAATTTAAATATTAGCAATTAATTGATTTGGCAAGTTCATGTATCTATATGTTAAAAGTATCGAGTTATTTTACTAGTACATCATATTTTTGGGTCAATCAAAATTGGATGCAAGTAAACACAAAACATTTTTTTTAATATGCTTCTTCATGAAAGAAAGCATTTTGTAGTTTATTTAAAGCAAAATTATAATCTATCAAAAAAAAATATTTCTTTACGTACAAGTAAGGAAAGATATGTTAAAATAATAATATATTGAATTGGTACTGGTATATTGTTGATTTAAACAGAAGTAAAGCATTTAGTTGTATATTTTAACATGTTCAAAGTAACTTCTTAGGACGCAGATGCAATTTCTGTTTTTGGTTGAAGGAATAGAATTATTGTGCATTTGAATTCATTCCAAATTAATGTTAATATTTTATTAGTTATAAGCCAATAAGCGCAATTAAATTGAACTAAGTCCTATATCAATATTGACGAAATATCGACAAATATAGGTTTACATAGATCACGAAGTTTTGGGCGAGTTTTGGACGAGATATTCAACTTCATTTTGTTTTAATGTGATTTGATGCTTAACACATTGAGAAGATATGTTGAAAGAGTTAATTGCTAATATTTAGGCCAAAAATAATATGTTGGTGCTTAATAAAAATATTTGATATTTGTTAGAAAATTGTTGAAAGGCCACTAGTAAAGGAGAAAAAAATATTATTATTATTATATTAATAATATTACTATTTGAGTTTTAATTTTGTAGCTACTAAACAAATATATTACGCAGGATATTTAAAATAGCATAATTCGCTCTTACGAAATTGTTTGTTTGATTTTTGTTAAAAGCTTTTACACTTCTGTATTATATTTCATTGTTTGTTAAATATAAACATTTAGAGGAATTTTAAAACTGCAAATTCAAAAAGCAGTCGTATGCGTTTTGGATATATGTATATATTGGGCCTAGTTTGACTGCTTTTCCTTTTCTATAGAGGGAGCCAAATAGGGCATTAAAACATGATTTCTATTTTCAGTATTTAGTAGAAATGTTTGCAGAGCTGCATCATATTTCACTCGTGGTTAAATGCCTTTAGAGACATCTAAAAAACATAAAATATTAAAAATAACTGCTTCGGAATTTTCAAAACTTGTTAGCGTTGATATAAAATTTCTGAAGATAAAATACTAATTGGTTTCCTTTTCAATACCCGTTAAATTTGCTGCTAAAAACGTTTCATAAGAAGATATTGAATAATTAGGGATCGTCCGAAATAAACATTGTTAGTATAAGTAATTGATTTACGTATTGGTATTTAGAAATTTTCTTGTTAATAAATCAGCAACTTGGAAACATTCATATCCAGTAATTTTAAATTGATATTATGTTAAAGTTGATCAGTTGTGTGGGTAATTTTCAAAATCATTCCTGAACAAAACTTTAAACTCTGCTTATGGGAGTATAATATCAAATTTAATAATTATGTTGAATTCAGGCAGGGGCAAAAATTTTAAAACATAGCATCATCTAAAATGCAAATGCACGATCAGTAATTCAATTACAAGTACAAGTTAATATTGCTTAACGTTTCTAATAATTTTATACCTAAACCACTGTATAACTATATGCATCAGAAAACTGAAATGGAACATATGAACTAATAATAAACGACAGAAATTAAAAAATTCCGAAAATTAAAGACAAACATGAAATTTGAAATACCTACTGTGCTAGCGATAAAATATCAAAATAATTTCAGCAATACAATAAAGTATAAAAAACACATGGACCAGCTAAGTCCCTTAATTAAAAGATTCATTTCTTATGGATAAGGTTACATATCCTTCAACAAGTTTGTTAGGTACTGGGGGCAAGTAATGTAAATAGTAATTTCAATACAATAATTGTAGAGATATTTATACAGAATAAAAAACAACGAACAAATAGAAATGTGTATTTTTTCAAAATATGGAATGCTATAGTTTTAAAAATTTCGATTACTTGAATTTATCGGTTGTTTCGACATTTCAATGCTGTTTCTTTAGAATTACATCTCATTTGCTGAACTTAAAGTAAAAATAATACAAATTCATTATTAAAAAAAAATTACTTCAAACGTGGGGTGTCTCATTTACTCCTGGAGCTACAAATCTGCATTGTAGTTCTAATCTAACATCTAAAATTACTCAATTTGGATTACAAATGACGCGGGATTCGAGTGTATCAAAATCATAAGCAGAACATCTTGGGTCGCGATTACAACGACGACAACCCTTAGCTAAAGAAACACAAATTCATATTTGCCATAACAGACAAGAGAAACTTCAGCAGTCTACTCTTCCACTTCAATGGCATATACTAATTCCATGGAAGAAAACTACGATAACCGAATTTCTTTGTTTGGAAGAATAAAGCACGAAGATTATTCTTGGAATACTTCTGCGGATTTTAAAGTTATTGCAATCACTTTGTCTAGGTATGCAATCTGGTAACACCAAATACTGTTGCTGTGTTTGTCCTTGGGGTAATCGAGATAGGAAAGACTATGTTAAGCAGATAATACAAAACATTAGTAATAGATGTGATATAAGCATTTCACGATACTGGATGTATTTTGAAGCTGAACCAGAAAAAATCTTTTACTAAAATCCAAAACAAAATTAGAGCTAACTTGAATAGAAAACATACACGCATTTATGTTAATAAAAGGTAGATGTAATCAATTAAAAACAAGCAAACAGAATCTTAAGGATGAATTAATTTATTAATAAAATATTACTTCATCCATCCATTTATTGAGGTTTTATATACTTTCTTACAATAAAAATTCAATATGCTAAATGGGCGGGAATAAACATGGAGTGTATATATATTTCTTTAAACGGGCGATATTATATTTTACAACACCGGTAGCTGGCGACAATAAACAGATAATAAGTAACTGAAAACAACTTCTAATGACAGTCATTAATGTAGTAGAAAATTACGGGTAGAGGCATATTCTTAGACTACCTTACTGCAGAGTGAGAAAAATAACTTTTCAAACTTAGTTCATTATCACTTGTAGAAAACGCTCAAATTCTTAAATGATATTTATAGATTTACAAACGAGATCACCTATAATTTGTATGAGAAGTTATAATGTCTTTGACATCATATTTAAATTTAAAAAATACGATTTCGAATGTGATAACTTATGATAATAATGTGAATATTAATTTGCGGATAAATACGTGTATATTTTTAGACGTATATTTTCTGTTTCTGTTGCCAAATTTTAGTTATTAGAATTTATAAAATAAAATTTATTTAAAAGAAAAGCAAACAAATTGCAAACATATACAGGGTTATCAGTATAGATGCGATAATTTGTTGTCATTAATAAGTAATACATAATACCGAGATATCAACAATTAAATTGGTCAATGGTGGTCATGGATTTTAAAATTATTATCGTAGCGTGCATCGTACATTTAGGTATGTCATAATTTTTTGAATGTCAAAATCTGTCAAGTTATTGTGTTGAAGTTTTCTAATCCTGCACGGTTTTTGAATCATGGTTCTCAACACAGAGCACAAAATTTACATGATTGAAGCCTATTTTCGAACGGGTGTGCTAGTTAATGGAACTTGGGAATACAGTCAACGTTGTGTTTGGACAATTTTCGAGAGCACTTCCCAGCCGTAGCAGTATTACCGGACAATTTTTATGCATGCCTTACAAATTGTGTTGAAGTGTTTCGCGAAACTGGTTCTGTGACGCATAAAAAAGGTGCTGGTAGACCAAGAGTTCGTACAGAAGAAGTTATTAATGACTTTCGACAACGTATGGAAGAAGAGCCTATACAAAACCTTTAAAACGTCTCTCTTAAGAAAATCGGCTTTCTTATGGAACATGCCAAACGATTGTAAAGAAGGACCTGAACATGCATCCATATAAGATGCAATCATATCAAGCTCTTCTGCCTGCAGATCACCCCAGACGCCTTGCGTACTGCCATTGGTTCGTTAATAATTTAATGAATGACGATCTGCTGAACTTAACTTTTTTTTCTGACTGGTTCCACCTTTCGGGATACATCAATTCTCAGAATATGCGAATGTGGAGCACTGATAACCCGCATATTTTTATTGAAACGCCTCTACATGCTCAGAAAATTGGTGTTTGGATGGCAGTTTCTCGCAGAAGAATAATTTGGCCGATTTTTTTTCAATTTCACCGTCAACGCAGAAAGGTAAAGAAATATTTTTTTGACTGAATTTGTGCAACAGTTAGACGATGATGAACTTCAATCACGATGATGAACTTCAATCACGAGAAAATCTAGCTTTTCTCCGCGAGTTTTTTGATGACCGGCTGATAAGTTTGCATACGGAAGTTGAGTTTCCTCCGAGATCAACTTGTTTGACAATTATGGACTACTTTATCTTTCCTTATTTAAAAAATAAGATTTTCGCAAATCCGATACATAATTTGCAAGAACCGCAACAAAGAATTGTTCAGCAATGTGCAACCATAACGCCAGAAATGCTGCAAAACGGTTTTCACAGCATGAGGAGGCGCGTAAACTTGTGCATTGAACAAATCGGGGGACATTTCCAACAATTATTGTAATTTAGTTTTTCTGGTTAATAAAAACGTTATTTATTTTATAACTTGTAGTTCATTATTATTATTTTACAGCTGAACTAAGTAGGTAGATTGATAATGTCAGTGTAGCTTGACAATGATTGAATTATTTCAAAAGGATGATTTAAACTAAGACAAGCGTTTTACATTTCATGATCAACATTGACCAATTTAATTTTTGATATCATAGTATAATAACACTTACCAATAGTGGTTTTTGCTCCCAAATAAAACCAATGTGATTTAGTTTCTTTTAATAAGAATATTAATAGAAAAATAGCAAAAAAATACCTCTCACGTTAATTCCAGTAGTATGTTTGTTTAAAAAAAACATGAAATTTTGAGTTATGTATCTACCTTAAAAAATAGTTATCTTTACTTAATAACTAAAATCGTATTAAAGGGTTTGTTATCGTCCGTAGTCTTTATTTCGAGTTATAATTGTAAGAGTTATTGTTATGGCTATAACCATAATTTTCAGCCATTTAATAAATGCACAAAACACTTGCATTAAACAAGTGTTTGATTCCAAAAAAATATATTCATAAAATAAATGTTTTTTATGAATATATGCCTTGTATTTCAAATATACGTGTAATTTCAACTGCCTTCTTCTTTCCTTGAAAAGGAATTCCAACAAGTATCGCCCGATTCCGTCGCAATTATACCATTTTCTTTCTAGGTTTGCGCATTTAATCCAGGAATGATAATGTCTAGGACATATGGTGTTATGCAGATTTATTTTGTTTCATCTGTGGCAACATTACACCACGCACAAGTTTGAAAAAGTTTTTGCCACCACTATTGGACGCATTAATACTTTTGTTTCGTTGCCAAAATTACTTAAGTCGTAGAATCCTATTGTTGTGTCTTTGGGATGTGCACATTACCTTCAATACCCTTTGCAACACTAGTTATATGACGAGAATACCAGAAGCACTTGAATGATTGCTATTTCTTCTCAGCGGAAATTGCGTTAGTGTCAAAACACCATACCAGTTATCTGGTTTACTAAAATTGCGTTAGTGTCAAGACACCATACTAGTTATTTTGTTTTAATTAGTATTACGGGATTTTGTATTTAGTCAAAGGCTTCAGACAATTGACCATCTAGATATTTCGACATATAACCTACAAACGAGCACAATTTGACAGCAATTGATGGTCTTGCAACTTTCATCACCCTAAACAAAATTGCCCTGCCATAGTGCACTTCTC
The DNA here is from genome assembly GCA_963170755.1 of Amphimallon solstitiale. Classification (NCBI taxonomy): domain Eukaryota; kingdom Metazoa; phylum Arthropoda; class Insecta; order Coleoptera; family Scarabaeidae; genus Amphimallon; species Amphimallon solstitiale. The sequence continues at coordinate 101,569,125 of OY720677.1, read as the reverse complement.
CCACACAAATATGTGTGTGTAGGTTACGCAGGATTTCGGGATACTTCTTTAGATTTTACAATTCTGTTCAAACCTTCCGCACAATTATTACTTTTGCAATACGTAACAAGATTTCTTTCTTTTTGCTGCATGCATTGGTTATCAGTACACCCAAACACACCTTTTCAAATTCTCATTTATTGTTTCCATTAAGTATCTATAAACTTTGCCGTCTTCACTTAAATGTTTGTTCTGATGTACCATGTACTTTGTTTTTGTCATACTAAATTCCATACCCTTATATTTTGCAGTTGTTATAAGCTATTTTGTGATGTTTTCTAATTGCTTTCTGTTCCTTGCTAACAGCAGTATGCCATCAGCGTAGGCAAGACATTGATAGCTTTTGAAGAATAACGTTCCCTTTCTATTTTCACCACTTTTCCGTATTACGTCGTCTAGGGCCAAATAAAAAAAGTTGTCGATAGTGGATCTCTTTGTCTTAGTCCTTCCGTATCTCAAATCCTCTGCTTGTGTTTTAGTTAATCCTGACTGCAGTACCTGCATTTTGTATTGACATTATTATTAATCTATCTATCAGTTTGAAAGAAATCTGCAGTCATTCCAAACTTTCATTATTGCTCTTCTCTTTATATTGCCGTAAGTACCCTTAAAATCGACTACAAAATATATTTCTTTCATAGCATTCTTTCAATATGTGCTTCATCATAAAAATTTGATTCGTCGTCAAGTTGCCATTTCTAAGTCTCTTTTTATACTCTTCCAGCAGTTTTTCTCGGTGAGGTTCCAATCGTTTTATTAACGTAGCCATTATCTTGTAAGCGACATCTAACAATGCGATTCCCCTGTAGTTGTGGCAGTTCATTTTATCACCTTTTTTAATAAGTGGGTAATTCAATCGCTTTATTCTCTTCGTATTTTTCCCGTATGCCAAATTTCATCTATCGCTTCCAAGATTTTCTTTTGAAAGTCACTACAATATTTTAGGTTTTCGGCCATGAGTCCATTTTCCCACGGCGCTTTTATTATTTTTTCTTTTTGGGTAGTGTGTTTTGTACTTCCTTGATCGTCAGGCTTACGTGCACTCGCCTCTCATTTGACATAACCTCCAGTTCCAGCCCATCAGTCTCCATGCCTTCGATCAAACATTCCTCGAAGTATACATAGACCTTTCTAATGCATATTCTTCATTTGCTATGAGGTTGCCTTCTTTCTCTTTAACAAACGGTATTGGACTTCGATATCTTTTTCTCGCACTTTTCACATTTTTGTATAAATTCTCATTTTTTTTTTCTGGTATTTTTCCTTCACCTCATTTATTTGTTTCCTAAGTAAGTCTGATGTCGTTTAGCCGTTGCGTATTTAACGGTAGCTACAATTATTTCCTATATTCCTTCGATCAGTTGCATCTCCTTGGCGAGCGGTATTTTTTGTTATGAATCTATACTTTCGTACAATTGTTTCATTTGTCATATTTGGCCTTTCTTCTTCTTTTTTTCCTGATTTTCTCCGTGCTTGTTAATTTTGTCTCTACTCCTACAGGGACATGGTAGTAATCGGTATCAATTCCTCGCTACGATTTACATGGTAAATTTGATTTGTTTCAGTTCTTCCTGGTATTTGACATGTTTCTTATGTCCTTCTTTTGAAATTGCGTACTTACTATCTTTACGTTTATTTTAATCGCTAGTGAAAATTAATCCCACTGTCAGCGCTTTTCTGGTGTTTACCGCGGCATCATATACTTCTGATAAATGTATTTATACATTGATTCATCACGAAAAAAAAATGTGTGTTCCAATTTATGCTGACACTTTATTTATAAGATGCTAAGATGTACTGCTAGTATATATAAAGCCTATTGTTTTACTTTCTTATTAACATTCCCATTAACTTGCACTTGTAGTTTATTCTGAAGCAGTGGTTTATATGCTTTCTAATATCTTGATAATATATGTAATTTAAATTAGTCTATTGTTCAAAGTGAACGTCGTGTGCACGGAATGAATTTTTAAATAGAATTTCTATTATTTAGGAAACAATTACGACATGATTCTACAAGTTGTACCCATACAAATATCTATATGCTTGCAGATTATTAAATAGTTTATTACTTACAGCGTAGTTATAAATAATTAATACATATGGATATATGTCTATTATTTGCCATAACTTTGCTAAGTATTAATACGAATTAATTCAAATATCAATTTACTATTGCTGTAAATAACTTAAATTACGTAGTAAAAACCAAAATATTTTTTTTGTTCTAAAAAAGGAGCAGAATAATTAGAAAGGCCTAATTCTCTGACTAAATAATTCAATTCTAATTGAGAAAAGGTTTGGGTCTTGTTGCTACCTGAAACACCGTGAAGGTTCTCTTCATAAATGTGACGTTTGTCTTCAGAGTCTTCAAGTGCGTCTTCTACTTTCTCAGTAGGATTAAGTACACATATTTCTGAGTTATGTGGAATAAGGCACATTGTCGACGATAGGTTCAAGTAAAAAATTCTTTCTTATTAATTAAATTATATCGACAGAAGCAGCAGTGATTACTATGATTTTTAGATTACCTCCGGATCATAGGGACCCTAAAACGGAAAAGCATTTTCGTACCTTTGACTACTTTCTCAATTCCTGTATACAATGGAACACACCTTATGTGGGCCACATGACAGTTTATACCGAAGTAAGTATAATATACTTTCTGCACAATTTCAGAAAAATTGCGCTGCTCAGTACACAACCTTTTCACTCAAAGATCATATAAAAGCTGAGTGGAGCGCAGGAAGTGTAGAATAGATGAAAGGAAAGAAAGGGAGTGAGTCATCAACTTACTCATGTCCACTCACTCAATATGATTTTTCTGGAATTCTCTTCATAATAACCACTGGTGCATCATGGCGATTTTTAACGTACGCTGAGCCCTCTTGAAGTAAAATCTGGCGAAACAATTTTTTTGGCACATGTCATTACTTAAAACTTGTTTCTTTTATTCCTTGCCCTAAAGAATTACAGTTTTCGTCAGTAATGACAACTTGCGATATTGAATACTCATCCCCTTCCTTAATAGATGTTAATATAAGATAATGGATATGAAAATAAAAATTTTCAAATTCTGATACGGTACGTGATGGTATTTTTTGAATATTCTTTCTGAAATCAGTACCAAAATTCTATCAGTCTCAGCGATTGATTTTGAAGCACTTTTTTGGTTGCAGACCAGTGTAATTGTACGCTCCCCCCAGAAATTCGTAAAATAGCTAAAATCAATTTTAAAAATCTAGCTGTGGTTAAAGACTACATTAATAATTCCACTACAAAAACAATTAAACTTGCGCAAATACTGTTTAGTGCATCTAATACATCCATTACGATCACTCAGACTCCATCGATTTGTAATATAATAGACAGTTATGCATCAGTCGATGTGAATCAAGTTGAATAAACAAAGCATAGTGAGTTGCCAAATTTACATGGAATCTCATTAAAGCACACGAATTATCTAGTGTTGCAGTAAACAATTATACTATACAAAATAAGTAGTAAATTTCAATAAAATTATTAGAAATTTTAATATTCAAATTTGTTTAACAATTTATATTGTCTTTTTTATTTATTGTACCTATAATTTCTTTTGTACATGTTAGTTATATTAAACCGTTAATATTTGACATTTAAATATGCTTTGGTTCCATATTGTAACATCAGAAAAATAAAAAAAATAAAATTAGAATATTAAATAAGGTTTAGTAGCGAAACAAATTTAGTAAAGTGAATTATATGAAATCGAAATGAAGAGAAATATATTAGTAACGGATTCTATGGAATACTGAACATAACACAAATCCACAAGCATCTAGTATACTTCTTCTCCATACAGGGTGGTTCACCGGGAACTGAATCGATTGATTGCGGAAAAACTGTAGCTAGGAATAATCTGAAATTTTGAAACTATACTAAAGTCGATGGGGTCCATTCGCCTAAAATATTTTCAAGATGGCGGCACTTCGGGCTATGGCGGAAGTAGGCACCAACTTCCAAATTTTAAATAGAATACCTTGTATATTGTCAGGTTTTTAGATTCTACGTGAAATTCTAAACATATTTTATGTATATTGTCATATATCTAAGTGTAACCCTTTTCGACTTATTGAAATTCTTATGTTAAATTAGACGTTTGCAGGCAGAAAATCATAAGCACTTTTTCCATATAAAGATGAATTTATTATTTAATTTGAAGTAAATTCTCTGAAATAGATGGTCTAATTAAATACTATTTGTATAAAATTGTTACAATTATTAATACAGAGTGTGTGAATTATACGCCTGAAATCGAATTTGGAAAAATTGCCAAATGACAATTTTTTTAAATGGAAAGCGGCAACTTTTATAATTTCTCATTCTGCATTAAAAATAAGGATCACTTTGTATAAATATGTCTATTATAAAAATTGGTAGTTTTCGAAATATTGGCAAGTTAGTGTTTTTATCTTCTACAATACATACTGTTTGCATTAGTTCTTCTTTCAATAGTTAGCCATGACAGTGTTTACAAAATTATAAATTGTCATTTGTTGAAGAAAAGTCATTTACCTTATCATAATTTCAATAAGTCATGCCGGGGCGCTTAAATTATACAAACGATGATTATTTGAATTTATTTATTATTTATGGGGAATGTAATAAAGTTATGTCAAGAACATGTGATACATTTGCATTACATTATTATCGTTATTAATAACTGGTTTATTTCCCTGATTCTTTGTCCTCACGGATCCAAAGTTTCTGAAGTGTCCTATAATACGTTTAACGGTATTGGTAGATGGTTTCCGTTTTTGCGAATATCGAGGTGCTAATGTATCACATGTTCTTGACATAACTTTATTACATTCCCCATAAATAATAATTAAATTTAAATAATCATCGTTTGTATATTTTAAGCGCTCCTTCATAACTTTTCTTCAATGAATCGCAATTTATAATTTTGTAAACACTGTCATGGCTAACTATTGAAAAAAGAACTAATGCAAACAGTATGTATTGTAGAAGATAAAAACACTAACTTGCCAATATTTCGAAAACTACCAATTTTTATAATAGACATATTTATACAAAGTGATCCTTATTTTTAATTTAGAATAAGATAAAATTATAAAAATTGCCGCTTCCCATTTAAAAAAATTGTCTTTTGGCAATTTTTCCAAATTCGTTTTCAGGCGTATAATTCGTACACTCTGTATTAATAATTGTAACAATTTTATACAAACAGTATTTAATTAGACCATCTATTTGAGAGAATTTACTTCAAATTAAATAATAAATTCATCTTTATATGGAAAAAGTGCTATTGATTTTCTGCCTGCAAACGTCAAATTTAACATAAGAATTTCAATAAGTCAAAAAGGGTTACACTTGGATATATGACATTATACATGAAATATATTTAGAATTTCACGTAGAATCTAAAAACATGACAATATACAGAGTATTCTATTTAAAATTAGAAAGTTGGTGCCTACTTCCGGCATAGCCCGAAGTGCCGCCATCTTGAAAATATTTTAGGCAAATGGCCCCTTTAGTATAAAGTCAAAATTTGAGACCATTCCTAGCTATAGTTTTTCCACAATCGATTGATTCATTTCCCGGTGAACCACCCTGTATATAGATTTACAAAATGAATGTAATTATTATATATAAAAAGAATAATTATTTTATTTATAATAATAATAAATTTAATTATTCATTTTTATAAGTCCTACAGGACTTTGAGGTCCTTGGCTTTTATTTTTTCTCTATACGTTTATCACCTTCTCCTGATATGTTCAACCAATTTGCTCTTCGTGATCGAATTATTTGTGTTATATTTTCTTTTATTTATATTGATTCTAATTCTATGTTTGTTCTTCTTTGCCATTTGTTATCCTTCTCCTTGACTTTTCCAATTTTTTTTCTAAGCACTCTCCTTTCCTAGATTTTAAGTTTTTTTTGGGGGGTTGTTTCGTTATTGTCCATGTTACACTTACGTATAGTACTGCAGGCTGGAATATTGTTTCATATATCCGTATCTTGGCTGTTCTAGATAATTTTCTTTCTCTAGGCACCAACAGCTACTCTCTCTTACGATTCGTTTGCGAATTTCTTTCCCCCCTTGACTTTTATTGTCGTTATTTAAAGTCAATAATAAGCTCGTGCAAACCTAAATTTTGCTCATAACTGTTATTTTGCATCATCTTTAATGAATATGTGATCGGTTGTTGATCTCCCAATGCTTTTTATACATATCGAAAAAGTCTTAACTTAATCGTGTATTTACTTTAAAATATATAAATATCATAATAATTATTTTATTAAATACTTAATACATATTCATAAGATATTATTTCTTACTTCCCATTGTTAAATATAAATAGATTTAACTTAGGCGCCTGCATTTTTGTATAACTTTATTCTTTGTGTGCCACCCAACTAATCTGAAAGCATAACTAATGAAAAATTTCCCACACATCACGAGTACCACAACCGTGAAAATTGATGATGAATTATTTCCCTTTCAACCCATTACACGGCCAGATATTTTCGGAAAGGCCTGGAAAATCTAGCGAAAGCGTTAAAGTGTGCCTAAGTCTCAATGAGCCGTGCCTTTTTACACCAATTAAATAAATTAAATTTGAACCGCTTCATTTTGTTTCTGTTTCCTCTTGTAATTGTCGGATTCTACTTTTACACGTGTTTTCTGCAGAATTAGATAACGAAAAATTACAGAAATGAAATAATACAGATGCGGAAAGGTATGTATTTTGCTAACAGAAATTCATATATAAAAAGGAATGTAATTTAGAAATACTTTACTAGCACTAATTGACTTGTGGCTTTTTACAAATTATCTTTTTTTAAACTTAAGGAAAAATATTATTAATGAGCTCGGACTAGAATAGAATGAGTTATTGAAATGAAATTTTATTTTTGCAACCTACGTTTACAGAAAAGAAAAACTGGTTGAACTAAAACATGGAATCTACATTGGGCAATTTTAATTATAATGGTATTAGAATAATTACAACTTCTGAAAAGCGGGGATCTTATTGAAGCTTTCGTTTTCGTCATTGAATTATAAAATATTTTCTGAAAGCGGGGAATTTAGTGAGGAACAACAAAAAGAATGTATTTGAAAAGAATGTGGTATCAATTTTATAATTTTCTATGCCTAAATTTCTCAAAAAGGTATGGCAGAAGATATGTCCTAAATGAGGCACAAACTGTTCCTGAAATACAGAAACCATAAAAAATGCCATTGAATTGTCTCAAGCTCTCCTGGATAAGTTTTATATACAGCGTTAGTAAAAAGTCCCGGAACGGTCGAATAACTTTGTTATTTGAAAATTATGATTTCTGAAATTTGGTATGGGAGTATAGTTAATATAATTGCATTTTATGCAATACAGTTAATATTTTTTTTACTTCCGGTTTAATCGGCAATACGTCCAACTTTTTTTTTTTAAATGGAACGCCCAGATTTTTTTAACACTTTTGAATGCAAAATAAAAAACTACGTTCAGGAAGTATTAAGATGTTTATTTTTATTCACAAGAAAACAGTTAAAAAATTAAAAAAGTGTCTTAATACAGAAAAATCAAGGTACCTTTGAAAAAAATTGTTGTTTGGTGTTTGCATTCTTTTTGCCGTCACATTTGACAATTTTAAAAGCGTTTTAACTTTTGCATCGCTATAAATTTACTTATTTTAGACATTGACACATTTGAAAATGGCAGTAAACCTTACTGAATCAGAACGAATTGAGATATTAATGATGCGTGGGTATATACGGTGATCGTCAACGTTCTTTTGAAGAGGTTCGTATTTTGTTTAATACTGTGTATCCGGATCGTCACATTAGTAAAAGTACGGTATGCCGAACAATTCAAAAGTTTGAAGTCTTTCGTCAGGTGAAGGATTTACCTAGAAGGGGACGTCAATTAACAGCAACAGATGAAGAAACTAGTTTGAATGTGTTACTTACAGTGGAAGAAAATCATCACGTGTGCACAACAGAATTAGGTCAAATTCATGAGATCTCTCAAAAATCTGCTCATAATATTCTTAAATCAGCAAGAATGAAAGCCTATAAAATGTATCCCGTCCATGAGTTAACTGAAGATGATCCAGATCGTAGACTACAATTTTGCGAAACAATGACGGAATTGATCGAGCAGCAGCCTAATGTTTTATATCACATCATTTTTTCAGATGAGGCAACGTTTTGTCTCAACGGCACTGTGAACAGACATAATTGTCGCTACTGGTCAATTGAAAATCCGCATTGGATTGAAGAAGTCCATACACAGCGTCCTCAAAAGGTGAATGTCTGGGCTGGTCTTGTTGGAAACAACATCATAGGACCATTTTTTATAAGAGGAAATTTAACTGGCAACGTCTACTTAAATTTATTGCGAAATGAGGTTGTTCCAGCACTTGCGGCCCTCTTTCCAAATGCAAACATAGGTGATCACCCTAATGCACATTTTTGGTTTCAACTAGATGGAGCTCTCCCCCATTTTGCCCATAATGTCCGCGATTATTTGAATAAAATTTTTCCGGGACGTTGGATCGGACGTAGAGGAGCAATCTAATGGCCAGAACGTTCGCCAGATCTCTCACCATTAGATTTTTTCTTTTGGGGTCACTTGAAATGTCAAGTGTACAAAAATCGTCCCCATAATCTTGAACAATTGGAAGAGAGAATAGTTCAAGAAGCCAATCGCATCACTCCAGAACAAATACAAAATCAATAAGAAATTTTACTGACCGTTTACATTTTTGTCAAATTGTAAATGGAGAGCATTTTGAACAATTATTGTAATCGCAACCTGAATAGACAGGTACCTTGATTTTTCTGTATTAGGACACTTTTTTAATTTTTTAACTGTTTTCTTGTGAATAAAAATAAACATCTTAATACTTCCTGAACGTAGTTTTTTATTTTGCATTCAAAAGTGTTAAAAAAATCTGGGCGTTCCATTTAAAAAAAAAAGTTGGACGTATTGCCCATTAAACCGGAAGTGAAAAAAATATTAACTGTATTGCATAAAATGCATTTATATTAACTATACCCCCATACCAAATTTCAGAAATCATAATTTTCAAATAACAAAGTTATTCGACCGTTCCGGGACTTTTTACTAACCCTATAGGCCAAAAGAAAAGAAGCATAATCGAGAAGGTGAAACTGCCTAGTGTTTTTGATATTAAAACCCAGATTTTTAATGCTGATGAAGCGGTGATATTGAAGTGGTCTGAGAACTTTAATTTATAATTAAAACGAACACCTAAATTCTTGACCATTGTACAATGACATATCCATCAAAAATATAATTAGAATTGTTTGCATCATTGCATATACGCAAGTAAGTTATTCACAGTTTACCAAACAGGCTAAACATCTACTTGCTGCCGCAGAAATACGTAAAAGGTAATGGTTTTCAAGAAAGCTACAGAGAACATGTAACGAACATAACCTACTGACTTTTTGTTATGCTAATGCATTATATGAATGAAATAATGAATTATCTGGCGCATTGCATAAAAATGTTTCCAAAGAGATGCGATGTGAAGATTATGCCGGCCATCAATCATCTCACTTTACAGCCTGTTCAGGAGTTCCACGGGATAGTTATTTGGATCCTTTATTATTTTCGATATTTATTAATGATATCTGTTCTAGATTAGAGTTCTGTGGGCTGGTATTTACGGGTGATGTTTAAATGCCTAAGGACATAACCATAAAGGTGCGTTTACATTATGTGACTTTTGTTAGGAATTTTCTTAAAGGAAAATCTTGTGATTTGCTTATGAATGCTTCTGAAATATTAAAACCGTATGTAACGTGGAATTTTGTGTTTATATAGTGTGACAATAGGCAGGAAAAAGCTTAAATGCGTTTTGACAGTCGAGAAGAACAAAACAAGAAAATGTTATGTTATTATTATTACTTATTATAACATCATTAGTTTTTATTTAGTAGGGGTTATTTGTGAGATTTTGTAGAAATTGTGTGTACACGATGTCAAAAATAATAATTAAACTGCACTGTGTGACGTTACATATATTGCTGCTACGTTTATGTTTGAAGAAAAGGAGTTTATTCTATAAAAGAAGGCAAGCGAGGAGACTGTTGACACGCAAGTGGCTTGAAAGACGAAACTGTGGTCGTGGGCTCTCTAGTTTAGTATTTCGTGAATTGGCATTGGAAGATAAGAGAAGTTTTAAATTTTCACTAGAATGTCAACAACCATGTTCCAAAATTTGCTATCAAAAGTAGGCCCAAAAATACAAAGAAAACACACAACATTCAGAGAATGTATTACAGCAAAAACTAGGTTATTATTAACACTAGCTACAGGAGAAACATTTCACACTCTGCAGTATGGTTTTAGAATTTCTGTACTTACCGGCAATATCACAAATTATTCCTGAAACAGTTACTTGTCCTTTATGAAGTTTTACAAAATGAATATTTATGTACGCTCAAAGACGAACATTGTTGGAAAAAGATAGCAGCGGATTTTAATAAATTATGGAATTTTCGCAATTGTTTGGGAGCCCTAGACGGTAAACATATAACATTTCGTGCGAAAAAAAAGGATGGCTCATTTTACTATAACTATAAAGGTTTTAATAGCATTGATGCACTTGTTGATGCTCAATATAATTTTCTATATGTTGACGTGGGGTGTAATGGCCGTGTGAGTGATGGTGGTGTGTACAGGAACAGTACATTATGTTCAGCAATTGAACAGAACACATTAAATTTCCCTCAAGATGAAATTTTGACAAACAGCGATGTGAAAACACCATATGCAATAGTTGCTGATGATGCCCTTCGACTAACAAATAGATTGATGAAACCATGGGGCCAGAGATTAACTACAGAAGAAAAAGTTTTTAACTATAGACTCAGTCGTGCCCGGCCAGTAGTTGAAAACGCCTTTGGGATACTAGCCAACCGATTTCAGGTTTTACAGAAAGATATTAATTTAGAGGTAAATAGAGTACAAAATATAGTTATGACGTGTTGCGTGCTACATAATTATATTAAAGAACATGATGCTAAAATTTACCTAACTGGAATAGATAAGGAAGATACTGAAACCATAACAGTCACTGAAGGAGAATGGAGGCACAATGTTTTTATAATAAATTTGGAAAAACAATCTCGAAAACCAACCAATGAAGCACTCAATATAAGGAAGGCATTTAAATATTATTTCAACAATGCAGGATTTGAACCGTGGCAATGGGAATCTATAAAGAAATTTAATTTTTGAATTTTGTGTTATAACAATATTATTACAATAATAAAAATTATGTGAAAGGTTTATAATATAATACTGTGTGTTTCAATTACAATGCTCTTCTTTGTGCAATCCACTTCTTTTTGGCGGCATATACAGCATGTGTAAAAACATATTGGGGATATGATATATGTATACTATGCATACCGGCAACAACGCCCATGTCGTGGCCGTAGTAGTATTATTATATTTCAGTCGCATACAGTCAGTCGATGGATGTACATGTATTTATCTAAGCATAACACGCATCGTAAATACATATTTACCAAATAAGAATTCAAAATACTTCTGCCAGTTTTATTATATTGTATACAACGCAATTATGGATGATTATAAAACTGGCCTGGAACGGTATTATGAAAACCAAAACAAATACTTCGTAATTTATAATTCAAATAATAATTTACATTCCAATTAGATTTTTATAAAAAATGAATTTGAATCATTGCATATTTTTTATTTACTTAGTGAATTTATAGAATAATGCGTTATATAAGCAGTATAAGAAAACTCGCAGAAGTATTTTGAATTCTTATTTGGTAAATACGAAGCGTGTGATGCTTAGATAAAGACATGTACATCCATCGACTGACTGAATCCGACTGAAATGCTATATGCCATAATCGTACTTCACTACCGGCACAACTGGGCGTTGTTGCCGGTATGCCTAGTATATATATATCCTATCCCCAATATGTTTTAACACATGCTGTATAGCTGAATCAATGTCATGTTTCAAATCATTTAATGTTTCTTCGTCGTCTATAACTATCAGCTCATTAGTAGTAAATTTGGCATAAGCATCCGAAGTATCTTCATCATTATTAGTCAAATTCTCCTGTATTGCAGTTAGAGTCTCCAGTGTTTTTCAATAGCTGTATCTACTTTCGCAGGTGCTTGTCTCTTTTTATTATTTTTCTTTTTCATGTTCGATGTTGTAGATGGTTCTGGTTCTGAGGGTTGCGTTTCGTTATCATTCGTAATATCCTCTGGTGTAGAAGAGTCTTGGTTCTGCCCCATTATTTCCGTATCTTCAAAATTTTGGCTTTGACTTTTTGTTTCGTTGCTGTCTAGGGTACTTTTGCTTTTTCTACCTTTAATGTGGTCAGCTAAAAAGGACAGGTCTTCGTACCACCATGCTGTAGAGTGTGTTTCGTCCTCATCGGGATCATCACCACTGTCTCCACTTTTGCCTTTTTTTCTTTTTAATTTTCATTTTTATTAATTTTTTTTACTTCCTCTACTGTTATAGTGGAATTCAACGTTTTCAATTGTTGTGTTATTTTAAAGTGGGCATCCTCTCTTGCATGCTTGTTGCTATAAAAGCGATGTCATACAAACAACGATTTTGCTCATACAATTGTATGAGTTTTTGTGTCAATTCTCGGGTCCATTCAAACTAGAATAAAATAACCAAGTAATAATTTATATACTGCCTATAATTACTACTAGTTTCCTACCTTTCTTTGCCCTTGGACAGGAGTGTTATCACCTTCACCATTATTCTCCAATATAATTTACAAAATCTCACACCTATTTATTTTCTTAACGTTCTGATTATTATCAACTAATAATAATAACTACACATATCAGTCTGTAGTTCACTTCAATTTATTATTAACATAACCTAATTCTTGATCGTAAAAACACTGAACAATAAACATAGCCTTCTGATTGCTTGAAATCGTTTGATCATTTTGGTGGGAAATTTAAAATTTCAGTTTATCTTAAAGTATTCTCAACAAAATAGATACTCTTCTTTTCCTTAAGATTTCTTAAAACTGCTTGTGATCGTGTTTAAGATTTTACTTAAGAGTGGTTTCTTAAGGTATATGCCAGTATGTAAACACACAAATACAGCGTTAGGATTTTGCTTAACACAAATCACAAGTAAATCCTAACAAAAATCACATAATGTAAACACACCTTAAAAAAAAATATCTCAATTATAACTTATAAAATTCTTGTGGATTTAATAAGATTGACAATATGTGTTTCAAGTTAATATTATTAATATTGCAATTGACCCAAATTAAGACGGCCTAGTATCAATGCTAATGCAGATGGATTTTACAATATTATAAATAGTGGAATTTGTTCTTCGGTTAGTGATAAAGCCAGCTGATACTTTCTAATGATATTTTTTTTAACAAGATTGATTAATACCATTTCGTGAAAACAAAAAGAAAGGATGGGGCCTCTTTTTTGTAGATAGGTCCACAATAAACTACCCTTTAACCTTGAAAAAAATCTCATGACTGAAACATAATATTGTACTAATATTTAAATAATATAGAGTTTATACTGCCATTATCGCCGACTCAATATATTAGATTCATGAATAGGTTCAATATAGAAACTGTTATGAAAGAGGTCAATGATATCGGTATTATTACAATGAATAACGTACACCTTGTTTTCATCTTTTGTAATAACTCTGATTTTTTTTTCACAAATGCATAACATTGATTACTTTGATTTTTATTAAGTGAGTAATATTTTTAAGAAGGACAGAACAGTCTTCAATATAAGCCTCTAAAGAATCCAGTAAGGAGTTCAACTATAAAAAATAGCATAATAAATTTTAGAGCATCTGATTGTTTATGTATAGCAGCTATATGTAAAATAGTTGTTGCAAAATTACTTAAGGATTCAGAAACATTTGGAAATTGACAATCCTTAGCAAGGAGAGTCAAAATATGTGCTGAACAACCACGTTGTTATTACAATTAAATCTTCACGATTTAATTAACCTTAAGCATTTACAAAGTACTCCCCAATTTTCACAAACATGTATTTTTTAATATACTCGTGGAAAGTGAAAGAATAACAACTGATAAAGCAATGTTAAAAAACTATAAATAATAAATAATATAGATATTTATTTATTATTTATAGTTTTTTAACATTGCTTTATCAGTTGTTATTCTTTCACTTTCCACGAGTATATTAAAAAATACATGTTTGTGAAAATTGGGGAGTACTTTGTAAATGCTTAAGGTTAATTAAATCGTGAAGATTTAATTGTAATAACAACGTGGCATGTAATTAAAATCAATTTGGTTTCATAAATAAATAATTAGTTTATATCAAGAATTTAAGCCCTGTGGTACAAACCCGTCATCCTTATTATTATATCACATAACTACAACAGCAATGTGACACTTTTTTTAATTACATTTGAATTATTGTGATGATATGCACAGGTTGCTTATTTAAAAAGATAACCAGATATTGAAAGTAAATGTAGAACGTTCCCAGCTATAATAAAATCGAATGGGCGAACCGGCAGATTTAATGGAAATCTATTTTTTGGGAATGGCTAGCTGATGTAGACCACCAATAGCTCTTCCCGACCAGCGACGTCGATATACCTAAGGTGGACATATCCATGGTACGTCTAATAGGCACCATAAAAATTATACTATGCTAGAAGCTTGAAAGATCTACTTAAGCTTAAGATTTATGAGTCTACTGCACTAAAGAAGACAAACCTACTTTAGGCTCATATACAGTCTTCCTTGGACGATTAATACATATTAGCAAACCTAAGTAATTAATTTGACAGTTCGTCAAATGTCATTTACTTTGTATGTATACTTGAGATAAGACCAACTCTTAATGTTTCATAAGCGTTTTTGTGTTTCTTCACAAATCTGGAAATCTACAGGGCTTTTTACCACAGGCAATGTAGCAGAGTTAAATAGAAACGTATTAAAAAAATTATAACCAGAGAGTAAATAAACAACACTTTTTTGAAGTTTCTTCTAGGCGCATTGATAGAATTGCTCCAAAATGTTATGCCATTTTTCAGACTTGAATAGAAATTCCCAAAGTCAGAAGCAATTGATGCACAGGTAGCCAGAATTAAACAAATCAACAGTTATTTTTGAGAAAGAAATCATTGAATTCATTATCCCATATGACTTTTGTCCAAAAACCGATTGGATTCTGTAGTCCCTGGTTTAATTTTATTATATACTATAGACGAAACTATCTGTTTTTGCTATTCAAAATAAATTCATTATTAAATTCTCTTTCTCTGTGATTTATGAACTCTTTGTAGAAGTTTTCAAATTTAACATAATTATATGACATCTCTTAAAAGAAAAGATTGATTTTTAACATTTACGTTGACGAAGTACAAAAAGAAATCACGTTATGGTTTCATATCAGAAATCACAGAGTGATAATATGAATATTTATATTGTAGATACTAAATGCGTCAACAATTTTATATTGTTTTATATATTTCTACAACTACTATTTATCTTCAGCATCTCAATAAACTATCACAATTATTTTGATATTTCTATAAACATGTTTTTAAGTGTTTCGCAGTATTTTTATATTTCTGGAAGTTAAACGTCGACGAAATTGGAGCAACCTCCGTTTAGAAAATTTTCGAGTCTTTAAAAATAATGTCGCGAACTCGCTCATTATTTCAAAGTCAACAAGCAGCACATCGTCGCTGATAAAGTGCGGCCGAGCTTTTTGCCCGTACGCGCCTCACACGTCTTCACTACTTATCAAAGCTTTTCAGTAAGGCCGACACACTACTTCGCATAAAAGGTTGTTTGGTCTAGCGTATAGAACAGAATATTCAAACGCATATCGATTTTAATTTACAATTTTATACGTCAGGTGTAAAGTATGCACTCACCGAACATGAAAGGATGTCATACTAGGTTTGTTGGTCAGGGCGTAGGTGTAAAAACTAAGTATATTTTTATATTTTAGGATAATGAATGTTTCTGCAAAGTATTATATCATTTTATTAATAAAAAAAAAAGAAAAAATGATTTTTGAATGTGCTAATTTCCCCTCTTAATATGCAAATACGTTGGATAAAATTGATTGGGTCAAAGTATAAGAAACGTTATTAAGAGTTAATGAATTACATAAAAATTTATTTGAGGAATAATTTCGATGTGCTTGAGGTGCAATTTCAGTCTCTTGGCCTGCCCAAGGATATTACAAAAAAACTCATTAAAAGTGACTCACATTACCTTATGAATCTAGTAATAAAAAGATTATTTGTTTTCTTCAGTATGGCATAACCAAGAAAGTATATGTTAATATGTGTAGTATAATATTTTACCTCAAGAATCTTAATTCCAAAAAAATCTATGTAATTGTCATTTTCACAATACACTATGTATATATGTGGATTTCTTGGAATTGAGATTCTTAAAATAAAGTATTATACTGCACATATTATTTAATTAACACACACTTTTTTGGTTATGCCATACTGAAGAAAACAATTAAGTTAGAGACAAATATGTCTATTGCTATTTTTGACCTATTAGTTTCAAACATTTTCATGTTTCACTTAGATAGACAATTGTGCATGAATTATTTGACACATAAACTAATATTATTTGTGTGGTGAAATTAGATGTCGTCCATGATAAATTATGATCCTCTTTTAGTTACACAATTCGCGTTTGCATCTTTCTGTGTTTTTTCACTTACTTGTCCATTAGACACATTGATAAATCAAAGATCTTGCAATGATTCTAATTAAATCAATTGCTTTCTTAATTGTCATTTTTGTTATTAATTTATAATTAAATCATTCTTTTACACTGTAAAATTAAATAGTGCTATATATTGGGGTTTTATGTTGTTACACCATCCAGTAATCTTCAACATAAGTCCTAAATCTTCTAAAAGTTTTCATCCATATATCAATAGTATGCTGGAGACGCGTTAAGTTTCGTTGCACGTCATCGATGACGTTTACATGTTGTCATAACTGTATAAGAGAAACTAAAAAAGTTACTTTGTTAAATTATACTTGAGGGCATTTATTTCATTAGCTTAAATAGAAGATTTATAAATTGATCATAATATACGCATTCATGGCAAATAAACACATAATTTCCGTTTCAGTATTAAATTTCTTTATTACATATTTTTAATAGACTAATAGTTCAATTCGGTGTTGACAGATAAATCATATCTGTCAAGAAGACGTGCGTTGTGTATATTCTTCCAGTCAAATTTTTCATGTATATTTTTGCTTTGATATAAATTGTTTAAAAACAGTGCTTCTTAGAAGTGTATTTATTATTTATTTGCGTCCATTGAATATAATGCCGAAAGGTTTCTGTAAACAGTCGAGGCTTTTTACAAACTCTTCTATAATCATGTGTTAAATTTAATGTGAATAGCATAAGTATTGCTTATTTTAAATTATATTAAGAATACGTAATGAAACATTTAAGGTTTTTCGACAATCTAAATAAATATAATAAATAAGTTGAGAAAGGCGGAAGTCTTAGAGCATTTCAATTACTAAATATATTACGTTATAGTTATTGTATTGTGAATCCTCCTTTTTTTGGTTATGTCAAATGCTTGTCTTCCAAAACTATCGGCGACGTTCAATATTTCTTTCAAGAACAGCCTTGCAGTGCAGCAGTCAGCAAACCTTCTTCAACTACTTATATGCTGTATTTTTCCTCATATATTAAATATTTTCTAATGGATTATTATTTTATAAAATGGATAGATCTGTTAACTCTCGCATCCTTTAAATTTAGACATTTAATTTATGTCAAACAAGGATATTATTATTATTTGTGTTTTTTTATAACATCTAAACAAATTAGATAGGTTACATTATTTTTTTGAGTCGTCATCCGTTTGTAATTTGATAATGACCGAATCGATTTATGAAACTCCAAAGAGAAGTCTCTAAATATTGAGGGGGAATTTCTTCTATCTTTCCGGATTTTTAAATAATCGATGTCATTGTGATCCATTTTGGAAATTTCGTCTTTTACGTATTCCTAAAGCAAAACATTTCAAAAGCTTGAATCAAAGCAACGGGTTGACCAGTGAATTTTCTTCGTCTCCCAACCCATCTGTTGGAAGATGTTGACAAACATTTAATCCATAATATGGTGAGACGCCAGCTTGCTGAACCTAGATGCTATTAATGGGAAGGTATCGTTGTTTTCATGTCGATAGAGCGTAGTACTAGTAGGTATAATTTGATTTTACAATAACTACAAGAAAGGGCCTATTAAATTGCTATAGATATAAAAGAAGTAGATAAAATTAATTAGTAGATACCTCTACTAACTGAGACCATAATATGTATTTCATCATCAATCGTTATTTCATAGCAACTTTTCGAATGTTGTACAATTTTTAACGAAAAATCGCCATATCTCAGAAGCAGTTGAAAATCGACCAACACAAGTTCGTGTCAGTTTAATCATCCTGTCAAGAGCTACCATAAAATGTAAAAAAATCATAGCATTCCATTTCAAAAAACATAAGTTTGTGTTGGTTCATCGTTGTCGAACACTCTGTATAAATGAATATATGTTTAAATTGTATAGCTTATGATTATCTACAATTTTTGTATTAAAAATTATTTATCTTGATTATTAGATACCAATAATGGACTCTATCGCTAGGCTGGGTCACCCGGTATGGGTAACCCAGCGTTTGAATGTTTGAAAATACCGTTTTTGCATAGGGTTGCCACTCCAAGTCACTGCTAATTGTTGGTCTGAGTAATTTACAGTCAAATTATATTTTTACAACCGCGAAAGTCATTTGACTTCACTTTCAAATACCATCAAATGTGTGCCTTTAATATTTATTATAAGAATCAAACATAATAATAATAATATTTTGAGGGTTAATTACAATTGCAAATTAATTTTTATGCTATAAGAATAAAGTTATGAAAAATCATTGTTCAGAATTTATTTACATGACTTGATTCAATTCAAAAATTTTTTATATGAAACTCATGATTTATAAATGATTTCCCCCCAAAAAGGAACAGTCCTACCACACACAAAGATACGCTAATAACACCAAGGCTCATTAATATCAATAATTATTCTTCAAAAAATGCATAGTTAGACGTAAATTTATTTTAATTAATGTTAATCGTATACGAAAACATTCGGGAACGGAGGGGTGAGGGGCGCCTAAACAAGACGACCGCTTATGTACAAGACAAAATTATAACTCTGCATGCGTATATCGACGGCGATATATATACATTCGTGTGGCGATCCGGTGAATCCCCTAATCGTTGTTCTTTAATTACTCCGTTGTAAATGCGTAATTACTGGGTTTTCGGGGTTCTTTGAATTTATGGAAAACAGTTCTTCGGCATCTGTTCGTCTTGACGAGTCTTTCTGAAAATATGGAAGGCAGAAAAAGATATAGAATTAGAAATGTGGGTATACGTTTTGAGAAAGAGAGCTAGCTGTTCGGTAACTCTAACAATACAAATTAACAAGTCGGTTGGATTGCTTTGTTCTAGGTGTTTCGGTGTAATTAAAATGTAAATATGTCGGGCATTTTTAAATAGGCACCGCACCAGCGTCATGAATAAAATTTGGTTGTATTTCGAATTAAAAATGAAAATTCTTTTATAATACCTGGGGTTCTCTTATTTATTAAAAACTATAATATATATTATAGTTATATATATATAATATTACTTGATCATTAATCATATGTAATTGACATTCATCCCGTGTCAAATTAAATCAATCCTTTACGTTCATTTTAAAGCTCTTCAAGAAAAATGCTTGTATCATATCTAATACTAAACGTTTGTTTAGATTGAATTGATTCCGCGTTTACATGATAAAGAGCCATAATTTATTATTAATTATGAGATAAAAACAAACTGTTGGAATTTTGGAATTTCACTAACTTTATATCTAAGGCATAAATTTAACAATTGTTTCGCCAACACATTGGTTTCATCAGAAATATATAAAATATTACAGATACAAATATTCGTTTATACATATATACAATATAGCACAAGTTATGAAAAGGGGGAGGCGTAGTAATAGTAAATAAACTCTGTTATGCAAAGTATCTTATAAAAATACATTTAGCAACGAGAATCTATTTGTTTCTTCTAATTAGTCATTTAGTAAATTATTTATTTGTTGTTTTATTTTTATTAATTTCTACATATTCTAATAAATTTAATTTAGTTCCTTTATTTTCGATATATAAAGTTCTACCTTAAACTATGGCGTTCCGCTAGAAGATGGTTCGCATATGATACATCGTTCTCATTCTAAACGATCTTCAATGTTTGAACATCCTTTTCTCGTAAGTTCTACCTGGTTGACAAATGTAAAATTTAGGGAAATTACTACACCTTAACTTATAGACTCCTGACACTTTTCTTATTGTTTTTAAAATATTCAGATAATTTATTGTTAGTTCTGAATGCTACTTTTATGTTATTATTTTTTAAAAGCATAGAAACAATTTCACTGAGTGGACCAGGGAGATAATAAGATTAAAAGAAAATTAACATGGAAATTTTAATTGTATTCAAATTATTTCAAATTCTCATCTACTTTTTTTCTTTCATAATTTCGATAGGATAAGATTTGAATAAAAGTATTTCATTTAGTTTAAAGTCAAATACTTAAACAACATATTTATTTAGTAGTAATGACCATTTGCGCTATATTAAAAAGTAAACAAACCTAATTTTTTAATAATCATATATAATAATTCTGTTTATAAAGAACTCGATCACAAATTAAAAAAAAAAAGTTCAACAGAGAGAATATTGAATTATTATCATCAAAATTTAGAAAGTATTGTTTTATATTGTAGATCATGAACTGTTGTTGGACAAGCTTCACTTCTATGGCGTTCGTGGCATGGCTGGTCAGCTAATTAGGTCTTACCTGAGAGATAGGGTACAATATGTTGAGTTTGGGGAAACAGTGTCAGATGCTGTGATAGTGAACCGGGGAGTCCCACAGGGATCTATTTTGGGGCCACTCCTGTTTCTCATATATATGAATGACTTACCATCTTACCTAAATGAAAATAAGGTTTGTCTATATGCAGATGACACATCCATATTAAATAGGGCCATGTCGCAGGAAAAATTAAACGGAAAGGTACTCTTAGCCATGGAACGTGCAGAGGATTGGTTCGAGGCCAATGGTCTAATATTAAACCAAAATAAAACCCAACATCTACTGTTCACAACTTCGAGAAAGGATGAAACCGAAAATCTGAAGTTACTGGGGCTTACCATAGACAATAAACTTAATTGGTCTTCACATATAACGACGTTAGCTGATAGGTTATCATCAGCTCTCTATAATATTCGATATATCAAGAACATATCAACTCACGAGGCTGTCAGGATGTGTTATTTCGCGAACTTTCACTCTCTGATGATGTATGGACTGCAGTTTTGGAGGAATAGTATGTACACCAGCGGACAGGATATTCTTGCTCCAGAAAAGAGCGATTAGAGCATTGTGTGGGTTGAAACAGAGTGATTCCTGTAGGCCGTATTTTAGGAATGAGAGAATACTCACTATGGCGTCGGAATATATACTTACCATAATTAAACATGTACATGCAAATAAGTCAAGTTATAATAAAAATTGTAATATTCACGATTATAATACTCGAGGGCATAGTGACTTGAGGGTTGCTTATCATAGACTGAAAACCACGAAAAATAGTGCTAGCTATTGGGGTGTTAAGCTATATAACCTTCTTCCTAGTGAACTGAAGTGCCAATCTCTTAGCAAGCTGACATGTAGGCTTAAAAGTGTATTACTAGATGGTGTCTTTTACACTATTGAAGAATTTATAAATCATTTTTGATATTGGATGTTTCTTTTTTCTTGCATTCATATAGTAATGTTCATTGTGTAGTAATTTTCAGTCAATTGTGTAGAATGTGAATTTGAATTTTTACTTATATTTGTGTATATTATTACTATTGTTATTATTTTATGGATGACATTTAACATTATGACTTGTCCTATGTTCATTTTATGTGATGTTAGGATGAAATAAAGCTATCTATCTATCTAAAAAATCCAGCCTTAGAGATAAGAGTTATTATCCACAAAAGTATACTGAGTTGGCCAAAATAATAAGCAAATCAAGTGACGTTCTGATTATAATTGAATATAAGTCGATATTACAAAGAGTAATTTTCTCAATTATAAGTAAAATAAATGTGTTGTTTTTAAATTTATAGTATTAGTAAATTCATATTGTTATTGTCTATTTTTATACGAGGTTATTATCAATTAGGTATACAATTTTTTAAAACAACGAAAGTAGAGCTTTTCATATTGCATTTCATTCAAAACAAGATTCAATATTGTAATTATTAATGAGAGATTACAAAGAAATCTTTTTAGAATATTGTCGATTTCAAAACTAAGTAAATATGCTACAATATTTCCATTTGTATCCAGCAACATTTGTTTGTATTTGTTTCCATAGCAACAATATTCACTTTTGTTTATTAAATCCAACCGCTGCCTCTCGCTTATTTAATACATTATAACAATATTGACATTCTATAGAAATGGAAAAGCGATAATGACAAAAGCATTTATTAAAAGAACATTCAATGATAATTTCACTATCATCCCAATGCCATATATATATACGTTTAATTCGCCTACTACTTGAATATATAATAGATAATTTGTGTACACGCAACTTAAGTGGCTTTTAAAGAAATGAGGTGTGACCATCATATGACTTCATTATACGTATTTGCTTTCCGAAATGAGGACACAAAAGTTGTTCCAAATTATGTTTTAAACCCTCTATCTTCTTAATATGATATACCTCTGAGTAAAAGTGCTACTTCCGGTCCGAATTTTGAAAAAAAAATTTATACAGGAATTATCTCAAATTCAGCTCTATAGGTACCTTTGCAGTTATAATAAATTCCTCAACATCATTTCGAATTCATTTGTTTCAATCAATTCAGTATAACACTGATTCCACTCTAAGACATCGGATTCTTCAAATGCTTATTCTACATACCACTAGAACTAATATGCATACGTAATATAAAGATGGAACTAATCTGAGATGCCAATGTACGCAGAAGTACAAGACATTTCGAAATAGCTAATGGAAAAGTTTTCTCATCATTATTTTTTGAAACTCTATCTAATATATTCCTGGAACATTTTTTTACAATTTCGGAATTTAGATAATTTTAATAAGTTGATTACTGCGTCACTAATACTCAACTTTTTCAAGAAATAGGAAATATTCGTGTCGTTTTCTACTACACTAGATAGAATGTTTCTGTACTACAATTTTGTTAGTCTGATTATATTTTGATAAATCAGCTGAATAAGTGGGGTAACATTCGGGGACAGGAATGTTCCAAATGCCCATACTCACTTTTTAATTTATATTTATTTGGAAACGATGGTACGTTATCTAGGAGTAGTAATACTTTTATCGGGAGACCTTTATACTTTAAGTAACATACTAAAAAAAATGACTTATGTAGGAACTAGAAAATTAAAACTTACCTAAGGTACAAACGAATAATGAAACTACTATATTTGAAGATGCCATGATGTCATCCAAGATGATTTTAAATGTTCATACTTTATCGGACCTAGTAGCATAAGCGCATGCCAAAAAAGTTATTTTACACTTTTTCGGTTTTCTACCAGCATTAGTTGTTTCTTCCTCCGAGATGCATATTTTGTCTGGTAACAATTTTTAATGGAGTCCTGTCTCCTCGGCATGATACAGTTGCTTCAATATTATATCAAGTTCTTGTAGGTATTTTGTTTTTAACTGAATTTTAAACGAATCCACGAGTAACATTTACCTAAAATTTTCAAAAAGCGAAAAGTACTGAATACATATATCGGGGATTCACAAAAAATATATCGACGATTTATACTCTTGGCCGTGTTTATATTAAAGTAAAAGCGATGATGATAGTAAAACGAAGAAAATTACATATGTTGTTGATTTGAATGCAAGTGTTTATATCGGAGCAACACCAAAATATATATGGATTTTGCAACTAAAATTCGTTTCAATAAGCAAAGATACAGTTTGTTCATGGTATTCGGCGGCTTATCGTAATTAATATGTTGTTAACGTTAGTGGGGTTTCCGTTGCGGAATGTTCACATTATCAAGCATCTACTGATCTTTAAACCATCATGACCGAGAGAGATAGATTTAATATTAATAACTTTATAACTTCGGCAGTAAAATGTATTGTTTTTGAATTTTTTATTTGCTTAATTTAAAATCTATAGCGGATATTAGTTTTGAGATTTATATTTCAATTCTATTTTAAAGTTAAACGAAAATTCGGTATAGTATTTCTTATATAATCTTTGATTTTGTACACTTTGAATTTTGATAAAAATTATGCATTATGAGAGTTCAAGTATAAAACCCGAAATTATTATTCGATTCAAATCATGAGAAGATAGGGAATGTGCATAGAAGAAGACCGAGACTGTTATTTAAAAAAGAAAAAGCGCCTCCCAATAAAAAATATCGTTAAATCTACCGGAGGAAAAGATGATGAAAAATTCTTTATTTTATGATTTGATGTAACGTATTCGGCTGTAAATCATCACTGTCTGCGTGTCGCACACCGCATAAACAAATAAAATGAAAGAGAGGACGCACATAAATGAGATTTTTCAAATTTTATTGTCTATTATCGAAACGAAAATGATGTAGTATAAGGTTTATACGGATCGTATTCAAGAAAAGTTACTACGGGTCAAATTTAAATATTCATATCTTTTGTAAATGAATATTTTACTTGCTAACGCTTCACAATGTCGGACTGCAATCGGATGGCGTTTTCATCTCTAAAAACATTATACATTTCACAATACATTTTTCAAAAATAATATTTAACATAAACGTTAAAATTCATCATTAATTTTCGTATTTTAACTCTCCGATTTCTACCGAGTCACCACCACTTGTTTAAACCGCAGACGTAAGACAAAGTCGGTCAACTTTACCGCACGCCTTCCCTGAAAAACATCTGCCTTACGTCGATTTTATCCTGCGTTACGAACGTTTGTATGCAGCTCGCAAAACATGGTTAGGAAGTGCCAAGAAATGTTCTCTATATCGATTTTTTTCCGGGGTTGTGTAAGGGAAATACTTGTATGGTGTATGGGGTTACTGGTCGTGTTGGAAATTACGAGTAATCAATTGTTCTTCGAGCCAGTGTGGTGTGAAAAGTTTTATTATTAGAACATAAGGGGTTAAATTTAGAAAAGGTCTTGTTATTGGTAAGGTATAAGGAATTAGCGATAGAATTGATTTATAATCAGTTTTACTTTGTTTAATTATTAATGTGTCTTTCTTGTAAGAAACATTTTATTTGAAGAAATATTCAGTAAATTTGGTTTATGTTATCGAAAGTTATCGAACGAAATTAAGCACATGCTTAAGTGTAGTAACATTTGATTTAATTTTGTGTTTAAATGCTGTAAGAATAATGTATGGTCAATTTAATTCCTTTCAAAATAACTTGTTCTAGACCTTCTATACTTCTATACTTTTACATATTATTATTTTATAGAACAAAACATGATTTTTTTTATACAAAAGTTATTTCTAATTTTTTAATTTTTTTTTCTACAAAAGTTGTTCTAAATACAGCTCCAAAAACCTCTATATTACTTACAAATCTGTGGCCAAATAATTTGCGAGATTTTGTTTAAAACAATCTGTTTTTAGATAAGAGTAAAATATTTTTAATATCTTGTTTTATAAAGACGTTTTCAAGTGAACTTCTGAGTATTTCTATATTCTTCAGAAACCTTTTAAATTGTATTATATTTTATAGTTGTTGTTTTATACTTAATCCCACAGGTAAACTACTACTTCCAGTCTACTAATTTCAAATCCAACATGATTTTGAGAGATAGATTATATTACAATACAAGGTTTGGTATTGATGCCTTGTACCGTTTGGCTGTTATTGTGTTCACGCACATACAGAGATAGATTTACAGGCATACAGACTCAGCATGATTGCAATAACTACTTTTTCCTTATCAAGGGACAAAATTTTGTTGTTGTCACACTACATAATATAATAAAGTAGGATTATTTGATATGAATTCCATGGCTTCAGCTATACAATATATGACAAGAATGTGTTTTATTTAAAACATGAACGTAATATACAACATAAAAGTGATGCTCGAAACATACCAAATGCATGTATGTACATTAGCATAATATATTTATACTACTGGTCACTCCATATAATTTAATCAAAGGCACGTTTAATATAAAGAATCTAATTTGACTAAGAGGTTATTTCTTGAAACTCTTTGCATTAGTGTCTTTAAACCCAATATTAACTCCAAATCAGAATCAAAACTTTATTAATATTTGTTCACGTTTTTAAGATAGGTATTTTAATTTCTAGTAGACTTAAATCCTGCAACTGCCTCTATCTTTTTTGACCCATCAGCTCATACTACACGAGCATTTTGATTTAAAATATTAGCTGTATGTAATATGTTGGATCTTTTGCGACACACATATTGTCGTTTATATTTCCCGTCAATGCAGGTACTAGCTAATTTATGTATTATTGAAACCACCACTTATGTAAAATTCATTTTCTAGAAACAACTACTTTTATAATTACAACACATGAAGAAAAACGACAATCCCGTTCAAAGTACTCTCTACTAGCACTAATATCCAATCTTTTATTCCATTGATCAAAAAATTTTTTTAAATTAATTGTTTGTGATGCCCGATAGCGCCTCCGTCGTTTTTTCTTACCTCAGCAATGTCGGCAAAACTCTTTCATTTCATGTTTCTTTTCATTCGGGAAGAAGGGAAAAAAAGAAGTAGGGGCAAGGTCGGGGTAAATAGGGGAGGGCACACAGGAATTATACCATTTTTTGTCAAAAATTGGCGCCCATATAGGGTTGGAAAACCAATCACCCAATCACACGACTACCACTAATCGGGCCTCCTCCGCCGCAAACTCAAGCGCAATCTTTTCAAAACTTCCAGGTAGAAATCCTGTTAACTGTTTGGCGAATTTGAAGTCTTTCACTGGCTTGGTCGCTGCTTTGTTCCTGAGTCCTAACCTTAGCACCAAAATTCGTCACCTGTAATAACTTTGGAAAAAAGTTTGGATCATTATAGCACTTTCTTTCGAAGCAGGGCATACCTCCACGTGATCTTGTTTTTGTTCAACAGTCGTAGCACGAGTTTGACAGCCACCATTTTCATTCTCAAATCTTTCGTTAAAATTTGCTGAACTTCAAGTCACACCCGAGAGCCCCTCAACTCTTTTAATGTTCCATCGTCGATCTTCCAGGATGAATTTGCGAATTTCTTCAAGATTTTCATGCCGCACGCTGATCACGAAAATCAACCATTGCAAAAACAACGAGCACATAAAACAAATGTCACTAGAGAATTCACACAAACCGAACGCAACCTTTCTTAGCGACGACGCTTGGCTTACTGACCTGGAAATGGTAGCTCTATACGCCCCTAGCGACAGAACAGTTTTTACAAAATAATGTATATAATTCTTTAAAGGATTTATCCTATACCAACATGGTCTATTGGATGAATGAACTTTTCATATTATTATTTCAATTTGTGTTTAAAAAATCATTCTGATTTCCAATAACATCCCTTGTAATAATACCCGATCATTTTAAAACTTCCTGCTGCATTAATATAGCCGGGCGCTTTCTTTAAAGACTTTAAAAACAACCAGCTCGCCTTGATGCACGTTGTTGCTGGCACGATTACGTAGTAGGGGCAACAGCGGTGGTGAAAGGAGATGAAGAGGAAGAGGTGGATGCAAAGGATGGGAGCCAGAACGCTTTAAAGAAGGGTTTAAGCCCCATGAAAAACTCGGGCTAGTTTAATAGGGTGCAAGGGAGTTGAGACGTACTGAAAGAGGCCTAATTATTGGCACTACCGTTGTGCGGATATTCACACACGAGCGTTCTCTTTCTTTATTATTATTTTTTTTTGTATATATATATATGCTCGCTACTGCTTTTCGTGGATGACGGCAGAGGAGAGCGTACATAGAATTATCGCTAGTGAGGATTTAGATTATTTTCTCGGTTGCGTGGAACAACAGCGGCATTAAAAAAAAAGAAAATGCAAAAAAGCTTGAAACAAGCATTCGGTGCGATAATAAGTACATTGGAATGAAAAGAACTGTCATAAGGGTAATGTGGCCATGTGGATGCTTATAAATTGATAAAAAAATAAAGGGATGTAGCATAGACAGTGTACTGTTACAAATGTAGTAGGATTTCTTCATTTTTAATTAGCTCAAATACATGTACAGATAATACCACAAAAGGGTTACCAAGATAAAGCTAAACTGACGCTTGAGCTTAACACGAGTATTACAAATAACCACTTGGGTAAGTGCTCTAAATGCATTTTAACTTCAAATGCTAATCTACAATTTCTGTAAAATAAAGTTAATAATATTTTTACAGCCACTGCAATCCTTCAAGCTTATGACAATTCCTCGTCAATTTAAATATTGGTAGCTCCATTTCCTTTTATTTCCTTCAAATTTGCAACGAAGGACTACTCTCTTGTCTTAAGGGATTAAAAAGCACTAATTGTTCAGTGACCGACTCTATCTCAGTCAGCTTTCTAACAAAGTGGTCTCAGAGGTACGTAGTCTCATTATGACATCTATTAATAATAATAATAATGTCTTTATTTAGCAATTTGGTATTATGTATACATGATAAATATATGTTCAAATATAACATCTTAATTTGATATATGTGTTACAAACCAACTTCTAAAGTCAATAATTCAAGTGTATATGCTTATAAGCCAACGTCTTAAATAAACTTAGTCTATTACATTCTTTTATACTATTGGGTAATGTATTATAAAGTTTCAAACCATCAACGTATACACTTGTTGTTGTTTGACTTCGTTGATATCTACTTATATAAAAGTATTTAACATTACGTGTGCTATAACTATGCGTATCTCCTACTTGTACTAGCTTATCCGTTAAATATGAAGGTGCCTGACCTAACTTAATTCTATGTATAAAAACGAGTACTCTATATGCTAGTCTCTGTCTAATGTTCATTAATTGTAGTTCACCCAACATTATCTGTATGGGTGTATATTTACTACATTTCAGTATTACTCTCATACATTTATTCTGTAGTTTTTGTAATTGTTGTATCTCATTTTGCTTTGCATTGAACAGAATTGTTGAACAATATTCAAAGTGTGGTGCTATAAGCGATTTATATAACATAAGTTTAACATAGTTTGACAAGTTTTTACCTATTCTATTTAAAAACCCTACTTTTTTAGATATCTTACTTATTACATAGCTTAAATGTTTTTTGAAATTTAAATTTTCATCAATTATTATGGCAAGGTATTTTATTTGTGTTACTGACTCTAATTCAACATTATTAATTAGTATTTTAATCTTATCTTTATCATTGTGTTGTAATTTATGTCTACTTCCAATACACATAAACTTGGACTTATCAATATTTATACTTAAATTATTTCTACATAGCCATATATATAACGCTTCCAGTTCTTCATTCATCACTTTAACCATATCTTCCATATCATCGCCCGATACGCAGAGCATTGTATCATCCGCGAACATACACACGTTACAGCGGCCGACACACGACGACATATCATTCACGTAAATATTGAATAGAACGGGGCCTAAAACAGATCCCTGGGGCACACCATACCTAGTTTCTATCGCACTTGATACACTATTATTATATTTTACTATTTGTGTTCTATTATTTAAATAGCTAGAAAACCAATTTCGAACTGTACCACCTACACCTATTGATTCCAGTTTTTTAATTAAAGTGTCTCTATTTATTGTTTCAAAGGCTCTACGAAAATCCAAAAAGACTGCTAAGATAATGTTACCTTTATCCAGTTCTTTTAACCACTTATCAATTAAATTCACTAATAATGTTTCACATGAATGATCTTCTTTAAAGCCCGACTGGTCTTTGCTTATTATATTATTGTCATTACAATACGAACTGAGTCTATTTTTTACTGCACGTTCTAAGACTTTCTCATACACCGGCACTGTATTTATTGGGCGAAACTCCACGCATTTTCGTGACCCATTCACCTTTGGCACTGGTATAATGTATGATGTCTTCCATCCTTCAGGAAATACTCCACTCTTTAGTGATTGATTTAATACATCTAACAATCTATTCGCAGTTACTAGACATGCATCTTTCAACAAGGATGTGTTAATGCCATTTCCAGCTGCATCTCCTGTATTGTTGAGTTCCTTTAATATATTCTTTAATTCATACATTGTGATGTTTTCGAAATTACAGAACCCGTTATCATAACTACCGGTATTGTCGTTATGCACCAAACCTACTTTCTTTGGTATAGCAGCCATAATATCATCCACACTCGTCACAAAATATTTATTGAAATGTTCACATATTTCGAAGCTATTACTGATTTCTTTGTCTTCAAAAATTATTGCTTTGTCACATAATTCATTATTCCGAGGAAGAAGGGTTTTTAGGTTCTTCCATAATGTTCTGTGATTATATTTATTATTGTCTAATACTCTTACAAAATATTTTTCTTTTTCTGATCTAATTAATCCCGTGACCTTGTTTCTACTGCGTTTATATTCTTCCCAATGTTGTTCGTTTTTGGTTATCACTGCAAGTTTGTATTTATTATCTCTTATATTCATTTCTTGTATAATTTCTGCGTTTATCCATTTATTTTTTGGAAAACCAGACCTTACGGTTATTTCAATGATTGGACATAATTCCTGCACTGCTGCCTCAATTATCATTAACCATTGTGTAGCCAAAATATTCACCTCGCTGGTATTATTCTATTGAATGAATCCATTCAATTCGGCCTCTTTCCGAACCTATTGAAACACTCGTTAGTATTGAATTTTATTAAAAAGACGATTCTAATCACTAACTACTGATCTATAAGTTTCCTCACAAACTACTGACGTAAAAGTCTTCTGACTGGGTTGTTCAAACTCAAGCATATATGGTTTTCTGGTAAAGTTTAATATCATTATTGCCCATCACCTTGGATTTCTTATGAATAGGAGTGTGGATACTGCCTTGTGTGAATATATACATAGATGAGGTTTTTGTTATTTTAGAAGGTGAAAAACTTCCTTGTTGTGCGTTATTGGACATGTTTAGAATATTTGATACTACCGACCACTAAATACTTCTAATAAAATTGATAGCATACGGCTTTCGAGGTATAGCTTTTTTTTCTGAATTGCCCCGTATTTGAGTGAACGTTTGCTAACAATTAGCTTAAATTATGACGGTAGACTTATGGTTGCTGAAGCCAAAGGAAGTGCCGTGTATATATACAAGTGTTTAGTTTTCATTTTTAAAAACAAATTTCTTTGTTTGCACATTAATGCCAACAAAGTTTAGAAGCAACTATGTTACACCCAAGCATCGACTAACAATATTGGAACGTGGTTAGCTTTATATGGGTTAGAACTTTCAACAAATTATCTGCCGTTATAAAACAAATCACTATTTTTGCAGAATTCAGAAGTGTATTATATAATTGTTTGTGCAATTTAGAACCTTATAGTATCGAAGATTTTTACAACTCTTAAGCAATTTTTATATTTCTAATTAGGTAGAGTGTATATCTGTGGAATTTCTACTACGAGCAAAATTTTATTTCATTTAGCGCATTCATGTTTTTTTTTTACTCTGTATTTGTGCTCTGTACTTTTACAAGCTGAAATAACGATTTATTTATTATTATTTGTGTGGGTTTATAAAAAAGTTGTTTCTGTTTTACAGAAATTATTCAAGATTAAGATTTAAATACTTTTATACTTTCAATATATCTATCTAGAAACTACAATCGTTTGGCTGCTACCGTGGTCACACGCATGCGCACAGCTACAGACACAGTGACAGAGAGAGGAAGGCAGGGCGACAGGGGTATAGGAAGGGAGGGAATGAGGGAGAGAGAGGGCATAGAGCAGCCAGACAAACACATTTTGCAAATCACTTTGATGTTAGGGGACATCTGTAATAATGTTGAGGTCAAAAATATGTAATTTCTTATAATACTTTTAAGAAAGAAATAGTATAAAATAAATGTTTCATAAGGCATTTTGTGCACTCGTTTTTTAAACCTGATCTCGTGAGCAAAAACTATGTCTTAAAAAAATTATATTTTAAGATATATATTATACTTCTTCATTCGATTTCAATTTTTTAAATTCCAGATCTTATGCATATACTACCTATTTTAATCGATGTTAAATTGCAAGTAAAGATATTTACAAACGACTGAAGGTAGTACGTATATAATACATACATGCAAAGTTATTTGCATGCTATTTCGCCAGAACAGAAACTGTCGACGAAATTCACACGGAAGGCAACAGAAATTACATTCCCCATAGCCGCCAACCCCTATCATCTTCTAGACTAAATTTCCCAAAGGTGAAAACCCAATACGCTTTCCTTTTAGAGGCCACAAAGTGAGTTTTCTGTGATGACGATGGAGAACTTAAAATTCGCCAGCCAACATGAAACAAGGACGGTATTATATATACGTACCTAGAATATTCGAAGCCAGAGCATGGGAAGGTTTCGAACGCTTTCGAAGGATATATTGGCGTAGTTTTGTAGATGATTATAAGCTAGAAAACTGCAGTAGGAGTAATTAAAGGGTTGTATTTGATTTATTTAATATTAGAAGTAGAGTAAATTACTCGTGCGTTTGGAAATAATTTCGTAACTAGGTTAGATTTACGAAAATACAATGGATGAAATAGTAATATTTGTTTTGATTAACATTAACATTTTCCTAGTTTTCTTTTTATTAGCAGTCTGCAATATCATTCTATTATTAATATTATTATGCTTTCCGTAGCTTTTGAAGAATTGACTCAATAGACTTTTTATACTTCAGAAGGCCTGCATAAGATCGGTTTTTGGTGTGCGTCCAGGTGACTCCTGTGTCAACATTTTCAAGTCAAACAATATACTGACATTGCCATCTATGTTTGTGTTAGAATGTGCACTGTTTGTGAAGCAGAACTATCTCGAATTTTTCAAAAAATATGAATTATCACACTGCCATAATACAAGAGGAAACTCTCATAAGTTTTTGTCACAACCGCGAACGCACTTGACAAAAATTCAGAAAAATGTTCTGTATCAGTGCATGAAGATTTATAATCATCTTCCAGCCAAGATTAGAGAACTGCCACAAAAAACGATTTAAAAGTACACTTAAAAATATTTTAATTGTAAGAAACTTGTACAAGATCGAGGACTTTTTTAAAGAGCCTGTAAAATTTAAAATTTGAATGTGTTGTCTAAAGTCTGCTTCTACTTTTACTTTTACTTTTATATACTTGTTTATATACTTATATATTGTTTTTTTTTAACTTTATGTGTATGACGCATTCTACGCTCTATTGCAACATAGAATAATGTATATTATTATTATTATTATTATTATTATAGTTTATATCTAATGGTGTCGAAGTAAAAAATGAGGTGTGGCCACCGCACGACTTTCTTATACGTATGAGCGTTTCAAATTATATAATTTTTTATACAAAAATTTCGAATTTCGAAAAAACTTTTTAATACAATTTTTCTGTAACTTAGTAAATTATTTCCGGTCTACCGATTTTACTGAAAAATTAATCAAATGGCAAGAGGGAGATTATACACGTAAATACATAATTTGGAGTTGATATCTACAGCGGTTTGACCGCGATCGTGGTTACACACAAAATTTTAGTTTTCAGTATATTTTTTTACGAAATTAGATCCTTAAATTTCTATATCAATCTACAACACTTTCAACATGTTTTTTGTGTACATTGTACTTATTCTAGTTGACATACACATATTGTTTTGCATTGTCTATTGATGTGATTGACTATACACTAAATTCAAACTACCTTAAATATTCTTAGGATGTCGCTTAGCGGATTTCGTAAAAATAGTAAGGTTTATAAAGCAGAAACATATATCCAAAATCATCAGGTTCTGTGAATATATCAAACATTTGCTGAAGAGTGTTTTTAAGTGTAATATATCTTGGTATATGGTAATAAATGTTGAAGGTCTTCTAAGTGTAGATCTACGATAAGAATGGAATGCTATTTGCAGATTTTCATGCTTTCTACTTTATTTGCCCACCAAATCATCTCACAAATTTTCTACACTTATGGTATGATTTATTTAGGTATTAGATGATTATATTATTGAAGTTGTCAAACTATTGCATTCCCAGGTTTGTTGCAGGTAAGTTTTTCGATAAAATTAGCAATTTTCTTGTCACGTTTTGAAGGCCCCTGATACGGAAAAAGTGTTTTTTAAAAAATATCTCTGTGTATGTTAGTCTCTCTCTCTCTCTCTCTCTCTCTCTCTCTCTCTCTCTCTCTCTCTCTCTCTCTCTCTCTCTCTCTCTCTCTCTCTCTCTCTCTCTCTCTCTCTCTCTCTCTCTCTCTCTCTCTCTCTCTCTCTCTCTCTCTCTCTCTCTCTCTCTCTCTCTCTCTCTCTCTCTCTCCTCTCTCTCTCTCTCTCTCTCTACCTATGTGTGTGTGTGTGTGACCACGATAGCGGTCAAACTGCTATCGCTATCAATTCCAAATTTTATATTTACGAGTATAATCTCCCTCTTGAGATCTGATTAGATTTTCAGTAAAATCGGTAGACCGGATGTAGTAGAAAAAATCGATTATTGCCAATATTTTGTCAACCACTCAGTTTGAACAAATTTACAAAATGAACAAATGTACTCAAAAGTGAATTTGAGAAAAATTTTATCAAAAAAGTTTTTCGAAATTCCTACCGGAAGTAGGTCTTTTACTCTCATCGAAAATCAGTCTTTTGCCAAAGTCATGTTTCCGAGACAGGTACACTGCAAGTATAAAAGTCTTTAAAGCTAGATCTGCCATACATTTTGTATAAAAAAAATTTCAAAACTCCTACCGGAAGTCACACTTTTACACTTATTGAATAACGATTTTTTGCAAATATGTCGTAAATTATTAATTACTTTATCTAATTATTATAAATTTATTTATCAAGAATGCAAAAGTAATTAGAGCTGGATTTGGAATACTTGTTGTATAAATAAAATTTCAAAATTTGGACCAGAAGTAACACTTTTACTCTTAACAAGTAGTACTTTTTTCGAATATCTCGTAACCTATGCATTGTATAGAGATTTATTAAGAGAGAGAATAGAACTGCTTAGAATAGGATTTTGAATAATTTTGGTATTAAAAAATCTGAAATTTGAACTTGAAGTTACACACTTACTCACAAGTTTATTTTTTTAGAAGATAAAAGTATTTAAAGCTTAATTTAGAACTCTTATATAATTTAAAACGCTCATACTTATAAGAAAGTCGTGTGGTGGCCACACCTCATTTTTTTCAGGTGTTAGCAATTCGAAGATAATATGCGACGATATCTCGTCATCCTCATTGGATAATCTACACATGTAGGATTATCTTTATATATCTTTATCTTTTTATATCTATGGCACTACAGCAAACCGCCTTTGATGTTGCATTTGTATCTATTTTTGTATTGCATGTCTTTTAGTTCATCTCCTGTTATGTATGCATATTTTTGCGCCCAGATAGAAATATTTTTGTTGGTTTGTCAAACGTGACAGGCTCTTCTGAAACTGCCAAATAAATCTAGTGCTAGCCTGGGGCTTGGGTAGTAAAAGCAATGCCTACTGTAGAAATCAGGATAATCATCAGTTCCTGCAAATGCCCAGATATCGTTTATACATACCGTAATAATTTCGTAGTGTATTTTCTAACATCATTATGAACAGCACAATGTACACGTCTTCTTCAGTTCCAATATTCTCCGTGGAGCCATCACCCGACGGTGCTTTGCGCAAAGATTGTTGTATTTTTTGATTGTGTTCGAATATGATTAGCAAATTGTAATAGTACGGCTTTATTCTACAGTAAAAATGAATAAAATCGCCCCAAAGTTGGGTGACATATGTAGTAGTACGTCTTTAAACTTGACTGTAATTAATAAAGTAATTCAGTTGTTCTTTTGTGAGAGAAATTTTAGGTTTTTAAACAGACTCGAATTTAATAGTGAAATTAATTAACTTATTGAACACTCCTCGTTACTAGCTCAGATAATAGGGCGGTTCGCATGAGAATCTTATTTTCAAGTCGGTTCAGGTATTAAGACACTAAGATTATTTTTATAGACGTACTATTTTTATAATCCTTATTTTTATGTTAAGGTAACCAAATAAGATGCAAAATGATATTTAAATATTGTGAATATATTGATTAAAAAACAATCAACAAAGATCAAGTTACAAAACAAGTATTACAAAGCGAAACACAATTCAAATTGTATACATCAATATAAAATACGCATTGGTTATATAAAATGCATGCATGATATAGGCCTCTAATTAGATTGCACGTTGGGTACCTTTATGATGATGCTATGAAGATGTAGCGGCGTTCCCATTCGTTGATACTGGTAGCTTTCCAGGATAGATTGATGCCGTCTTCGTGGCCTGAACTGGGGCACACACTCGTTTTAATTTTACTTTTACCTCGCGTAGCACACTATTTGATTTATTGTAAATATATCTATCTTCTCACTAGGCTTTTCTTTTTTCTTAAGGAGTGCTTTGAATTACTATATTTTTATTAGCACTATTAACCTGCGAGATCGTTCCCTATGAAATTATAAATGCCAGGAAATTTCTTCTGATGCGTTTATAAATTAACTGGGTGGGGTCCAGCCGATTTATTTATTCGACAAGAGGGACCTGTGAACCTGCTTCTTCACTAGTCGGGGAACGTCTAACTGCCTCCTCGCCGCTTAAGGCGCGTCGCTCGGTATTCTTTACTGGGATTCCCCGGGCCACTCTTAGGGACTTTACTTCTTTTCCAACTTGTTCGTGAGAAAAAGCACTTCGTAAAATGTTTGTTTATTTAGCATTCAAGGTTGACGACACATGTGTTTCTTTTACATAGATACATCTACGCACTCTTTTTCTTGACACCACAAATATATACAGAATCTACATGGAGACATTTTAAGAAGGAATATAATATTTTAATACAAATAAATAAATAATATATATTTCCCGATCTGTGTGGGTTAATTTTATACATTAATTTCATGATATCATTACCTTTGGTAATTTTACCTTAACATAAGTAGCTTTGATGTTATTCTATTTATATTTTATTATGATATACAGGGCCTACCGTTACAAAATGATAAACTTATATAAGAGGGAACACATATCCACTTAGCTGAGAGGTATACCACCCTCTTCTTGTATTCGTAAATATCACAGTAGATCACATAAATTTGGTATTTGTCGATATTCACTCTATTTATGAAGTTAATGCCGATCGTGCTGCAGATTAATACCACAAAAAATACTTTTAAGCCGCCAGCATATATCTGATGATTACATTGGACATCATAAGTTACATGATCAATAAATGTCAAAAATAGCAATGGCTACACGGAACTCAACAAGTTGTTTCGATTTAATTCATGCCTTTCATAATATGATAAATTAGTTCTTGCTCTTAGACTTAGGATTTTAGAAAACCAAGTTGTTTTTTTTTAATATGTTGAATACGGTCAAAATACTTGAGTGTTTGTGAATATTTCATAATTCAATCGAATAAATTTATACTCTGTATAGCTTTTCAACTATTAGCTAGCTCTTACTAGTTAGCGTTGAAATTCTCCTATTATAGATTTGTGTAATAAATACATCCTGCTATAAATATACGTGTAAATTGCAGTAATTATTGTTTTAACCTATCACACAAACAGATAACTTCGTATTTAGAAAAACCGCCTATTAGCTTTCGATTCCTATCTAATCTCTCTTAAAGAAATCGAGGCGAATATGAGAGGAAAAGAGCGGTGGTAAAAAAGAAACATCAAACTTACCTAACATTTTTTCGTAAACATGTATCCCACAATTATAGGTACATTGTTCATGATGAAATCAAGGCCGATTCACTTCAGTTATCCGATAATAGATGTCGCCGACGTCGCGTCTAACGTGTAGGCAGCATTGCCAACCGTACGGATCGCGAATTACACTTAATGACACTGCACGGCTAATGTTGAAACTCGATTACACCAAAGCGTTCGTGAAATGTACAATTAAAATTGCAGAAGAATCCTGTTAATGACCGTTGATGTCGTTCTCTTGAAGAGGCAAAGCCACCTTAATCTTCTGATATTTAACACTGTCTGATGTAAGTGTATAATGTAAAGTACACGGCATACTTTCTCTGTAAATCGCACCTACAGAACAGGCTGATGAGGAAAATGAAAAACCGATTTACTACTACAGACTGGTATTGCTAACGAGTCGGCCGTATATTGTTAAAACATGAACATTAGATTATTATCGAGGAAATGTTTGAAAATTACCAGGATTTTTTTTGGGTAAAAACTTCATAAACAGTAATTATCCTCACGCATGTGAATATTAGCGCATAAGTTTAAGACGATAATCTTGTTTACACATCATAATTATGTAAGAAACTTATTACAGTTACTGTGACTTACATATATATCTATACGTAAAACGTATATGCATATATGCATGTGTTTGAGATACACACATACATTAAGTGCTATTGTCGACAATCGACAATAGATATATATGTAAGTCACAGTAATTATTTACTGCTTGATGTTAGTTTTAACATCCATGTGTTCACACTTTTCATTTTCGACTTATTACAGTAATACAACATTATTAGACCTTTATTACTTTATGGAATTATTTCCAATATTATAAGCGTGGTTCAATTTATCATAGTTCATGCATTATCCTAACAGAGCTGTGAAATTTTTAATTCTAATAGCCTAACTTCAATTATACTTAGTAGTAATAGTGCTGGAGGAGAATGGTTATTTTAATTACCTACTACAAGTAGATTATATTTGCGTGTCTATTGGTCTATACAAATATTAGAAATTAGCTTGTATAAAATGAGAATTTTTTGTGTATAAAGTTGATGTTTAATCTGATTCTTATATGTCAATCATGATAAAATATTGGAAATTAATTTCGACCCATGTTGTCGGCCGCCATATTATTTCTGTAAAACATATTTTCTTTAAGAAATAATGTTGTCAACTACAATTGTGCACATGTTTTGTGCCCTGAAAACAAAAAAGTGGGATTTGCCTGTCTGTATGTGAATGTCTCTCTCTCTCTCTCTCGCTCTCCCTCTCTCTCTCTCTCTCTCTCACAAATCTTTAGACTCGAAGTAGTAGTATATTATACCTCAATGACAAAATGATATTCTATCACTAACGCGTCAGCTACTAACCTTAGACAAATTTTTAAAATACGCAAGTACTGAGAAGTAAATTTGAGAATAGCATTATAGAATGATGTTTCCCCAAATAAATACGTATAAACAAGTCGTGCGGTGTCCAAACCTTATTTTTGTGGATTATATTTATAAATACAAATGAAGAATTTTTAATAACAATTTGTTCATTTCTGTATTTATTTGCCTCTCTAAACTTTATTTAAAGTTTCAAATTTCTGCGAGTTATTTCCTTTTGATGTATACGATATATACGAATAAAATACCAATAAATCTAGGAACTCGAACTTTAAATATTCTATTTTTCAAATTTCGATTTAAAAAGTACCCATTCTTGTTGCGTAATCACTATATTCAAAAGATTTTTTATTTAGAAATAACTTTTTTAATTTTTTTTGCACTGCATCGTAAAAATACTTAAAAATCTGAAAATCTATTAAATCTTAATTTCTCATTTTTTTCTAAAAGCCGCTATTTCTTAATGCGAAATGCATAATCACTGTTCCACGATATTTCCTCTTAGAAGTTGCAACATGAATACTTGGACATCTGGAAAATCGATTTTTTTGCAACTTAAAAAGTAATAAAAATTTATTTTTTTTTGCTAC
Organism: Amphimallon solstitiale; assembly: GCA_963170755.1. Classification (NCBI taxonomy): domain Eukaryota; kingdom Metazoa; phylum Arthropoda; class Insecta; order Coleoptera; family Scarabaeidae; genus Amphimallon; species Amphimallon solstitiale. Next base: position 101,528,930 of record OY720677.1, on the reverse strand, counting down.
AAGCTGCCCTATGTTAATCCGAGATGCACTAAGTTAAACAATTTTACTCACAATATTTTTTATCTATAAAACCCCTTTTACTCTTTGCCATTGCAACATAAAATACTTTGAAATCCAGTAAATTGTAATTTTTAAATTAGCTTATATTAATAACAATGTATTATATGTACATAATAGAATAAAGAAATTACAAATTTGGCGCTCGACGTGGGGTCAGATTAATATATATTTTACCGTATACCAATTGCTTGCCTGCAAGTTGCGGATGCATTTACTGTGTGATAAAATGACGACATCGAGAGTTTGTAACTGTTCTATTGGTCGAGTGTAGTGTTGGAAAAGACAGGGGAATTTGAGTACATTTCCACTGAGGCTAGACTGACTCGCGTTTAATCAGTGCAACAAGGATAGCAGCTGTACTTGTGCATTTCATTTGAATTTTGTTAACGGTCGATCTCTAGTCGACAAACACATTTTTGAATCGCGTTTCGTCCATCTAATTTAGAACAATTACTCGCCGAAATTATTCAATTTTCAAATAATGTTATCCCGGAAATGTCAACAAATGTAATTTTTATAATCAGCTGGGTTACTGCTCAGCTCAAGAGGGATGCTTATTTGAGTGTTTAATAAATAATTAAGTATCTACTTGTAGAAATTAATTTTTCTTTAATAATTCCATTCTTAATTTCCAATTAAATTCATTATTTTTGCGTTTATACTTATTGAAACATTTTGTTTTAGTCTCATACAAATTTATTGTTTACTTTCAGAATTTTAGTTTGTTACGTTTTCGTTTTTTATATCAGCTGTATTTTAAGAAAAAAATTATAATTTTTAACTTTTTAGAATTGATGATCATTTCTTTTATTTACTCATACAATTTGGGAAGCTGTGATGAAATCGATTACTAAAATTATTTATTGCGATTATTTGTTGCTTTAACAAGTCTCTACTTATAAATTATCTAGGTAGTGCTTTTTATTGCTTAATATTATTTCCATCTTCTCTAAAGCAGTACAGTAAATGACTTTATTTTTGGTTAAAGAATGTGTTATTAACAGTAATAGTAGCAATTTTCACGGACTAACGATTTCTGCGGTGTCGACTTTAACGTAGCTCTAATGTTTGTAACAGAGGCTACCCTCTTATTCTCCCACTTATAGTCGACCAGCTTGTCTACTATATTCATCCGCAGGTAGATCGGGTGCACACTGTATGTCGAATGGGCCACATACAAAAGGACTAGTCTATATATCAATAGAGTATAGATATTTACCCATATGTGTCAGAAGCCTATCCTTAGATAAACGGACTAGCTGGCTTACAAAAACTGTTACTGTATAAGACATTTCTTGGCCACAATCATCATTTTCTGATGGTGGTGCGTTGTCAGTACCAATGGACGAACCAGCTCTTCTAAATCTTCTTCAGTTGTAACACTCTCCATCGCTGGTTGGTGCGATTGCAATTTATCGGTTTGTACGTTATCAGTATGAGTAGATGAAAGGATATTTTCCAAATATTATTCAGTTGTCACACATACTATGGCTTCGAAACGGAATATTTGAAGTTTCCAATCCAATTTTTGGGTTGCTCCAACGGGTATGGCTTCATATGGAGACTTTCTTTATTCCAGAATCTACAGAAGTTTTCTTCATGATTTGTATGATGCTCTATTTTTCCTTCATCCAAGTAGTAAGCATCTTCTCAATATTTTGGTTGCCACGTTCACCACTGCTCTGACTCAATTTGTGGCGAGATTTTCCGTATACAGCTTAAGCTCAGGCCGTGTTGCAAAAATTCACGGCCATAGGTAGATTGCGAAACCATAGGGGTTTCAAATATGGTAAAAATATGCACAAAGTGGTAAGCGACTTCTTTTGCATCTTTAGTTTTAAGTGGTCGTGAAGTACAAATTCTGTCAAGTGATCCTGATACACAAAGCCAAATCTCTACTTACCCTCATCATAAGATTGAGAATCTATCAAATATACTTGATAACGGAAATTCAAATCCTTGAAAATCATGGGTTATAATACAATTCTCTTCTTTTCGATTTTTTGTTTCAATTGACAGGGTGCACTCAAGTTTATAAACAATAAAATTTCTTTACCTATTATAGTCTTTTATTTTTCTTTCATTCCTTTCAACATGCGATCTCAGCTACCATGTTCTTTAAATAAAATAGAGTGGCATTGTTTATATAATATTCCATATTTCTTCAAAACTACTGCATATACTACTGCATGTGTGACGTAATATATTACATGAATTGATTCAATGTTGATGTTGATAGGTACTATCAGTTTTTCCAAGCCATGTACAGATAATACATCATAGTGCTTCAGGTACCAATGCATTTTTTAACCTTTTCTTTTAGTGACTTTAGCAAAAGTAAATCTATTTCTTTTAATTTGAGGGTATGTTACTAATGACTACATTAATTTACCCTTGTTTCCGTTCATATAATCTATGACATTAAACAACGAAAACACTTTAATGTTAAGGGATGTCACAACAGCGCTTATTTTGTCACAAAATACTTTGTAAATCATAGCAAAATTTGGTAAAAATATAAACATCAGGCCAGGCAGTGCCATTGAATTGCAATAGTCCGTATGTTGATAGTCTAGTTCGCAGAGAAAATACTATGTCATTTGACATCTGTGCCATTTAGGCCGTATAGATCCGAGCTAGACTATATACATATTGTCTGATTTCATGTATGGCCTATAACATTGTATTAATCCGGGAAACCTAAGCACTTTCTTCGAACTTTACTTTGATATAGAATTTTTTTTTGAGGTTGAGCAATTATACAGTGAACTATTGCCCAACCTTGACGTTCCTGACTGGAAGACTGTCCAAAGTATTAATCGACGTCTCAACAGTTTCATAGATGAAAAATCATAACATTGCAATACACAGCAAGCAAGATATTAAAAATACAAAATAAACATTCATTCTTCAAAGGCAAAAAGAAGTAAGAACTATAAAATAGGAAATTTCCATCCCTCAAGAAATTTCAGTATCCATTTGCAAACTAAACTAGTTGCACTTAACTGGATATATGCCCCTTTGTGTAAGCTGTAGGTACTATTATTCTACTACATTTGAATTATAGTAAGTCGACACAGATTTAAAGAATAAGAAAAGAATGTTGTCTTTATGCATTGTTATATACTCTCACTTGATTTATATACGTAGTTAAACGCAAATATAGTGATTTGAAGTTAGTAAACATTTATTCGTGGGTTTAAAGACTTCGTGGAAATCGCGTGCGTTTATGCGGCACAGTCCGCTGTAGTCCGCGTCCGCAGCTCGCTCTTATGTCTTGTTTAGGCGCCTGCTAGATGTGAACCCTAGAATTAACGTGGATCGCCGTGGGCCGTCTCCTGTCATGGCCGCCCATTATCCTACTGATTATATTACGATACAGTGTTACCTGGCCATCTAGACGTAATGCTAATAACATATCTGTTTGTAAATAGCACGTTGGTGGCGCTCGAATGTAATCCCGAGATGATTTACGAGCCGGCCGAAAAAAATCTACAATGCTCGGACTCCCACGCGAACTCTATTCGGGACAAAATGTGTTCGTAGAAAGAAACGCGGCGAGAGAAAAATACAAGGGGGACGAGGACGACCAAGGAAGAGTTTAAATTTTCAACATTAAAAAAACTACATACATTGTTTATTCGGAAATATATTCGTCATGATCTCGTTAGGACTTCCATAAAGTAAATAAACTAATGGTAAAAAGCGATATGGCAGCCAATAAATTGGTGTGGCCACTAAATTAAACTATACGTACCTTCATTCCCTTAATAAATTGTGCAAAATATATTTGCGAGTTATTCGCAAACAAATTGCTTACGTTTGTGTGCTCAATTTTGTTGACATGATTGGTACAATGTTTATTTCATAAATCTGAATTGCTAGTAACGTAAAGTAACACATATTTCATTAACAATAACAAAAAGGGAATTGCAAATTTGGCGCCCGAACGTGGGGCCACATTTGTTATATTTGGAAATATATATATATTGACCATCTGTAAGTTAGATGAATTGAATATTTCTTTGAAACATATATTTGTTTGTATTAATAAAATTAATTTGTGTTCACATCAATATTATTACACACCGCCAATGTAGACTTTCATATTAAAATCTGATATTTATCTCTTACTTTGACATACTTTATGTATAAATGTATACAGGATGTATACATTTATTTAGCTTATGAAGGAGAGTTGCAATGGGCGGTTACCGAAAATAGTAGTGAAATATGATGAATTTTATAAGGAAATATTCGATTATTTAATTGTACGTATACCAAATAAATTACTTATGTATTGGTACATAAAATTATAATGACGCAAGTTTCTTGAGGAGAAATCGATTATTGATATTTCATTTTTTAAACAAGCTTTGCACTGAACAAATAACATAAAATACTTTAGACTTAGTAATTTTGACGTAATATACCATTTAGTATATTCAGAAGAGGTATGTTTTAAACTCTTTTTGGCGCTAGGTACTATGATGAATATATAAAAAAAATTCAATAAGTCAGATAAAACGCAAGGTAACAAAAAAATAATGCAAGTGAAGGATTGAATACAGTTCTATTTTTAGAACGACTTTTCAATTCAATAGTGCTTATAATTTATTTAAAGGGACAGAGAGGATTTTTAGTTTTTATTCTACTTTTACAGGCAAACTCGTTAATCTAAAAAGCAGATAGAACATGCAAAAACACAAATTATAGTATTTTTTACTCGTTTTTAGGGGCAATAGATCAAAAGTTGCACTGAAAAGTTATATTTTTGTCTTGATTGCACCTTAAATTAGAAAATTCTACATTTTTGGGTGCATAAATAATCTATAATTATCTACTTTCAATAAAAAAAAAAACAAAAAATAAATATCAGCACATTAATAATAATGTAATATTGATAGCAAATAAGCCATTTTTTTACGTGCCGCCATGTGATTTTATTACACATACAAACACACAACACAAAACGTCATGTCTTTGATAACTGATACATACAAAAGCGAAAATATACAGGCAAAAAATGCTAGTAATGCATTATCCGTTAGAACTACAAATCGCTGTAAAACGAATGACATCTTATCGCACTTGACCTTGCAGTCATATGCGGGAGCCAATTACCATTACATTACAGAATATTCTTTTCGATCCTACAGACTGCTGAATACGCCATTCCTATCTAGGTGCATGTATTTAGAAAGAAATTTGATGCTAGCTGACATACTTGAATAAGTTTTGATATATATCCTACTGTCCCATTTTAAACCAATCAGACTATTTAGTATTATACGTCAAATATTAGACCATCAATAGAAATAGTCAATCTGAACTATTTTAGTGTTAAAATCAAAGCTGAATAGAAATTTTTAACTCCCAAAATTTGTTGACCCGCTGTGTTGCTATTGTTGCGTTTTCGGGTTCGAAATAAACAACTCGTGCAAATGTTTTAAAACTGTCTGTATATTTACACACTTAAAACTAATCACAATATAAAAATATCAAATAAATGTAACGCACTTAAAACTACCACGAATAAATTAACACACGTATTTATTTCTACACTACTATTTATGTTTGTAATATTTATGTAATAAAACTGCACCGCTTATATTTATTTTAACTGTTCAGTAAATGCCGCGCACGACTACTATTGAATGAATTCTTTCTGGGCACCGGCCGCTTTTTATATCGGCATATAAAACTCTGGAAATATACGCGAAAATTCTCTCTTTCTCTCTATGTTTGTAGAAGATACGACAGACTGTCTGTCGCTTACACATTATATATATGTGGATGATTTATGACTTATTTAAGGTGCGTCGCGCCAATGTTTACTCTTCTATTTTTTTGTGGACTTGTTTTGTTACACTATCTCGAAATGGTGGTTAATCAGGAAGACCAATTAAGTTTCTTTTATTTCTCAAAACTGAACGTACAATGGATTGGTAGTTTTGCTACATCAGAATTTTTGAATTTCCTGGAAAAATCTTGAAGCAAATGTCTTAAGTCAAATTGACATTGGCTATTCGGTCAGTGCTTAATTCAAAAATTCTTTTCTTTGCCATCATAACCAAATGAAAAACATGATATGGGAATAGAATAAGTAACAACAATCCTACTATGTTTCGTTGAGATTTTTTTTTCATTTCAAGAAAGCAAACATCATCAACCACAATCTTTATGTTCGACAGTGCAAAGACATAGATTTCAATAGTTTAAGCAATGATATTCCATAGTTAACCCATGCAAAAATTAAAGGGTGTATTTATATACTAGACTGAAGCAAATTTCTAAAAGATTAAGAGCATATTCGTCGGACGACTGGGAGTTTTAAATTAATTTTTCTTATGAACCTTGACGTAATTGTGTGTACTTGGCATCTTATAATTTTAGAGGCTAACAACGAAAATGACTCCATGAGTGTATTAATGTTATCTGGGGAATAAAATATTAAAATTCTTGATGACTACGATTGAGTATTTATACCAGGTTTCTCAACTCATTACAAAAGTAGAGAAATGAGAACTAGTTGAAATAAATTGTTAAGCTATTGTACTTGCATTTTATTTACGAATTTGATACGGCAGAAATATTTTGTAATATAATCAAGATCATAAAAACAAAAATAAATTCGATGCAACTAGTAAAGATAAATAAAAATGAAGTGTGGGTACCACACGACTATCTTCTACGTATGCGCATTCCGAATTTTTTATATAAAAGTTGATCGAAAGTATGTTTCGAATTCTTTTATCTCTCTAATAAATCTGCAAGTAAAAGTATTACTTCCAGTCCAAATTTTGAATTCTTTTTTATACAAAAAATACTTCAAATTCAACTCTAAAAACTTGTATAGTCTTAATATATGTGTACAGAATCTGTAATATGTGAGATATTCGCAAAAAACTATTTTTCGATAAGAGTAAAAGACCTATTTCTGACAGAAATTTCGAAAAACTTCCATTACAAAAATTGTCTCAAATTCGCTTTTGAGTACGAAATATAGAAGAAATTTAATATTATCACCGAAGTAAACTACTACTTCCGGTATACCGATTTTACTAAAAATCAAATCAAATCTCAAAAACGAGATTATCTATATATTAATACGTGAAGAAAAAACTTTGTACTTCTTTTTAAGCAAATTTCGCGCATGGAGGAGTATGCGATTTGACATAGTTAAAATTCATATGGAGCAGTGCAGAAAGGTAAAATCTTTGTATAAGTGTTACAAATACATTAAATTAAGAAAATAAAAAGATCGAATTTCGACGACTAGGCGACCACTAGTACTTGTAAATATAGGATGTAATATTGATAGCTTTAGCTGCTTGGCTGTTATCGTGGTCAGATAGATAATAATAATAATAATATTAATATAATTATTGTCCCGTTCTTAAATACATGTAACTAATATTGAAACAAATTCAAATTGGAAATAACAGGACTGAGAATCAGTCGAAAACTGGTCTTCCTCTCAACCCTATAACTTAACTAAGCATAACAGTTAACATTTACGGCTAAGGCTCAAAGAAAGATAGAAAGAGAGATTTTTTAGTAAACACTTTGTCGGTAGTAGACATCTGCAAATAATCTTAACCTTCAAAATTTTTGATATCACAATACTTCCTTTTATAGGTACTTTACGCATAAGAAAGTAAATATTTAAGACATTTCTAGGATTTTGTCTACGTCAGTGCTATAACAATGGCAGTTTCAAGAGCTATCGTATCGGTACAATAAATTAAACGCCGATATGTTTCATTGCGTCATACCATTTTTAAAGAATATAATGTTATCCCCCCGCAGGTGTTATATTTCAGACCTATATTCTTTACAAAACACCATCGTTCATAAACTTCACGCAAAACTTTGTTTTCTCATTATAAAAATTATTTCTTTCAATACTTCGAAACGCAACAATTATACGCTTAACTGTGTAAAATGTTATTAGCATTTTAGTATTTGACTACCTTTCGCAGCACATAGCTGACTGATAATTCCTGTTAATTTACCGCCAGCCATTCTTGCTCCGAGTTGTGTACATTTTGTTAATTAGATAGTCGATTGATTAATGTGCAAACGACGCAAATAAACTATCGACTTTAATTAGAGAACATACAAAACACACAATCTTGCTGTCGCTGTTAATTTTATAGTGAGGTTTTACTTTATTAAAAGAGGCGTTGCTGCAGATGATTCTGCATGTGTTAATTTGTTATTTAAAGACTTTTACTACGTGGTATTAATATTTCGTTCATTGTTGATTTATTTTTAATACAATAGGTGATGAACATTAAAATGTGTATTAAACTTTTCATTGCTATAACAGGTGAATTACATCAAATTTACTACTTACAAACCTATTTTACTTATTAGAAGACATACTTATCTAAACAATATTCTTACTGTTAAAAAACACTCACCAATAAAATTTTTAGTAACGTGTCCGCCAAAAAAGTGCAGATACGGCGGAGTGGGCGTATTTGTTTTGTCGATTTCCGCCGGTCGGTTGCTTGCTACTATACAACATAATAATTCTGCTGTTATCGTAACTGTCATAATCATAATATAGTTTTGTTTATTCAATGCGTGAATCTGTTTATTTATTAAAATCAGTAAATACAGATGACATAAGTTTTACTTTGATTATTATGAGTCATTCACTCCTGTATATTTCTATTTCATTTAAATTATTATTTTTATAGTTTTAATTCAGTTAAAATAAGGTTTGTAATAATTAAGACAAATAAGCATTGAGAAAAATATCTATTTTAAATTACTTTGTAACTAACAACTATGAAATATATGTATGTAGTTTATATTTGAAGTATTATTTATGTTTCAAACTATCCAAATATGTCCTGTAATTAGTAGACTATGGATTTATTAATTATTCACTAAATTTATTATTATCAAATTAAGTGTTGCTGAATTAATAGGAAATATATCGATTAAAATCAATTTGTATAATGATTTCTATGTAATTTGTAGAAAGAAAACAATCAATATTTAGTAACTTACAAGTAGTATTTATAGTTTGTGAAGTAATAAAACGAGTATTCTTGATACAAAAGTAATGTAACCCAAAAATTGTATATCACATATAATTATATTGTAAAATATTTACAAACATGTTTCCTAACACCTTTTTAAAAGCATGGCATGAGTTACTAAAACGACTTATATACGTATATGCCCTTCGATTTTGCACAGAAAAATACTTAAGTGGTATAGTCTTTTTCTGTTTACAAGTTATATGCCTAAAGCACCACAATATAATATTCTATGTATATAATGTACCATAGTTAGATATTGCTAAAATGTGGTCTAATAATTTCTCTTTGAAAACTTCGCCCTGTCAATAAATTTCTTTGTCTGCAGTCTAGCCTGTAATGCAGATGTACATGCGTATTAATAAATAAAAATAGATTATGATCATGATCGTGGCGACAATGGCGGAATTTTCATGTAGTATAGTAACATGCCGGCGACCGGCGGAAATCAACAAAACAAATACGCTAATTCCGCCGTCTCTGCACATAGCACTGCCATTGTTGACGGATACGTTACTACGATCGTAGAGATTCCGCCGGCGGACATTTAGCCAGAGTGTAAATTTAAATTCATATGCCTAAGGCTATCTGAGTAAATGCAAAATATCTCACACAATCTACCAGACGAAAAGAAGTTATTTTCGTCAATCAGACCCCTAGTCAATTACATCTCAAATAATTACCACTTTCCATAAGCGATATGTACCTGCAGGAAAAGAATATCTGTTTCGTCTTAATTTTCGTTTTTTCTTCTACTCCCGGCTCTCCCATTAAACACTCCGAAGAAGTTAGTCACCACTAAAAAATTTAAGCCTCGCGTCTCTGGTTGTTGTATCTATACACTCTACACTATCCCCGGGGCATCCCATCGGCTATCTTTGATAATTTTAATGTGTCAGATACACTCTCACGGAAAAGTCTTCATCAAACAAGAATGATACGCGGACGGATCCGTGATCTTATCGAATTTTTAACGCGGAATGTACCCTTGATTGGTCCAGGTAGTTTCTCGCCTAACTAACCTGTGATTATATTCTCGTTGTCTAGATGTTGTGTGATTACTAAAACACACAACGCGTTGCTCACGGGATGATCGAGGATAAACGAAGAACAAGAATGACGAGGAAAAGAGAAGAACACGTGTAAAAACGGAGGAAATATAAATGAATAAGACGACGATGATACCAGGGCATGTGTGCATACGATTGAAATCAAGTACAAAGTCGTGAGGTTATGGAGAACAACAATAATACGACGTTTACTTACATTTTGTTTGGTTTATTTAAATGTTCTGTAAAATGTTGTGTGGAACTTTAAACAGAAAGTATTTCAATTATTTTTCCTTTCTTATACGTAGAATAATGAAGTATTGTGATGATGAAAATTTTCGACCTTGAGATCTTTGCAGATGTCCACGTTTTGAGGTCCCCTGATATCAAAAAAGTGGTTTTTAAAAAATGTCTGTGTGTCTGTGTGTGTGTGTCTGCCTGTGACCACGATAGCAGTCAAACCGCTACAGATATCAATTCCAAATTTTGTATTTGCGAATATAATCTCCCTTTTGAGAATTGATTAGATTTTGAGCAAAATCGGCGGACCGGAAGTAGTAGTTTACTTCAGTAAAAAAATCGAATTTTGCAAATATTTCGTCAATTACTAAGTTTAAACAAATTTATAAAGAATTCAAATGTACTCACAATTAAATTTGATAAAAATTGTATTAATAAAGTTTTTCGAAATTCCTACCGGAAGTAGGTCTTTTACTCTTATCGAAAATCAGTTTTTTGCGAATATCTCGCAAGTCATGCTTTCTAGGCAGGTACATTACGAGTATAAAAGTATTTAGAACGTAATTTTAAATATCTTGTGTATAAAAAAAGTTTCAAAATTATGACCGGAAGTAACACTTTTACTCTTACCGAATATCGATTTTTTGCAAATATGTCGTAAATTATCCATATTTATGAAGAGTACAAACGTATTTATAGTTGGATTTGGAATATTTTTTGCATAAATGAAATTTCAAAACTCGGACCGGAAGTAACACTTTCATACGTATAAGAAAGTCGTGTGGTGGCCACACCTCATTTTTTTCAAATGTTTGAAATTATTAACGTCACATATAATACCAGACTGCAGAATTAACACATCCCTAAAAATGAAATATCACAAAACATTTATTTATAGATGTGATTTTGACACCTGCTTTCAAATTATGATTTTTGATGGATATAAATTTTTCCAGAAAAGTAGAAAAAAAATTAAATCAATAACTTTCAACCCTTGCTTTTCCGAAATTAATGTTGTATATTAATTTTTAGAGAAAACCTAAAAATACTTTATTGCAATAGTTGATGTGACGAGAGTTTTGAATGCCACAATTTTCTATGTGACGCGAATTTTACAAAAATCCCCTGGTTCTAAGTAATTGATATAAAATAATGAGGTGTGGCTACCACACGACTTTCTTATACGTATGAGCGTTTCAAATTATACAAAATTGTTCTAAATTATACTTTTATCTTAGAAAGATAAACCTGTGAGTCCAAATTGTAATTTTTTTTTTATATAAAAATTATTTGAGTATTATGAGTACTTCTATTTTCTTACTAAGTCTCTATAGAATGCATACTTTGTGAGATATTCGAAAGAAAGTGCTACTCGCGAAGAAGCAAAAGTATTACTTCCGGTCCGAATTTTGAAATTCCACTTATACAAAAAGTACTCCAAATCCAGCTCTAAATACTTTTGTGCTCTTGAAAAATATACAGGGTGTTTAAAAAGATGCGGCAATATTAAAGGGGTTGATTGTCCAGGTCATTTTATACAAAAAAGTTTATAATAAACAAGGTCCGCAAACGCTTCGTTACCGATCTACAGCGTGTTGAAGTTTAATTAAAAGAAACAGTAAAAATTAGATTTCTCCAAGACGGCTTAAAGATCATAATGAAATTTTAGGCGTGTTATTTTTCAAGAAAAAAATAGGACGCCGCTGATTTCTCTAAAAATAAAAATATGTTTCTATTCTCTGTTTAATTGTGAAGAAAAAAGCTCTCTTAACTTTCTATCATACGATGTACCGTTTTTTAGTAAAAAAACACATTTTAGTAAAAAAAACACATTTTAGTGCATGTACATTTATTACAGAATTTTTTTTTTAAATAACAAGGGTTTTATTTAAGGGCAAAAACAAATATTTTACCATATCAACAATTTTAGCAAGCAAAAATTATAATAACTGTGCAAAGTGACCACCTCGAGCTCGGATGCAAGAATCCAATCTTCTCCTCATCGACTGGCGAACTCTCTCAAAAACAACAGGATCGGTTTCAATTGAGTTGCACCCAGCAATGATTCGATTTCTTAAGTCTTCTACGTTTTCCAATGGAGTAGCGTACACCAATGACTTCAAATGGCCCCACAGGAAAAAATCCAGGGGATTTAAGTCCGGGGATCGTGCAGGCCATAAGTGTGGTCCACCTCGGCCAATCCAGCGATTTCCGTATGCTTGTGTTAAGAAATCACGAGTCACTTGACTAAAGTGGGCTGGTGCGCCATCGTGTATATACCACATTGCATCTCTAATTGCTAATGGTACGTCCTCCAGAAATCCTATTTTTTTCTTGAAAAATAACACTCCTAAAATTTCATTATGATCTTTAATGCCGTCTTGGAGAAATCTAATTTTTACTGTTTCTTTTAATTAAACTTCAACACGCTGTAGATCGGTAACGAAGCGTTTGCGGACCTTGTTTATTATAAACTTTTTTGTATAAAATGACCTGGACAATCAACCCCTTTAATATTGCCGCATCTTTTTTAAACACCCTGTATATAGAATGCATAATTTACTACATATTTGTAAAAAGTGTAACTTTCGGTTTGAATTTTGAATTTTTTTTATTGCATTGTCGTCCAATAATCACACAACTTTTGTCAATTTTCCATGACGTTCTGCACGCATATACTGTCGCTTAATTTAAGCAATAAAGACGCATAATATGTGCCGTTCACACTTGTATTGCGCTCTTTAAAGTCAATTAGCAAAATGCCCTTAAAATCTCAGAATATTGTGGCCATCACCTTTTTCGTTGATTGAACGACTTTCGCCTTTCTGGGACGAGGTTAATCAGGTCGCCACCATTCCTTGAACTCCCTTTTCGATAGAGGATCATAAAACAGAACCATTGTTTCATCCCCTGTGACAATGGACTCCAAAATCGGTTTTGGGTCGCCTCCACACTTGTTTAAAAACGACTGCGCACATTCGACTCGACGTTCACGTTGGAGAGCAGAAAAAAGTCGCGGTACCTATCTAGTACTAATTTTATTCATACCCAAATGGTGATGGAGAATTCGGCGAGCACTTGTTTCGGAAATGTTTGTTATCAATGCTAATTCCTTCACTTTCAAACGGCGATCTTCTAGCATTAAATGTTCAATAATTGAAAGTTGTTGAGGCGTTATCACTTCAATTGGTCGACCCGGCCCATCAGCATCTTCCAGGGATTCTTGTCCCAAACGGAAACGTTTTGCCCACTTTTTTACAGTTGAATACGAAGGAGATGAATCACCGTAAACGTCGTCTAAACGTTGTTTAGTGTGGTAAGGTGGATGCCATTCTTTTGTTAAAAATTTAGTGACCGCGCGGTACTCAATTTTCGTTACTTCAGACATTTTCGTGCGCTAGTCACGTTGGTTGGCTAGTTACTAAAAACTACTAGAATTTGTATCGTCATATTTATAGTGTACACCTCGCGTGTGTGCATGCATGACGTGACAGAGTTTGAACACGTTTGAACCTGTATAAGCCTGTCAGGCCGAGAATTTATGGCGCCTCTCTCATATGTTTTCATCAGTACATTTATGATCTTTCATGATTCCAGCCTGCTTAATTCTGATTCTAATATATTGTTGTAAAAGAAAATGAAACTAGATCAACATCTGTGTGTATAACTAACGATTTTTCAAATTACGGAATATCTCATGCACAGAAGTAAAGTTTATTTCCTCAGTAGGTAGTAAGTGTTACTTTATGCTTTCACCCTCTGATGTCGCAGGATACAGAGATTGATAATTGTTTTGTATTCGTTAATATTGCCATAACATTCTATTCTATTAAGTCATAATGAAAGTAACAATAACACTTAAAACAGACAACACAATTCATAAACGTATTAGAAACAATAAAGACAAAACTAGACTAATAATTGCACTCTTTGTTCAAGATCCCTTTCTTGTCTCACCTGAAACATCAGAGCCGGGAAAATCAATTAATAATCACAAAATCAAGTTCGAAAACCTCTTCGAGCCCTTTCTCGTATCTCTTGATTAGCTTTTGATGGCAAGAAAAAAAGCCGAAAGAAGTGGCGGCAGTGGCAAACGAAAAAGGCAACTCGATGGCACTTATCATCATAGGTGACGGAAAACTGCTCTGATTAGCCATTTCGAAAATGCAGACCTATTCAAAAAAATTTCTCGCGTCTCTCTTTTAAACCGTTGATAGTTCCCTTTGTGCGCCGAGGTCCCGTCTACCCGGCCGTCGAAACGAAATTACTCAAACGCTACTAGAGTGCCGCTCTCAATTCTTGTCTTCTCCGTTTTTTGAGCGTGTGAGTGTTTGCATTCGCGATCTCTTTTTTCCGAACAAAGCCGGAAACTGAGTCGACTTTAACGGAAATATTAGTCGAGATTTGAGGTTATGTTTGCTTACACTTTGGCTCGCAAGCACCGACGACCTCTTCAGGACGATTTTCGCATATTAATGTAAAACTTCGAGAAGAACTCTTCTCTCTCGATCACCGATGAAAGTACACGACGGTAAGTTATAAGAGTGGGCCAATTATTAGCGAGCGCATCTTTGCTCTGCTGTATTGACTTGACCCTTTAGAACGGCTAGAGATTTGAATAGCTTGTCTATGGAGATACGAAAAAAAGGCTTGTCGATTCCTTTTTTTTTTCTAGGTTAACTCTACTGAAGTGTTTGCTGATATATTGAGGGTATCAAAATGGTCTGCCGAAACAACAGTCGATGAGAAATTAAAAATTATAATGACTTTAAGTTAATATTAGAGTCAAACAAACTTTATAATCAAATGTTTAAGTCGCTAAAAATGTAAACTTTAATCTTGAAAAAGATTTTCTACTCATACAGAAGATACTGTAACGTTTTCGGGTTCCAATAAACAACTCGTGCAATTATTTATTTAACATAGTCTGTATAGTTATACATTTAAAATTATATAACAATATAAAATATAAAAATAACGTATCACACTTAAACTACTATTAATAAATTAAAATTAACACATGTATTTATTTAGTTTTATTACTAATATCTCTGTCCGTATTTATGTAACACTTCTATTTGTATAACACGGCACTACTTATTTATTTCTTTGTCTACCACTATTTATTTCTTCGCACTCGGGACTACTTAAGGACGTCTTACTCCCGAATTATTCCGCAATTACTCATCCCGCAATGAATCCATCGGTGACCCAGTCGCCTTATATACACATGCGAAGATTACTAGAACATGCGAGCACAGTCCCGCTTTTTCTCCACATGTACGACAAACGTTCTAGTCCCTTTCGCTATGCAAGCCGTACGGCGTAGAGATGATTCATCGACTTGTTTACATATCCTTTTTATACGCCGCGCCGAGATGATTTATGGTCTCTGTTTTTTTTTTGTCGTCGTACACTCATTTCGTTACAATACTAACAAACTTGGAGTTATGTTTAAATCAAACGAATTTACAATTTAACAGTCAATTTTATCAACAAAGAAAATATTTAGACATTGACTTTCCTTAAGTCCATCGGTAGCAGAAATTTTCATTGCAAATTAGACATTTTTTTTAAATTTTCTGTAATTCCAAAACATATTTTTTTAATATATTCACCACTTTTTGAACTATTGAAATATGCAAACAGAGATTTTCATAAATACTGGATTTACCTGCCCTCATGCATTGACTCTACAAATACAGAACAGTTCCTAATAAATCCCATTTTTCAGTAGGATAATGCGCGCCACGCACTACTCGGTTTCTGTATAATGATAATCTTGACCATTCATAGAACATGCTTGATGATACATAAAGAGTCACTGATTAGAACAAGAAATGTTATGAAAAGGTCCTATACCATGTGGAAAGGAAGACTTATTGGACTGGCTTTAAGACTGCGACTACCTACTACTGTTGCAATTATTGTTGCATTAAAGGTGCCCGCATATTGAGGCGAAGCGCAGCGTCGCGAGACCGCAGACCGCACATTAGGGCGAAGCGAAGCGATGCGAAATAGTCCCCAGGCCTGGTGCGCATGTGCATGATTCAATATTTTAGTGTGTGTGTAGAAGTGACCCGATCAAAATGAGTAGTTCCTCATCCGACGGAAATTTATTTGTTCTTGGTCTAATTGCTACTAAGCAAAAGAGTTTGGGTACATGAAATTAATCAAAAGAAGACAGTTTTGGTGAATTTCATCACTTATTCCCGGATTTACGAAAAGGCAAAAAGAAATTTTTCAAATATTTTCACATGTCAGAAGAAAAATTAGCGCTTCATCATCCATCCTGATAGCAATTTCTTTCTTACTCTATACTAAACTTAAATATCGAAATACTACTAGTTAAAGAACTGTTGAAGCAAAGTACGAACTGAGCCTAACAGCTTCTCATCGGACAGCGAAAATGTCCGATAACCAACTAAAACGCAAAAATTTGAATCTACGCGTCTCTACATTTTTCTCAGGCGTAATAAATTCGCTTCTCTTTGCTTCGCCTCAGTGTGCGGGCACCTATTTGATTACGTGCATTTTTATCAGTCGTAATAAATGCGCTTCTCTTCGCTTCGCTTCGCTTCGCTTCGCCTCGCCTCAGTGTGGGGGCACCTTAGATGTCTTGCATAATGTTGCCTGTGATTGGCCCATATAACCAAATGATCGATATTGACGTGAAATCTATTATTTATAATATTAATGTCATTTTCTTGATATTGCAGCAAAATTTGCGTTTTAATCTTTTCGGAAAACAGTTTTTTACGAATATCCTTAAGTCATGATATCTAGACAGATATATTAAGAGTGGTGTTTACCATCAAATAGAAACTTATATTACTCGCGGGACAGGTAGACGCAAGGGGGTGTGAGTAGGTGGAGGTAAATGATATTCGGTTCTGTCACAGCGCTTCGGTTTTATTCACAGATTCTGTCATAAATAAAGGAATACTATAGATGGGAAACATAATGTATAAAGAATGAGTACTTACGGAACTGTTGATGTTGTTGATGTTTTATAATGAGCAAATTTTCGCTTGGCCATAACTGTTATATTATTACACACTCAAATGACATTTAAATGTGAGTGACAGTTTGTAATTAAACTGTCACTCGCATTTAAGTCTGCAATAGCCGACCGATTCCGATAGATTTTCATCTTGACTAGGACCGGTAGAGATACCGTAAAGTGGGGATAGACGACGCGAAAAACCTCGTGTAAAATGTATGTGACAATGTTTACTGTTTAATGTTTTTTATCTTTAAAAATAATTACATAAATTTGGTTTTTCTTTATATCGTACATCAAATGTGCAGCTGGCGCTTAGAGGTCTTTTTTTTTCTTTTGTGTACCTGCCTTAGTTAGTAGACATTAATCAAATTCATGCATCTTTGTGGTTATTTCTAAAACACATAACTTTCTTAAGAAAATAAATTTGTACAAAAACTGACCTTGACATTATAAATTTATGCCTTTTGCATCACTAACCCAAATTTGAGATTCTAAAATTACAAAATGAGGTTAAAATACGCGAAACGGCGATGCCTTAATTTTCGATAGGTAAACGCCCCTCTTAAGGCAATAAGGAAATTTATGGTTCAGTTTCATTTATTTTGTGCTATTTTTGCTGTCTCTTATTGTATATACTTCTAGTAATTTTACTCTCTGAACTTTCACAAGTTCAACTTTTTTAGGCAGAACTATTGTGATAATCAAAATGTTCGATCTTGAAATGGTTTGCAGACAGGTATACATTGAGAGTATAAAAGTTGAAAGCTTGGTTTTGATTAATTTTTGTTTAAAAGAAAATTGAGAATTCCAACAGGAAATAGCACATTTACACTTATATAATTGCAGTTATTTTTGCAAATATTTCGCAAATTATGAATTCTTTACAGATTTGTTATATGTGCAAGAACATTTGGAGCGTGATTTTGGATTAATTTCTATATAAAAAAATGAAAATTTAGTTTTGAAATAACACTTTTATTTTTTTGTAAAAGCAGCTTTCTGCAATTATCTCTTAAAATATGAATTATATACAAATTTATTAGTATAAAAATTTATAGCACTACATTTGGAATAACTTTTGTATAAAAAAAGCAAAAATCAATCAAAATTTAGACCGGGAGTAGCACTTTTATTCACGGGCTTATTTTATTAAGAAGATAAAAAAACTTAAAAACCTAATTTTTAGCAACATTTATATCAAAAATGGGTATGTATCACATACGTATAAGCTCACTTTTGGATGTAAAGTAATATTTTTTCAGGTAAAGTAGAATCTTCGAATACCTTTTGTATTTATAAAAATTATAAGCTTTTATATTAATTAACGTCAAACACGAACTTTTTTAGAGTACATGGTTATTACAACGATCAACATGAAGCGACAATGGCGTTAAAGGGAGGACATGTTTCTCCAATAGGCGGCGCTAGTGTAGTTGTCTGCGCGGTCTAGGCGAGGTGTTGTTTGTGGGATTGAAATTTTTTGTTCTCTCAAATACAAGGAGTTAAAATTAAAAACAGGTGACAAATATGAGGTTTAGGCACGACACGACTTTCTTATATGTATGTGCATTCCGAATTTTTTATATAAAAGGTGATCCAATTAATTTGAAATACTTTTATCTTTTTAAAATACCTATCAGTAAAAGTGTTACTTCCGGTCCAAATTTTGAAATTTCTTATACACAAGTGTTTCAAGTGAAGCTCTAAATACTGTTGTACTCTTGATGAATCTCTGTAAAACGCATAATTTGCGAGACATTTGCAATAAAACTCCAATATTAGAAAAGAGTGCAAGTGCTACATCTCATCGAATTTTGAAACTTCATCTATACAAAAAATACTAAAAACTAGGCTTTTAATACTTTCATACTCTTAATATACGTATATGTTTAAAAGGGCATAACATATGATATATTTGCAAAAGAATTATTTTTTATCTCCTGGTAGGAATTTCGAAAAACTGTCTTTACCACATTTTTCAAATTCATTTTGTATTTCATTTGTATTCTTTAGAAATTTATTTAAACTTAGTAGTTCACGAAATATTGGTGAAACCTTTCACTAAAGTAAACTGTTACTTTCATTTATCGATTTCGCTAAAAATTTAATCAGTTCTCGAAAAGGAAATTATATTCGTAAATATGAAGTTTGGTATTGATAAGTATAACCGTGGGGCCGTTATCGTGGTCACACACAGAGAAACAGAGAAACAGAGAAACAAAAACCACACATCTGCAGAAATCTCGATGTCGAAAATTATCGCCATTACATCACTTCCATACACGACGTGTAAGAAAGTAAAATGGCTAAGAGAAAATTAAAAATTCTTTCTCATATAAGATCTTGCATTTATAATATATATGTATATAAATAACTTTTACTTAGATAAGATAAAAATATATGAATCGCTTATTTATAAAACATGAAATTTTATGACAGAAGCAAAATATTGTTTCGGCCATTTATTTTTGCTAGTATCGCAAATTTAGATAATAGATAATATTGTTATTACTTAAAGTGTAATTAACACTTTGATAATTGGGGTAATCTACAAAAAAAACCACGCGATTTGAAAGATATTACATAATATGTGTCATAAACAAACGCACCTCTTTTAATTTTTTTATGATTATCAATTTCTTTTACACAAGCGTGTTTAAAAACGATCATAATGCTTCCTTCATATACAGGCTGAGTCATTAGTAGCCGCTTCTTTGATTGCTCTTTTGTGTTTTAAATAAAAGAAAAAACAATTAGTGGAAGATCCATGGTTGCTTGTGGCACATATTGTGAAAATACTTTAAGATCTGACGCACTTCCGGTTTCACCGGAAATGCACGGAATTTAATTTTTTTAAATAACTCGCCCTATATATTTTTGGATTTTCTTGTACTGCTTTAAATTTTCTGTTCAACTGTCTTTTCTTTTTCAAAATTTAGCCTATAGTTTTTGAGTTATTAATTTTTTTTGAAAATATTTGACCAAAACACGTGTTCAGAAAAAAATCATTTTCACATTGTTTTTAAAAGTAAAAAACATTAACTTTGATGGTGCTTGTAGCCAAGAAAATTCTGCATCATTTTGTAAAGTTGCACTCGACAATACCTCAAAAAACTTTGTTTTTGCAAAGCCTACTTCTTGAAATTTTCACATACCAAAAACTTATTTTTTTTAAATGGAACACCCAGTATTTTATTGAGGCATTTTGCTTCTTCTTTTTTATTCTCTTTCATTTTTCTTAACAATGATCCTATACCTATCTTTTGTAATTTCTGAGATAATCAATATAGAAGCAATTAGCGGTGTATTAAAGAATTACGGGCGCTGTTCTATGCACCCAAATATTCGGCTGACTGCCTGAGTCAATTGTTAAAGAAAAGAAAGTCGGTATACATTTTTGTCAAATTTATAAAAGCATCGCTGTTAGTTATCATCCAAATGAATTATTCTTATGAAGAGTTAATAGATATGATTGACGTTTTGGGTGAATCTGAAATAAACTCAGACTTTATGCACATCTATCCCTAGCAGAAGTCAACCGATGCCAGAAACCTTCGAAAGTATAAAGTGGACGGTTTGAGTGAACAGAAAGTATTGAATATGAAAGAAAGAGCGGAAAAAGCAATAACTAACTGGTGAGGATAAGACGTTTATGGTACTTGCGAGTGTAGTCGAACACTAGTACAACGAAAATTAGTCCTCAGTTAGATGTAAGTCAAATTTGAGAATCCAAAAATATGAAATTCACCCGTAGCATATTCATACACAGGGTTAGACGAAAGAAATTTTCAGAATCGCTTACATTTTTGTCAATTGGCAGCAGATAAATTATCCTGGCTTTCTCAATCTTTTGTTGTTTACCAACGAAGCCACCTTCTATTAAATTGAATACGTTCATCGTCACAATTTCCGTTATTATAACACATAAACCCCTCCCCCCACTTTAACACACCTGTAAACTATCAAAATCATTGGTCATTAAAACTGCGGGGAAGAATAGTGGGTAGTTACATAATTGGACCTTATTTCTTTGATGAAAATGTTAATGGAGGAGAATATCTTCGCTATCCACGGACGGATTTTCAAAACTTTTTGAAGACATCTTCAAATATGTCCGTAAACATAACCTTTATATTATTTCGATATTAACCAACAGTGTCAAAAATGGAATACTGCGACTGGACATTGCCGGATATAAAAAATTGAAATGCGGTGCTTTTTATTCTGTAAAATTATTATTTTTGGGATAGTTGGATTTAACATTTACTTTGTTTGACAGTTCACTAAGGAAGTCGGGCGCCATTCCTGCCTTCCATTGGTTGAACGAATATTTTGGTGCATAGAACAACAGCGCTCGTAGTTCTTTAATTGGCCGCTAATTGCTCCTACAGTGATTATCTCAGAAATTATAAAAGATAGGTATAGGACATTGTTAACAAAAATGAAAGAGAATAAAAAAAAAGGAACAAAATGCCTCAATAAAATACTGGGTGTTCCATTTAAAAAAAAAGTTGTTGGTACGTGAAAATTTCAGGAAGTAGGCTTTGAAAAACAAAGTATTTTGAGGTATTGTGGAGTACGACTTTACCAAATGATGCAGAATTTTCTTGGCTACAAGCACCACTAAAGTTAATATCTTTACTTTTAAGAACAATGAGAAAATGATTTTTTTCTGAACACGTGTTTTGGTTAAATATTTTCAAAGAAAATTAATAACTCAAAAACTATCGGCTCAATTATGAAAAAGAAAACACAGTTGAACAGACAATTTAAAGCAGTACAAGAAAATCCAAAAATAGTCATTTAAAAAAATTAAGTTGCGTGCATTTCCGGTGAAACCGAAATGCACGCAGAGCTTAAAGTATTTTTACAATATGCGCCACACGCAACCATGGATCTTCCACTAATTGTTTTTTCTTTTATTTAAAACAAAAAAGAGCAATCGAAGAAGCGGCTACTAATGACTCACCCTGTATATTAAGAAGTATACAAAAGATATATTTTAAATGTATAAATATAATATACATTATATATTTCTAACTAATTAAAATTTATAATTACTACCACAGTGTGTTTTGTGTATTTTGTTATTTGCTCACTTATAGGAGCCTACTTGGTGGCTGTTTATCATAGAAATACAACGAGGCAAAAGTGGGACACGAAACATCAAAAGATCCGACTATACTGTCGCCTTTCGTAGATCATATTCTGGTCATTGTTCAACTACAGGTTAAATTTACCACAACTTGAACATCATATGAGAAAAACGTGCAGCTTTAAAGATAAATTTATTGTAATAGCAATCTAATTATTTCACCATAAAATAAAAAAAAAAAAAAAACAAGGTCTTAGAAAGACAAGAATATCGCTGTGTTCAAAAAAACTTAGGGTTTCTTTTTATGAAAAGACCACCTGGTAACGTATATAGAAGCAAAATCCTTTTTCCAAACAACAATTTTAAATAGTACTGAGGCTCACCGAACTTGAGGTAATTTACCACCAAATTAACAGTCGACTTTACAAGGGAGACCAGACTGCACTCTCACTCACACTAACTTACCAATACGTACACAAGAAAACGCAAAAGGAAGCATCATCATTACCATCAGCATCACCGTCGTCGTTCTCTTCTCATCATCAATGGGCATTATCATGTCTGTAAGGCCAGATCATAGCATGGTACTCTGGAAAACAAACAGTACCTCCTCCATTCGAACACCTTACTATAATAACAAGGTTGTTAAATAAGGTGAATATCATAATATCCACATGGTACGACCGTCCAGTCGATGGACTCTTCGGGCGACCGCGGAAGAGATATCCCATGCACGCCCGAAGATCGCGCTGGTCGATTGTACCCACCGCGCTGCCAGATAGATAAGTAGTAAATTATACCTTATGCGAGGTAAGCGTAGAGCCCAGAGAGTCGTTTAATATGTTGAATGCACGATGCGAAGACCGTGTTGCTGTTGAGGTGATGTGCGAGGAAGACAGAACGACTGGTACAAGAACGAAATGATCGTCCAATTTAGTCTTGGCTTATTATAAACGTGTGATCTGTAAAACAAACTAGTTATTACCAACGAGGTAAGGAAAATTCATGCGGCGTTTTTTCCTTGTCTTTCTTCAACCCGTATGTATATAATAGCAAACGGTTATCGTGTACACATATATATACATTCAGCGGTGGATGGATGTTGAGCCAACATTTTCCTTTGTGTGGTCTCTGGTTTATTTTTTAAAAACAGGTGGTCCCCACCAAAACTATATAAGTTTATTACATTATTAGATTTTGGGATCGGGCACTCATAAATCAAACTATAATTATTTCGCCTGTTTGGAGAAGAACAACAAAAAATAAACGATCGAGTAGAATATAGTACTTCTTCCCCCTTTTCTTTTTTGTTTCTTGCCTTTCTCTCTTCAGTACATATGCGTTAATTCTTCGGAATTCTTATATACATATATATGCAATATACATCGTCTGCTCTGTTCTTTTTAATTTACGCTCGTTAATTGGTAATGTCCGAGCGAACAGAATGTTGACGGTGGTGGGTGTTTTTGTCGAGATATACATAATGGCAATTTAGAATTTATCGGTTGTTCTGGGCCGATATTTCCACTTTGGTGTTTATGAAGACGTCAAAGATGTGGTGTATGCAGAGGCGCAATGCGCGAGTAACTCAAGTACCTATAGCTTAATTGTAAGGTGTTGGTTTAATAAAACACATTGAGGAATCTTTAAGTAATTTATACAGCTGGGAGTATGGGTTAATCTAAAAGTTGAAATAAATATTTTTTTTAAAGACGGAAAGTATGACCGAGATATGATAAGAGGGAACATTCCTACGTTCGCAGAATGGGGGAAAAGGAGAGAAAATAAATTTATTATGTATTATTGTCTTTTAATTAGCTTGCTTACGCCTTCATAAGAAAATGTTTTATCTTTGTTTGAAAGATACGCCGGAACTGCGTCCTTTATTTCTTCATCGCTCGAAATTTCTTTCCACGCAGCTCTTTTTTGATTTTGGGGAGCAACTGGAAATGCTGAGAGCCAGGTCTGGACTATAGGGTAGGTGATTCAAAATATGAAAGCCCACTTGTTAATGGGAGCATTGTAATGCAGGAGCAGGACAATTTTGGTCAATTTTTCCCTTCTTTTTTCTTTAAGGATTACTTTCAATTGCTTCGGGATTGAAGAGTAGTATACTGTTTTTCGGAAGACTGTGTGATACCCTAAACTTCTTGTGTGGTAGTGTGCCTTTTTTATGTTACTACTTGGTCTTGCTGGGACTCATGTCCATAATGATGAACACCAATTTTATCTCCAGTAACAATTCGACTCAATACACCATTCCAAAATGCCGACCGCTGTTTTTCTTTTTACGGTGGCGTGAGAATTTTCGGCACTAGAAAGCAGTGCGTGGTCGGTGGTGATGCGGGTGTTGCTTCTGATTGGGGGACGCTGAAAAGAGGAGTGCCCCAGGGCTCCGTCCTGGGTCCTTTATTATTTTTAATATATGTCAATGATCTCCCTTGCAAGAATAAACATAAAACGATACTGTACGCTGATGATACTTCGGTAATTGTAAGAACCAAAAAAGATGACTGGGAATTTGGCGCACTTCTGTAATCCTGCAACATGGAGGTCGGGTGTAGTGGTATGCGGTATCAGGTAGTCCTGGAATTTTAGAGAAGGTCACCCAGGAGCGTGCCTGGAAGGAAATAGAGTGGTGCTAGATCGGTTCTCTTAATGATGAGTTATGATATGAGTTAGTACGATGCAGCAAACAATGAAATTCTGTCTACTGTTGAGGACTGTGGTTCGTGGTTTGACGGAAACAGGCTGAAGCTGAATATTGAAAAAACCAATGTGTTGAACTTTGGCTATTTCAAGATGGACCCAATAAAAATTATTTATGGAGATCAACAGCTAAATATGGAACACATGGCAGTTAAGTTCCTGGGATTGTGGATAGATCCTCAATTGAACTGGAAGAAGCATATTGACCACTTCGCAACAAAGATATCATCATTCAGTTATGCATTGCGTATCATAGCGGGATCTGTAAATCAGTCAGCAAGTCTATCGGCATATTATGCTTATGTGCAGTCGAGACTTGGTTATGGCATCATGTTGTGGGGAACTTCGGTTCATGCATCCAGAGCGTTTATCATACAGAAGTCGTGCCTGCGTAGTGTCTTGGGTGTGAGAAAGACTCATTCATGCAAGGAAATTTTTAAGGGACAAAAAATACATATATTGACGGGCTTATATGTTCTTGAGTGTGTGAAGTTTGTAAAGGAGAATTATGAGTTTTTCAAAGAGCAAGAATTACAACATAATTACGAGACCAGAGATATAGTCTGTTCACATTTGGTGCTTCTACAAACAACAAAAGGTATTGTGGAGAAGAGTTGTATCACCCAAATAATAAGAGTATATAATCATTTACCTTCACACATAAAATATTTACCTCAAAAAAGGCAAAAAACTGTATTGTCTGAGATACTCATCAAAGAAGCTTTCTATATCATAGATGAGTATTTTAATTATAGATTTTGACGCGTATAAATGTGAATCTGTGAATGTGTTTTATACAGGGTTATGATAAAGTAACGCACAAAATTCATAAAACGTACAATGTTCATTTTTGAAAAAAATGCAAAAACTCGTCAAACAGTTTATTTTATTCCGCGTCTTTTAACATAAGTCAAAAAAATAAAACGTCAAATTTGTCAAAGTTATGACGTCATCAATATTTTTTTTAAATATGAAGCTTGGTTTTTTTTACTTTATATGATAAAGCTTGTTTTTCTGCATTATAAAGAAATAATTGAAGTAGGGGTCACATAAGAAAAAACTAAAAAAAAAAACGAATTAGACATGAAATGACTCGTATAACTCCGCAGATGATCGAAGACTCTGTAAATCAGGTCTACCATCGTCTTGGCCTATGTCAGATAGTGAACGGGCACAGTTTGAACAATTTCTGTAAGAAATCGTTTTGGTTTAATGGACGGTTTAGTTAATTTAAATGTTATTACTATAATAAAGTTTATTTTGTTTTTTATTAATTCTCTCAGTTTTTTCTTATGTGACCTCTACTTCAATTATTTCTTTATAATGCAGAAAAACAAGCTTTATCAAATAAAGTAAAAAAAAACCAAGCTTCATATTTCAAAAAAATATTGATGACGTCATAACTTTGACAAATTTGACGTTTTATTTTTTTGACTTACGTTAAAAGACGCGGAATAAAATAAACTGTTTGACGTGTTTTTGCATTTTTTTCAAGAATGAACATTGTACGTTTTATGAATTTTGTGCGTTACTTTATCATAACCCTGTATATATATATATTTTGACATGTTCAACACTATGTATTACTGAATAAATAGGTTTATTATTATTACTATTATTATTATGTGAGTTTTTAAAATGGTTGTATAAGATACTCCATTCATTTCTGTCGGTTGTGTCTTCTTTAGCCAAGTACCATCCATTATTAATTTTTCGACTGCTGATAAGCAGCAACGTCTGTCGATTGTCTTCCATTTAAAAACTATAATTTTTTGCGGGTATGAATCCCCGTAAAGCGATGACATGGTGAGGAACTTGATAACGGTGTGATAACCGATTTTTCCATATTTTACACTTTCTTCCCGGTTATGATGCTTGGTCTACAATAGTTTAAAAACTATTGAAGCAATTGTGTTAAAACTTTGTATTTATACTAATACTGTCTCACTGGCAACGTTACGAAACAGCTCTCCCACTACAATTCAACCCCTTCATTCCACGAACTTGAAACCGCTCCCTGGTAAATTAGGTTTACACAGGATGACTTAATTCTTCAAATGGTATTGAAGGTTTCACATTCATTACTTAGTTTTAATACATAATTGTATGATAATACATTTTGAAAATACAAATAAAACTGAATTAATTATTTGTTTATGAAAAAAAGCGAATCTAAATGAAAATGTGTCAATCATAATACAAAAAAAAAATCGGTGGATCTGTTCTAGGATTCCTCATCTCTGTACTATTTTTAAATGGGTCAATTCAGTGAAATGCGATCCAGGCTTTTTAACTGATGTTTTGGAGTTTTTAAAGGTTAAGGTTATTCTAGTAATTCAAAGTAATCTTATTATGTTGATTGTATAGGCATTTCTGGACAAGGAAATGATTTGGCTCTAGAAGCGCTTGTAATCATCAAACATGCAGGTATTTGCTTTCCTGCTGTGCTGTTCCTAATTTAACTCCCTTAACTTTGTTGGTCATATTAGAGTGAATTTTACGTCAATTGATATATAAATTGGCGTCCACAGTATCAAGAACTTTATTAAATCTCTCACATTTTATGTTATTTAGAGTTATTGACTTCTTTGCTTTGAAGTAGTTTGAACTAACGCTGTTTTTTGCCAGTTATATCGTTGTAATTCAATGAATAATAACTGTAGTATAGTGAATCTTATATTTTGCACTAGCTGTAAACTCATCAATTTCTATTTAAGTAACTAACATTGTAGGTTTTCACGGTTGTCGTTGATACTTCTTGGTTTCTGGGTTGACACCGCATCGTCGTCTCTGCTTCTACTGCTGAAACTTCGTCCACTGTCTTAACAGACATCTTCAGGGCTACTACTGCTATAACCTGAAACAGATTCTTACCAACTACTACTGCTGATGTTGTATTAATTCTTTGTGGTCGTCGGTACTATTTGTCCATATCCGGTTGCAGTCATATCCGGTCTTTGTTCGTCTTGGATGTTATTGGCTAGGGTGTTGCTGATATTGTCACCGCCGTTCTTGATGCAAGCGTGTTGAGCATCCTAAATTGGTTTGGGTAGCGGACTGCGTTTTAGAGATTGACGTTAAGGAGTTATTTTCTATCTCCTTGACTATCAGCTGTTACGTGGGAGGCAATCAAGCATTCTGTTGTTAAGACGTTTACCTAACAATTCCTCCACCTTTTGAGTATTTCCCCGTCTCCACCAGTACAGTGTTGCTCCATGCACCACCTTCAAGTCAGATGTTGTGCAATATGCACCTGCAAGCTTGCATGATCATTACGCCTAATTACGCTCTTGCAATAACTGAAACAGGTAATCGGGACGCAATTTACGCATATTACCTGTGATGTTGGAATGCAACTTACATACTTTGAACACATATGGTGGGAGGCAGTTTATATTTTCTGAAAAAAATTATCACATACAGGAAAATATTAGGTAATTGGTACTATATATAGATTAGATTTTATATATCACCGGTTCCTAAAACTAACGGAATTCCTTGAAAACGAAACATGTAATTAAGGAGGCTTGTCAGAAAAATTAAATAAGGGTCGCATATTATGGCTTACGTTGTTGTTCGTAAAGATTGATGGTATTACTGAATCACTTGGTAATATTGAAAAACAATGGGAAAGAGGATTTCAATAGCAATTTGAAAACTTAAATTTAGCAAACGATCTTTGAAGAAAATTGTGAGTAAAGTGTTGGGTTCTAACATCTTAACATCTATTATGAAAGTGCTTCTTTTATACCACTTGAGATCATTGCAGTAACGATTAATATCAGACGGAATTTGCGCGTATAGGTGACTAAAAGATTAATAACTACTAGAGTTTGAAGTAGTAATGTTAAATTATAGATGCAAAAGATACAGGGATTAATAAATTTGGAAATCAGAAGACAAAATCTTTTAAAAGTGGTAATATATAACATGTATTAAGTACTA
Source organism: Amphimallon solstitiale (assembly GCA_963170755.1). NCBI lineage: Eukaryota > Metazoa > Arthropoda > Insecta > Coleoptera > Scarabaeidae > Amphimallon > Amphimallon solstitiale. Next base: position 101,499,767 of record OY720677.1, on the reverse strand, counting down.
CAATTGTGTTCACAAAAAGGTTGTGCCATTGCAAAGCGTCATGGAGAAGATCGCTATTGAAGGAAACAAAATCATATTGAAAGCACAATAGGTTGCTATAAATAAATGGAATTAAATCTCTGGTGGAAACGCGTTAGGTTCAATTGCACGTCATACTAGAATCATGATGAATTGTCTTGGATCTATTTTTATTTCTGTCAGTGACATTTGAAATAACCAAAGAAATAAATTATTCACAATACAATACCTATAACGTACTATATTTAGTAATTCAAATGCTCTAAGAGTTTCTCAACTTTTTATTATATTGATTTAGATTGTCGAAAAACCTTAAATGTTACATAACGTATCCATAATTCGCAATAAATTTAACAGATGATTATAGAAAAGCTTGTAAAAATCTTCGACTGTTTACAGAAATATTTCGGCATTATATTCAAAAGACGCAAATAAATAATAAACAGGATGTACACTTCTAAGAAGAACTGTTTTTAAACTATTTATATCAAAGTAAAAATACACATGAAAAATTTGACAGGAAAAATATATACAACACACGCCTTTTTGACAGATATGATTTATCTGCCAACACCGAATTGAACTATTAGTCTATTAAAAATATGTAACAAAGAAATTTAATATTGAAACGGAAATTATGTGTTTTTTGCCATGAATGCATATATTACGATCAATTTATAAATTTCGTATTTAAGCTAATGAAATAAATGCCCTCAAGTATAATTTAACAAAGTAACTTTTTTAGTTTCTTTAATACAGGTATGACAGCTTGTAAATGTCATAAGTGACGTGCAATTGAATATAACGAGTCTCCAGCATATTACCCGTATAGAAATATATCTCAATTATATTCAGGTATTACCTTGAGTTTTGTCTATTAGCCCTGATGGAGAATCGAATGCTTGTCATCATTAAAGTAATTTACTTTAATTCCTGGATGTCGTCTGCTATTTCCAACAAATAAATCCTGTGTTTGATAGATATTTTTCTCTATGATACTAACTTTTCTTTGCAGTCTACTTTCGGAGCATTTGGTGGGCAATTATTTAAAAATATATTTCTTATTATTTTTTAATAGACTAAAAGTGTGTTAATCATCCGTATTTTTGTTTTGTTTATTTCAATCAGAATACATCGCCAACGAAATCATGTAACGATTTCAGAAAAAAATTATTGCATCAACTCTAACATATAACAATGGCAATATTAATATAGATGATCATTAATTTTCCTGTTACTATAAAGACAAGACTTTCCTGGTCCTACGTAAAAGTTCTTTTCCCAGTTCAGGTACATATTTTACCTAATAGACCATACATCACAATAATATTAGTTTTTGTAAAAAAAAAAAACCGAACAGATTTAAATATTATCATAACCATAATTTCTCCTCTTACCAAGAATGTATATAATTAGTCATATCTGCTATCTCCTTGTCAAGTGTGTTTAATTTAAAACAAGATATAATGTGGGAATAATTTTTTCTGACAGTTCAAATTGTAATTACTCGCTTGTATACCATACACAACCGCTTGGTACAGGTACAAGTGCATGTTTTATTAATAGATTACCTGTGAGTGAGTGTGTGTGTATAATACATACATTTGTAGATGTGTGCGCTTGTATATGTAGAAATACACGCTTATAATCTGCATACTGTTTACTTATACCTCACCAATAGACTTGATTTGAATTTACAAAACCAGTTACGTATTGGTTTACACTTATTACATGTGCTTAACTTGATCGAGATCCGATATAATTTATAAGACTTGTCTTTATGCAAATCTTGTTTTAAATACATTGAGAAAAAGGATTTTCTTCAGTTTTAGTTTAGAATTTGTACTCGTTAGTTATAAGTGAGGATCGGCAGTCAGGGGTACACTGCCAGTTATAACTATTTATAATCTATAAATTTTTAGAGTATTTTTTAATAAGGATTAATGTTTTTAAATGCTTTATGGTATTAGTTATACAGGAAATAACGTATAAGAATCATATTGAGATATCTATTAGGAATATTGAGTATATCATAAGATTTGAACAACTAAAAGTACCAGACAAAAAAAATGGGTGTGCTTAAGACCACACGACAGAAGTGAAAACTTCATCAAGGCGAGGTTAATAATACAAAATACAACTTTTTTTTCGTTCTATCTTCATTTGCATTTACATTTTCCATTTTCGTTCTATATTACATTTAAAAAATATATATTTATTAAAGAAAGAAGGTAAGTTTGGCCAAACACCATCGAAAAATAAAGAATCTGTGGGAATACAATATTTCGCATATTTATTCTAAATTTCAATATAATTTAAATTAAATACCGCTAGTTAGTGTTATAATACAAAGCCGAGTGTGAAATGGTTGCCGAGCGAGTATAGCAGAGACCGACAGAGACGCGTTAACTATATCTCTGTCGCTCCCTTAGTCGACTCGACTCGAGCCGACTTTTCCCGAACGAGCGTTACATTCCGAGCGTGACGGCTCAGTCTCGTTCAGTGCCCAACAATCAATGCATCAACGCGCCCATAGAAGTTTTCACTTCAAAAATTTTAAATAATAGCACGACCATTTTCTAATGGTATCTGCAGAAATATTTAATTATTAATTTATTCAATGGCTATCTAAACCTATAAGTCATAAAGGGAGAGGCATAACTAATTAATGTAGTAATAAAAAGCGGTACGCATAATGAACATCAGAAAACGAGGAAAATTTCATCCATTCATTCCAAACTTCGAAAGGCATACTCGTCAAAGAAACTGTAAAGCACTTCTAGGATTAGAACTCCGGATGATATATTTTCAACTGAAACCAAAAAAGGATGAGTGGAATTTCATTTAGATCGAGCACGATTACATCAGAAAATAAAGCTACCCAACCTAAGCCAACCCCACCCAGTCAATTCAAGTGAATTAACCTGCCGATAGCCAAAACAACCAACCCCAACGCAGCTTAAGATACAAGTGGATGTTCGTGTAAGCCATTATTCGTACTGGCGATTTAAGATACTTGTTATTCGTACTAATCATTAGTAATATTGCCATTGTAAATAGTGTACAGGGTGTCCAAGAAATAAAAAGACGGAGTAGCAGGTACGTAAAGTCCGAACAGAAACAGACCCAAATATACCGCAATAACGAAGAAATTAAAAATTTAATTTTCTATGTTATTTTTTAGATAAAAAAATTACATTACGGACCTGGCACAGAATGTATGTTTATAAATACACGTAAGAATGCTCATTTGTAAATAGAAACGAACACGCATTCATAGAAAAATACGCTTTTATTTGTATAAAACGGGGAAAAAACGTTAAATCGTACTCATTCATATAAAACATATTTTTTGCCAGATGGGCGACCCACTTTATTGCAGACAATAAAAGATTGTTTTTATTTTTATAATAGGAAGGTTGTTGCTCTTTAGTGTGTTTGTAGTCGGAAACAGCTGATTATTATTATTTTAGAATATTCAATAAATCGTAGTTTTTCTAGTCTTTATTACAGTAAATATCAAGAATGTAATTATTTTTTTCTAGCAGGTGTAAAATTAAAGTAATTAATGGTTTGATGTTATGAAGTATCTATTCCTCCTCTTTTTTTTTAACACAAGTAATATGGTGGTCCTGAAAAGGACCGATTGTGAAAGTGAAGCAGGTGGATATTTAGTCCAGGGTCGGCGTAAGGCCAATTGAATTCTTTATTGTTTTTTTTCAGCCATCTGCGCACGAATAAAGACTTGATATTTTGAGGGTACGTTTTTACACAATCTAGCTTCCGATTTCTGCTACTCCGTCTTTTTATTTCTGGGACAGCCTGTATATTATCAACTGGTCGTTATTCGTACTGGTCATTAATCATATATTTTTTTAAACGCAGATATCTCTGAAACCGTTCACTAGCGTGATCACCATTGTAAGCTTTTAGAAATATCTCGCAAACGCAACCTAACTTAACGTAATCGAGTGAGAGTAATATTGTAGATCCAATCTTTAGAGAATGGCATTCTTCCTTCGAAGTTAATACACACGCTACAAAAAACCCAATGTTCAAAAAGTGTGGTTCATATAATATTAGTAATCAAAGTTTTTTCAATGTATCTAATTTTTTCGGCAGAATTTTCTCGATTAACCACAATTTTCTTTGTCTAAATATGCTAATAGACCTGTCTAAAACGTTCGATTCTGTTAAAAATTTAACAATACTGTAGAAGTTTGATGGACGAGAATTTTTCTAGGAACGCTGATGTACATATAGGCGTTCCACATAACTCTTTTTGGAACCAACGTTATTTTTGATTTGTATTGATAATTTCCAAACCGTCTAAAAAGCATTTTGAAAGTTGATATAACTTTAATAATTTTATTGGATAACATTGGTGATGGAATACTGATGTAGCTATATTTAAAGTGAACAAGGGAGTAAAATTTAATAGGATTGTGTACTTAAGAACTAATTGTGCCTGTCTTTTTACTTTCTTATAGTACTATATAAGTATTGTGAAAACGAATATTTTCGACCTTGAGATTTTTATACACGTCCAGGTTTTGAAATCTCTCTCTTTCCCTCTTTGTATCTATGACTGCAATATTATTTGTATTTAAGAATATAATGATCCACTTAAGAACTGATTATATCTTCAGTGACATCAGTAGACCAACAGTTGTAGTTTACTTCAGAGTCAAAATCAAATTTCACCAATATTTCGTCAACTACTATGTTTAGACAAATTTTTATGGAATACAAAAGTACTCAAAAGGAAATTAGATTTTTTTTAGAAAAAACATTTTGGAAATTCCTGCCCTTTCTCTGATCCTTAATGAAAAACTTATTTTGTGACTATTCAATTCACCTGTCATTGTTCAAATATGAACCAATAAAATAGCAAATATTTACTTTCGTATCATAGCAACAGGAAATTTCAGCGATTATATCTTCCTAGAAGGTATTCAAGTGGATATTTTAAACAAGTGAAAGTTTTTATTAATGTAACTCATTTACTAACAATATTGAAGGTACAATTAGAAAAACTAACATTACTGCAGTGCTGCAGCAGACATTCTGGAACAGAGCTATCACTGGGAGTACCCGAGGGAGTACCTTTCTCTTGTAGCTTAATACCGTCACTATTACTGACAGATGTCGAAGTTGTACATGACACATTTGTTGTTGTAAAATTTCTTCGCATTTTGGTGATAATCGACTCGTGGTGCTCATCATCAAGCTGCAAGTACGATTTTATGGAATTCAGATTTTGGTGTCCCGTTATTTTCATCAGTTGTTGCTCTCCGACTCCAGCTTTCGCCAGAGATGATACAGTTGAAGAGCGTACCGAATGATTTGATATCTTCCTTCTTTTAACATCTAATCCAGTTTTTTCAGCTAATAACTTCACCCATTTACTGATCTCACATATACCAACTGGACTGTTCTTATACCACACCGCATTCTCAACTTTATCCCAAAACGGATTCGGTGTCAAAAACATCCTTTCTGTTTTCACATTTTTTCCTCTCTTCGATTTCAGTAGATAATACAATCTAAATAACAGAAGAATATTAATTATACCGTCTTGAAATTAAATATAAATAGGTTACCTAACTGGACACATATCGGTATTGCTTTTATTCTCTATCAACCACTTGCTGCCTGTCAATGATTTAGTTCCCCCCTGCGCAGTTTTCGAAAATACTGGATTATACTCAATTCTACCAGTTCTTCTTCCCTTGTTATCGAGTTCCTCCTTGAAGTAATAGGTGAAACAGTTGCTCCCTTCTCCTCCCCGCCAAGCTAGTTCGTAAGATGCTATTAAGAAAAACTTTTTCTGTAAACCGTCTGGGGTACTCTCATCTAATATGCGTATCATATTTAAGTATTCTGGTTCTGTAAGTGCCGCCGCGTTGCTGGTTCTTTTTTCAGGACACGCTTGCAGTTTTCTTCTTGTAGCATCCCTGGCGTCACGTGCTGACTTAAATATTGCATCAGAAAACGGGTTTACGTTTATTTTCCACTTATTGAAGAACATTTCTTGAACCATTTTCGCCGTCACGTTCCACATGTGCTTGATGACGCCTTCTTTATAATCGGACCCATCTTTTTTCTTCATATTACATGCCCACGACTTTAAGATGACATTTAAGTCCACAGGAGAAGTAGATTGATCCAGTTTATAGCCTTTTGCTGTTAAAAATGTACTAAATTGTCTCCATACTGAATCTTTGGATTTCTTCGTGTTCCAAGGGATATTTTCGCAAATTTCAGCATCGATTTCGTCTTCAGATTTCGTGCCAAATCTTTTCTCAGTTCCCATTATTTAGAAACACCAGTTTTTATTCAACGAAACGAACTAAATAGGAACACGATTCCAAAAATTTTAATGACAAACATAAATGTTTTTTTTGTTGACATGGAAACGTAATCATGTGTAACTAAATTTTGAGTCATTTTAATATGAAAAATTGATTTGGTTCATTGAATAGTCTCTCGAATACGATTCGTAGTCAAAGTTGAGTCTACTATTTTTGTAGTGCTTTACACTCATGTCTTTCATAATTGCGAATACTACTCGTGCTCCGCACTCGTAGTATTTAAATGCAATCATGAAAGACATTCGTGTAACCACCACAAAAATAATCGACATAACTTTGACTACTCATGGTATTATAAGTGAATATTTTGTAAGTCATGTTTTTTAGACATATAAAAATTTGAATTCTGACCAGCAAGTAGCTCTTTTACCAACAGGTTTACTTGATTTAAAAGGTAAAATTATTTAAAACTTAATTTGGAGCAACTTTTGCAGTCAAAATTTGAATCGCACATACATGTCATTTCCTTATTGAAGAACTTTTATTCAAGACCTGTTATTAATTATTTTAAATATATTTGATTTTAGCGTATTTCTTTTATTTTACTTTACTACATAATAATATAGTCTTTAGTATATTGAGAAATACAGGAAATATTATTATTAGTATTATCCAGCAGTTATTTAGAATAACACTTGTACGTTTCTCGAATACTTATATGTCAATACCATTAAAGTTCTTTTTACTAGTTCAACTACTTCGTTTTCCCAACATTCTCCTTCTCATCATATAGCAATTAATCAAGTAGTAAATGTCGTAAGGCAATTCTAATAACCGCAATTCACGAAACAGAAAAAGAACGAAACAGATCATCGCTGTGTGACAACAAAAACGAAACAAATTAAAACATCTCGCTCGATAAGCTCGGATATGATTTAATGCCTGTCCAGTTGCTTGTGAGAACATATAGAATTACACAGATAGCGGAGGAGAAATACACATAATCGTTGTTAAAACCATTGAAAAATATAAATTATCAAGTATCGACACTATAACATTTTCTGTGCTCGTAAATCTAGGAAGACGCCGAACATAATGACGTCGACAACAAATGACTGTAGCGACATCAGAAGTAATCCGAATAATAACCAAATGTTTCATGTCAACCGATAAGGCCACAGGACTTTCTCGCTCTTAATGAAATAATGAAGAGGGAAAAAAAGGTCGTCTTTGTGTTTTATCGCCAAGAAGAAGACGAGGAAACATAACCCGGAGGAATGGAATAATTTATTATGTTGGTAGCTCCGTTTCGTCTGATGTTGACGAACAATCTTGCTATGCAAGTGTCATGACGATACGGTTAACATATAGAGAGGTCTAACCGGGAGGTCATGGGTCAAATGTTCAATCAGTCTGCACTGTTTTAACGATGAGATGGATGCGTTATCAGAAATTCGACACCGATTTGTTTATTTTCTTGACGGATTGGATTATTTATAGTTTTTTTTCTTTTGTTAATTTTGTGATGTTTTTTGTTCTTAAAATTGTCTTGGTCCTAATTAAAAATCAGATGATATCTGTTAGTACAAGATGAACAGACAGGGTTTTTTAAGTCAACATTCGGCGGTATTTGATTTTAAATTAGTTCTGAGTATTTATTTGAAATAGAAAAAATAGGCCGCTGCAATTCTGTATTTAATTAAGGATTCTAAGAATATTAAGACCTCTTGTATACATATATTACCTTATTGTCATCGGATGACTATACGAGGGATATTCAATTGAAATCCATTTGTGAACAGATTAGCTTTGAAAAAATGAGGTGTGGCCACCACACGACTTTCTGATACGTATGAGCGTTTCAAACTATATAAATTTAAGAATTTTTTTTATAGAAAAATTATTCAAAATCCTATTCTAAGTACTTCTAATCTCTTAATAAATCTCTATAGAATGCATACTTGCAAGATATTCGAAAAAAAGTGCTACTTCCTAAGAGTACAAGTGTTACTACCGGTCCGAATTTTAAAAAGAAATTTATACAAAAGGTATCGAAAATTAAATTCTCAATACTTTTATACTCCTAACGTACTTGTCTAAAAAGCATGACTTGCAAAATATTCGCAAAAAACTGATTTTCGGTACGAGTAATAGACCTACTTCCGGTAGAAATTTCGAAAAACTTTTTTAATAAAATTCTTCTCAAATTTAATTTTGAGTACATATGAATACTTTATAAATTTGTTTAAACTTAGTAGTTGACGAATAATTGGAAAAATTCAATTTTTTCACTGAAGTAAACTACTACTTCCGGTCTGCCGATTTTACTGATTGGAGAGATTATATTCACAAATACAAAACTTGGAAGTGATACCTATAGCGGTTTGACCGCTATCGTGGTCACACACACAGAGAGAGAGACACATACCTATACACACAGAGAGAGAGACATTTTTTAAAAACCACTTTTTCGGAATCAGGGGACCTCAAAACGTGGACATCTGCAAAAATCTCGAGGTCAAAAAGTTTCATCAGAATACTTCCTTATACTACGTATAAGAAAGTAAAAATTTAAACTTTCAACAGAAGTGTAAAATCGACACCTTAAATGAAGTAAGTGGAACACGGTTTTGTGCCCAATATGAACTGCCTTTATCTGAAGAACAAACAATTGTACCGGTCTTTTTCTTTTCTTATACGTAGTATAAGAAATTACTATGATGACGAAAATTCTCAACCTCAAAATGTTGCAGATGTCCACGTTTTGAGGTCCACTGGTACCAAAAAATGTGGTTTTTGAAAAATGACTGTATGTATATGCCAAAGGCGTCAATACCAAACCTTATACATGTGAGTATAATATCTCTCTTTAGATCTTATTAGATTTTCAGTTAAATTCATAAACCAGAAGTTGTAGTTTACTTCAGTGAGACATTCAAATTTTACCAACATTTCTTGAACTACTAAGATTAAACACATTTCTAAAGAATAGAAATGTGAAAGTGAATCTGACAGAGATTTTATATAAACGTTGTTCACAAATTCCTACGGGAAGTAGTTTACTCTTATCAAAAAATGTCTCTTGTTTGTAAATCACATCGTGTACAGTATAAAATATTGACGCCCGACGTGTGGAGCACAGTACTAGATTCAGTTTCCATTAATCTATCAATCTTTTCTTCAATAACTTTTATAGAGAATTAATGTAAAACATAATTTTTGTTAATAATGTTCGTAATTGAAAGAATTATTTGAGACGTAACACGTCTTGTACTTTCACTTGTCACAATTAAAAATATTGGCGCCCAATATGTGTAAGAAGATCGGATTGTTTTAGCGATTCGTTAATGCTTGTGAAAAACTTTCATTATTCATGCAAGTATTTGAGAAAGTCACGCATATTATTATGTTAAGGCCATTTTGATAATGACAGAGATAAATTTTACAGAACATGTCATGTATTTTTGATATTGGTGTATGACACGTACGTATATTTTTTAATTAAAATTTAGCACATGCGCATGCGTAGTAAGCAGTAATTTTAATTTTATTATGTGATGTCCCTATTTATTATCGACGTCATTTTATTAATGGACAAATAACGAGTAATAGTGAAATTTTTTAAACTTTGATGCTTCTACATTGGCGAATTCAGTTACTGCAGTAAGTTTAAAAGCAAAATGCAAAACTGTGGATCAGAAAGCGGCTGTATACAACAATATATAAAGAAAAATTATGGTTTTATTAACACTGCCTAAAAGTTATAAAATTTTTGTTTACCATCTTATACCCAGTTTAAGAAAAAATATAGGAATAACGAACATTTTAGACATCTAGATTTTGCAGATATCCACGTTTTCAAGCCTTCTGATACCAAAAAAGTTGTTTCTGAAAAATGTTTCTCTCTGTGTGTGTCTATCTTTCTATATCTCTGTGTTTAAGAACGCTAGTGACCAAACGGCTAAAGTTATCAATATATAATAGGTATATAAACTTTATATTTATGAGTGTATTCTCCCTCTTAAGATCTGATTAGATTGTCAGCGAAATCATTCGGCTGAAAGCAGTAGTTTACTGTAGTGAAAATCAAATTTCAAAAAAAAAAATTCAGACTTTAAAAAAAAGTTTCTGGCGGAAGTAGGCATTAAAAGAAAATTTGCGCCGCAACTTTTGGTTTCGTCATGAATTTATCAGTACACTAGCGATACCCGACATGCAATGCTAAAAAAAAGGAATTTTTATCGGCATTAAGCTATACAGGAATCCTCTCCAGACTATGCTAGAATTTTCCTGAATATTTCATGGCTTAGTACTACTCTAACCACAGGTGATCCGATATCAATAAGATTAAATGATGGAAAATGTTTTTATGTTTAGTTCGATTGGCACGAAACTTCTGTAAAAATATAAAGCCCAGATGTTTTTATTGTAAGTATTGACGTTGAATTTTGTAATGATTGTGTAAAACGATTGATACGATGTTTTCAACTCCACATGACGAGTTGTTTTCCAAAAAGAATAAACGCATCTAACTGAGAAAATTTTGATGGTGCAATTTGATTTGCAATCAATCAATTCGCCATATTTGCCATTTTATGTTAGCTCTAAACAAAGAATATACCGAGATATCAACAATTAAATTGGTCAATGGTGGGCATGGATTTTAAAATTATTGTCGTAGCGTGCATCGTACATTTAGGTATGTCATAATTTTTTGAATGTCAAAATCAGTCAAGTTATTGTGTTCAAGTTTTCTAATCCTGCACGGTTTTTGAATCATGGTTCTCACCACAGAGCACAAAATTTACATGATTGAAGCCTATTTTCGAACGGGTGTGCTAGTTAATGGAACTTGGGAATACAGTCAACGTTTGTGTTTGGATAATTTTCGAGAGCACTTCCCAGCTGTAGCAGTATTACCGGACAATTTTTATGCATGCCTTACAAATTGTGTTGAAGTGTTTCGCGAAACTGGTTCTGTGACGCATAAAAAAGGTGCTGGTAGACCAAGAGTTTGTACAGAAGATGTTATTAATGACGTTCGTCAACGTATGGAAGAAGAGCCTACAAAACCTTTAAAACGTCTCTCTCAAGAAATTCGGTTTCTTATGGAACATTCCAAACGATTGTAAAGAAGGACCTGAACATGCATCCATATAAGATGCAATCATATCAAGCTCTTCTGCCTGCAGACTACCCCAGACGCCTTGCGTACTGCCATTGGTTCGTTAATAATTTAATGAATGACGATCTGCAGAACTTAACTTTTTTTTCTGACGAAGCTTGGTTCCACCTTTCGGTATACATCAATTCTCAGAATATGCGAATGTGGAGCACTGATAACCCGCATATTTTTATTGAAATGACACTACATGCTCAGAAAACTGGGGTTTGGATGGCAGTTTCTCGCAGAAGAATAATTGGGCCAATTTTTTTCAATTTCACAGTCACCGCTGAAAGGTACATAAATATTTTTTTTAACTGAATTTGTGCAACAGTTAGACGATGATGAACTTCAATACGGTTATTTCCAGCAAGACGGTGCAGCAGTACATACTTCACGAGAAAATCATGCTTTTCTCAGCGAGTTTTTTGATGACCGGCTGATAAGTTTGCACACGGAAGTTGAGTTTCCTCCGAGATCACCTTGTTTGACAATTATGGACTATTTTATCTTTCCTTATTTAAAAAATAAGATTTTCGCAAATCCGATACATAATTTGCATGAACTGCAACAGAGAATTGTTCAGGAATATGCAACCATAACGCCAGAAATGCTGCAAAACGCTTTTCACAGCATGAGGAGGCGCGTAAACTTGTGCATTGAACAAAACGGGGGACATTTCCCATAATTACTGGAATTTAGTTTTTCTGGTTAATAAAAGCGTTATTTATTTCGTAACTTGTAGTTCATTATTATTTTATAGCTGAACTAAGTAGGTAACACATTTGTAGGTTATTGATAATGTCAGTGTAGCTTGACAATGATTGAATTATTTCAAAAGGATGATTTAAACTAAGACAAGCGTTTTACATTCCATGACCAACATTGACCAATTTAATTTTTGATATCATAGTATTAAAAAGTTACATTTGACATTCATAAATAGCTTTCATCAGAAATTAATCCTGATTAAAAATATTTTTATTGATAACTTTATGAAAGATTGATACGCCGCTGTTCTTGCTTTAGATGTCTACGGCGCATAATGGGCGCTAGCGATTTGCACTAAATTCAAAATTTGCGCCCCAAGATGTGGTTTGCTTGTAACTCCACATTCTAACAATTTGCGTGTTTTATATTGCCGTTTATCACAATATATTACCTACATTTCGCCCATTCAATTTTTGTTATATTATATATCAACGTTCCAATGAATTATTTAAAAATTAAAGCTATCATTTATACACAGCATATACGTGTCTTGCATGTTATCAGAAATAGAAACCCACATTCGTGAACATCATAGAAAAAATAAAACGCCACAGTTACGGCAATAATTCTCCCATCTAAGGCTTCAAATATATCACGTATATGGAAGAATTAAAATAACTTCTAAAGTTTCTACTCGTATCTTTTATGCCGCGAATTAAGAAGTAACACGATACACATAAATTTTCCAACAAACTCCGCGCGAACTATCCCCCCGACCCCTGAAAAACTTTTACCAACACAATATTAACATTAAGAAAGGAGATTGGAGATAGGATCGCGCTTCGAGAAAACCCCACATTATTGGGTGGCGAGCATCTTTAGATAAGCGATCTTTTACAACTTATGTGAACTTTCTCCCCACACACACACGCCAATACAAGCAAGACAAGAAAAGAAATAACGGGTACGATGTGTAGGTATAAACTCTATATCTACTGTGGATTACATGCAGTTTGTGTTGGCTACATCATTTTATATTTTGTGAATTTTCGGTTATGCACAGTAACACGAACAACTTGTGCACACACCCCTAGTGAGTCAGTCCGCGTCCTTGTGTGCGTAATATATAATAAGAACTGGAGGCATATGCGCCCTTAGATCGTGGCGCATTAAGGGTTGTTTGCTTGATGGATTATGGGCAGCTGTCAGACGCTTGAATAGGGATGTTTTTATAGAACCACCATTACTGTGTTCGGGACGGAGGATGTTAATAAAATCGCGCCATGATGATTTTATTTAATATAATTATTGGTGCGGAATTCAAGGTTAAAATAATTCATCTGTAAGAATAAAGATACTCTGATCTTCATTTTTAAACTATACATATGAAGTTGACAACGTTGCTATCTACTTCATTAATGATAAATAAATATATAATAATAATTTTTATTGGCTTAGAGTTTGATTAGAATGCAATAACATTGTCACACTATCTACACTAAACTTCTAATTATTTAGCTTCAATAATAATTCTCAAAGTATGACAATAAAGAAGTGTTTTGCAATAACTCTCAATTAAGAATATAATAAATAGATTGCATTCTTTAAATTTCAATTTTCTTTAGAAATTTTAAATTTAATTTCCGTAATTATCATTTATAAATTATATTAATATATACCGGGTGTTTCGGAATTTCACGGCACTATTTTAGGTACTTGTTCTCCAGCATAAAATAAACAAAAAAGTCTATATAAACATATGTCTCAAATTGATTTATTACTAAAATATTGGAGCATAAAGATATTTATTTAACAATACAACATCCAAAAGAACTGTTTAAAGTGGCCACCGTTTTGTTGAATGCAGCATTCAGCACGACAAATTCATGCTTCTTTAGCACATTGTATAGCATCAGGCTAACGCCGTTAGATCGGTAGTTTAGTAATCGCATCGTGGAAGCCTCAGCAACTATCAAGGATTATCCTGATGCTATACGAAGTGCCAAGGAAGAATGAATGTGTCGCGCTAAATGCTGCATTCAACAATACGGTGGCCACTTTAAACAGTTTTTTTGGATGTTGTATTGTTAAATAAATATCTTTATGCTCCAATACCTTAGTAATAAATTAATTTGAGGCATATGTTTATATGGACTTTTTTGTTTATTTTATGTTGGAGAACAAGTACCCACAATAGTGCCGTGCAATTCCGAAACATCCTAGATATATACAGGGTTACCGCTAAGTATGTATCAGGCTATGCGAATACGTATAAATGTCTAAGTGAAAATCAAAAAAGAAATTTATTTGTAACTCATCAAAAATTTCTAAATTTTTAGGGCCAAAATGTAGTTAAAGTCGGTCCATAACTTTGCTTATCCTATACGCATTTACGTAAATACCACTAGTAATTCCAGTTTAACGTTCTTCCAAAAAAACGATAAAATGCAAATACTTACAACCTTTGAGAATGAATGCCAATTTAAATGATTTTCTATGGCGATGTTTTTCTGTGCGAATGCACGCCTTTATGTGGAAAAGGTCGACAACCTCAGTGCATTACCATGTTTTTTTTTCATGAAATAGAAGTAGGGGAGAGTGTTGTACCTTGGAACAATTTTCAGATTATACAATATTTTAGGGAGTTCTTGTCAATATATTGCAAGCATTCATTTTTTACCATATAGCACAATCATTTTCCATTTATTACAAACCACGTTCAAAAGTCTAATATAAAAAACAGTGGTCTACAGGGTGTTTTGTATACGCTGACAGAAATGTTCCATGGTACAGGGTCATCGTGTACCTCTGAACAGGCCGTCGTGTACCTCTGAACATTATAAATATATATATCGTTCTTTAAGAATGTATTGAATAAACAAAATAACACCTTTATTGTAACAAAAATTCAAATGAACAAATAATATTCAGTATATAATATTAGAAATAACTCTGCAATAATTTGTCAAGTTCCGGAATCCTATAAAAACCTCTCTTTGACACTTGTACAGGAGGTTTTAGCGAACCAAGAACATCTACCCAAGGATAGTCAAGAATATCTGGTTTCTCTGGCCACTTCCATGATTTAAGAGATTGTTCCATCGAAGAAATAGTGGCACTTTCATTATTATAGTCAACAATTTTCCCGGGATAAACATTACCTTGATAAAAAAGAACTGCAACGTGCTGCCCGACTTCTCGCACAACATCTGTGAGAGCGAGAATATCTTTTACAGTTGTTTTACCTGTAGCTAAGTTAATGAAATGTTCTTCATTTTCTTTTTCTTTAATTTCTTCCTGGATATCATATTCGTCATCTGAAGATTCCCTTAGAGACACATCGTCACTTTCTTGTACGACCATTAGGTTTCTCTTAATTTTAACTTTTCTTATATTTTGTTTTTGGTTTTCTTTGGGCGGTGTCAATGATGTGTCAGTTATTTCAGTCTTATCTGGTGTTTGGGTTAGGATTGTAGATTTTCCTTTTTTTCTGCCTTTAGTGGTTGGCTTACGGGGTTCCGCTTTTGGAAATGGTCTAATGAATTCTGGACTCATTACCGGATTTCCGATACTGGACGTCGAAGTGGACGGATCTGATAAATTCAAAATATATTGGTGCTGATCCGCTTCTTTGTCTGGATCTGGTCTATCTGTTGAGTAAGCAGACAGAAAATCGTCGTCTGTAAAGATATCAGTATTCAAAGGTGATATACCTGTTGCAGCAAATCCGCTCAAAATATTTTTGCTAGTGAATGTAAGAGGAAAAGCCCTTCCTGTAATTTCTGCTACATCATAGATCGACAATGGCTTGCCTGCATTTACAGACATCCAGTCGTTAACTGCTCTATTGTAATTCGATTTAAAAGATCCAAATAATGTGCGGTCAAGTGGCTGTAGTCTGTGTGAAGTATGCGGAGGAAACGTTAACATCTTCACACCAAAACGTCGAGCCTTTTCAATTAGAGCTACGCTGACATGGCTCTCATGGTTGTCTAGAAGCAGCAATACAGGATCGTCTTCAGATGGTTTAACATGATCAATGAAAAATTCAAACCACTCTAGAAACAGTTTCTCGTTCGACCATCCAGACGGATTAGCACCTCCTTTACTACCAGCTGGAGCACCTTTTAGCATGTGGTCTTTAAAGTGCACCCTTGGAAAAATGAACATTGGTGGTAGATGGTTACCAACTGCATTTATCGTTGCTATTAAAGTGACATTTAGGCCTCGTTCACCTGAAGTTGCACTGCCAAGTTGTTTTATGCCTTTAGGAGCCAAAATCTCAGGTGGAACATGGACAGAAGATAAACGGTTTCATCCACATTAAAAATTCGGTGTGGGGGAAATGGTCCATACTTTTCGTGCACTTTTTTTAAGTTTTCATAAAATTTTTGCACGTTGTGTCGGTTAAAACTGGTAGAACGCGCTAAAGATGTAGATTCAGGTTTCCTTAGGGAAATCTGGGCCTTGAATTTTTTTTTAAATCCCCTCATCCACTCGGCACCGGCAAGCTGATTTGCATCCCGCTTGTGAGGATAATTAAGGTTATTAATTTTGGCATATCCGAAGGCCAATTTCCGCATTTCTTTCATGGTTAAGCCGTACTGCATTCGAGCGGCCTGCTTTACGTAGCTTAAAAGTGCTAGTTCCATAACGTCTGTAAAAACCTTTCTAACTGCATTATTTGGTTTGTATTCAAATTTGTCAGATTCATGGGACCTCAGGGCTTTGACAAAACGATGCAGCGTAGAGAGTCTAACATTAAAAACTGCAGCCGCCTCTCGAAATGACATATTATTAGTAATTACAGCGTTTACATCATTTTCAATATCTTTTTTGTTAATTTGCTCTCGTTTCTTACCCACCTTACTTCTAAGCATTTTTGGGTCTGTAACAAGGAAAATACTATCACCAAAAGGAAACACCGTTTATGTATTACAATATTAGATTTTGAAAAACATTTCTTAATTAATTAACAAAACGATTTTTCAAATACTAAATTTAAACCAACATAACATAATGTACCTTGGAACGTACCGAGGTACAATATCTACTGTGTTCCAAGGTACAATACAGTACACAACAAGTTAAAAACATCTACCTACTGAAATTTTTAGGTTAGAGCTATATACATTCTAATGCTACTGTAATATATTAAAATACTTACGTTAAAGTAATTACCATCTAAATGTTTCTCAGTAGTCTCACAATAACGTTTGAGGTCACCAGTTATTCTCTCACAAAAATACTTAAGAAAACTAAACTTGGAGTCTGTGGCTTGAAACTACACAAAAACACTAAAACACCTTACCACACTAAAGCACAAAAATGGCTAAATACGTATTTCAACAACTAAGTTGTCATCATCAGTAGCAGTGTTGTTCTGTACGCTACGGTGTGTAGACAGCGCGATTTTTAATCAGTGCTACTGATGATGACAACTTAGTTGTTGAAATACGTATTTAGCCATTTTTGTGCTTTAGTGTGGTAAGGTGTTTTAGTGTTTTTGTGCACAAACATACTTACTAATCAGAAAAATATGAACACGTGATTTTCGCGATATCGAACAGCCACAACAACAGTTTCAATAGTACTAATTTGTCTCTGTAATAGCTGTCGCTAGCTACCAGATGGCATTTGTTTGTTTAAAAACGGGAATGTTCCAAGGTACAACTGTTCCAAGGTACAACACTCTCCCCTATATTATTTTGAAGCTTAAATTCGTCTATATGAAAATTATTATATTTATATATTAACTGCGACAGGCTCGGAATCGAGGAAAGAAAAATCAATTTCTCGTCACTGCGTGCACATTGGACCGCGTTTTTTTTTTTGTACGGGCGTTATCATATTTTTCTTTCACCCCCTTTTTTCAATGACGCTATTTAAAAATAAGCTTGTATATTAGAGTGCAAATTAACAGCACTTAGCATATGCTCTAACATCGTTTAAAGCACGACAATATATTTTATTTAGCACATTATTGCTTCATCAACTATTTTTCCATACAGAATATAATAGGTGTTAGATACATTGCTAATATGCATAGGAAGATATAAGGAATTTACTTTTAATTAATTACTAATTACCTGCTGATCTAATTTAATACAATTGTATTTGTTTACTTAAACACTATTTGTTTTACAGTTTACAAGTAGCGTATCACCAGAAATATTAAACTGGTTTGATACAGCTAATGATTCGTACCTGAATAAGTTCTTCGGTCACACAGATCAAATATTAAGTTACTGCCTGTAACTGTAGTAGATACTTCTCTTCACACATTGTTAACACGAGCTTCTCCGCATATTTTGACTTTTTATGATTTTTTCTGTGCTCACTCGTTGTTTCCACTTTATAAGGTTATTTTCATCGTGAATTTCTCGCAAGCACGCATTTCTAAAGTAGTAAAGCAAAGCTGTTAAGTAAGGTTATGTTTTAGAAACAATCTGTCAAAATCAGAGGGGCGAGATTCTAGAAGAAACAACCATTATGAGGTCTAAGATTGTTTTTGCTGAATTTCGATAGAATTATGGTTATTTTTGTAGAAACACTTAAATGTTAGAGCCACATGACTTGACTAAAACTCTTTTTGTCAGTACTAATATTACCAAACTGTTGCCATATGTATTACATTCTGCATTATTATGACTATAATTGTTTTCCCGAGAAGCTCCGTATATGTTTCCCATTATATTTAAATAATTGTTCCGGGAAATCTATAAATTTTCAAAAAGATCTGTCCATTAAATTCTAAGCAAAATGAGAACTAACTTGACCACCTACCCTTAATGAAAATAAATGTGTCCATGTTTTCTTTAAAAATTAATATACAACATATCATGCCAACCAAGAGTTGAATTTTTTTCCGGTATAAGTTTGTCATTAATATGCGATACGATTGTTTGTTTAACATCCAAGAAACTTTATCTTTATTACCTATGTATAGATTTTATGAGATTCAGATTTAATTACATGGAAGTTGCCATGTTCGTAACACGTACCAAATATTGATATAATGTGACAAGCTTCAGTGTATCCTGTATTCAATTTAAAAGAGTAATATGTCTTTTTTTTTAACATAAATCTGAACAGAGAAAAGAATCCTGCGTAAATGAACATTACAATATACTCAAACATTGAGGTGAAAAAATTCAAAAGGAATTTATTCAAATAAAAAAATCCTCGTTTATATTCATAAATTCATACTCCCATAAATGTACGGGAAAAAGAACGCGATGAAAAGAATCACTAAAAGGAGATGTTGAAAGAGTGTAAATATTTTGATGAATGTATGAGTTCGTATAACCTGGCGCGTTATATTATGGAGAATCAAATAAAAATAAAGGCAACGAGGAAGCGAAAAAATTTCATAAAAAGAAAACGTCGGCAAAATATGCCGTAATATTGAAATTTCGTCGTAATTTTTGTGGCTCTTCACGGTACACCGGCGTTGACAGGAAGAAAAATGTATCAACTTCCACGAGTATTGGGGCCTTCTATTTACACTACACGTCCAGGGGAAATTCCTTTCCTGTGAGTTACGGTGGTGTTTCTCTTTCTTTGGATTAAGTCTTCGTATGCCAAATGTAAATGCAAGTAGAATATTCTTTTATGATAAATATGCAGGATGAATGAAAAGTAATTGGTACGATTTAATTCATTCCGAATGCTTTTATTTATGAAATAGAAGCAGAAACGTACATACAGGGTGATAGATAATTAACCGACCAACATGGAAAAATAATGTAAATTAAAGCTTAGAAATGTTTATAATGAAACGTTTAAATATTGTATTAATAAAAATAATATATTTTATTAAAACCCCTACACCTAAAATAGTCCTACAAAATTTACTAGCTAAAATATAGCGATTTGAGATGAACTCGTTGTTATTACCACCCACCATGCTCCGTCAAGCAGAGTACTTGCTGCTAGATTTTGTTTAAAATCACAATAGCTGAGTAAATACAAATTATATAATCTTAAGTGAATATGTATAATTTGCACAGTACCATCAACAAGTTAAATGCAAGCTTTACCTTGTAAGTTATTTGTTTTTCTTCCCTCTTTATTACCTATTGTTACCTATTACCTAGTGTTCTACGCTTGCATAAACCTTAACGCAATCCCAACTAAGTACTAGTGTTGACATCAGAGGCATACTCCAAAAAGTAAAATTAAGTTCTTGTTACTCCTTGGAACATTTACGAGGGGATATCAACATTTTTGCGGAATTACGATGAAGGAGCGCGAAATGAAAGACAAATTTAAATTTCCCTTTCGATATATTCTCCCTTGATCCTAATACATTTTCAGATCTTTCAAATAATTTATACAGGGTGAGTTTTTTTGAATGTTTAGCATTGGGATCTCAGAAACTACTGGAGATAGAAAAACGCTTAAATGGGGAAAGATGCGAAGTTTTACGAATTTGATTTAAAACTGCTTTTGTTTCTCCGATAACTTTCATGGCTTATTAGATATTCAAAGAAAACTAAATTTTACGTTTTTCTTTAAACATGCTTAGCATCGTTAATAGTAATTTTAGAGAAAAAGTGTTCAGACAAAAGTTTTAGATAATTTTACGCCAAATAAAACTATGTAGCTAATATTTTTTTTTCGTTCGCCATTATCGAGTTATGACACAAACTTGTGTTTTTTTAAATGGAAACCATAGTTGGTTTTGACATCATTAAAAAGCTTATTTTTTGCTGATTACAATGATATAAGGTTTGATATGGTTATTTTAAAAAATAAAGAGGATATAGACATTTTTATGGTTTTTATGGAAAACAATTGAATTTCGAACTGATAAAATACAAACCAAACGAAAACTTATTTTGAAATCTTATGTAGTAATAAAATGAAAACTATAAGAACTTTTATTAAGGGCACACAACATTATTAATGTTCAAAGATACCTCCATTATTATTAATACACAAATTGCATCTCTTCACAACAGAATTTGTAGCATTGCGTACTTTACGCCTACCAATGTTATTAAAAGCAACTAAGACAGCTTCTCTTAAATCGTCGATTGTTTCATATGTTCTTTTGTATGTCAAACATTGACAATTAACTATTAATTAATTTAATTGTAACCTAACTATAAGCGGTGTAAACGGCCGTTAATCATAAGTTTGCATTGGCTATGGAATTTTCTAACGTAGAAAAGCGTGATATGGTTGAATGTTACATTCAGTGCCAGAGAAATTCTACTATAGAGCTGCTGAAGTTTATTTTAAAAATTATTTTGATCGATGTCAGCCGTGGCTACCTACTTTTAAGAGATTATGGGATAATTTAGCAGATTATGGTTCGTTCGTTAAACCAAAATCAAAAAAAGGGATGGATGAAGATAGAGAAATAAACATATTAGCATGTGTCGCTCAGAATCCATCTATATCGACCCGACAAATTTTAACAGAAATGGGCTCCTCTCAACGCACTATTGTCAGAGTGTTGAAGAAGCATAAATTTCGTCCCTACAAATTATCAGTATCACAAACTTTACATGAAGGTGATAACATCAGACGAATAGCTTTTTGTAGATGGTTTAAAGATCAGTGTCAAAACGATCCACACTGCTCAATGAAAATATTATGGACTGATGAATTTCGTTTCACAAATTGTGGAATGTTTAATAGGCACAATGAGCACATAATATGGTCTCAAACAAATCCGCTTCACGTTGAA
This sequence comes from Amphimallon solstitiale, assembly GCA_963170755.1. Classification (NCBI taxonomy): domain Eukaryota; kingdom Metazoa; phylum Arthropoda; class Insecta; order Coleoptera; family Scarabaeidae; genus Amphimallon; species Amphimallon solstitiale. Next base: position 101,477,860 of record OY720677.1, on the reverse strand, counting down.
CATAGGAGACCACAAATTAAATTTGGGTTTAATGTTTGGGGTGGTGTTATAGGATCAACTTCCTCCTTTTATTTTTGATGGATCACTAACTGGCAATCGTTATCTTAATTTTTTACAAGATTTCGAGGAAATGTTAGATAATTTAAATTTAAGAACCCGAGCAATGCAATGGTTTCAACATAACGGAGCGCCTCCGCACAATCAACTGAATGTTATAAATTATTTAAATTTGAACTTCCGTAATCAATGGATAGTACGAAATGCACCCATTGAATGGCCGGCTAGATCCCCTGATTTATCAGTTTTGGATTTTTTCTTGTGGGGTGTACTAAAGGACACAGTATACAAAAGAACATATGAAACAATCGACGATTTAAGACAAGCTGTCTTAGTTGCTTTTAATAACATTGGTAGGCGTAAAGTACGCAATGCTACAAATTCTGTTGTGAAGAGATGCAATTTGTGTATTAATAATAATGGAGGTATCTTTGAACATTAATAATGTTGTGTGCCCTTAATAAAAGTTCTTATAGTTTTCATTTTATTACTACATAAGATTTCAAAATAAGTTTTCGTTTGGTTTGTATTTTATCAGTTCGAAATTCAATTGTTTTCCATAAAAACCATAAAAATGTCTATATCCTCTTTATTTTTTAAAATAACCATATCAAACCTTATATCATTGTAATCAGCAAAAAATAAGCTTTTTAATGATGTCAAAACCAACTATGGTTTCCATTTAAAAAAACACAAGTTTGTGTCATAACTCGATAATGGCGAACGAAAAAAAAATATTAGCTACATAGTTTTATTTGGCGTAAAATTATCTAAAACTTTTGTCTGAACACTTTTTCTCTAAAATTACTATTAACGATGCTAAGCATGTTTAAAGAAAAACGTAAAATTTAGTTTTCTTTGAATATCTAATAAGCCATGAAAGTTATCGGAGAAACAAAAGCAGTTTTAAATCAAATTCGTAAAACTGCGCATCTTTCCCCATTTAAGCGTTTTTCTATCTCCAGTAGTTTCTGAGATCCCAATGCTAAACATTCAAAAAAACTCACCCTGTATATACCATCAAATAAGAATTTTTTGTCAAGGCCTGCAAAAATGATGGAAACATCATCATCAGTTATTTTTTTTTTCTCGAAGCTCTTTTTTTAACTTTGGAAATAAATAGTAGTCAGACGGTGCCAAATCTGGACTATAAGGAAGTGGCTTAGTGTTGCACAGTCACACCTGTGTGGGGCAGCCATCACAACATGATCCTTGTAAATGGGTGCATTGTCGTGCAAAAGAACACCTCGTGTCCATTTTTCCCTTCTTTTTCTTCTAATAGGTGTCTTTTAATTTCTCTAATATTGTAGCGTAGTATTGCCCCTTGATACTGACACCCTTTTCCTTATGATCAATCATTAAAATACCCTCTCAATCCCAGAACATCGTAGCCATAATCTTTCAAGCCGATTGTGACACCTTGAACATCTTAGGCGGTGCAGTGCCTTGTTTGTGCCACTGCATGGATTCTTGCTTCAACTCAGGCTCACAGTGATGAACCCAAGCTTTGTCCCCAAGCACAATCTGGTTCATAATTCGTCTCTGTTCTCGCTAAGCATATTCAAAAATTCGCGTGGAACTCGATGCGTAGTTGCTTCTGAAACGATGTGACTATTCTCGGTACCCATCTTGCACTGACTTTAGACATGCCAAGATGTTGATGAAGGATGTTCAACACTGTGGTAGATGATATGCCGACTATTTCTTCAAGGATAAGTTTTTGTACTTTTTCCATAATATCGTCTCAATCGGCCGGACTGAGCGCTGGTCGTCTTCAATAGACTCTCTGACTTGTTTAAACAGATTAGGCCATTTGTAAATTGTTGTTCTGCCAGGGCAAGAGTCTCCATAAACAGACGATATCTCTTTCATAATAGTCTGTGGCGTTTTTCCTTGCCTAGTGCGGAATTTAATCACGGCATGATTCTCAATTTTGTTCATAGTGCTTGTTACTTTCGCGATGTACTACACTAACTGGCGATTTTTGAAACGTTACTGAACCAATCGCACTGACATTTGACATTTACAGTTGCATTGAGTCGCCGTCTAGTGTCAGGTGCACAAAGCAAAAATTTCTCCTCTCGATATTTTCACGTCCCCTCGTATTATATATTATTACTATTAATGATAATAATGCTATCTTTATTCAATTTTTACATATAATGTCTTGAATATAACAAAAATGTAAAAACTATAATTATTCAAACATAAACAAACTAGAACCTGTACATGAAAATCTCTCTGCAAGTTGTAAGAAGGACAATTAATTAGTACGGTGCTGAGTTTTTTCTTACAACTATTTTTGGGTAAATATTTTAAATCATAATGATTATATAATTTTACATTTGAGTAGATGCGCACTTTCCTCCATAACACTTTTGATAGCCTTTGGTGGTAAGAGAGAGTCAGTGTTTCATAGCAATGGTGAAGTTTTTAAACACATATTCGATATACTTTATTGAAAAACATATGTAATACATATCATAGTAAAGATAAGCTTACAAATGATGCATATATATATGCTTGTGTACGGTCCTACATCTTCGTCGCGGGTTGTTTCCTGGTCGGTACATCTATCCCGGACTAATGGTATTGAGGACTCCTATCCGTTCTTACTCTGGTTACCTTCAGCGGTTGTCTATATCTTTTTATTTAAAAGCATGCTCTTTATTGCTTTTCTAAAGTGAAGATATTTTAAGTTTTTGATTTCTTTAGGTAATTTGTTATAATGTGTTATATCGTCTGGTGTAGGTACTTTTTCATATTTTAATTGCTTACATATTACCGTTCTTATATTTGATTTTCTTCTAGTTGCGTACATATGTATATTTGTGTTAGTGATTAACTTGACTTCAATTTTTATGAGATTATGTTTTATTTTGTATAGCAGTATTATATTTTTTAGTTTTATTGTTTGTTCAAGATTCAGTTCCTTTGTCTTATCGTATACTTCCTCGGTGGATGTTCTTCTATCTAGCTTATAAATTAATTTTAAGATCTTATTTTGCTGTCTTTGTAACTTGTTAATATTTCTGTTAGTTATATTTCCCCATTTATTTATTAAGTAATTCATGTGAGACATAAAAACAGCATTGTAAATTGGTTTTCGCAGGTTTTCAGGTATAATGGCTCTTATCTTTTTGATGCCAGCTATTGCTGTTGCATTTTTTTGCACTAGGCTGCTTACGTGCAGATCCCATTTTAAATTTCTCTGTATGTTTAATCCTAAGTATTTTATTTGGTCTATTTGCTTGATGGCCTGGGCTTTTATTTTTATGTCAAATGTTGGAGTATTTGATTTATTCGAGAATGTCATGAATTTTGTTTTATGTTCGTTAATGGTCAGAAGGTTGTTGTAGCACCAATCCTCGACTGTACCGAGGTCTTTGTTGACGCGCTCTTGCAGTTCCTGCACACTTTTGCTCCAGTAAACCAAACAGGTGTCGTCGGCGTATGAGTATATTTCTCCATCTATGTTTAATTGACAAATGTCGTTTGTGTACATTATATACAAAATGGGTGGGAGATTTCCCCCTTGTGGTATTCCATATTCTGGCTCAAGGTAATTACTGTGTGTGTTATTTATTACTGTTTTCTGTTTTCTTCCCGTGATATAAGAGTCTATTTGGTCTTTCTCTTTACCTTTTATTCCCATCTTTTCAATTTTCTCTGATAGTTTCTGTTTGGAAATTGTATCAAACGCTTTTTTCATGTCTATAGAGATTGCTATAACTGTATTTCCTCCTTTCAATTTATCTTTTATACTATTTAACAAGTCATTAGTCGCTGATGTAGTCCCAGAGTTCTTTTGAAATGCATACTGTTTTGAGTGTATTATATTGTGTGTTCGAAGGTGTTCAGAAATTTGAATTTGTATACATTTTTCATTTATCTTGTTTAATGTTGTAAGTAAAGATATAGGTCGGTAATTCTCTGGTTTTGCTTTGTCACCTTTCTTATATACTGGTATTATGATAGCTTCTTTAAGACATTGGGGGTATTTTCCTTTGCAAATGTAACATTAACTAATTTAGTTAGTATTGGTACTAATGCTGGTTTGTTTAGTTTCAGTATTTTACATGGCATTTTATCATATCCAGGAGCTGTGTTCTTCATGTCATCTATTATTGCGTTCATCTGTTGTATATTTATATTTTTTAATATAAATGTTGGTACTTGTTTATCGTAGGTTGTGGTTACGGGTTTTTTTGTGGTGCTGTTAATTTGTTCTTCCGCTAGTTCTTTTCCTATGTTAGCAAAGTACTTGTTTATTTCTTCTGCTATTTCCGTGCTTTCGCTTGTTTTGATTCCGTCTTTTTTCAGAATTTGTTCTATGGTATTGGTTTTTTTGTTGCTTGTGTTTAACTGCGTCGAAATTAAGTTCCATGTTTTTGATGGTTCTTTTTTATATTTTTCAAATTGTCTCATGTAGTAATCTTTTTTTGCTTTTTTGACTCTGTAAGCAGTGTACTGCTTTTATTGCTTATATCTCTTCAGTATTTCTTTATTGTTTGGGTATTTGGTGGGTTTTTTGTACAGTTTATTTCTTAATTCTATTTGTTGTATTATATCTGTGCTTATCCACGGGCATTCTTCTCTTCTTTTAATGGTTTCAATTTTTGGTTTTTTGCTACAATATTTTCCACTGCATGTGATAATTCGTGAAAGTGGTTTATGTTTTCCTCGCTAATTCCTTCGATATCACTTCTGATTTGTTTATAGTTTGTTCTTACGAGATTGAAATATTGGTAATGTGTCACACGTTCTATTTCATATATTGTAGTTTTAACTACAGAGTGGTCTGAGATATCACTGGGTATTAATTTAATTTCTTTTAATTTTTTAATCATTCTTATTTTTTTCATAAAAAGCGCACGTTAATGTGAGTATCTTCTTTTCTTTATAAACGTCATTAAAAGAATCAGTGCTTCTCATTTCAAAACATGTTTCTAATATATGACTTCTTGAGGATGAATACTCTAATCATGTCTGCAGATGTTTTTCAGTGTATAATATCATAACGCTGTCGTGACTCAACTTAAACATAATATAAAGAAAAACTCGTCTGCTTATATATTTTACCCACCAAGACTACATATTTTTTTCAGTTCAATTGGACAGCTTCAGAAAACTCACATCATCCCCCCTTATTTCTTGATAACCATACTTGATAACTAAGGGATCCTTTTCGAAGTACGTAAAGTGTAATATGTTCACTGTAAACGATTTTTTTGAAATCAGTCATTAAACAAAGTTAATGTTTCAGTTGTTCCTTAACTGATGCTTCGTATTACAACTAAGGTGTCATCAGTAATAGGTACAAATCATTTACATAAATTAACAATAAAAGAGAACTCAACACCGGCTCTGTTACTCCCCTCCCCACAGATATCCATGCAGACTTTACGCCATTGCCATGATCGCGATTTACTATTTTAACTGGCGATATCTCAAATTCAGTAAACCAATCGCTCTGACATTTGACATTTAGAGTTGCATTGAGTCGCCGTTTAGTTTCACATGGACAAACCAAAAATGTCTCCTCTATATCTCCTCCATTCCGCGAATATTTTCACCTTCCATTGTAGCAAGAGCATACTTGGGATTTCTTATTATTAAATGCTTGTTTTAAAAGAGCACACTTCTTCCGCGTTTGGAGCTTTTTCTTAATATGCGTTGACATGAAAGAGACTAGAGAATAAGTATTTAGAACAATGTCAAAATCCCATTTTCATTCAAGTCATCGGGAGAATTATCTTGTGCATTCAAGACCTACCGCAACAGTACCAGCATCTAAGGGAATATATGCTTTCATTCAGCAGACACAACAGTTGCGCAACTGTTCAGTGATCATGTCCAGTAGACGAGCGCTCACTCTGAACATGTTCAGGAGCGGCCGCCATTTTTGTGAGCGGAAAAATTCTACGCTCACTTAGGGAGCGTATTCAATACGCATGCGCCATTGATGTATTCCAAGACCAACCTAATACATAATTTTGAAGAACGTTACTAGAAAAGTAAGATACAGCAAATTAAAGGTATTGTGCAGGAATAAATGTATTAAAATATTGGAGTTCACCCAGTATTTTATTCGAGGTTGGAAAAACCAGCCCTTTCACTAAAAACTACGCCAAAACTTAATGCAGAAAAACAATTTATTATTATTTATAATTTTAACATATGGTAGCAATGAAAAGTACCAGACGACAGACTATGACATAAAGGTGAGCGGTCCTGTCCAGCGAACACTCAACTGTTGTGAAGTGAACGGTGGAGCGGGATCGGTTCCCGATCCGTCTGCTGAATAAAAGCTATGAGTAGCTCCTCAGCTTTGTCTTTAATAAATGGCCATTAGGATTCTAAATCAGTTTTTTGGATTAATCAGACTTTTCTGTCCAGGTTTAGTGTCCTGTGTAACTGATCTTATTTACTTTTCAAGAAATAAAACACATTGTGCAAACCAGCTAAGATGGGAATATTGAAAATTGTTAACTACAACCATAAAATGCATTTAAAGATATACTTGTTCAGAACTCATATCTCCACAAATTAATAGTCTAATTTACTGTTTTCTTCTCATATATTTTTTTTCTTTAACGACCACGATAATGTAAACATTATGCGGTTTTTTGAAACATTAAAGACTATGTTATTTATCGTGTTCACGTAAGAAAACGCTCATTCTGATGTTTTATTGATATTTTTTATGACATATTTATAACAACTTTCCCAATGAGCACCGTTTGGCTTCTAATTTGTTGCTGATCGTAAAATAAAATATTTAAGGCACTCTAAAATTTATGTAAAATATAAATTATATTAGATAGCCTTTATTTTATTATTTATTTAGTACCCTTGAAAACAAAGACTTGCATTGTGTTGTTTACATCAAAAAAAGAAGAAAAAACAGTTTATATGTTTTGGGAAATTATTTCCATATTTATTGGTGTTTTACTTATTTAAACCGAGAAACATTAACATACAGTGTGGAAATAAAATAACGAATATAGGCATTAACTTCGTTAATATTAATTTTTTGAAAAAAATTTCAAAGGGGTATAGCGATATTAACTAACGCGAACATTTTCATTGCATTTTTAGTTTATTATTTCATTTGTTTTCATGTTATGACGTCACAGACTTTTTGTTTAAATGACAACCTCTATTATTTTTAATTGATCTCGATAGTACTTTGAATTCCCTATCCAATGGTATAAAATTTTTAAATTATTATATATTGAAAAAAATTGAGAAAAAGAGTCTTAAACTCGAAATATTAAAAATTCATGAAACGAATTTAGCCACATAAATTTGATGGAAATGTTGACGGCAAATTGTTTTTTTTTTATTATAAAAATGACTTTTATTGTATATAATATAAAAATATTGAAAAAGCCAACTGTAAATTTACTATCTACTTTATTCAAAGTTAATATTCACATTACAACTAAATTCATTAACCAGGAAAAAAATCTAGCGATAATATCACACACAAATAAGCACAGAAATAACTCTTTTTAAATTACATTTCAATTAAGTGTTCAAAATGACGACCCTGTATTATCCGACAATACCCAAGAAGATTATAAAACTCATTTATCACGTTCTGAATAGTTTGAGCTGATATTAATTCAATTTCGTGTCGAATTCTGTGCTAAAATTAAGTTATTCTAATTTAGAAAAGAGAAATAACACTTACTTTAATGTGTCACTGACAAATTATATTATTCTGACAGCCGCAATTAATGTTTTTTGTTTTAGCCACCGGTAATTAAATTTATTTTGCCAATATAATGAATTTTTAATATCTGAATTTCAAAACTATTTTTCTCATTTTTTTCAAATATAACATTTTAAAAATATTTTACCGTTGGATAGAGAATTGAAAGTAGTATCGAAATAAATTAAAAAAATTACAGGTTGTCATTTAAAAAAAAAATCGATGACGTCATAACATGAAAAACAAATGAAGTAAGAAACTGTAAATGCGATGAAAATTTACCCTTTAGTTAAAATCGCCATACCCCTTCCAGATTTTTTTCAAAAAATAAATATTAACGAAGTTAATGCCTCTCTCCGTTACTTTATTTCCACACTGTATAAACCCCTCCATAGATGAAATACCAGGCGTATTTAAAAAGTAATAGTCGTTGCGTATATTCAAATGTTGCTAGCTCAGAAAAATGTTGTATGAATAGAGCGCCATTTATTGCGTGCTGTAATCGGATCTACATTAGCTCTAATTAGAAGATGATGTCGAAATTTTAAAGATGCAGAATATTGCAAATTGTGTGTTTAGTGGTTAACGAAAATACTTGCAGATTAACACAATGAATAAAGAATGTTAAGTAGGCTACCGCTTTTGGAACGCTGTCGACTATATGGAAATTATTTATTTTTTATTATTATTCAGATACGAAACAACTGACATTGCAGTGGACACCACTGGCACCACTGGAATAAAAAAAAAGATATCTACTGTTTCTGCTTAGAAGTGAAATGCAATTACGTGGAAAAATTATGTAGTATTTTAGGGAACTAAAACTGCCAATAAAAGCTGGACTAACGAAATATATTATTTTAAGAATAGGCCTAATAATTATGAAGAGTGTTCTGCATTACGCTAGACTTCGGTGACTGTTCAACTTGGAATACCAAAATAATCCTCTTGTAGTTTTGCTAGTGGCAGATAGTATTTTTGATTACCTGGAATATAAGCAATATTGTTCTTTTCTTGGATATCAAGCTAACTAGATTTACGAGCATCTTTTACAAGCTAGCTTAATATTTGAATCATGCAATCATTTGCAAATTATCGGCCTTGAAACATAAGACAAATTTAATTCATAAATTTTCAAAATCTTTATAAGTAATTCATGGCATACTTAATTGTTCTTCTACAGTAGGTGGTAGAGACTATACTCAAAGAATAATTTCTCAAATATAGTTGAATTGATAAAAATTTATTTTGCAATATACTCACTAAGTAAAATCATAAGTGTCATAGTAAAATATATTAACATCAAAATTGTTACTTACCTGTTAACAAACACTACAGATTATTTTCTTAAAGGAAATATATAATAAGTCATTTAGATAATTCTAGTGTTATTTATAAAATTAAATGTAATCAATAATTAATAATAAATTAAAAATCAATATGTTTAGAACCAAACCGGTGCAATTCAGCCAGAAATGAGCATAAATTTGAGCAAAATATGAGAATCTAATTCCGATTAAGACATATACCTCTATTATAAAAAATAAGCAAAATAATGCCTTTTTCAAGAAGAGAGATTAAACAAAAATTAAAATTTATAGACTATTCACCTTGCTAAAGTGTTTGAGATCCTCATGTGTACATTCACATTAGAGTTAAATTTAGATTAGTTGTTCAACAGAATAGTTTCTTGGTTGGAAGATAGCAAATATTAACTTGATGAAGTAACTTACAATATTTGTAAAAATCTAACTCAAGCAGGTGGTTTTAATTTATATAAATTTAATAAACACTTCCACTTTTGATAACACTGAATGGTTTGTATTTTTCCTAAAACCACAGAAGTCGACTGAACTATATATATGTTTCAATGGATACAGTTTCAAGTTATTTTATCATCCTACGTCTGGTGTCTCCTAAGGGGCACCTTGGGTTAATATTAACAATCTTCTTATATTAGACTGTAGTGTGAGAATAAGAAACTACTTTCTTCTGTTGGCTTATACAGATAACACAGGTTAACAAAAATATTTTTTTTGTTTGGTGCCGGAAAACTCAGTACTAATTTTTGATATATTTGATGTGCTCATTCCAAAACTATCTGCTTTCTTTTCGTATCGTTTCTAGTTTTTAAGATACAGGCAAATTATTTTTAGTATTAAAAACAGGTAAAAATATTGAAATTTTGAGCAACCGTAACAGATTTCAATACCCATGGGTCATGCACCTTGAAAGAGGAATAGAAGACAATATCAATAGTCCTAAGAATATTAAGTAAGAAAAACATCAATGGGGGATTTGCGTCCATCTAAGAATGGTTAATTTTTTCCTTGGACAGCAAAGTGGATGAACAAAATCTTGTTTTTTGTGTCTTTGGGATAGTAGAGTTAGAGGTTAGCACTGGGTTTATAAATATTGGCCTATAAGAAACGTCACGACTCCAGGAAAAGAAAACGGTGTCAACAACCTTTGGTTGCGAGAGATAAAATCATATTTACAACTTTACATATCAAGTTGGAACTTATGAAACAATTTATGAAGGCGTTATGTAGAGATGGCCTGTGCTTAATTGTACTACTACTACTACTTAATATGTACATTTTCTGGGATTAGCATAAAAATGGCATATTAGATGGCCCTCAAATAAGACAGCTACAAGAAGTCCACAATTTAACACATCATTGGACCAGATTGAATCTAATGCTTGGTGTTCATTTCTTGTAGTAGTAAAACATTTTCTTACCAACTATACAGCCGAGAATTGCACAGATTTAATGGAAAATAAGCTTTCTAAATTTCATATTCAGGGGTTGCAAAAGGAGCATAAAGTTTCACTAACCCCACAGTCACTTAGATCGATCCCACAAAACCTATGTGATTGCAGTGAGGAACGGGGGGAATGATTTCATCAATATATCAAGACGATGGAAGAGCGATATTAAGGAAGGTGGAATATCCACATGCTGGTCAATTACTGTTGGAGTCTGCAGCAAGACTGTCCTACTAAAATTCATGCTAGAAAATCGCATAATAGAATATTTTTAAGTGATAAGTCATGAATGTATTATCTACTTTGTGATTTACATAAGAATGAGCTTCTGTCTCAAATGCTAATACTTATAACCTGAAATATACATAAATAGATGATTTTTTTTAAAAGAGGTCAATATAGTGTTACTCAAAAACTAGATCTGATAGGCTAAATCAAACAGTTGTTTTGGATTCTACACCCAAAAATTACCTAGAAACAGTTAAAAAATGCAAACACCAAAATGTGTGTTGGCCTGTGTAATTCTTTCAAGAAAATTTCAACTTGAAAAGCCGTCTCCTTCTACAAAACAGTTTAGTTTTACCCTGATGAAGCATGGAATTGTTGTGTAAAATATTGGATAAAGAAATACAAAAATTTTCAAAGTAATGTATTTTTCGATTTCATAGAAATATCGTATCTTTTATTTGCAGCCGTAAGTGAAGATACTAGTCCGTGACGGAAAAAACTCTTTTAAATTAAACCAAGTTTGCAATTTTTGTTGCAACCTTCATCACAAACAATTAACAATTAAGCAATTAATAATAATTTTAAATAAAACCCGGAAATTTTAGTTTTATACATTCTTATCGCAAAACACATTGCGAAAGAAAATTAAAAAGATAAATTATAAATACGTTTTTAGAAGACACAAAACTGATACAAGCAATTGACATGGTCTTTCAACATGGGCATTGTGGTTTTCAAAACACAGTTCTAATACTTAAAAAAACATTAATTATGTTCGGGCCTACCTCCTTTTCTTCGGGGGTCCTGCGACGATGAAATGTCTTTTACCTGGATTACCTCGAGTGGTAATTTATTTGTTTTTCTCTGTTCTGCACATTTTGCCACCGCATACAAAAGATGATCTCTCTGGAGAAATAAGTGGGTGAAGGATGCTAGATTATTTACGATTAGAAATAAAATTACCATATTATAATGGTATTGTATGGTATTTTGCCTAGTGAAGCTTTTAAAATCCTCTACCTTCATTAGATAGATGAAGGTAGAGCCCTTCACTTTTATATTGTTTATTACAGGGACGAATGTTGTTTAGTTTTATTGACTTGTTTTTGGTAGTGGTCGGTATTTTTTGCCATTTTCATATTTCACAATAATTCTTTTTTTGTAATTTTGTGATATGTATTTATAATTTATACTAGAAATATTAATGAAACTATATCAAGAAAAAGATACATAGAGCTTCTAAATCTAGCTTTGTAAATCATCCTTATATAGTTTATTAATTTTAAAATACGTATAAATTAACATTTAACTATCAAGTAATACTATGTAACTATGTAACTTGGAGTATACCTGTGTTCCAGCAAAGCGACAAAGTCTGTTATTGGCATCTGATGTTTAATACAAAAATTGTAGATAATTGTGAAATCTAAAATTTAAACTATCTGCGTTTATACAAAGTGTTCGACATCATTTTATGATAGCTTTTAGGAGCGGATTAAACTGATATGAATTCGTATTGGATGATTTTTAACTTCATCTGGGATGGCGGTTTTTCGTCAAAAATGTTACCACTTTTGAACAATTGCTATGAAATAAAAATTAATAATGGAACATTATGGGCTCAATTAGTAGAGATATCATTTCAATACGTGAATTTAATGATTAGGTACCTATTTAGACATTTCAACACGTTTTTTAGAATAACATACTATTCGCTAAAGTTAAAAATTTTGAAAACAATTGAATGAAACACCTGTATATTATTTACACTGCCAGTGAAAAGTACTATAAATTTACTATTTAAAGATATCTACTTTTTGTGTATGTGGACGATATTGCAAATGTTATAGAATATTATATCTGAATAAACACATGTTATTATTTAACAAATACTTATTAAAGAAATGCAAAATTGATTTAACAAATAATTAATTAAGATTATATTAAAATGCATCAGAGAAATTTAAATTAAGTTAGAAATAAGTAAGATGAATGATTGTGTTTAAGAAATTGATTTAAATTTTAAAATTGTCTAAAAGTTAAATAAATAAGTTGTTGCAATAAATATTCACAATTTTAACTCACGACCAGAGAGTAAAGAATAGCTCTTTTTATTATACTGAAACTTTGTGGATCTTTCGAGCTAAAAAATCACGTTCGAGATTCAAGGCACAAAATTAGTAATTTCTGAGTATTGCCAAGACAATAATCAAATAAGGTGTGGCCACCACACGACTTTCTTATACGTATGAAAGTGTTACTTCCGGCCCGAATTTTGAAATTTCATTTATACAAAAAATATTCCAAATCCAACTCTAAATACTTTTGTACTCTTCCTAAATATACATAGAATGCATAATTTACGACATATTTGCAAAAAATCGTTATTCGGTAAGAGTAAAAGTGATACTTCCGGTCCGAATTTTGAAATTTTTTTATACAAAAGATATTGGAAATTAAGTTCTAAATACTTTTATATTCGTAGCGTACCTGTCTAAAAAGCATGACTTGCAAAATATTTGCAAGAAACTGATTTTCGATAAGAGTAAAAGACCTACTTCCGGTAGGAATTTCGAAAAACCTTTTTAATAAAATTGTTCACAATTTCAATTTTAAGTACATATGAATTCTTTATAAATTTGTTTAAACTTAGTAATTCACGAAATATTTGCAAAATTCGATTTTTTCACTGAAGTAAACTAGTGCTTCCGGTGTGCTGATTTTGCTCAAAATCTAATCAGTTCTCAATTTTGTATTCGTAAATACAAAATTTGGAATTGATATCTGTAGCGGTTTGACCGCTATCGTGGTCAGAGAGAGAGAGAGAGAGAGAGAGAGAGAGAGAGAGAGAGAGAGAGAGAGAGAGAGAGAGACAGACTTTTTTTAAAAACAACTTTTTATCAGGGGACTTCAAAACGTGGACATCTGCAAAAATCTCGAGGTCGAAAATTTTCATCATCACAATACTTCCTTATACTACGTATAAGAAAGTAAAAGGAATTGAAATAATAATATACGACAATCACAAGATGGCGACCAACATTTAATTACATATAATTAATTATAAAACTTATCTCCTGTAATTCTCCTGAACTAATCCTGAGTACAAGTTTCAAATGCAAAGAGAAATCCTATTACAGACATCCAGATACCAGATCCATACTACCCATCCTTCTTCTAGTATGACTCAATAAGTAGAGAAAACATTTCAAATTATTTGTTTCATTGAACAGAGGAAATACTCTTCAAGTTTAAGACTATTTAAGTAATAATTTTTATCAGTAAATCTTGTGGATTTTGAAATAAAAATAAGCTTCTAACAGGTTCTTCTCATAATATGTATCTAACCACCTTTAAACCAAAAAGCCTGGTTGATTCTGTCATCAGTTAATAGATGTTTCACTAATTTTAAAATTATTTACATGCGGGTTGTCTAGTCAGGCTACAATTTCCTTCAAAAAGCTATTACCGGCAGACTCAAACGAAAATATATTACTTTTTTATAACAATACTGCATGCATTATCATAACTATTAGGAGGTTTTTCAAAAATGCAGTTACATAACTGATGCAAAGAATTGACAAAATATATCCCAATATTAATCACCTATAATACCCATACCTCTGCAACTTCGCAATTAGCATACTGTCAAATGCTACAATGAAATGCTCGGGTTTATGTTATGTTTCACTGCCCTATTATGATGTCAGTATCGTATACATTGCATGAGAAAACTCTTTCTGTATCAACGACTGAGTGAAACAAACAGATAAATAGAGTGAAGAATCTTAAAAAAAATATATAGCAATTGACTTACATATAAAATCATTTATATCATCAATTCTTGCAATATCAAAAGGATACATCCCGTGTATGTCTAATTCCGAACATTTTTCAGGAGATACATAAAACTGTTTTAAATTCTATTTTTTATATTTATACATAGTACTTTACCAAAACAATAAATCAATTGTAAGTGAAACTTGTTTAAATACTTAATATTTAGAAATACATAGTTTTTATTATTAATACGCTTATTTCCAATATTTCCAAGTTTTTGACAAATAAGTACCGTGTAAGTCAGTCTTACACGGTTTGTAAAGTTATTTTATTCCATGTATTCTTACATAGTTTTTAAATTCGCCCATAGAGGAAGCTGCAAATCATACCTTTGCTTTAAAAAGCGATTAAATTTACGATTTATACGGCATGCCCTTGGGTTGAGTATTATGACCTTTGCTATTTCTTTTATTAATTTTGCGGCAAAACAGTGTACTTTATTACATTTAATATAAAAAAACTCGTCTATTCTATTAACGCCACGGACGAATTAAAACCAGCAACGAAAGGGTCTTCAAAGTTTACTCTTAGATTCGATTAACGGAAAGTCACACAGTCGGGCCCCTCGCGTCCAACCCGACCTGATACAGCACAGACTAAAACAATAAATCATATCTCATCTTCGAGATGATGTAAAAGAAGGAGGAGAAAAGACGAAGACGCAGAAGATCCAGTGAGCAATATAACTTTCCAGGTAGAATTATTACTCGGGGCAGTGTTTGTTTAGTGCGATGGGTACAGTGGCGCCCGTCAGTCCGAGTCAGCGGGGGGCCGTACCGTCCCGAAAACAACATTAAGTCAATTATAACGATAGGCGCCTCTTCACGAGGAGTACTGCCGGCAGGGGGCGCCGCGAGGCCAGCATTTCGGGAACTTCTGCTGATGCGGTGGTGTTTTTATGGACTGGACTTGACCGGGGCCCTTAATGCTCCAGTGAAAGCGCCCATGATTGTATTATGTATTGTGTGTTTGTACATCGATACCTCTTTGTGAGAAAGAGATGAGCCGAATATTACGAGTTGGTCAGCTGTTTTAAAGATCGCCGAAGAGAGGTACGAGGCACGGCCGGTAATGCGGTTTGTTGGAAAGTACTTAGTATTTGTGTAATGTAATGGATACTTGAGGGATTAGGCTCAAAGGTGTCTCCAGAGGAATGGATTTACTTTGGGAAACTAATTGCAAGTTTGTCATAATTTGGACAGGCGTACAAAAAGAATACAAAAACTATTTATAGTTAAATTATACCTAACCAGGTTTTTAAACGACAAAATAATTACTTTATGGCCTTTTTGGTGTTTTCAAAATAGATGTTATATAATAGATTTAAAAGTAAAATCACTTATTATTATTTTTTTATAATAGTTAATTTTAATGTTTTGATTTATTATATCATATAACTCCAATCTTCCACATTCTAATCATGAAGACATGAACATCTATAAATTCCTCTTTAACATAACCAAGTTTCCAGTGTTTCTGTTGAGAGAGTATCGAATTAGAACCAATATTGATATTATGATGCTGTTGCTTGGTGAATTGTCAACCTATTTGTAAATGATTTACTGTCACATTGAAATGAAAATGAAACGGCTGCGCACAAATTACGATCATCAGAGAGTCAGACAATATTATTGCTAGAGAAAACAATATATTATGATATCAAAAATTAAATTGGTCAATGTTGGTCATGGAATGTAAAACGCTTGTCTTAGTTTAAATCATCCTTTTGAAATAATTCAATCATTGTCAAGCTACACTGACATTATCAATAACCTACAAATGTGTTACCTACTTAGTTCAGCTGTAAAATAATAATGAAGTACAAGTTATGAAATAAATAACGTTTTTATTAACCAGAAAAGCTAAATTACAATAATTGTTGGAAATGTCCCCCGTTTTGTTCAATGCACAAGTTTACGCGCCTCCTCATGCTGTGAAAAGCGTTTTGCAGCATTTCTGGCGTTATGGTTGCACATTGCTGAACAATTCTTTGTTGCAGTTCTTGCAAATTATGTATCGGATTTGCGAAAATCTTATGTTTTAAATAAGGAAAGATAAAATAGTCCATAATTGTCAAACAAGGTGATCTCGGAGGAAACTCAACTTCCGTATACAAACTTATCAGCCGGTCATCAAAAAACTCGCGGAGAAAAGCAAGTTTTTCTCGTGTAGTATGTGCTGTTGCACCGTCTTGCTGGAAATAACCGTACTGAAGTTAATCATCATCGTCTAATTGTTGCACAAATTCAGTAAAAAAAATATTTCTGTACCTTTCTGCGTTGACGGTGAAATTGAAAAAATTGGCCCAATTATTCTTCTGCGAGAAACTGCCATTCAAACACCAATTTTCTGAGCATCTAGTGGAGTTTCAATAAAAATATGCAGGTTATCAGTGCTCCACATTCGCATATTCTGATAATTGATGTATCCCGAAAGGTGGAGCCAAGCTTCGTCAGAAAAAAGGTTAAGTTCAGCAGATCGTCATTCATTAAATTATTAACGAACCAATGGCAGTACGCAAGGCGTCTGGGGTGGTCTGCAGGCAGAAAAGCTTGATGTGATTGCATCTTATATGGATGCATGTTCAGGTCCTTCTTTATAGTCGTTTGGCATGTTCCATAAGAAAGTCGAATTTCTTGAGAGAGACGTTTTAAAGGTCTTGTAGGCTCTTCTTCCATACGTTGACGAACGTCATTAATAACTTCTTCTGTACAGACTCTTGGTCTACCAGCACCTTTTTTATGCGTCACAGAACCAGTTTCGCGAAACACTTCAACACAATTTGTAAGGCATGCATAAAAATTGTCCGGTAATACTGCTACGGCTGGGAAGTGCTCTCGAAAATTGTCCAAACACAAACATTGACTGTATTCCCAAGTTCCATTAACTAGCACACCCGTTCGAAAATAGGCTTCAATCATGTAAATTTTGTGCTCTGTGGTGAGAACCATGATTCAAAAACCGTGCAGGATTAGAAAACTTCAACACAATAACTTGACAGATTTTGACATTCAAACATTTATGACATACCTAAATGTACGATGCACGCTACGACAATAATTTTAAAATCCATGACCACCATTGACCAATTTAATTGTTGATATCCCGGTATATAGATAAGAACATAGTATAAATTTGTAAGTAATTAAATTGTAGACCGAGGGGGTACAAGGATGGTAAGAATAGAGAATACCCAGCCCTTTAATTGCGCTCAACTCGTACGATATATTATATAGTTCTTATATAATTTTTTTTGGTTGTTTTTTAATTAAATTTTCTTTTTTATTAATTATGCTTTATGAAAACAAATTACAACTTTCTTTAATAAAATGCATTACTTTTATTAGTTGTTTAAAATGATTAAATATATAATTGTTTAATTTTTTTAACACTAGAACACTAAATTATTGTTTCGTAGTGACATCTATGATATCTGTATTTATTTATTACATAAATGACCAAAGAGAAATTCCTATAAAGGTAGTTAATCTGAACATATAGGTACATGTTAAAGGTTAAATTAATAATCTTTAGTACTACTACAATTCCCCATACAAAAAAAATAATATTTTTGTACTCACCGCCTGTAAAGTAACATTTGGCGCTTGTGTAGCTCGAATGGGAAATCCCGGTTGAGGCGACTGTAAAAATTGAAAAAAAACTGGCACTTTGGGACATTTAAAAAGAATCTAACTTGGTAGTAATAAAATTTAGTCTATAAAATACTATTTCCCTCCACTATTCTTCACTAAAAGTTGGGGAAATAGGAGTAATAATTAAATATTCTTCGAAAGAAATTGTGGCGCCATCTATTTGACTATATTTTAAGCGACATCTTAAGCAAGCTTCACGCGCCATCTATTTGTACCACATCGACATTCATATTGGCAGTTCGGAATTGTTTGTATTTAAACCAAAAAACGCAATAAATGTACTATAAATTTATAAATATAAGAATAAATATCTCATGTTTGCATTGTGTAAGAATATAATAACTTTATTTTAGGGAAAGGTGAGTAATAGTTATGTACATGAAATGCTTAAATTAATTAGGTAATCTATCTTAGGTTAGGTATGATACCAATGACATTAATCAATAATATTTTTTTAATATAATGTTCGTACAAAAAATATTGTACAAACCACTTGCGTGAAGACATCTTCCACGCATTCGCGCAATTAAAAGCACTCGCTTCCTGCGGTCGCTCGTGCTTACAATGTGCGCTCATGCGGGAAAATAGTCTTCCCGCACTTGGTTCGTAAATAACTATTATGGATTATTTAATTAATTGTTTTGTTAGATTTATGAACTGCGTATATGTTAAGTATTTTCACGTGACGAGGAAGTGAATGCAGTTCTTTCGCTGTCAAAATCAGTGGACAGTAATATCCATAATTTTACGGAGAGTAAATTCTCATTTCTGGTATTGATTATTGGTATACGGTAAATAAATTAAGACAATATTTCTGTACAGTCAAGGGAACAATATAGGCATTTACAGCCGAACTAGAGCAATGCCTGCTTACGACGTGATGAGATAGACTGTAAAGCTACTATTTCCAAAGCATCGCAAATGAAGTGATGTAGTTCTGGAATAATAATACTCTAGAAAGTTGGTAAAATTTTATTAGCAACAATCAAGCGATAATATTGATATTACTTACAATATAATAATAACCTCCTGATATAAGGCTTGATTGATTAAGTCTCTACGGTATAAATACAACGGCTTTCAAAAAAGATTATGAGCTTGATTATCAATTTACATATTGGTATAGCATTTTATCTTAAATGTTCAGTATCATCAAAATACGAGTAGTATTAAAATTTGCTGGTTTAGGATACTGAACTTCTTCTCTCTAATGGCTTCTTTCTAGAATTTAGAGTAGATAAATTTGAATTTGTCATGACAAATATCACGTTAAAGGAACTGTATTAATGAGAATTTAGGATTATTGCTACATGGTTTTACTGTAGCGTAAATGTAGACGTAAAAGCTTTATTGAAAACTAATAAGCAAAATACAAACAGAAGCAATTTGTAGCTTCCACCAGAATATCCTCTATTTATCGTTGACAACAACCAACATCATGCATAGCAGACAGTGCCGACCTATGTATTAAGTGACTCACTAGAAAGATTAATGCACAAAGGTAAAATGAAAAAGTAAACTTGAAAACTTCTAAATGTGAAGTAATGGCTAACACTTGTTTCAATCTTGCTACCGATAAATCAAGGATCATCAGGCAGAAGCTATAAATGAGAGCCTCTTTTTATATTTTGTTATTTGGTTATTAGTTTTCAATGAAGCCTCTACGTTCAGATTGACACTTTAGATTAATTTTATTGGTATCTTTAGTATATTTGCTACAAAAAAGTCATTATTTTGTACAAAATATAAGCACAGCTATTTTGATGTGAAAGTAATAAAGTCTTTATAGGGATTTCTTGGTGATATTTCTTCTTTGATTCTTCTTCTTTGACTTATATTTACATCTATATATATTTCAAGGTATATACTATTTACCTATTGCAGAAATGAATTTTAATAGGGAACATATATTTGCTACATATGCCGATAATTATTTTTACATTATTAAATTATAGTAGCTTGAATTTAGATGCTTTATGTTACCACTATTGTTAATGCTATTTGGGTTTGTCTTATTTTTTTACATCCTTTATTTCTCTCTCCTGTATATTAATTTTCTCTTCCAATTATTATGGAATTTTCAAATCGAAGTGGTGTTTTTCTTAATATTTTATATAAATATTAGTTTGTTTTAGCAAGATAACAACCATGCAACTATGCAAAGAATGTGATGGTTAAGATTTCTGTACTTTTAGGCTAATATCTGCGCCTTTTACATTGCTTTCTTGATGAGAAGTTCCATTTGTAACAACAACCAGTCTTCTTTATGCTCTACACTGCGAAACATTTCCATATCAACAGCAAAGATAAGTTTGTCATAAGAAACTTCACCCATAATGTGATTAGTAAAAATAAGAAATAACTGTGGTCTCTAATGTGATCCTTGTGGAATATCAGATATTGAGGAAAAAAACGACAACCTAACATAACTTTCTTTTAAATTTTATTGTCAATTTGAATCACCATATGCCATTTTCGTGGTTTACCAGACAACGTTAAAAAAACGTCATGAGTTATATATAAACAAATACTTGACATATTCTTTGAAAGACTACCGTATTTAAACTACTAACTACTTTACTAAATTGTATAAATTTATAAATAGTTTCTTTCTTTCGCGTTGCTATAAGAAACACCTGATGTCCGGCTAATTACTTGCAATGTATAGACCTTTAAAACCAGATTTAAATTTGCCTACTTTGTCAGCGCTAAATGGAACCTCCAAGACAGATATTAAATGTCCTCATTTGTTGAGCGTTTACACAGTTAGACGCGCGCATACACCTATTCACGTTTGTACCTATTAACAACATGACTAAAGCCACATTCAGCGCACAAGTATTGAAATGTCTCTCAGCGAAATTATTACCAACATGTTGTTTAGTATTTTAAGGCATATTAAATGACAAAACTTGCCACGATAAAAAGCAACCGCTATATATAATCTACGTGTGTTAAATTACCTAACTAGTTAACAAAGTACTGTATATTTACATAATTAGATATAATTTACAATACGAGTATATTTACTGTTGTGATTATTATAATTATATTAATAATAATTGTTAATAATCTGGTTGAAAGATAGTTATTTATAGCATGCTAGAACATTTATAGATAAACTTAATAATGTATTAGATTCAGAAGCACGTGGATACTAGTGGATAGTAGAAAATAACAAGTCAAGTAGGTTATGGATAAAGAAAGGTTTGTCACGACTATATCTATTACTTGTATTAAATTTTAATTACCTACCATATATTTTCTGCCAATAATGGTCAAAATTTGATATGAAAAATAGTATTGTGTTTTTGAATTATGAAGTGGTATTTAATAACATACACAAAATATTCGTATTAGAATCGTATTTTCTAAATGAACAACAGATAGATAGACAGTCGAAATAATCTATCAAAGATTGTTTAGAAAACTTCGAGATAAATTTCCCAAAGTTACTCAAAAGGATTGTTTGACAAACCAGTAGTGTAGGATGACAAGCGAGTAGTAGACCACCAAAACCAATGATAGAAGAAGCGAATGATTGAAAAAATGACCGGTGCTCCAAAATACAATCTGGGATTTTAATTGGGTTTTGCCATAAAATTTTAAAAGAAGATTTCCATGTAGCATGACCTATTTGCAAGAAATCTTCGGTTGATTATCGGCTCTGAGTAATATTATTTTATTAATGGTTTTCGAATAATTATAATGATTAATGGATACATACGTTAACTTTACCTTCTTTGCCAGTGCTATCAAATACAAAGTCTTCTTCTTCAACATAATTCTCAAATGATTTTGTTTTTTAAACATTTTACTAGAGACTCTTTTCTGTGTTTCTGCTTTTTAACTGAAATAAATTTGGACAAATCACCTGTCTTTAAAGTGCGAGAATTGGGGAAATATCACTGAGAACTTTTCGCAGTATCACTTGAGATTCTACAGTAGATATTGGGGCAATAACAACATTCACTGGTTTTTGCTTCTGCTTATCGGACACTGCATAGGCATGTTCAGGAATTGTGTTTATATCAATAAAAATCTGCGAATGTTGCTATTAGTGATCAAGCATGTTCAAATGTGCTGCCAAACTGAGATCCTGAAATTTGTCGGCTTGGATTCATTCTCATCCATTGATCACAGGCTTCATAGTATTATGTTGGAATTTCAGGAAAGCCATTTTTGGTTTATTTGATTTCCTTATTACCAAGAGTCTTAATTTTCATGCGAACCATATTGAGACACCAAACTTTACACGAAAACTGTGTGAGGAAATATTGGATTATATATTTTCTTCTGTTTCGTTCTACGATTTGGCATACGTCAGATCTCAAAAAGTATTCCTTCCATTTACTTTAAACTTAGAGCAACTATATTTTATAACATATTCAATATGATGATTTACTCCTTCGCTCATAACAAACGCTTAAAGTTGTTAGATCTTCCCACAATTACAATAATATCAATGTAGTTTAGCAAAACAATATTTATTTCAAAATTAATGATGTTCAGCGCCTTGCCAAAAGTAAATATTTTCACATAGTACTCTTGGAATACGTCTTACATCATCAATTATTCAAAATTGTATATTTATTTCAAAAACTTACTTATGAGGAAAAAAAAATTGATAATTTATCAAATTCTTTTTTATTCATGTCTTCCATTTTGATATATTTAATATTGTGAAACAGTAAAAAAAATGAAATTATTAAATGCAGCAAATCATTAACAATAACAAAATTAAAATAGTACTTGAATTCAAAATGAACTAAAACATTCAAAACTAATATAAATTTAACGTAGTGTTTCAAAAACCCCTACTATTATTCGCAAACGATCTCAAAATTTTTACGTTTTATTAATTCAAAAGATCGGCTTCATCTCCTTCTGCATCTGGTTTCAGCCCTCTATATAACTTAAAACAAACGATAGCTACGCATGTGCAGCGCTATGTCTATTGAACTTTGTTGGTATCGTTTGATTCCAATTCCTTCAAGTTTTTCCAGTCGCGTAAACACATCTTTCGCACTTTGACAGTTAAATGTTTATGAAATGGCGTCACTCAAAAATTGTTTACTGAGATTTGCACACACTTTCCAACCTTCACCTTCGGTGGGTATGTTCTTGTTTTCTTAACGCCATCCTTCATTGTATCTGTATATGAACATATCGCCTCTCTTATCTCTGTTTACATATTTTCTCTTTCCATTAACTAAGGTTATTCTTAACTTCTTCTTATAGGTGCTTTCCTTGGATGCAATTGGAAATACATCATGTACTACTGGAATCTTTTTCATCAAAACCGTATTGCAAGGAGTAGGTACTTACTTCCATAGCACGGCCTGCAAGTTCCATCCAATTCTTTTCTGTTTGCAGTATGTCGATTTGTAAATAACTGCGAAAAATATTAATGCTTGTTTGTAGGTTTTAAAATAACTACACAAAATGTATACTGCTGTCTTTGATGCCTTTTGTATTTGTACATACAAAATTTCAAAATGTATCCTATTTGTACATCTGGTGTATACATAAAATGTATTAATGTATTGTCCGAGATAGAGAAATACGTATCAGGTCTTTATTATTCTTATAAATATATTTATGAAATCCTCTAATAAATTTAAAATCATTGTACAAATTTAAAATCTATTTTTATTCATTTGAATGGACGTTTTCATCACAAGTATGCCGAATATAGCTTTGCTCGTACAATTTTATGGCATTTAAATGATTCACCCTTTTAATTGTTCCATCTCTGAACATCACTCTCTCTCTCCCGGTTATTTGCTTTTAATACATTTTTATTTTTGAACAGTGGTCCATTTCTTAAAATGTTTAATGCTATTCTTACACTATGCGAGAAGTTTGGTTCTGTTTTTGTATAATCAAACCATATCTTGTGCTTGTCTTTTCTAAAAAATATAGAATGCAATTATATTGTATTTATTTTTATTTCTTAATTCTTAATATATTTAAACTTAAATTATTATATCTATATTTTCATAATGACATTGCGCCTTAAAGGTTATGCAACTCATTATTCACCTACTAAATCTGTGGTTTTTGATTATTCTACCTTAACCCTTTCAAACCCCATGTCCATGTGCGTGTACATTGTTTTTTATATTTTTTTGTTTAACGAGAAATAAAGATTATTCATTTGGAGCCTAATGTACACCTCCAGGTACATTGTGGTTAACGATTTTTGATGCTACTAGCGCCATCTGTGAGATGTTAGAGTATTTAGTGAGTTTGCTGGTAAAGTAGTTTCACTGAGCAGGGCAGAGTGGAGGTAAGTCATATATTTTATACTATTTTGTACATTACGTCGCTTTTGGAGTCTGAAAAAAATTAGTAACATTTAGAAGGACCATTGAGGTGTCAGAGTATAAAAAACTACTAGAAAAATGTTATAATTTTTTGTGGAGCATCTTCTAAATGTTTGTACATGGCCATGTACATTTGGTCTGAACTCACAAGCCCATTTGTCCACGCTCATGTACATCCGGTCTGACTTTTAATTTTCTATATTTTTTCAGAATACAAATAAAAATGAATAAATTGAGAAAAAACTATTGTCTTGCTAACCCCCAACATGTCCAGGAACTACTAGAAGTAGTAGAAAATGGAGATTTATCAGATATAGGCGAAATCGAAGGAGATAGTGACAGTGGAGAAGAACTAATTGATGAGTCTGCTGAAGATGCTCCATTTCGCTTGGGAAGTGATGAAATCACTCCAGCACAAGCTGAAGAGCCTGAGGATGACCTCAACCATGAGGAAGATCAAGAAGAAGCATTAGATTCAGAAGAGGAAGAAGAGATCGCACCGCAAGACAAAAGGCACAAAAAAAACCGAATTACCGTAGTCTGGAAGCGTCAGTCTTTTACATCTCCTACTATTCCTTTACCTCCACCTATTCCAGTTTCAAATGCAGAGCCTCTTTCTCCAATAGAATATTTTTCGCGATATATAAACGATGATCTGTTTGAGCAGATGGCATTCTTTACTAATCTATATGCCGCACAAAATGGTAGAAATATGAGAGCTGCAGATAAGCACGAAATGCAAATATTGTTTGCACTCCACATTGCAATTGGATGTTTGAGAAAGTTTCCGAGACTTAGAATGTACTGGGAGAAAGTGCTAGGTATTGGGTTATTTTTGGAAAATATGAGCCGCGATAGGTTTCTTCAATTACGATCTTGTCTTCATTTGGTAAACAATTTAGAGCGACCAGCTACTTGCCAAGATAAATTGTATAAAGTCCGTCCTATAATTGAAGCGGTAAGAAAAAGATGTTTGGAGTTGGAGCTAGAAGATGAATTTTGTGTAGACGAGCAAATTATACCTTTCACGGGCAAGTTAAGTGTAAAACAATATATCAAAGGAAAACCATGCCCTTGGGGAATCAAGGTCTTTATGTTATGTGGGAAAAGTGGAAAATGTTACGATTTTCTCTTTTATCAAGGCAAATCAACAGGCTTGAACGAGAATAATCTCAAAAACTATGGTCAAGGGGCAGCTGTTGTACTTCATTTTTCTGAAAGAATTGCCCATAGAAACAGTAAATTGTTTTATGACAATTATTTTTCTTCATATTCTCTTCTGAACATGTTGCGGGAAAATGAAATTTACGCTGCTGGAACAATTAGAATAAATAGATTCTACAAACCCCCTGTGATGTCAGATTCAGAAATGAAAAAAAAAGACAGAGGATATTCTGATGAAGTCGTTAACAGCGACAATACAGTAGTGGTGGTGAAATGGTTAGACAATAAAACAGTATGTCTTGCTTCTAATTACGTTGGAATTGGAGTTGAGGATAAGGTAAAGAGATGGGACAAATCGCAGTCTGCTTACGTAGAAATTAACCGTCCCGCAATTATCCGCGATTATAATCACGCGATGGGAGGGGTAGATCTTTTCGAGCAGCTTATCAGTTATTATAGAATTTTTATACGATCACGAAAATGGACACTGAGGGTAATTATGCACATGGTAGATTTTGCCCTGGCGAATAGTTGGATTGAATATAAAAAAGATTGCGAAGAAAAAGGGATTCCACAAAAAAAAGTTATGGATCTTTTAGCTTTCAGAATGAGAGTTGTTCATTGTCTGATTTACATGGGAAAACCGGTGTCTTCAAATCGAAGCAAGAGAGGAAGACCCACGTCTTCACCATCTTCATGAAGTCCAACTTCCATTCGTAAACATTACTCCAAAGAACAACGACCTTTGCACGAAGTACAACTTGATGGGACAGATCACTTGCCAGTTTTTGATGAAAACAAAGAAGCCACTCGTTGTAAAAAGCTGGGCTGTAAAGGCCGAAGTCACATATATTGCTGCAAATGCAAAGTACATTTGTGTTTTGTACGAGAAAGACAATGTTTTACTTCATTTCATAGAACGGAGCAGTGAAGATTTTTATCTAAAAGTTATTTATAATATTTTTAAAATGTTGTTATAAACCCTATTATATTTTTTTTTGTCAGAGAATAAAGTTTATATTATTTACTAATGTTTCTGATACCTATTTACTTACATAACAATAAAATTACTTTGGACCATTTGTACATGTACATGTACATTCTTATTTTTTAATAAAAAATAAGTTTTTTTAATTTTTTGGTTTATGGATTGTTTAAATATTGTCCACTGATAACACATACGACCACAATTATTTTTTTGTTTAAACAAATAAAAATCAGGTTTGAAGGGGTTAAACTATATTTAAAACTAAAAATTAAGGTTCTTATTCTAAAGTTTAACTATTTAACAATTTTCATAATTCTTAAACTATAAAGATCACGGCAATATGTGATTTTAAACGAATCCGTTTGCCGTAATCTTGTACGATACTGAGCCGTACTGCAGCTACATGCTCTTTGTTCAACAAATAACAATAACTATATTGTTCGTGTCATTCGTGTGTATTTTGCAGTGAAAACTGTAACGTGTCAAGACTATGTACCCAGAACTGTATGCCAAACCTTGACATCGCCATCTCAGTACCTGCGTCCAAAAAAAATTACATCTGATGTTATACAAATCCTTAAAGAAAGATTGATCTAATGGCATATTAGAAGGATTTTGCCTGATGTTTGCGTGGACCAAAGTGTCTGTTTCACATACATACGTAGGAAAATATTGGTTTCAAATACAACGGCAGAAAATCATCTTAAGCATTGCAACAAGCAAAACTGGAAATAATTTTTCTGCTTCCTTTTAGGCACAAAACTTCTGCTGATTTATTATTTAGCTGAAATCTAATTTTGTTTGCATTATAAACATAACCGAGCTCTACTGACTAGTTGAAGTGTTTTTCCCTTCTTCTCTATTTATTCTAATTGCTGTAGCAGCTGGTAAGGTCTCGGCTTTTCAAATACTTAAATTTGAATTTTCTTTAATATATGAATTATGCCAATAAATTGTTTCTTCAATCTTACACATTTTCCCAAATCATAAACTATTTCGTAACAATCCTTGTTGAACAAAATTTAGCTTTCTGTACGTCAGAAGAAAATCGGTTCTTTCTGACATTTTTAATTTTCTACCTTCTTCTCTTAGTGGACTAGATTGATCTGTCCCTTTTCATTTAATATGTTTTCGTGGCATTACATCTGTGAATAAAATACTTATTTATCTATCAATACTCAATTGTCTCATAAATTTCAATTTATCACCGCGCCCTCACTTAGATACGAAATATTTACTATAACAATGGGAAAGATGATGCGAGGCAATATTGCGGCTTTACCTTAATAAAATTATAAATGATTATTCCAGCACATAACCCTCACAATCTACTTTCTGATGGCGTACATAAAAATTTGATAATTAATAATAATAATTTATTGTTCAACAGATCCAGTTAGAGTACAACTTCCAGCTTATGCAATATAAGTACAAGATAAAACAAAATGAATATGCAAAGAAAGAAGGGAAAAAATAAAAAATTTATAAATACCCAAATATAAAAAATAGCATACATTAGCGAAGAGCAAGGAGCAGCTTTATTATACAGAATTGTATGTAATATATCGCAAAATAACAAAACAATATCATCCAAAACCAATAGCAAGCACTCACCCATTTGCACCCCGACATATTTCATTATAGATATAAGTAATTAATCATTACTAGACTCAAACCAAAAGTGCTTCCCAGCTACTGAAGATATAGATATGAGCACGTAAAATTAATATCACACATGCGAGATAGTTGATTATAATTCATACACTTTGAGAAAATAAGTGATCTCAGCAATGCACTGGTCCTAGCTTGAAGGCAATAGACCGTGTTGAGATACCATTCGCGGTACAAGAAGTGGAACCTGAGAAAGTAATGATCAATTTCATTATGCAACAATTTGTATAAGAAAGAGATACCAACAACAGCTCTTCTACATTCTAGAGACGGTATATTAAATCGCGCTAGAAGTACGTTAAACTCACATCCAAGAGGAGTGCAGAAGTCAAAGCAAAGTTATAAAAAATTCAGAAACTTTTTCTGAGTTGCTACAAGAGCGAGCTTATGGCTTTTATAAATGGGATTCCAAATTAATAAATTATATTCAAGAGGAGGTCAAATCTAGACCTAAAATATAAGGATATTTAAGCAGTTATATTGGAGAAAGAACGACAGTTTCTAATAATGAAGGTCAAGTGCCGATGATGTAATGCTGGGGGTATGTTTCATAAATATCGACCCCATATTAATTGTAATTCCAAGGTCGTTAACCATAGTAGTAGGCGTAAGAATTTTGCTTTCCAAATTATACGTTATCTTACTAGCGGCAGTCTTCTCGAAAATGTGACGACTTTATATTTCGAGAAATTCAGATCCAGCACATTACTCTGGCATCAGCCGACAATGTTGTCCAATTATTCTTATAGGAAGACGCAATTGTCGTATTGTGAATATAGTGAAATATTGAATCAATTAGTTCATGAAAAAAATACATATATAAGTAATGTTATTGTAGCGTTTCCGGGGTCGAAATAAACAACTCGTGCAAAAGTTTTGAAACAGTTTGTATATTTACACACTTAAAACTAATCACAATATAAAAATATAAAACAAATGTAACACACTTAAAACTACTACGAATAAATTAACACACGTATTTATTTCTATCACTACTATTTATGTCTGTAATATTTATTTACTTCTTGAACTATAATAACACTGCACCATCAACTATATTTATGTTAATTTGCACTGTACGAATACTATTGAATGAATTCTTTCTGGGTACCGGCCGCCTTTTATATCGGCCTATAAATACTTTAGAAATATACGCGAAACGTCTCGCTTCATTCTAGATAGCCCGAGAGAAGAACCAGACTTTCTGTCGCTTATGCATTACGTATGTGTGGATGATTTATGACTTATTTACGGTGCGTCGCGCCGATATTTACTTTGTGGACTTCTTTCATTACATTATGTTAATAGTTCTAGTTATTACCAAGAATATTTTGTAGTTTTACAAAACTATTATAGATAAACTACTCTCAAAGGCAAACTCCGGCTTTCTAGTGCGTTTTTTACCATGTTATCCATTTTTACTTTACACACAAGAGTCATATACCCATATTACAATTTTTAGACATCAGTAATAACGATACCATACCATCTTTATACTAACAAGATCATCAACACCGCAATTAATTTATCAACAATAAATTAAATTCGTCTATTTTCTTCAATTATTTTATTACCCTTCATTGCATACCGCCCTAATTACATCTACCAATATTGTTAAATGTATTTTTCTAATGCGTCTCGACCAAATAATTTAAAATGTCTTTTCATTCAATTTTTTCATCAAAGGACGCCGGGATTTTTATTTCCGAACTTAATGAATGCGATTAAATTAAATTAAATAGATAAAATTAGAGGCAGCTGCAACAAAATTTAACGGCCGCCCTGCCATGATAACGTTGTTTTTTGTGTTTGGGGCGGCCCTGCCCTTGATTCTTCCAGAATTTTAATAGTTTCGTAATGAAGACGAACAATAGGGTATGACTGTTACAGAAAAAATTTCTTGCACTTTTCCCGTGTTTGGATTAGACAAATGTGGACAATTAAATTACAGAGGAACTTGAAGTATCTAACTGAATTTCTATTTGAAGCGTCGGCGTCGTCATCTTTAATTGCGCGATTTATCGTTATCGGTTGATAAAGAATTTGCTCGCGTGCAATTAATATTGAATATCTTTAAAGTATATAATATAATGATCATAGAATCATTATTTACTGAGATTAGGTGTTTCTTTAATTTCTGTTGCATAAATTGCGGTACTGTACTTTGTACTTTTTAGGTAATAAAAATTACTGCAATATTAAATTATTGAGCAAGCAAGAGGAACAAAATGCATCATAATTTAATTTGATTTTCCTTTTTTCTTTTTATTCAGTAGATGCATTCAGCGGAATACCTCCTAAAAAGGTCACTTAAAAAAGAGTACAAGGACTTTGGTGAAATATCTATTAAAACACAAGTTTTAAAAAGCATCATTTTCGCGGAAGAGGTTAAGTTTAGAAACGGAATCTCTTGCGATGACATCTCATATACGGAATGCCATCCACATTTGGGCAAATTTTCCAAAAATAAAAGCGTCAGGAAAGATTTTCTAAAATCCAAATACTACTTACATATTAGCATTATAATATAGGCAAGTTCTTCGAAGAGAGTGTTTTTTTTTATTTATATATTTTAAAATACCTACAATTTTCTAAATTAGTCACAATGTAGCAACTACTTCTCATCTTTCTGGGTTGTTTAAGCTAGTATTAATATTTCCTTTTAAATAAAGTAAATAAGTATCAACTTAAGGTATATCATTACTTTGTATATATTTAATAATATTACCTACTTCGAACTCGTGTATGAAATGTTTAACAACTATCGATCGATTATTTCGAGGGCTTACGCAGAGGTGCCCACTAACTGCCGTGAGGTAGGACGTAAGGGGGTGGCGCCATATGCGTTAATGTAAATTCCGCCGATGTAAGGTATTCGTTAAAATAAAAGAAACAGCAGAAATTTTTGTTTTTCTTATTATGTTTTTGCATTAAATTGAATACAAAGGATTAATTAAGGCTTTGTTGGGAATACTTTCTTATAATTCAAATTATTTACTCTTACATTTCACTCTCAAAGTTGGCAAAATTTACAACATCATAACACAGTTTCAGAAACTTTATTTTAAAAACTAATTCCAGTAGAGCATGCATTGAGCCTTTGTTTATTTGTGTTTTAAATTTCGTTTTAGTATTTCGTAAATTAAAGCGGTACTATTGTTTTAACAAAACCTTGTAAAGTCCAGAATTTATATTAGCGCTTATGGCGCCACCCCCTTACGTCCTAACTCACGGCAGTTAGTCGGCACCTCTGCGTAAGCCCCCTTGCTAGTTTTTTAAATGTGTTTAAAATGTTAAATTATTTTGTCCAAAAGCGATTTCTTGCGTCGGACTTTAATGGTATTGTCTTTTGTATGAACATGTAACGTTATGAGAGATAGTTTTTATATTTCCATGCCAGAAATGAAACAAGAAACTTAAATATCAACAAATTAGTTATTTTTCAATATAGCATTTTGCCCTATGAGTACATCCATCAATTAGGTACATTAGCGTGTCATTACAAATGTATTGTTTTGATGTCTCCATCTAATGGTAAATTCATGGCAATAGATGTTTGATTAATACCTTGCGGTATGTTTTATTTGCAATCCGAATTCTTCTCCTAACTTACCCACTGGTGTGGTCAATACAGAAATATTCTATTTTATAGAAACTTTATAGCAATTATTTTTAGAAAGAAATAGAGATTATTTATCTGTATTATCTCAGTCATTATCTAAAAACGTTTGGCATGGTCATCTTATGGACCAGATTAGCATGTTGATCATATTTTGTGGAATCATCCCCCCATTCTGTGTGGCATATTTAATTTCACACAATATATCATTTTATCATCATGATATTTCACGATGTACTGCTGCATATAGACGAAGAATGTCTCTTTTATTAAATAAAGGTCCATCCTACAAAGGTATATCCTCAAGTAGGAGTGTTCATAATATGACACCACCGTCCTTTTCCCAGAAATAATATCGATTATTGCAAGTGTCTGGTCCACGACAAATGAGAATGCGCCCATTATCTGACCGCAATAAAAACCTGGATACCTCATTGAAGTACACTGGTCTGAATTTATACAACGGGATTTTTTATGCTCTATAATAAGAGAAGTACAAATCAACTATCTTGGGACACATAAGCCGAACGTACATAAGCAATTTCTTATTCCTTCTGTTCATAGCAAAAATTGATCATATCATTATGACACTTAATCTGGATTGGATTAAGATTGCTATTTTTACGTTTCAATTGAGACAGATATCTGTTGTCTCCTGGTGCTGTTGATGGTATTTTACCTTACCCCTACCTTTGTTTATCACCTATAATTTCCAAAGTTTGGCAATTACTTCAGCAACAGTTTTCAATTAACCTACGGCCATGCAAATTTTCTACCTCTGGCAGATGCTGTATTTTTTCTTCTTTGGCCATTAATTAACATAGCAAATTTTTACTGCTTAATATATAAGTTTTAAATAGAATATAGAATAATCTTTTCTTGTTCGCTTTTTTCTTGTTTTGCAAGAAATTTTATTGAGTTTACGCACTACACTCGATTACAAATTTGCGACTACATAAATTGACCGTCAATAGAAATAATGTGATAGCAACTTATAAAAACTTGCTAGTATAGTATACCAAAGCATATATGATTCAAAAAAGTCATATTGGATTTTTTTTCAAAATTTAGGATATATATGTATGTGGTTCTTCTGGCGTATAAAAACAATCTCTCATATCAATAAATGAAAAGTAGTTATTTCTTGATTATTAGATAAACTTTGAGACTTTGCAATTTGGACTTATGCAAAATATTTATTTATTCAATTGATATTTTGAAGAAAAATATTTAAAAAATATACAGATTATCCGATCAGTGGCTGTAAGATGATCCGTACCATTTTTCAGACAAATGTTCCCACAAATGAAGTTTCGCGTTAGCGGATTGGACTTAAAGGCCAAATACATACTACTCTTGGACATTGTGGCGGCCGACGATTACCGCTACAAATTCCACAACAGGTGACCACCAGCTAAAGCCTCCCTTAGTAACCACCTAAATATTTTTTCAGGCGCATGTTTCCTGCCTTCAAAGTCCGCGTCTCGGGTTTAGACAAAAAGTCCAAATACATACTACTAATGGACATCGTTGCTGCAGACGATTGCAGATATAAATTCCATAACAGGTTAGAGACATACAGGTTTATTTACTAAGCCTACTTTTTTTCTTTTATCTATCTCTCTCTCTCTGGAGAGCGATCTCGAAGGTCAATAGAAAGAAACAAATGAGACATGCTTTTTTTTCATCCATACGAAAAAAGAAAAACGAATTATACAGTCTGTTTACTAAACATGCGACACAAACTAAAAGGGGTATTTTTTTGGGAAATTTTGAGATTCTTTTATCGTCGGATGATTTTCGGAAAGAAGTCCTGTTCCTGATAGAAAACACCTCCAAAATATTCATTACGGTCTTTATGATAAAAGAACATTTGTACGTAATGGAGGACCAAGAAGGCCATATATATTAACAAGGGAAGAATTGACAGAAAATTTGAATGAACATCAAGTTACAAGATAATAGCAAATACTTTCAATGTAACTAGTTGGATTTTTTATAAACTTTAAATCATAAGTGCTTGTATCCATACCAAATTCAGCGCTTTCGGGCACTATACTCTACAAATCTTCCTCTTTGAATTGCATTATAGCACTTGTATATATTAGTTTAAATCCCCCATTACTGGCGATAATTACTTTGCCGAATATACATATTTCTCAAGAAATGCAAAGAAAATGTCATCTGACTAGGTCTGGGCTAATGAAATCCACTTCTGGTAAAATAAAATCGCTTTCAGCATCACTTCCCTTACGCTTCCGATTGGAGTGGTGTTGCTACCACGAAGAATTACTGGTGAGGTGTATCAACATTTGTTCGAAGAATCACTACCTGGGATACTAGAGAATTTATCACAGACAACAGAAATGTAATGTAATTCATGTAATATGGTGCCTCAGTTAATTTTAGTACAATTGCTGGTTAATTTCTATATACAACATTTACAGATTGGGATCGATATGGATCTCAATTATGAGTCATAATGACCTGCTTTATCATCAGCCTCAAATCTCTTGAATTTTATCTAATGAGACCATTTGAAGATATTAGCGTAAATACGTCAAATCCGTGAAAAATGAGGACGTTTTGAGGAATACGATAATTGATTGGTGCTTGGTAATAAGAAACGGTTCTGCTGTTTTTGAAAGACCTCGGCACTAAATTACTGACTAGTTGAGTTGGGGAAATAAAGCTTTTTTCCGAAAATCATCCAACGACAAAATAATCTTAAAATAGCCCAAGAAACAGCCTCTTGAATTTTTGCCGCATGTTTAACAAACACCTATAGAAAAGTTTCTGTTTCTCTAAGATCTCAAAGAGATTGATTTTATTTACTTCTATTGTTTTGTTCCTTTTGTTATCCTATTATTTTGTTTAATCTAATATTTTGGTGTCTTATATTCGGGTATTTGTTTGTTCTTGACGGTAGAAGACGTCCTCCGTTATTAAAAAAAAAGAGTCGAAGAGAAACGATCGGCGTTCGTTTTAATTTGAAAAAAACCGTGGGAAATTCAAAAATTATTAATTTAAAAAAATAGTATCTGTCACTATCGACTAAGAAAAGAAACAGATGCCCGAATGAATGTTTTAAATTTACAAAAGCAAAGGAAAAGGCACGAAGCATGCGTAATTATCTGATTTTTTATTTTCGAGTATATATTACTTACTAACTCACTCCGTATACTCATGCAGGGTGGTACATTTTAAATAAAATAAGGACTAATTCATTCATTTTGTGAAACGACGCCACTCTAAAAGAATCTATGTAAAATTTTCAATGTAGCACCTTGTATGTATACAATTATAATAAAATATGTTTTCCATACATCATCCAGAATTACAATTAATTATCATTTATGCTTGTTTCTTTCTAAATTTTAAGATATTCACTTGCACCATACAGACATTACAACCAATTATTACTTTAAAAGGACGATAACTCTGGAGTATAAATTGATAACTTAAGGCTCAACTTTGTTAGCATTTCAATATACTTATCGTCTTATTTTCAAATTGTAATTTTAGAGCTGTCAATCATTTCGTTGTAATCCATTGATAATAGTAACAAATTATGAGCAAATTTCAGTTGCTGACTGTTATAAGAGAATAATTAGACATTGTTGATTATCATCGTGGCAGAGTCATCAATTCAAAATAACTGTAGACTTAAAAAAATCATATTGCATGGGCATGTTGTTCTTAATAGACCGCTAAACGCTTGATTGATGTGTTTTTCTTCATGTATTTAGTAACGCTGACGAAGATACGGACTTATTTGGATTTGAGGAATTGTCTATAGAATAATCGCATCACTTACGAGGTCCGCTCGACAAACATTCTTAAAATGCAAATATGTCCGTACGATAACGAAACGGTACTTGTTAACTAACAGATTTTCTTGTCTTTTTAAGTCGATGGATGGTTGCTGGTAAGGCCGACCCGGAAATGCCGAAACGGATGTACATTCATCCTGACAGTCCCTCTACCGGCGAACAATGGATGCAAAAAGTGGTCTCATTTCATAAGCTCAAACTAACGAATAATATCTCGGACAAGCACGGCTTTGTAAGTAATTTTTAACTCTTTATTAATAATAATGTTTAAGACAATAATGACAACATTTCTTAAGCTATATTGAATTTTAACCTATATTGAATTTGACATCATTTTATTTAATAACGAGTTTTTAAATAAATTGTTCTTATTTGTTGGTGCTAATATATTGAAACGCGAACAATTTTTATAAAGCCAGCAAAATGATTTTTGGATTGATATTTGCAAGTACTGCGTTATAATAATAAAATTTTCTTTTCTGTAGTGGGTACAATATTTAAATATTTTCTTTAGAAACCCACTATTCAATAATTTATTTAAATCTCAATTTATATTAGAATCCTAAAAGGATTTGCTTTGTTTATATAGGCTTTTTGAACAGACTTGACTAATAAATGTTTCCATTTTCTTCTGTATATAAATAGCAGTTCTCAATTGATCCCTTTATATTTAGCACATATGACTGAGAATTAGATGTTTCAAAAAGCGGTCGTCTTTCTTACAAAATTTTAAAAGTATAGATTTGGCGTCATGTTCTGGTATTGATTGTGATCTACTGAGATAAGAAGGATTACCTTTAATTTACGAAAAACTGAAATTGTGGAATCATCAACAATAACAATACCATCGTCGTGTATACGAGTATATTATCATAGTGCACCTTCCTCAATGTTAATTTAATATATAAACTATAAACAGCATCTATATTAAATGAAGACAATTAGAAGAACATGTAATAAAATGGAATATAATTTTAATTTAAAAGTGAATGAAGAACACAAAGCAACTATGGAATTTTACAAAAAACAAATAAGTACATTCATAAATGTTCTTAAATTTACATTTAATGAGATTAACTAGATGAACTATATTTTATTAATAACATTACGATTAAAAAGAGTATATTTTATGGTTTATTATTATATTAAATACAATTTACTTATGCTATTTAATTTGTAATTAAAAATTTAGTATAATAGTATACTTTAAGGGTTTCGAGATTATAGAATAATAAAGGATATCGCATTCCTATTGGACCAAAAATGCAATACACTATCAAAACAGAACAGCTGTAGCGTTCTACGAGAATTGTCTAAATTTCTAGGATCGGAAAACCTGAAATTAAAAATAAGATTATTCCACGGGAAATTTTAGATTAAAATGCATATTTAATCTGACAAAATTTAAAAAACCTAACCTCATGTATCGATGCTATAAATCCTGCATGTTTTATAATTATAAATTTATATTAAATGTAGAAGAAAGAATCATCAATAAAGAAGTGAGATGTAAAAGTTTCCTTAAACACTTCATACTAATGACGGGAATTTTCGAAATTCAGTATTCAAATATTCATTTTGATAAATATTTAAATATTCGAATCCTTAAAAAATTAAAATTAAATGCTGGTCGTTGGCAAGCCCATCACTTGAGAACGGATGAGTCGATTTAATAAAACTTTATTGTCGCTATGCAAAAAATTGCAACAAAGCGATAGCGAAAAAATCATATTAATGTGATAGGTACTTAGTTACTTACCAAGTTACTTATTTTCATTTGAATTGATTGTTCAAAGGAAATAATAAATGTTATTACGAGACAACTAACAAAAATTGTAGACACAAAACACAATTTAATTTGGTAGGTACATGACATACTACGTATTATATTGTAACGTTTTCGGGGTTCGCAATAAACAACTCGTGCAATTTATTTATTTAAAACAGTCATACACGTAAAATTAATTACAATATAAAAATATAAAACTAATGTATCACACTTAAACTACTAGAATAGATTAACACAGGTATTTATTTCTATATAAAACTCTAATATTTATGTCCGTATATTTAAATCACTTCTATTTATATAACACGGTAATATTTGTCTTTATTACACTATATTTATGTTTATTCTTCGACTACCACTCAAAGAACTATTTATTTATTTCTTATATTTATTTGTACTTTGGTCTGTTCCGCGCGACTACTACTTAAGGAAGTTCTTATTCCGGAATTCTTCATCCATCGGTGACCCAGCCGCCTTATATACACATACGAAACATCTGGAAGCATTCGCGTAAACTCCATCTTCCTATCGATGTTTGTAAAACATTCGATAGACATTCTGTCTCTTCGCTGTGCATGTGATTTATTGCTTTACGACTTTATGAGCACGTCTTTGTTGTCGTCTAGAAATACACTGGGAGAAACTCCAGGCATTATGTCGCGTCGAGATGATTTACAACCTCTTTTTATTGTCGCTCGGAAGTCTGCCTTTCTTTGTGCACTTGTTTCGTTACAATATAAATAAATAAAAATAAGACAAGGATACATTAGAAAACTATGCGCCAAGGAAACACATTTTCTTCACATTTTCCGGTTTCAAGCAAAACCGTTTTGCCGCTACAATTTTATCGGCTTTAGAGAAAGCTCTTTTTGGTATACATTCCGAAATAGTTATTTACGAACCAAGTGCGGGAAGACTGTTTTCCCGCATGAGCGCACATTGTAAGCACGAGCGACCGCAGGAAGCGAGTGCTTTAATTGCGCGAATGCGTGGAAAATGTATTCACGCAAGTGGCTTGTACAATATTTTTTGTACTGATTAATGTCATTAGTATCATACCTAACCTAAGATAGATTACCTAATTAATTTAAGCATTTCATGTACGTAACTATTACTCACCTTTCCCTAAAATCAAGGTAGTTATTCTTATATTTATAAATTTATAGTACATTTATTGTGTTTTCTTTTGTTCAATTACAATTTATTATATGAACTGCCAATATGAATGTCAATAATAGATGGCGCTTGAATGTCGCTTAAAATGTCATCAAATAGATGGCGCCACAAATTTATTGTGAATTTTTAATTATTACTCTATTTCCCCAACTTTTAGTGAAGAATAGTCGAGGGAAGTAGTATTTTATAAACTAAATTTTATTACTATCAAGTTAGATTTTTTTTTTAAATGTCCCAAAGTGCCAGTGTTTTTTTCAATTTTTACAGTCGCCTCGACCGGGAAATGCTCTTTCCTGGTCGAGCGACACATTCGCCAAATGTCACTTTACAGGCGATGAGTACAAAAAATATATTACACCTCATTGGCACAATCTTCTTGTTCAGTGGAGAACAACATATCCAATGCGGTTTTTTTTCTGGTTCATATTACTCTCATAAAATTCAACTGATGACTTCTCTTCGGTTACCAAGATATCTTTTAGGTGCCTTTTTGTTTTAAGTGGAGGTTTAAAAACCTTGGATATAGAAATATACTAATGTCAAATATTTCAATTGGTGAAGCACTGGTAACCGAAACATTACTAGAAAAAGCTTTTGTGAACTTTGATAGAAATTTCTTTTGCAAAACAAATTTAATTTCTTTTATATTTTCTGGTCAACCTTGTCAACCTTTGATATGAAACTTTCCATCAAAGATTGCAAAATGGTCATCCCCACTGAACTCGTCGGTTGAGATTCTGATGACAATAAAGTTGTAGCCAACTCAAAGGATTCCAATATTTTAACAATATTTTCCATAATCATCCATTCATCTTCAGTTAACATTACATGTCCTGCCTGAGCTCTTGTGATTATTATATAAAAAAATGTTGAATTCCAACAGGTCTGACTAAATCAATTTGTGTTTTTCTAAATCTTTAAATAAATTTAAAGCAGTTGTCGCTTAAAATGAACAACAATATTGTTGCATTTGCCAATAATAAGCTTTTCCTCCAATGCTATTTTCAAAACCAATTCCAGTGAACGTGCAATGCAACAAACTCAATTGTACGACAGCAGCAGAACTGCTCCCACAATATTTGCGGCATTGTCATGTAAATATTTTCTCCTCATATCCTATTCTGTCAAAATGTTCTGAATATTTTCCTTCGAATAATGTTAATGGTAATGATGTTAAAAAAATTATTCAAAATCTATCTTTAAATAGTTTCATACACTTAATTAGTGTTAAAATGCATGTATAGAACGCATGACATGCGAGATATTCCCGAAAATTTATTTTTTGATAAGAGTAAATGGCCTACTTCCGGTAGAAATTTCGAAAAATGGTTTTTATAAAAATGTATATATCTGCAGAAATATCAAGGCCGAAAATTTTCGTCATCACCACGTAGTATAAGAAAGTAATACCTATTTACTGCATTGGAAATTGGCTTAATTTCAACTATTCGAATATTTAAATAATATAATATAATAATATTTCGTTTTGAAATTATTCAGATCTGAATATTCGAATATATGAATTATTCGTATTCGATTATTTCATACCTGATTATAATATAATGTTCTCTATCCTAATTGATTCCTGAAATAGAAGCGTTAGTTTTATTAGCATTCAGTTGTAAATATTAACATAAATTAAAGTTTGTAGTTCAAAAAATTAAGTTTATGCCAGCTTTTTCGAAAACAAAAAAGTAGAACGTTACAAATTACATTACTGTTCAAAATGTCATACATTATTTTGAACAATCTTTCTTCTACTCTGCCAAGTACCCTTCTGGCTGATTCTTGAACTGCTGCTACAATTCGATGACGTGTTTCTTTCACAATAGTAACAGGAATAAAGACATTCATATATATTAAAACGACTGACAAAGCTAGGTTTTATTGTGATTACACTTTACCTGAATCAAGATTTTATTACTTTTCAATAACTGTCAATTAAATCCGAAACCATACAAGTATTTAACCTAATAAATAGTTTCTTACAGTCTTCGAGGCGCATATGTAAACATAAATACATTTTTTTTCTATCATTAAAGCGCTTTTTTTTCCTTTAAATCCCGGCCCTTCCCTCCTCGATTGTTAAAGTGACACGTAATAGCGGCTTCTGAAGTCATTTCCTAAGTGAAAATCGTTGTCCGAGATATCTTAATTACAGTCTACTATCGAAAAGGAGCTACCGTATTCTATTTGGACCGCCGGTCGCCCCACTGGACGCTAAGAGATAGTGCCGGCAACAGCAGCCGGGGTGGCGAAGTGCTTTCAATCTAACACGGAGTCATTTTGTACGCCTTTCAACGCCACCTTTGATAAACGATTACCACGGGCCGAACTTTAGAAATTCAAACGTGAATTAAAGCCATATACTTATACACGATTTCGCTTGCCACTAAATGGAAAGGATGTGTTATAAAACTATTTAGAAAATACAATTCACTTAATGTAATAAATATATATAAAGTAAGAAATGAGGTATGGGCACTACACCTTCTCTTAATACGTATTTTTGTATACAAAAAATGTTTCAAATTGAGTTTTAAATACTTTTATCTTCTTAATATTCCTTTAAGTAAAAGCTTCACTTCGTATCCGGTTTTTGAAGTTTGTTATATAAAAATTACGGCTATCCAACTCTAAATACTTTTATTCCCTAGTAAATCTGTATAAGATGCATAATTTGCGTGATTTTTACAAAAAACTGCTGTTAAATAAGAGTGAAAGTGCTCCTTACGGACGTTTTTTTTTTTTGAATTAATCTTTAAATGCTTTCATACTCTTAATCTATCTGTTTAGAAAGGTTGCTTGCCAGATATTCGTAAACACATTTTTTCATAGGAGTAATAGATCTACTTCTGGTAGAATTCCGAAAAACTACAGTTGCACATTTTTTTTTAAATTTACATTTGAAGCGTGCCCGGTTCAAATAGGCCAAGTGCCAAAAATTACATTTCTGAGCTTTTGCTTTAGAAACATTCTATATACCAACGGACATGTCCTGTAAAGAAGCCAACTCCCAATGTAATTTCTTTATAGTTTAAAAATCATGTTATAGATGGCAGTATGTGTATGTGCCAGGTTAATTCTATCAGCACAAGATAAGTGCCAATTGTCAGATCAGCTTTTCTAACCCTATTTTAACGAATGTTTGCGCGTGTTTCTGCAAGTGACTTTTGCCTCATATAAAATGATAATCAATGGATAATAAGAAACAAAAAATCCGTGGACGACAGAGGGAAGTACAAAGCAAGCTAAGGATATCAGGGAAGGATTATGCAACGAGAAGTAACAAAATTGTCTCCAAAAAAGCGGAACCAAAAAAAAAGGTTAGAGAGTCTTTAATAATAATTTTCAGTTTCATTACTAAACAATATTTTTTTAGTTGTCCTGTAAATGCTATTTCTCATGTAAAAATCTTTCTTATGAAAGAAGACTAGAGTTATTTAAAAAGTTCTATGATGAAACCGCACCTATTCAAGGCACCTACCTGATGAATTTGATTAGTGTGTTACCAATAAAAAGACGACGCCATGGAAATTATAATGACCCATCAGAAAGTCATCGCCAGGGCACTATAGCCTACACAGTTCCAGATGGAACTGGTCGGATGGTTCGAGTTTGTAAATCAACGTTTATGGACATTTTTGTAGTATCAAAAATGAAACTTCAAACAATAATAAGAAAAAAGAAAAGCGGAGAAACTTCCTTTTCTGATAAACGAACATGTCATAAGTTGAAAAAGTCTACTACAGAAGACAAGAACATGGTGAACCAACACATATTGTCTATTCCTCGCCAAGAAAGTCATTATTCAAGGTCGCACACTTCTAAAGAGTATTTAAGCCCAGATCTTAATATTCATCGTTTATTTAAAGCTTTTGCTGAAAAATATCTGGAAACCAATATTTCGTATAAGTTTTACAGGCGAGTTTTTAGAGAACACTTTCCAAATTTGCAATTTCACCTCCCCAGAAGCGACACTTGCCGTGTGTGTGATAGACTCACTTGTGAGGCTAGAGCTGAGTTACAGAGCAGTACTATTGCAAAACAGAAGCTAGAGCTGCACCACCGCAAAGCTGAAAGTGCTTTTAAGCTGATGAAAAATGACACCACATATGCACAGTTGCCTAGCAGTCGTATGTGTTGCTTGAGCGTAGACTTACAACAAGTCCTTTTCGTACCTACACTAACGCATACTGATATGTTTTACTTAAGTCAGCTCAGTTGCTATAATCTAGGAATCCACTACAACAATACAAATACTGGGTATATGAATCTATGGAATGAAGGAGTAGCAGGCAGAGGAGGAAACGAAGTTGCCTCTTGTATATTGCGGTTTCTGAATAGTAGTGTGGTCAAAGACAAACACGTTATTATTTGGACAGACAACTGCGCTGGCCAAAATAAAAATAAAATAATGCTTTTTCTATATATATATATTTGCAGGCCCTTGGGGTATTTGATGTTATAGAACACAAATTCCTCATAAGTGGCCATAGCTTTATGGCTTGCGATCGCGATTTTGCACATATCGAAAAGAGAAAAAGGGTCATGAAGGCTATGATTCCTGAAGATCTACACAATGTTATTAAATCCGCAGTTTATTATCCCCCTTTCGAAATTGTTGACATGGAAAAGCATGGATTCTGGAATATAAAGGAGGCAGCGGAAGCTTTGATTGATATCAAAAATTTAAATATTAGCAAGGCAGTCATGCTTCGTGTAGAGCGAGAAAACCCTTGCACTGTTAAAGTCAAAGAAACTTTTAGTGAGTTTGAGCCTTGGAGGGATGTTAATGTTTTGAAAAAGAGTAAATCTATCTCAGACGTGAAGAGCACAAATCTACTGCTTTTGCCGCCGGATAACAAAATAACAGACAACAAAAAAAAATCATTAGCATCAATGATTAACTTTCTGGAAAAGGAAGAACACAAAGAATACTACAGAAACCTATTACACATTTAAATACTCTTGTAATGTTTACTTCTGTTGTTTTTTGTAAACGATGTTTAATACACATTACTTACTGACTTGGTGATTATTGTTTTTAACTTTCTATAAGTTTTTATAACGTTATCGCTGGACATAGAGACATATCTTTTTAATATGGTACTTCCATTGTTTCTAAATTTAAAAAAAATATATTTTAATATCTCTTTTTCAAACGAAAGTATTTTAATATTGACTTGATACAACACATCTATAAACCTAGTCCAATGCTTAGCTTAATCCAGAATAGTTATTTATTAACGCCAATCAACGCAACATGCAATAATAATTGTTTTTTGATAATATCTCGGTTTTATACTTTTGGCACTTGGCCTATTTGAACCGGGCACGCTTCATTTGTTAAAATTAAACTTGGTAGTTGACAAATAGTGGTGGAAGTTGTTTTTTCATTGAACTAAACTACTACTCCCGTTCTGACGATTTCACTGAAATTCTAATCAGAATTCAACAGGGAAATTCTAACAGTAAATATAAAGTTTGGTATTGATAGTGTCAACCGTTTGGTGGCCATTGTGGTCACACATATGGCGAGAGAGGTGTTTTCAAAATGGCCTATAGGATAAAGCCGTTGTGAAAATGTTAAACAGAAATTTGGAGAGATTGATTCACGTCTTTTTACAACTTCCGGTCCGAGTTTTAATTTCTTTTTTATATACAAATTGGTCAAACTCGAGCTCCACATAGTTTTTTGCTAATATATCTTTATAGAATGCATAATTGCCAGATATTTGCAGATACTGCTAATAAATAAATATAAAAGTGTTACTTCCGCTATGAATTTAAAAAAGAAATTATGCAAAAGTATACCAAAATCCAGCTTTAAATACTTTTGTATTCTTCATAAATATGTGTATAATGCATAATTTGTGAGATATTCCCAAAAAAACTGTAATTCGATAAAAGTACAACTGTGACT
This sequence comes from Amphimallon solstitiale, assembly GCA_963170755.1. Lineage (NCBI taxonomy): Eukaryota > Metazoa > Arthropoda > Insecta > Coleoptera > Scarabaeidae > Amphimallon > Amphimallon solstitiale. The sequence goes on along the minus strand of OY720677.1, from coordinate 101,433,097 downwards.
TCCGATCCAAATTTTGTAATTTTGTATATAGAAAAATTGTTCCAACTCGAGTTCTAAATACTTTTATGCTCTTCATAATTTTATATAGAATACATAATTTAAGAGATATTTGAAAAAGATTTTCGACGAGACAAAAACCTACTTCTGGTAGGAATTTCGAAATACTATGTAAAAAGTATTTTGAAATTCCTACTGTATTTTAGTATTTTAAATTCACTTTTCAGTGCTTTTGTATCCTTTTAAAAATTTGTCTATAGTTAGTAGTTGACGTGAATTTTTATTTTTTTATTGAACTACTACTTCCGGTCTACCGATTTCTCTGAAAATCTTACCAAATCTCAAGAGGAGTATTGTATTCGTAAATATAAAGTTTCGTATTAATAGCTTTAGTAATTTGGCCACTATCGTGGTCACACACTCAGTGACACACACACAGGCATACACAGAGACATGTTTGCAAAAGTAACTTTTTCGGTATCAGGGGACTTCAAACCGTGGGCATCTACAAAAACCTTGCGGTAGACATTTTTTATCCATCACAATACTTCCTTACATTACGTATAAGAAAGTAAAAGCATTTTTGATATGTTTGTCAACAGTGGGTATCCCAAATACATTCTGAATTAGTTCTAATTTCTTTGATGATCCTGTGGATCATATTGTGAGAACTGACATTAGATACAGGAAATTACCATATAATATACATATGTGGCTTAGGGAAAAAGTAATTTCTTATTTTAAGCTGTTTAGACACATCTAATAAATAGTCAAGTATAACAAGGTAACTACTCGAAGCATATTACTTTCCTATTTTTTATAACGAGTATAATATTATTAATACAAAAATCAAAATTTACTAATATCTTGTCAACTAGTATTAGTTAAGCTTAGACAATTTTCGAAAGAATACAACAGTACTAAAATAGAAAAAATGTATAAAGTTTTTCGAAATTTATAAATAGGTCTTTTTGTCTTAGCGAAAAACTGTTTTATGCAAATATCTGGCAAATTATGCATTCTGTAGAGATTTATCTAGAATACAGAAGTATTTAGACCCAGAATTGGAATAATTTATGTTTATAAAAAATTTTAAAATCCGGACCGGAAGTAACACTTTTACTCTTATCGAATAGCAGCTTTTGGTGAATATATTGCAAATTTTGCATTCTATATAGATTTATTATAAATGCAAGACTATTTAGAGTTAGAGTTAGAAAAAAAATTGTATAAGAGAATTTTTAAGATTTGGACCGGCTGCAATACTTCTACTTTTATCAATTAACAGTTTATCGCAAAATATTGCAAATTTTGTTTTCTATATAGACTTATTAAGAACACAAAAGTATTGAAAGCTGCATTTGGAATAATTTTTGTATTCAGAAAATTCTAACCGAAAGTAACACTCGGAGGTTTACTTTATTAAAAAGATACAGAATTAAAACTTAACTTGGAACTTGTATACCTACACATTTTGGGATATCAGATTATCCAAAAAATTTTATGTTTATGTCGATTAAGTTTATTTACAGCTACTAAACTACTAAAATGACTTGTTTTATAAAACGGCTAAAAAAGGAACTAATAATAATAAATACATTCATACAAAAATATTGCTTTTTTAATTATAATTAAAAAATATATCTGCAGCATACTCTTTATCATTAGAAATTATCGCGCACGCCACTGTAAATAGCAGTCCTCCTACCTGCTGCATTATTACTTAACATAAATCCGAACTTTTCAACGTCCGCACTCGATACATCTGGGTACTGATTAGAAGTTTTAAGTAGTTTGCTTTCTTATACGGTGCTAGTATCTAATGGCATAATACGTATTACACACAAACACTGTTCACACACACACACATACACATACACATCTGTATGTATATCAAGACGAAACTCGGTAATTTCTACCCGAGCTATAATGCACTCCTTCGGACGGACGTGTTCTTCATTTTAAATCGTTGAATTATTCAAATCGGCTCGGACTCGAATCGAAAACTTTCGATTGAGGCAAGACGAGCACACACACTTGTCGGCAAAGTTCAATCGTTGACGAGGCGAAATGTCACTTATATATGTACAGCAGTTCTAACAGTGCAATTATATTAAGCTTAATGTCCCAACTATTTAGATTACAGAACGTCCAGTATTATGTATTTGTACGGCCGTTAATAGATGATGTACTATAATGTCCCGTGCATAGACATAGTCATCTAGATTAGATATGTACAAAATATATGCGTTTGTATCTGCTCTCAGGTATGAATAATAACTTTTTTGATGTGCACGCAGTGTTATTTATATAGGCATTCAAATCGTCGTTTCTAAATCGCGTTGTGTACATTATCAAATATTGACGCCCGACGTGTGGGGCACAGGACTAAATATGTCTTTATTAATTGCTCAATCTTTTATCCAGTAATTTTGATACAAAAACGATGCAAAACATAATTTTTGTAATTTATGTTAGTTACTGAAAAAATGTTAGAGAAATATAACACGCTTCGTACTTTCATATGTTATTCGTTAATATTTCTGTATAACTTTAGTTATACTGTATATGTTACCGTGAAAGACCGAAAGTAGTGAATGTCAACATCCGCCGGTGGATGTCGACAAATACCAAATGCCTTGGTGAAAGTCCGAACATTTCTTAATTGTATTATAGATTCGGACTTTTACCGGTATATGTCGACAAACACAAATGAGGTCCGGTGAATGTCGGAAACGGCAGGTCGCAACAAGTTTTTAGACGGTTCCAGCATCTTGTTTCAGTTAGCTTTGCCTTCGTCAGTCTAACGCAACGTTTGACAGCCTGCGGGCACGCTCCCTAACCTAATTTAATTTTCTTATTAGAAATTATAATTTGTATTCAATGGCTACTACAGTGAATCGTGATAAGTTTTTTGAAAAGTTACATGCCTTAATTGGAAGTAAACGAGAAGACAATTGTTTTTATTTTTCACAAGAAAAGTACTCTAAAATCGTTTCTGAAGTAATTTCTGCTAAAAGTAAGTGTAGTACACCTTTGGACTACAGACGTTTAAAACGTTTTGACATTTTAAAAGTTAGTGATGAAGAAAAGTTAATTGTGCCATTAAAACCAGGAGAAACGAATATCCAGTATTATGTTACTAATGATGAGTTGTTTACAATACTTTCTGAAACTCACATAAGAACAGGCCATGGAGGAAGAACACGAATGCTTAAAGAATTGCAAGTTAGATACAAAAATATTACTTATGAAGTTGTAATGTTGTATTTAAATTTGTGTAAACAATGTCAAATGAAACACAGTGCGCCTAAAAAAGTTATTGTTGTGAAACCAATGGTCAGTTCCGAATTGAACTCTAGATGTCAAGTCGACTTGATAGACTTGCAATCACACAGGGATGGCGATTACAAGTTTATATTGGTATATCAAGATCATTTAACCAAATTTGTCCAGTTACGACCTTTAAAAAGCAAGAGAGCGGAAGAAGTAGCTTATCACCTTCTCCAAATTTTTTTAACATTTGGTGCTCCCGCTATATTGCATTCGGATAATGGTAGAGAGTTCAGTAATCGAGTCATATCTGAACTATGCGCTATGTGGAAAGATGTTAAAATAGTGCACGGAAAGCCTCGTCACAGTCAAACACAAGGCTCAGTTGAAAGAGCCAATCAGGACATACAAAATATGTTAACTGCATGGATGCAAGACAATGATTCAAACAAGTGGTCAGAAGGTTTGCCGTTTGTCCAATTCGCCAAAAACACAACTTATCACGAAGGAATACGCCAGAGTCCTTATGAAGCCCTGTTTGGCGTTAAACCAAAAAGGGGTATAACATCGTCATCACTCCCCCGCGGGCAAATTGCAAACATTGAGACCGAAGAACAGCTAGAAGCTTATGTTGAAGAAAATTTGGGTAGTGACCATATTGAAAGAGGCATGGATAATGAAAATACCATTGGAGCTGATCCGCAACCTGGCACGTCTTCATCTCAAGCACTGACTGACTCGCAACCTAACACGTCTTCATCTCAAGCACTGACTGACTCGCAACCTAACACGTCTTCATCTCAAGCACTGACTGACCCGCAACCTAACACGTCTTCATCTCAAGCACTGACTGATCCGCCACCTAGCACATCTTCATCTCAAGTACTGACTGAACAACACGAGCTAATTTCTTCAAAAAGAGTAGCTGCAAAAGAGAGTCTTCTACTTCAAGCAACAAAAATGTTGCGAACCTCAAAAAAAAAGTTTCCTCCTGCCCAAATTGGTGATACCGTAAGAATTCAAGTCCCTGATGTCGACCGTGGTCGTACAGACCCTCGAAATGTGTTAGCGGCTGTTGTTGGAATAGAGGATTCAGCCTTTTATAGACTAGCTAACAAAAATGGTACCTTGAAGCAGCTTTTCACCCGTAATCAGTTCGTAATTTGTAAAGAAAAGTTAGTTTCCATGGACGAAGTTTCAACAAAAGAAATGTCGCTAAGAGAAGCAGCTTCTGCTAATTCAAAAAGTGGAGGGCAAGGCTACACACGTTGTAACTGCAAAAGAAAGTGTTCCACGACTAAATGCAGCTGTAAAAGCAAGGAACTTTTGTGCAATTCGAAGTGTCATGGTAGTTTATGTTGTTGCAATAAATAAGATATTGTTATTATTTTTTATATTTCATTTTATATTTTTATGTTCTACTGTTTGTTTTGAGTTCAACAAAGTCTTTTTCCCATATTATTTTAATAAATAAAGACCTATGGAGTTTTTTTTTTATTTAAAAAAAAATGTTTTTGCACGACCCTTGCATAATAGGCACGTTCACTCCCTTAAATGAGGGAGTGAAGTGACTCTTTTGCTCCCTTGGTATAAAAAACATAGCCAACTCAATTTATGAATTTAATCGTTTATTTAATATTAATATTGACATTAATGTTAGTACCACCATTAATAGTGAACAAAGATGTTAATGGACTAATCACACGTTGCTTAAAGCCGCTAGAATTGGACAGTCGATTTTCTTTTACATTAATATCCACTTGATTTGACCCACTGGAAGTTGACGGTCGATTTTCCTTTTCCGAGTCTTTTCCGATTAGAATTTTTTCGGAAATCAAATTCTTATTAACTAATGAATTTTCAATATATCCCTCTGCGACAGTATCAGATTTCCATCCGCCATGACGTTTTATAACTCCAATTTCAACACCTGAATCGGCCAGAAAAGATGTTGATGAGCGCCGAAAGCAGTGGCCGGTGTAGGAAGATGGATTGGGTAAATTGAGGTATGAAGCTATTTGCTTAGGCAATCCTCCAAAAGTATTCTTACCTACGGGTTGTGTGGAACATTTGTTATTTCTGTAACATACAAAAAACCGTCTATGATCTGTGTTTTCTTTCCGCAGAACCATATATTTTTTACAAATAACAACAAAATCAATTGCACAGTTTTCTTTGGAGACTATCGTAAATGCTCTATTTACATGATTTTTGGTATTGTTTACAGATACCAAAATAGTTGATCCCAAGTCTTGGACATCATCTACTGTCAATTTTACCAGTTCATCCGATCTTAAAGCCCCAGCAATTCCCATAATCATTGCTACCTGAAATCATAGTGTATAATTATCTTAAATTAGAAACATTAACTTTTTTAGTTTACCTTAACCATCAAGTACTTTTCTTCTGGAGCGTCTATTAGAAATTGATGAACTTGCTCCTTAGTAAGAATTTTTGATTTTTTTGCCTGGTATCCAGTATTTTGTCTTTTAAGGAATGCTACTAATCGTGAGTACTTGCTGATGTCGACATTATTTTTCACGCTAAGAGTAGCTTTTATCATTGAATAATGTGACCACAGTGTTGAAGCCTTAAAATGCTTCGCCTTTTCGGCAAAATATACCAGGAGCACACTCTCGCTATGAATTTCATCTACTTCTTTTACCAGACACCAATCACAAAATTCCTTGAAGCACTTTTCGTAGATCTTCCTAGATTTTTCTGGCAATAAATTCACAACTATTTTTGAAGCCGTTTCTTCAATAGTTTCGTCACACATTTTTCCAATGCTTATTTAACGAAGCGAAGAAAATACGGGCAGTTTCTCGATATTCACAAAAAACCAATATGGCTACCCTTATTTATCGGTCGTCAAGGGTTTCCATCAGAACCAGCATGATTTTTGCGTTCGACAACTGGAAACGTCATGTTGACAATTTTTAAAAAAAGTTAGATTTCTTCAATTAAAATCGTTTGGGTCGTGCAAAAAATAGTATATACACCTCGGGAGTGAATGAATTTCTCCTCGGTGCTTTGTAGAGCCCTCGGGCTTCGCCCTCGGGCTACAAACTGCACCTCGGAAAAAAACATCATTTCACTCCCTAGGTGTATAATATACTATTTTAACATACACCATGAGTGCATGCTGAATGTCGACAATCGCCGGTGTAAGTTAGAAATAATGAAATTTCACCAATATTTCGGACATACGTCAAGCAACGTTGAGAATGTTGACATTCACCGGTGAATCTCGACATTCACCAGATTTCGGTCTCTCACAGTAACATATATACTGCATAGACTGTATATTAGTCACCAAGATTAAATATGTATAAAATATATGCACTTGTATCTGAATTTAGGCATATATAATACGGAACTAAATTTTACAGATAATTTGATGTATTTTTTTATATTTGTGTATAACACACATGTTCTCTGCATAAAATTTAGCACACACGCATGCGTATTAAGCGCAATTATTGTTTATTATTTTATTAAAAAAAAATCAAATAATTAGTGAAACTGTGTATACTTTGCTGCTGATACATTGGCAAATTTAGTTACCACATTAAGTTTAATTGCAGAAAAAGAAAGAAAAGACAAAGATGCGGACCAGATAATGGCTGTATAGAACAACATATAAAAAATAGTTAAATATCACATAAAATTCAGCTACATGTCATGAAAACCTAATGTATGAATAAGAATTTTTGTGTGGTGTTTACAGTATTTTATAGATATTGAAAAGCTCGTTCTTACGTGTCTACATTGTATCAATACCAAATAATGACGTATGAGGTACCAGAGCGTGAAATGTTTTATTTATTGATTTATTAACAGTTTCTTGAACAATTTATGGTCAGAATTAACATTATATATAATTTTTGTAATTTAGTTTTGTTATTTATGGAATTATTTGAAAAATAAATGCTTATTTCCTATTTAATATTGGCGCCCAGCATGTCTTTAACCTCGATTTGTGTTTTGGAGATTCTTTAAAAAAAAATTGTAACGGCAGATCATACTTGACACGACCTGCAGATTTTCCTATTTCTTTTCATTATTGCTGAAATGATTGGATAAAAACAAAACTGAAACATTATTGCCTTTTATATAATAAATATGTAGTATACCTACTATATCTTATTCTATTATTATTCTTTAATACTACTGGTTAATTGACGAAAATGGTTGGCTTTATTAAGTATAGGGGAGACCGGGCCCCCTTAGATACTTTTTTTCATTTTTTTAACGTAACTATTATGTATCTTAGCGCAAGAGCTTCGTTTCACAAACAGATGAATACTTGTACATCGGTTTCTTAATACTATATTTTAAAATATTGAAAAATCTTATTTAACGATAGTTGTAGTGGGGATTTAGCAAGTAGAATAAAATGTGACCAGCTGGCCCCAGGCCTGAGTACCCTGAATAGAATCATGCGGCGGACTGGACACGTCATTATCAAAAACAAAAAAGGTAATTTAAACCTAAATATATTGACCAAGAATTACAAATAAAACTTAAAATAGATTTAAATGTTATAAAAGATCATATCAACATTAAAGCGGCAAATTAGTATTTATCCACCTCAGATGGCTAGCAGAACCAACAGTTTCTGTTGGAGCGCCTTCTATCGTACGGTTTTTGAAATATTCAAAAGAAAATAGTAGTATAGAATTGCCAATCCATTTACTGCGCAAGCAACTGTAATCGTCGCTTGCCTCTCTCTGCTAACGTAACTTGTCCCACATGTTTGCATATTTTTGGGCAATAACTTTCACTGGATTTTGCGTGGTCGTTAATCCAGTTTTGCTGATATTATAAATTCCATATTCCTCACAAATTTTTCAAAGTCGTTGGCGATCACAGGTTTATTAAAACTCATTGCTCTGGCTAAATTATATACTTCTGGTGAGTTTATACTAATGCCGGTATTTCTTTTCGAAAATAACATAAAACATTCTCCTGCAGATTGATTTTTTTCCCCAACTAAGGCAACTTCTTATTGTTAACTTTTGCGAATTGAAATGCAAGTCTTTGAGCGGACTGCGGTGTCAGTTCGTGCCGAAGTTGAGGGCACTTTAATAAATAGTCGGGCATGGGTCATTTCGGCGTGACGGTTACTTTTAACCTTAGGTGGTCTTAATCCTATAGGACACTTGGGCGCAAGTGACTTGGGTCAGTTCAGCGCGGATGTCAGAGATTAAAATAAAACAAAAAATAAATTAATAAATTTCAAAATTTATTATAATCACACTTTTTTGTAGTGATATCCAATTGATTTCACTAAATCCAGCCTATGTATATATTTATTCTTATACATGTTAATTAAATTAGTAGTATATTTATGCCTCTGTTTATATTTTAAATTTTTTATTGTAACAGGAATGTGGATACTATTGAATTTTATATAGGTTTGAATTTGTACATTTTTTAAAACATTTAATAATTGAAAGATATCTGGGTGTGGACTATAAAATTGTGAATTGAAGGTGCTATGAAATGATTCACAAGCATTAGTGTTCGTTTTCTCGTACTGTTCCTTTTTGTTAGTTGTACATTTGATTTCATTCAGAGCAACATGCACTTCTTTTTTTGATCGTAACACACTGCGTCGTGTGCGATAAATATATTTCCCTATATTTTCCACATCTTTGGTAGTTACATCTAAACCAGATTTTTCAGCAAGTCCGCGATTAATTATTTTCATAGGTCGTTCTGCAATGTCGTCCGTTGCCTTCCATTTTATCCATTTTGAAATTTCTGTAATAAAGGAAATGATAATATGGACCAAAAATTACTTTCTTCTACGTATAAAAGTGTTACTTCCGGTCTGAATTTTGAAATTTTTTATATACAAAAAATATATCAAATCTAGTTCTAAATACTTTTGTACTTTTAATAAATTTGTATAAAATGCATAATTTGCCAGGTATTTGCAAAAACTGCTATTCGATAAGAGTAAAGTATTACTTCCTGTCTGAATATTGAAATTTCTTTTGTATAAAAATTGTATAAGAAAATAATAAAAAAAACTTCGTACTTACTTTTACTTCAATGTTTTCAGGAGCGAGATGGTTGTGACTATTATTAAACTTCAACACAACAGACTCTGATTTGTCCACACAAATGACATTATAATTATATAATATAAAGTAATATAGTCAAATTAAAATATGTTGAAAGGAAATATACCTTTTTTCTCCGTAATTCGCACCCAATAACTGTCCTGTACCCTATAAGGATTTGTTAATTGCCCCGATTAGGACAAGTGCAAATACCCAAATAGTCAATCAACATTGATTCTTTATCGTTGTCAAATACTCTGCGCCTTGAATATTTAGGCATTATTGAAGGTACGTCATAAAGAGTGGCAGTACCCAATTAATACTTCTATCTTTACATATCTGTATGTGTCGTTCTGGGAATATCAATATTATAATATATGCTGATCGTTTTATTGGCACGCTTCCATGTAATGTTCTGCTAATAGCCTCCAACATAAGGCTTGGATTAGTTTTCTTTATATCTTGCGAACCATCGTGCCCTGTCTAAAAAGCAAAAGATCGAAATTCAGAAAAATATGTAAGTTAAATATACATTCAGATTAAAGTCCACTGTACCCCCACAAATCATGACCACTGTACCCCAAGGTTTACCAAAACAAATTTTTGTTTCAAACTCATTAAAGCAATACTTTTTCAAAATATGATGATATTTTTATAATCTCCATTGTTTATCATTTATTCTAAATATATAGTATTTGCAGCTTGCCAGCCAAATTTCAGTAAAACTGTCGCAGAGCTTCTAGGTGTATCGATGATTATCTTAATGTGTTGGTAGTTGGTGATCCTTATATAGGCCTTCCTTATTTAACTAAATTATCGCTTCCAGGTGAATTTCAGGTATATGACTTGATTTATTCTGATAGTTAAGATTTTAAAATTCTCACTATCAAAAATTAGGTTGTTGATGTCGCAGAGAAAAAGTGATGTTTGAAACAGGCATGAAGAAGAAACATAAAATCAATGTTAAAATAGAGCATACATAGAGTCAAGAAAGTACAAATATGAGATTCTATTGGTCTTGAAGATAGTTACAACAGAAGTTTGATTTGGATTCTAGGGATATGGATAGTTTTTGCCAGAAATGTTTACTTATAGTTACACGAAAGCTCTCTTTCTTTCGGATAAATTTTTAGTTTTTAAAGAAAATTTTTGTTGCTGGGTAACTGTGCGAAACAAATTTGTTGAATTCAATTACCATTTAGCAACTAAATTTGAGTTTGAAAATTGAAAATTTATTCGGAAATAAAAAGAAAACTCGAATGTAATTCGGTAAGATAATTTACTAAATGTGTAAACAATTACTGAAAAATTATTACGTAGTAATTACATTATTTAAAAATACAGTTATTAAAAACAGTTGTTATACACTTTGTAAAGATTACTTACAATGACTTTGCAGATTTTGTTATAACAACACTTCACAACGAAAACTATGATGATAAAGTAAACAAAGTGATGTCAGATCAAACAAAGACAGTACACAAAGCTTACTGTTGCGTCAACTTTGACATTTCATTTTGACATTGAGTTCGTTGATTTTATGACATAACAAGAAAACACAAATAGTTGGCGGGTTAACCAAAGGTAAACAACTTTTTTGACGATATAAAAGTTGAAGTAAACTTTTATCTCTGTCAAAGTGACAAAACAATTCTGACTTATGGGTTTTTTTTACACATGCATTAAATTATCAATAATAATGAAGAGAACGTGTCAGTTTTAGATGGTTGAATACTGAAATAGAATATTGTGTCAATATGGAAATATAATGTCCTCCGTCTCTTTGTTTTTCAGCTATTTACTATTAACGTCCATTAAAAAGTAGTTCTTTTTAGAACCCGAAAATGAAATATTCATTTTATTAAGGCATTTTTCAGTGTCATTAACTTTTTTGTAGTGACTCATACATTATAGTATATCAAAAGCAACCTTGCTGGTCACTCAAAAAATCGTAAAAGGAACCATATGAAATCTAGACAGAAATAGATGACTTATACTGTGAATGGAGCTTGTAAAAACTGCGCAACAACCTTTCATCGAGTTTTATTTATAGTTGACGAAATAGTAACAAAACGTAGTAGTACTTAACATAGACCTGTTATATATATGGACTAACCGTTCCATCAAATAAGTGTAGCGAGCATCTATATAAACGAAAGAGTGCGATAGCACTACTGGCTGTACAACTCGTGGGACACAGAGCGATAGATTTAGGTCACGTGAGGTATGGCAAAAGACGAGGGAGTTTAGCACTAGTTTATTAAATGCACAAAATATGACAATCGGTAGTATTTTTTAAAGGTAATAATAAGAAAATATGTAATGTGATAGCTATATTTTAATAAAAGGAACTATAAACTAAAGTAACAATATAATAAAAAGATAAAATAAATTATATTTATTTTTTTTATAATAATATTGTACAACCTCTTGCACATTAAATAGGAATTTCATTAATTTTGAACATGTAACAAAGAAAAACACAAACTTGGTTCAATTAAAATATGTTTATTACATTTTTTAAAATACATTACAATATATTAAATTTTTAAAAAGCGATACTTCAATTTTTCTCCAAAAAATTAATCATTTCTCATATACAAGTATTTTATGTAAATTGAAGTAAACAATTTTATTTGGTAAATGCCAGCAGTTGAAACATATTTTATGCTGTAAAAATATTTTTCATTTCTAACCATGATTATTAATATTTAAACATATATTGTGGGAAGTTTTATTACTAAGTGTATAGGTACTTTAAAAATAACAATATTAGTAGACTAACATGACCAAGTAAAAAAAATATTGGTAAAATTGAAATGAATACTGAATAAGTATTATAATATTGTTTCTTACACCTATTTTGCTAAAGGAATTACTTAAACTATTGTGTCGTGATATGATGATTTTAATAATGTTAATCGTTTATGTACTCTCTTCCACACTATATATGAGGTGGAATACTCCGTTCCTTTTCCAGTTTTAATCCAGCTATACGTAATTTGGATGTTTTCTGCATTAAATGAGATGAAAAATTGAAGACTGAGGGAACAATACCCTTCTTTAGAACGCAGTATCCAAATTGGATTTCATAATCTGTCATAGTAAAGTGCTGTCCACACAATTTTGCATTTATAGATTGACAATAATCATTTCCACGCATTGCTGCTATCCATTTCTGTCTCATTTCTGGATCTTTTCGAAAACTAGAAATTCATTAATTTTTAGACAATATGTAAATACCACAATCAATGTTACATCCACCTGTGAAACTTCAAACCCTTCCTATATCTAGCTGTACACCCATAACAATTTTGAACTGTTATAATAAACTTTAATAAATTGTTTATAGGGAAAATAGAAAAATAATTAGTTAAAATGGGAACTAGAACAACAAAACGATGTCTATGTATACTTACAGCTCAATTTAAACTAAAAATAATTAAGTATCTACACCTTGCTACACCTAAATTCCTTATATTAAACACTACTTAAGAACGTCTGACAAAAATTATCCAGAACTAAACTAAAAAAGAATATCTATACTTTTATCACTTGCAGACATTGAAAACGAACACAAAAGACTATAAACTAATAACAAATAAGTATAGTATAATAAGGAAAACGATTTAATGGGCATTTATTGCCTAATAAACCGTATTACTTATTTGTTATTGACCGATTATATTTCGTTTTTTTCTATAAAAAAAACCTGCATTTTGTTTACTACCTACTAATAATGTGTATTAACCTTATGTTTACTAGTTTATGCCACTTTATACACAAATTTTCACACGAATATATATTTTTTTAATTAAAATACATATATGTTCAACATAGGATTATATGGTGTTTTGCCATACTACAGCTGATGGAGATCTATCTATCTCCCTCGTTCGTTTATATCAATGCCTCTCTTTCTAAGCTCAGTCCATACCTATAAGAAGTCTATGGTACTTAAGGTTACCTACTGCACACTGCAACCTATCCTCCTCGAACTTGCAAGGCCTAAGTTAGGAATCATGTAGTTGTCAATAATAAATCATTTAAGATGAAGTGAGAAGAGATGGATATTCAATTGTCGTCAATGGAGTAAAAAAAGAGTAAAAGAGACTATTTTCCGCGTTCTTAGTTACTCTAAAATTTGCAAAATTTAACTGAAAAACTAAATATTTAAGATATTTATTTTATGAACAAAATTCTTTAGGATTACAGCATAATATAAATTTATAAAAAAATGTTAATACCTATGTTTGAAATAATAAAAAGCAATAAAAAAACAAATAAGTAATACATGTATCTACTTCTGCAAAAATACTTCTTTCCTTTCATCACCCGAAACCATAACCTTGACCACATAATAAATTATGATTCTTAAAAGGAGTTTTAGGTAAGCAGCACACAGAATAGGCACATACCTACTCCGAACTAACTCCTTATCTTAAACCACAATCGGTAATAGCCTCCGAAAATATACTTATTATGCCGAACATTGTCTTATTTCACTGCTTCTCGTCTACTCTTTCTAGCAGACATCGCACGGATATTTGTCTACTCTTTTTGTTAACTTGTTTGCGGCTTTCGTTCGAACGTTGCGACGGTAGTATTAGATTTTTATAACTCTCGTTAGGTGGTCTTCTTCCTGTGTGCACTAATTAAATGATACTATTCTGTCTCCGTTCGAGCAAAGAAAGAAGTTCTAAGTGGTGGTCGAAGCTTCCTCGGGGCAGGAAGAGAGGAGATGACAGAATTTGTTACATGAGGGTAATAAATAAGGCGGGCGTATATCTCTTCACATGGAGATTCCTTACTAATTATATTGATTCCTAGCTTAATAGGTTTCGGGCCTTTCAAATTAAGTTGATAGCGATGGATTAGCAGTCATATTAGTGTGGATGTATCATGTACATGTGAGCATGTGAAAAGTGGTATTGGTCATGTGAAAAGGGAGTGTAAAAGAATGTATTTCGTGGAATATAAAATTTAGGAATGTTTTCGACTAACCGGCGTTAATTGGATGAGGTGAGTGTGGCTATAAAATCTAAGTGAAATACCATTGAAATTAATCGGTTACCGTTTCTCTTTTTGTTTTATTATGAAAGAGAAGAAACACTCTTAATTTTTTTATAGAAAAATAAACATTAAATTATCTAAACCTTCGTTATTATTTTAACGCTTCTTCAGGAAAATGCATCGCTAATTTACTTAACTAATTGAATATCTGAGGTGCGATCAAACTTAATTGTAATTATCGTTCTTGTGATATTGTGATAAGGTTTACATAATGCCACTTAGTCTAAATGGAAATAAATATTGCATAGATGGTTGGGACATTTGTACATTCCGTAGGCTACTGTTGATGATTTTCAAGATCTAAGGTCTTTAAAAAGCAACCACGGGCTGCTGTGGTCAAAAAAATCTCTTCAAACGCCGTTCTTGTGGGAAAAATCAAAACATGTCGAGAATTGAAACAAACGTCAGATTTGATAGATGCACAGAAAAGTTTCACTTTAAAAATATAATTTGATGTTTTCAAAGTTTTTGCACAGACGAAAGCTCCAAGTCGACTATAGGTCTATTAACGAAACACATGAAGTAACATTAAATTGCAATAATACCTAATAATGTTAATAATATTTTACCAGTACTGCAGGTTGTTGCAATATATAAGTTGGAAGCAAATTATTTACAAACTACAGCTTACACAAAGCATGCTCGAAGTTATGTAATTTGACAATATGGTTTGTAGTGACTTTATTCATGACGCAGCTCGTCCATACTTTATTCCAAAAAAAAAGAATTCTGAACAAACCCCTAATCCAAATTACAACCTGGAACGGGTAAAATCAATTTTACCAGTTGACAGTATTATTAATTGAGTTAATTCCATAAGTATTTACGATATCGTCAGTCGAAATAGATTCTTATTGTACTGCTGATGTTGATAGAATTTGATTCATATCGGAAACTCCTGTATTTATTCCAGGTGTGGTTGTCTAAGTAGATGCAGGTAGACCTTGTAACATATATGCTATATTTTTTTTATTTACTAGAGAATCTTCTATATAACCTTCACCTACAATCAAAGATTTCTAACCATCATGTTGTTTTAACTGAAGGATATTACCACCTTTGACAGCTAAAAGTGTAGCCGAGGTTCTACGCAAACTATGATCTGTATATATAACTGTAGATTTTATAAATTCAAGTAAACGGCAATTTTTTTTGGCATCTGTCCTATTGTGTTATGTTTTGTCTAGTACATTTACCATTATGTACACTAATAAAGAACTTTGCTATATCTGGAATTGGTCTAATTTTTAAATAGTTTTTAATTATTTTGATCCAAAGTGGCTCCATTATTAAAAACTTTCGAGACGAACCATTTTTGCTATTGCGGATCTCAATATATAATTAAATCATTTTTCATGATGACATCAGAAATTAATAAATTACACAGCTCATCACTTCGGCATGCACCAGCAACACCAATTACAAGAGCAGTCTACAGGGTTATAAATTATCAATAATTTCAAAGTCTTAATATATAAATATAGTACCTTAGTTGCACTGTAACATGCGTCGGGTGCCTCAGTAAGAAATTTAATAATTTCCTCTTGAGTAAATAATAATGATTTTTTGGGCTTACAATTTTCTTTTTTTCTATTTGAAAAGGCAACTAATTTAAAATATTTTGATGTATTAATTTCCTCTTTTAGGCCAAATGTAGCTCATAAAGTCGAGGCTTTTTTTATTTTTTGAATATTCTTGAAAATAAGCCAGAAGTACGTTTTCAGAAATTACTACTGTATTTTTGGTATTACACCATTTTTTAAATTCTGTATTTGTTTTTATGTATATAAGTGTTTAGACTTATGCGGAAGCAAGTACTCAACTGCATGTTCTGCAATCTCGCACATTTCAGGTGGTGTACATCTAAACTCTTCAGACATTATAAATGGAATGAAAAATAATCTAATAAATACTTGGCTTTTAGTTTCAGCATTTATGTCAAAACTTATTTGTCAACATCAAAATATAGCCTACTTATTTGTTTATATAAAGTTTTATTACAAGGGAATTCTTACATATATGAGTAAATTTATTCATAATTATTAAGGTTTCAAGATCCAATTAGACTACTGGTACAAAAAACAGTATACATACCAGGGTTGAGAAGACTATTATTGCCCTTGTGGCCTAAATCTCGCCACTCGGTTAATTTTTAAAATAGAGATGACAGTTGCAACGAACATTTAATCAAGCACCATGATGTCCATCTGACATGCCAGTTTCTCAACAGATTTTAAGTTTACGTAAACGAACGTCAACGAACAGCTGTCGCAATAATAGTTGGAACGACAATTTGTTTAAGTAGCATGACATCAGTCCGACATTTTGTTCTCTCAATAGTTTTTAAATTTACGTAAACGAATATAGGTCAACAAACTGCTGTCGCGATGACAGTTAGAACAACAATGTCGCTAATCACTATGTCATCAGTCTGACATATTTCCTTCGGTATATATTTAAAGCTTAAGAGGGGCGTTTACCAACAAATAGAAACTTATGCAACTTATATTACTCGCGGGACGGGTAGACGCAAGGGGGTGTGAGTAGGTGGAGCTAGACGATATTCGGTTTCGATAACAGCGTTTCGGTTTTATTCACAGATTCTGCCATAGATGAAGGAATACTATAAATGGGAAACATAATGTGCATACTGTTATATTCGAATATTATAGGTATATATGACATTTCCTTTTAACTACAAACTGTCACTCGGATTTGGGTCTACAATAGCCGACCAATTCCGATAGATTTACGTCTCCGCTAGGACCGGTAGAGATACCGTAAAGTGGGGTTAGACGACGCGATAGCTTCGAAAAACACTCGTGTGAAATGTGTGTGACAATGTTTACTATTTAATGTTTTTTATCTTCAAAAATAATTACATAAATTGTTTTTTTTTATATCGTTCATTAAATGTGAAGCTGACGCGTAGAGGTTGTTTTTTTCTTTTGTGTGCCAGCCTTAGTTAGTAGACATTAATCAAATTCATGCATTTTTGTGGTTATTTCTAAAACATATAACTTTTTTAAGAAAATAAATTAGTACAAAAACTGGCCTTGACATTGCCATTGCTTATACAATCTGCACAAGTGAAGGTCTCGTTGAGTTATGTAGATCGAAGTCTGTTATTCTGCTTCACACTGTATCATATCTGCATCTAGTCGATAAACTTGCACTGCTGAATAATGGCTTCATATAGGTGATAAAGTACCTACAATACTTCTTAGCTTCACGTTGTTTCTCTATTCGCTAACATGTATACATATAGGGTTACCACGATGCTTGTTTGATTAATTTCTTGCAATATTTATACTTGTACACACTGCATACTGTCGCACATGTCGAGATGTTATCGCCTATTTCATAATGAATCATATGCCTGCCATCTCTGCCTAACAGCTTGCCACATTGTTTTTAAGAACACGTTCCACACAGTATTTCTTATCTAGAGGTTCATTTGCTGGTTACATATATTTTACTTGTGTTACTTTCACTACATTGCTTTAAATGGTAACAAAGATTTCCATACAATCCATACAACAAAGATCCTCGTTACAAGCATAAAAGTCGAAGTAACAATTAACATGTGCTTTTGAGGTTACAAATACATGCGTTAAAGATAGCGCATGTAAAAATAAGACAAAATTATCAACAGGTGCATTACTTATCATCACGAAGCATGATGACTTGAGATTCAAATTAAATGGCAATATTAACAATTGAGCTTACCCTAGTATCTTATTAGGCTTCACCATTTAAAAGGACTAAAATTTGCACGGCATCGTTTAATATGTGCCTGTCAAATGACAAAAAGAAGCGCATGAATATAGCCGCGTCAAAACCTCCGTGATTACACATGCTATTTGTCACATCGGCGACAATGATTGTTACTGAACCATAACAGGTATTTATAACTGTTACACGCTAAGGGAAAAGTGTTACTTCCGGTCTGAATTTTGACATTTCATGTATACAAAAAACATTACAAATCTAGTTCTAAATACTTTTGTACGCTTGATAAATATATATAGAATGCATAATTTACGACATATTTAAAAAATGTCTATTCGATAAAAGTAAAAGTGTTACTTCCGGTCCGAGTTTTGAAATTTTTTTTATACAAAAGGTATTGAAAATCATGTTTTAAATACTTTTATACTCGTAATGTACCTGCCTAGAAGGCATGATGAGATATTCGATATGAATAAAAGACCTACTTCCGCTAGGAATTTCGAAAAACTTTTTTAATACAATTTTTCTCAAGTTTAATTTTGAGTACATATGAATTCTTTATAAAAAATTTTAAACTTAGTAATTGACCAAATATAGGAGTAATTCGATTTTTTCATTTAAGTAAAAAAGTAATAAAACAAATCTCCATGGATGCTTAAACAAATTATGGAATATGTTTACAGCAACCAAATGTAATAAATAAATCATGTGCTGTCTTGAGTGTTTTTCTTTTCTCCCATCTCATTCGTGACTACTCGTAAAACCACATAAATTATACCTTTTCCTTCGGTCTAAAACATCATTACCGGGCAAAAGTTTTCAGCGTGAGTTTTGCAAGTGAAACGCGAAGAAACGAAATATTTCTAGTAACGACGACGACGTTGATAAAATCTGTTGTTTCTTTTTTTCTTTCTCTTTCGTGAAGACCACGAGACCAACGTGAATAACTTCATAACTGAAGTACTTTCGTTATAAGTATGGGTGGTGCACAAAAATGTTGTTTTAGTTCAGATAATATTTAGGATCACGCAATCTCAACTTTCAATCCTTCAGGTGCATTGTAGATATTTACGTGGAAAACTAGTTTGGTCCCTTATTTTATTTTTCTTAAGATTTTTTCGCTGCTAATGAAATTTGTTTGGGAAAAGTTTTTCCTTATAAGTTATGTAATCAATTGTGTTTACGGTTGTGTTTCCTATTGTTTTGGGTTAAAAATTGTGGTCTACATAACGGGTGTATGTAGTTGATTGACGTACTGCAATTTGAAAATATTTATGTCTTTAAATCGGCAGAAGAAAATTGGAAACATCCTCCTCAATTTGTTCTACCGCCAGACACACACCCAGATATTTAATTAGTAAAGTCTACATCATTCTATAATGATATGACCATGCTTATATGCATCTATAATATATATAATAAAATAGCATCAATAACCTGTATTTTTGATTCACATCATGTTAAAGTTGATTCGATTATGTTGATAATTTTTAAAATCGTTACTAAAACCTTAGACCATTTAAACATATAGACACGCCTTAACTATCAAGCAGTGAAGCAAACATAATTCTACGCGGATGACGTCACGGGTGGGCACGATGCAACTACATACCTAGACTTTGGACTACAAAAGTAAAGAAAATCCTTCATTTTAATTTATTAAAAACCCCAATCTTCTTATTATATTCTTATTATATCTTGAGGAAATCTGTAACACATTAATTTTATCAAGTGGATGCTTATTTCGAAGAAGTCAATGTTCAAATTTTATTTGCTACTGACTTTATAGTGTTGTAAATTAATATGTTAATTATTAAGTAATAATTATCATGATAATTAACACATTTTTCATCATTTATATTAACAGTTAATTAACAATAATTGATGATAATTATCACACTCACAACACTAGACGCTACCGGTTTTCTCTTTATTTAATAGCAGCATTATTATACTTACCGATGAATTGATATATCTGTCCCACGTTTGTGTCGTTCGTTGCAGTTATATGCACTACAGGATTGTACCATAATTAAAATTAGAACGATTTAATCAATATTAACACTGTACCTATAACGTTAAAACGGACGTTAGATATACAACAACAGCAGGCACTAGCCCACCCGTGACGTCACATGCCTGCGTTATGTTTGCTTCAGTTCGTATTCAAGGCTGGACGGAAAACGGCGTGTCTATATGTATAAATGTTCTAAGACTAAAACGCCCTTTCCACTGAATGTATTTGATTTTAATGTCAAATTTGAAAATTATGTTGAATACAAGCTGTAGTAGAAACTGTAAAACAGTTCCTAATGTACAAATATCCGACAATAAATATGATTTTACTTTCTTATACGTAGTATAAGGAAGTATTGTGATGATGAAAATTTTCGACCTCGAGATTTTTGCAGATGTCCACGTTTTGAAGTCCCCTGATACCAAAAAAGTGGTTTTTAAAAAATGTCTCTCTTTCTCTGTGTGTGTGTGTGTGTGTCTGTGTGTCTGTGTGTGTGTGTGTGACCACGATAGCGGTCAAACCGCTGTAGATATCAATTCCAAATTTTGTATTTACGTGTATAATCTCCCTCTTGAGATCTGACTAGTTTTTCAGTAAAATCGGTAGACCGGAAGTAGCAGTTTACTTCAGCGAAAAAATCGAATTTTGACAATATTTCGTCAACTATTAAGTTTAAACAAATTATTAAGGAATTCATATATACTTAAAATTGAAATTGAAAATAATTTTATTTAAAAAGTTTTTCGAAATTCCTACCGGAAGTAGGTCTTTTACTCTTATCGAAAATCAGTTTTTTGCGAATATCTCGCAAGTCATGCTTTTTAGGCAGGTGCATTACGAGTATAAAAGTATTTAGAACATACTTTTCAATATCTTTTGTATAAAAAAAATTTCAAAATTCGGACCGGAAGTAACAGTTTTACTCTTACCGAATAGCGATTTTTTGCAAATATGTCGTAAATTATGCATTCTATGTATATTTATTGAGAGTACAAAAGTATTTAGAGTTGGATTTGCAATATTTTTTGTATACATGAAATTTCAAAATTCGGACTGGAAGTAGCACTTTTACTCTTAGCGAGTAGCACTTTTTTTCGAATATCTTGCAAAGTATGCATTCTATAGCGATTTATTAAGAGAATGAAAGTATTTAGAATAGGATTTTGAATAAGTTTTGTATAGAAAAATTCTTGAAATTGTATAGTTTGAAACGCTCATACGTATAAGAAAGTCGTGTGGTGGCCACACCTCATTTTTTTTGGTTAGAACTCACCCGACTTAAATCACTAATTTTATTTATAAATTATTGTTTTATTTTAATAAATGATGTAAATTTGTTGAAATTTCAGGCTATACTTAAAATTAGTCGCACTGCTGCAGTTCGTAAGATATTTATAGCATCACAAAATCCCATAATTGTGGCTCTGAAAATTTAAAACAAAAGAAGATCTGTGGTCGAATACATTTCATGTCAAAGATCAGCCGCATTATTTCTTTTTGCATTACAAAAAGTTCATTAATTTTCTTTGCCCTTTCTCATACATTACGTTGCATAACAATTTTATTGAATTGCAACTCTTCAATCTACGCTTTGTTTAATAAGTTCGGCCAACTCCCATAACCACATTACCCATATGCACAGACTATCCCAAACCATAATCATATTGATTATGGTTTTAGATTATTAAAAATTTAGTGGACCCCACAACTTCTGTCACCATAGGGGTAGGTATTCATTCTCGCATGACATTAATAAAAATTGCCAAAGGGAGTGATTTGAAAAGATACTATTAATACAACATATTTCCATGAATTCCAATACCAAAGAGTTTTGCTTTGACAAACACACCATCAATACAATCAAAGGCAGCAGTAAAGTCGAAAAACAAGCCCTCTTTTTCATGTCCATATTTCTTCTTATATACTTCACTAATATTTCGAATATCACCGCTCCAATGTGATTAATGAAAAATTTGTTTTGCAATTAGTACTACGTTCCCTTGACTTGTTTTGTCGGAATCCATGCTGTTGACATCCTATGATGTTATATTTGTCCAGATATTGAACTGAAGAATCTGTTCATAAATCACTTTCCCATACATTTTGAAAAATGTGTCTAGTGTCACTGGTCGATAGTTTTCTATATTTTCCACAAGTTTTGTACGGGTATGAGACGATCCCTCCTTTAATGCAGTCGGAAAAACTCCATGTCTAATTTATGCATTTATGAAAGCAGAAAGTGGATAAATTTTTCAAATTTTGAATAAGTCTTCATATTTTTCTCATTTATCGGGCCCATAAACATGCGCTGGAGTGGAACCCCTGATGTTGTACACGCTTAGACGCCTCATCACCGGAAAAAGAGGTTTTTAAAAAATGTCTGTGCGTCTCTCTCTCTCTCTCTCTCTCTCTCTCTCTCTCTCTCTCTCTCTCTCTCTCTCTCTCTCTATGTGTGTGTGTGTGTGCTTGTGATCACGATAGCGGCCAAATCGCTATACCTATCAATTTCAAATTTTGCATTTACGACTATAATCGCCCTCTTGAGATCTGATTAGATTTTCAGTAAAATCGACATACCGGAAGTAGTAGTTTACTTCAGTGAAAAATCGAATTTTGTAAATATTTCGCCAACTACTAAGTTTAAACAAATTTATAAAGAATTCATATGTACTTAAAATTAAAATTGAGAACCATTTTATTTAAAAAGTTTTTCGAAATTACTACCGGAAGTAGGTCTTTTACTCTTATCGAAAACCAGTTTTTGCCAATATTTCGCTTGTCATGCTTTTTAGACAGGTACGTTACGTATATTAAAGTATTTAGAACTTAATTTTCAATACCTTTTATATAAAACAAGTGTCAAAATTCGGACCAAAAGTAACTCGTTTACTCTTATCGAATAGCGATTTTTTGCAAATATGTCTTAAATTATGGATTCTACATATATTTGTCAATAGTACAAAAGTATTTAGAGCTGAATTTGGAATATCTTTTGTATAAATGAAATTTCAAAATTCGGACCGAAAGTAACACTTTTACTCTTAGCGAGTAGCACTTTCTTTCCAATATCTCGCAAAGTATGCATTCGATAGAGATTTACTAAGAGAATAGAAGTACTTATAATAGGATTTTGAATGATTTTGATACAAAAATATTGTGTTTCTAAGAAGATGAAAGAAATTAAAACTTAATTTAGAACAATTTTATATAATTTGAAACGCTCATACGTTTAAGAAAGTCGTGTGGTGGCCACACCTAATTTTTCATTTGCGTTTCATTCCTTACGATGGACTCATATCACTTTGTCGGATTTACACTACTCCCAATCATCTCAATGTAATATGTTCTCTTGCCTATAACAACTTCTTTTCGTATATCGTGCCTTCAAATACTTTCCGCGCTAGAGACGGCCATGCTTTTTTTTAATGGTTGGCGGCAGTGCATAATTTTGATAGTTTGGTTACGTCATGTATGCGTCTGTAATATGAATTTAAGTATGACAGCTGTCAGAATTTGAAGTATTCAGAAAGTTTAGCATGTACACCAACATTGATTACTTAAAAACTTCAAAAACAGCCTACTCTAATGCGGAAAGCATTTGAAGGCACGATATTTCTAGTACTATGTTATATTCATCAATTCTAACATTTATTTATACAGGCTGATCCAAAACCGCATCTGTAACTTTATTATTAAAAATACAAAATTATTTAAATTACTAAACTATCGGAATTTTTAAACGATCATTTTGAAATTTTAAATAATTTTTTTAATAAACGTCCATAAATAACTAATTTAAAATAATCAAAGTCAGTAGTATTTTTATTAAAAAGTGCTTAAAAGTACGAGCTCGTTTTTCAATACAATTTTATGTTTAAGGAGTCATTGTTGTCATACATTTGGTATTCCCCAATATTTGACAGGCGAAGTTATCATTATTTTTCAAGGCCTACTAGAAATCATAAACATTATGTGTTGGTTTCACTAATATCCTAATATTCTATTTAAAAGTTGTAATAAAGGCGTTACTTTAGGATCTAAAAGAAAAGATTTATAATGTTATAAATTTGAAGTTTTAAGAGAAAAATAGAAAATATATAGTTCAATTTAAAAAAAAAAATTCACTTTCAGAACTAGAGAACAATTGTCTTTCGCGTTCTTCCATATATCTAATTGAGGGTTAAAAACACTATTACTTTACTAGTTTAAAAAATTCTTTGTCATTAAAAATATCGAAGTTACCAGTGGTGGACACTAAATTTTGATAATATATTGTATATACAGCAACTAATATTTTCGTTTCTACCTAAGCTTAGAAAGAATAAAAAACACATATACCATCACGAGATCTCCATAGTCACATAGCATGACGTGGAAACATTTAGAAAACACCTACGAGATATTAGTGGCCATTTGCTTGTTGTATTAACACTCCGAAATTACCGGTGTTTTACTAGGAATTTCATCCTTAAAACGTCAAAGAAATAAGGTTGAAATTTCCCCAACAGACACGTCATTTACCACCCGAAAAGGGTGCAAGAACTTTATGAAAGTACACACGAAAGTCTGGCGGTGTTACAGTCGCCTGTATTCACTTGTTTTCTTCTTTTTTTCTATTCCTAAATGATATGCCGTTAGTAATTCTCTTTTTTTCGGTGTTCTTTTTTTTTGTTCGTACTTATTCGTCTTTTTTTGGTCGAGAATATTTGTTAAACATGCGATGTAGCTAACCACCCCATCTCCACTAATATACGTGGAAGTTAGCCATTTATTGTGTTGTATACATATCATCTATTACAGGTGAATTTGTTTTACTTTATTTTCTGTTTGGTTTATTTATGTTTGAATTGTGTCTTTCCCTCATACACCGATAATCCGATAATATTCTCATCAACTTCTATTCAATATTGTATCTAATGACTTGGTTTTAAGTGTTGTTTTCGATGTATAGGCGGACATGTAATGTCGATACTTCTGGGACCGTTAATATGTTTCATATCTGTTAATGTTCTCACTACGCAGAGGTGGATTTAATCATTTTGTTTCCATTTTTATTTAAATACATGTGTGAAATTTCTTGAAATTTAGGTTTAATAGTGTGCCTAATTCCAGGCTCAATTGTTTCTAAGACTATAGCATTGCATATTTCTTGTGATTATTTATTTTTCCAGTTACAGCTGCACACCTTTAACAGATTTCAATCGGGCATTAAATTTTGTTATATGTAACTATAAGTTCTTTCGCAAACTTTCTCAGTTTTCCTCTTTCTGTTTTATGATAAACCCTAATATTGCTGCTTTGCTGCAGTTTTTCTTACTAGGTATCTAAACAATTTTTGTTATTTATGAATTCTCTCTATTGCTTGTGTTCATCAAATCATTTACTATTCCATCTTTATTTACTGTTGTGTTATTACTATCAAGCTTCGCAATAAGACGTTATTCTAATCTATAATTTTGGAGTTGTGTATTTTTCCTAATGTTTATTTATAATGCTGAACATGCGACGTTTAGGACAAAAGGAGAAATCAAGCACACTTCTCCTTAAACCTGCGATATGTCTTGATTGGGTCTGAAACTGGCAAATAACTCTAGTAATTAAATTGCTTGTCATTAGCATAAATTGCAAACAAAGGTCCAAATGCGAACCTTTGATAAATAGAGAAATTCAATTGTTTACATTTTGATAATTTAGTTATGGATGTTCTTTGACTTTGGATCTTCAAGTACGAAGCAAACTAATTGTGACAAGGCCCACATTGTTGCAGTTTATGCTAAAACAGAAATGGGGTGTAACCACCACACGACTTTCTTATACTTGTGTGCGTTTCAAGTTATACAAAAGTTGTTCTAAATTAAGATTTAAATACTTTTATCTTCTGAAAAATAAATAAAATCCCACTGACCTACTGCTATTCTCTTAATAAATCTCTATAGAATGCATACTTGGCGAAATATTCGAAAGAAAAATAAACCTGTACGTGTGTTACTTCAAGTTCAAATTTTAAGAATTTTTTTATACAAAAAATATTCAAAATACTATTCTAAATACTTCTATGCTCTTAATAAATCTCTATAAAATTCATACTATGCGAAATACTTGAAAAAGGCGACACGCTAAGAGTAAAAGTGTTACTTCCGGGCCGAATTTTGGATTTTTTTTTATACAAAAGATATTGAAAATTATGTTCTAAATAGTTTCATACTCGTAATGTACTCGTCTAAAAAGCATGACTTGCGAAATATTTGCAAGAAACTGATCTTCCTTAAAAGTAAAAGACCCGCTTTTGGTAAGAATTTCAAAAAACTTTCATGATAACATTTTTCTCAAATTTAATTTTGAGTACATATGGATTCTTTATAAATTTGTTTAAACTTAATAGTTGACGAAGTATTGGCAAAATTCGATTTTTTCACTGAAGTAAACTTCTACTTCTGCTCTGCCGAATTTACTGAAAATCTAAGCAGATCTCAAGAGGGAGATATATATATATATATATATACAGTGTGTTTCACTTTGATACTTGAAAAATCAGTATTTTTTAATGGAACATCCGATTTAATTTTTTCTTTTTTAAAATATATTGCACTTAAAAAGCTCTACACAGTGATGTGCATTTTTTTGATTTAGGCCCTTTGCATGGCCTGCTGTGGTATTAAATGTAACCCCAAAAATAGCAAAATCGTATTAGGCATTTTTTTAACAAAAAAAACTATTTATGCAATCGATTTAGCCATGCTTCGAAACCCTTAGTACCAAGTTTCAAAGTCGCATCTTATACAGAGTGTTTATAATTTAGGTGCAAACTTCGAAAAATACCAATGTTTGGGAGCACCCTGTATTAACAGAATAAAATATTTTCGAGATTTTCTTCTTTCGATGGAGGTGTAAGTACTATGGCTTTGAAATTATACTCTTTTTATTGGCCTAGTTAATACAGGGTATTCGTAATATAAAATCAAATTTAAGGAAAAATCGATTTTTTTCGTTTTTACTTTTAGTAAAAGAAATTTAACTGAACATAACAAAAAACTACAAAATAAGTAAAAATAAATAAGATAAAATATTTTAGTGCTAGTCATGCATTCTTCTGTTATTCTCTGCTTAAGTTGAGGACATTAATTATTTAATTATGTTGGAAGAAAAAATGACAAGTGATTTGGTTATCATAAATTCCGCACCTTACATTAATTTTCTCATAATATTGTTTTTTAAAATGAATAATCCAGTTAGGGTTTACATCCGAACAGAATTTTTTGTTGAGACATCGACAAACTATGGTAGAAGGTATTTCGCGAAATTTGTCTAACGCTAGTGAAGCAGGCCTTGAAAACAAAAATGTATCAAACTTCAAACAATTTGACACTTGCTGTTATATTGCTTAAAACGTTATTGTGTGTACCATTAAAGTTGTGTAAAAATGGTTAGAAATAAACTAACTTTACAGCAAAAAGTTGAAATAATAAGACTAGTTGGTGACAATGCAAAAACTTATAAACAACTGCAGAAGAATTTAACAGGAGACATCAAGAACTAGAACCAGTGAGTTTTCAAACTGTAGCAAATATTAATTCTCTTTTCGATAGAACTGGTAATGTTATTTCCACAAATAAAAGGGGAAACAATTTAATTGAGAACAGAGAAAACATTGTTTTAAATCAAATTCGGCACAACCCTAAAACTAGCGTTAGACAAATTTCGCGAAACACTAATATACCTTCCAGGAAAGTTTGGCGATGTCTTAAGAAAAATAAAAAGGTTGCTTACAAACCAAAATTCCTACACACTTTAGAAAATGGTGATGAAAATTCTCGAATGGAATACGCTCTGTGGTGTCAAGGACATTATCTAAATGACCACAATTACCTAAATAAAATTTTATTTTCGGATGAGGCAACCTTCACCACAAACGGGGTTGTATCTTCACAAAATTGTAGATTCTGGTCGGAAGTAAACCCTCACTGGGTGGTTCACTGTAAAAGGCAATATTCTGAGAAAATTAATGTATGGTGCGGAATTTTTGATAAACAAATAATTGGTCCCTTTTTTTTCAACATAACTTGAAGGCCCAAAATTTTTTGAATTTTCTAAATACGAATTTCTGGGATGCCTTAGAAGAACTGCCAATTGCTAGACGTGCCGACATGATATTTCAAATGGACGGTGCACCCGTCCATACTGCAGCAATAATTAACAACTGGCTTGATCAAAAATTTCCCAGAAAGTGGATTGGGCGCTATAGTCAAGAAATTAAGTGGCCTCCGAGATCGCCAGATTTGACGCCACTTGATTTTTATCTTTGGGGGAAACTTAAAGAAAATGTTTACCGTACAAGACCCAATAATGTGGAAGAACTTAAGCGGAGGATAACAGAAGAGTGCGAGTTAATTTCTCATCAGGAACTCGCGAAAGTAATGAATCATTGCCAAAGAAGGTTAGAAAAATGTATTCAAGTTGAAGGAGGGGTATAGAAAACTCGAAAATTTAAAGATATTTGGTTATTTTGTAGTTTGTTATGTTCAGTAAATAAAAACGAAAAAAATCGATTTTTCCTTAAATTTGATTTTTTATTACGAATACCCTGTATTAACTAGGCCAATAAAAAGAGTATAATTTCAAAGCCATAGTACTTACACCTCCATCGAAAGAAGAAAATCTCGAAAATATTTTATTCTGTTAATACAGGGTGCTCCCAAACATTGGTATTTTTCGAAGTTTGCACCTAAATTATAAACACTCTGTATAAGATGCGACTTTGAAACTTGGTACTAAGGGTTTCGAAGCATGGCTAAATCGATTGCATAAATAGTTTTTTTGTTAAAAAAATGCCTAATACGATTTTGCCATTTTTGGGGTTACATTTAATACCACAGCAGGCCATGCAAAGGGCCTAAATCAAAAAAATGCACATCACTGTGTAGAGCTTTTTAAGTGCAATATATTCTAAAAAAGAAAAAATTAAATCGGATGTTCCATTAAAATATACTGATTTTTCAAGTATCAAAGTGAAACACACTGTATATATATATATATTGTAGTGAATTATTTAGCTGTGATGTAATTCAGCTCCTTTGTTGTTGTCTGAAACATATAATAAAAAAAAAGTCTTAAATTAAGTTTTACACGTTAAACTGAATACTTCCTATAGTTAGGTTATGTTGATGTCATTAATGCATATTTTGGGTGAATATTTGTTTTCTTTGCCTGTACATTATCCATATAAAACCTTGTTATCTATATTAATGTTCTGGATTTCAATGTTTACATTTATGATGAGTACTGAGTTTCTAAAAATAAAAACAAAGTATTAAATATGTTTACGTCAAATTAATTACTTAAATTTTAATGTAATTAAGAGCCCTCTAGTAAGGGTAGCTAGTAACTGCAGGGATACAGAATGACGTATATGCTCATTATAACATCTCTGTATGGGGGGTATAAGCTGGTGATAAGTAGTTCAACGTCTGTACGAATAGGTGTCCTCTTGGCAGATATAGATCTGAAACCATTGAATAGGTATAATGAAAGAAATCAAAAGCGGTTTGGAGCGGTATTTAAAGAGAAATAAATGTAAGGTCAGCCAGTGACGTATGGAGTTGTAAATGTAATTTCCCTAAATATAATTTAAAAACATTTTATTATTAATAAAATAATTTAGTCATGTTATGAACCAACAGATATTCTACCTTGTACATGATAGTATTCTGTATTAATATCACTATAGAAAGGTTGATAACATTGATTTTGATATTAATATATGAATCATATTTATTGAAGTTGAATTTACGTTTTATAAATTGTTTAATTTATGGATATGACAATGATTTAAATGTTGTTACTTAATATCGTTAAATATCAGGAATTATGGGACAATTTGGGTATATGTAATCGGTGTTTGTAGGGTATGTGGA
Source organism: Amphimallon solstitiale (assembly GCA_963170755.1). Taxonomy (NCBI): domain Eukaryota; kingdom Metazoa; phylum Arthropoda; class Insecta; order Coleoptera; family Scarabaeidae; genus Amphimallon; species Amphimallon solstitiale. The sequence goes on along the minus strand of OY720677.1, from coordinate 101,403,020 downwards.
ATAAAATTCATATAAATGTAATTAAATTAGGATTATTTTCATATATATCATAAGGAGAGAGATATGTTAGTATGCCATGAAAAAGAAGAAACAAAGGAGGGTAGTAAGATACAAAAATTATGAAGGAAGCATCATTTTGATGGAGATGAAAAATCTATATTTTATCATAAATAAATAAACAGATGTATGTACCTTAGTAAATAATAATCCGGAAATATAAGTGCCTTAATTTGAGAGTGAAAATAAAATTATTCACATCGTGGGAAATAATACATGCAGTTCTTCTTGTGAAAACTTCAGCGAATCCACCGAACATCTACAGATTTGGAGGAGAATTTGTTTTCCTGGATCAATTGATGAAAATAATATTCAGAAATCACATCTATAAATATTCACGCTAATTTACCAGACGTAACTGAAAGGTAAAATATAAAAATATACATGTATAAATACTTAAACGATAAAATATAAGCTTAAAAGAAAGAAGTACTTCATATTGATAGATATTAAGAGGCATACTTACCCTCGAAAAAATGCGAGGAAACAAAAATATCTCCTCTTCAATAAATTTTAACATTAAAATTTAAGTCATTAAAGATGTTGACCGTTATATTGCTCTCGTACCTATGTTATTTTTTTTTTAATTTAATTTTAACAAAATTATGTTTGTATATACGTAAAATAGAATTTCTTGATACCTTAACAGTATTTTTTTAACTGACCTTAAGTAATTTAAGTTAATATGAATATCGATATGAAAAATTGTCCAATTTAAATAAAACTTCTCAATAAGCAATATTACTTTTAACGTATTAAGAAGAATTGTAATTCAATATATTACCAAATATGTAACAATTAAAAGTCTCGAAGCTTCAAGACAAGAATGGTTCTTTCAATGTAAAATATGAACAGTGATTTTTGTATATACAAGTTGTCCCAATACTTGACAATCATTTTCAAAATAAATAACCTATAATATTTTGAGATTATTTTTATTTAGGACTAAGTAATGCATAAGATGGATTCACACTATCACTCCGGGGGATACCTATAAAATAAAATTGAACCCACACCCACATTGAGATTGTATATAAATAAATATGCTCAATAATTTCTAATAATAAAATAGCATAATATATTCGTATGAAACTACATGACAGGTACAAGAAAAGAAACATATATAAATTATATTACTAAAGTGGAAATATATTTAGAAGGACCATAACTGCAGGGGGCCTCTAAAACACTGCACCATTTGGTCTAGGATGTAGGAAAAAACCTGCAGAATAAAAAACCTACATCACAGTGGTACAAAACTAAAGGTCTTTTGTTGTTAAGATCCAAGCAACAGCCTCCGAGTTAAATTATGTAAGTCCGTGTATCCAAATTCAAACTTAGCTATAGGACATTCTTCAACAATATGTTTAAGAGCGAGATTAAACACGTAAATACAAAATTTGGAGTTGATATTTACAGCGTTTGGTTTGATGGCTATCGTTGTCACACAAACAGACACACACACACAGAGAGAGAGAGAGAGAGAGAGAGAGAGAGAGAGAGAGAGAGAGAGAGAGAGAGAGAGAGAGAGAGAGAGAGAGAGAGAGAGAGAGAGAGAGAGAGAGAGAGAGAGAGAGAGAGAGAGAGAGAGAGAGAGAGAGAGAGAGAGAGAGAGAGAGAGAGAGAGATTTTTTAAAAACCTACTTTTTGGTATCAGGGGACTTCAAAACGTGGATGTCTGCAAAAATCTCGAGGTCGAACATTTTCGTCATCACAATATTTCCTTATACTACGTATAGGAAAGTAAAAAAGATTACACACCTATTTTTACTGCAATCCGTCATATTAACCGGATATATAAACATGCTTTTTTTGAAATCTTTTTTTCGAGATTTGCTTCTTTATGGTCTTTGTCGTAGTTATATTTCCTCCATGTTCTAAATACGATTCAGCAAGTTTGAGCACTACAAACACACTCGGGTGTTCTCTTTACCTATAAGTACGGAAAGCCATTTATGAGATATTCACTGCTTATGTTTGCTGCTAACCAACTTTTTTTGCAAAATTTTTCTGGCTTTTTTTGTATGTATAGTATAAATGGACATTATTTTTGGGAATAATTATTCGTCAGTGGTAATGCTTGCGTCAGGCTTATATTAGGCTTGGCTATGTTCAAAAATATATTTCATGTATGAGAAATTTAGGCAAATTATTAGTGTTTCAACGTTGACTACGTTCAGATCTTTTATCAAACCGTCACGGAAAAAAAATTGTGTGAAAATGTTCTACAATTGTGGCTCTTCGTCATACAATTTGTCCCGTGATTTGGGACAACGATAAATTGTATTAAAAAGTTACAAAAAATTGTGTGAAGATTCGTAAAACAAAATGTGGAAACATATGTTACATAATGTAGTACTTCTTAGTATAATGAACTGTAACCATGTCATATAATTTGTATTTTTTTTTTACACAAACAGTGTTATATTTTGAAGCTTTTGTATCCGATATAGTAATACTTTGTATAAAAATTTTATAAAGGAAATAGTGATTTTTCGTATTTTTTGTGTATAAATTTTATAGCAATTTTAACATATTTCGAAAAATTGTAATTATCTATAGAGAAGAATATTATATATTCCCTAGCACAAAATGTTTGACAATTTTGCTATTCTTGTGCTGTTGAGTTCTATGTTGTATGTATAGGGATGTTCCACAATCTTGTCGCTATTTGCTGTATAATTAGTGTTTCAAAGATAATGACAAATTATATCTAAAACTTGTACGATATGCATTAATTCGTACTATTTGCATATCCAGTCCACTAGCGTTATATGTTGTATTTATAGCATTCTTTTCAAAACAATAATGAATAATTTTGTTATTCATTATCTTTGTTTTGACAATATACTTTAATGAAGTAGCGATTCTTAGCACTATTTAATTTAGATATTATGTTGTATGTAGTAGGTATTTCATACAAAACCATTTCAAGAACAATTTTCATATTGTTAAACAATTCGCAAATTTCTGTAACCCATATATACATATACATACTTTCACACAATTGAATGTTTACTTTGAGAAATGCGGTATTACTTTGATTTATATTATGATTAAGAAGTTTGATAATGAAAACTCTGTTAAAGGAAAATTATTTTAAATAATGATGTGATTAGGGATGTGTATAGAAATAAAACAGGTATAACTTGATACTTATTTATTAATATACTTATATAAACGTAATAATATAAAATAAAATATAGGTAAGTTTCTGTGTAGCAGCAACGTTTTCTAAATAAAAGTGTGAACAACGAGCTAATGGGTTTAAAGAGCATGTCGCACAGAGACAAAAAGATTTTTACTATTTTTTGACATTAAACATGGATGAACAGCATGCAGTTTGGTCTGCTTTACAACAAAATGGTTTGATAGTATATTAGCTGGTATTGACACCTCAAATGCGAAATTATGTTTATTAAATTTGATAGTACATATCAAGAACTAAACATATAAAATTAACATCCGTTTCATTAAGTAAACAAATATGTTTGATTATGCCAAATTTAGAAAAGTCTAATGAATTTAACACTATAACAGATTCTAGCCTTGACGCATTTCTAATTTTGATGGTCTCCAGTGTAATCCTGGTTTCTTGTTCACATTCATGCATGGAAAGAATAAAGGCAAAATCGTTAATGTAAATTCTTCCCTAACACCTGAAATGATTGCAATGGGAATATTTTATATAAGATAAATGTGTGGCAAAAATACTTACATACAGCTAGTAATTTCTGGGTCAGCATATATATTTTTATATTGCCCAAGAACGTCTCTTAAATAGGAATCCTTTTTTGCGGTAGCACTGTTTAAAATTGAGTCACACATCAGGGGCCATTTTGCAAACAATCAATTTTCCTTTAGAGGATAAACAGTATTGAAGTCTGCTTCAATCTAAAATAAAGTTTCAATAAAAAGAATTAATTTATTTATGTGAAATGAAATACCTGTGTAAAACCCAACTGTTCGCTTAAACAAGGAAATTTTTTAAAATAATTGTGAACAGGGCCACTATTTTTTAACAATTCAAATCTAGTTTTCCTTGTATTTTCCCAGTATTCTTGCACGGTAGTGAACGGTTCTGTATTTTTGTTCAACCATTGCATGTACACCTCTTCATCAACACAATTAACGTATGTGGTTTCAGTTTAGCATACCTCAAATAATTTATTTACATAAATAACAATAATGACATCAGAAAAGTCATTATATATTACCTGTAATTGTACCTATTAGTCCCAGTTTTCTATAGTTATTCCTCAAATGAGTACCTATAACAGCTCCATACCTTTCCCCTTGCAGCCTTTGGTTTTCCTTTGTTATTTACGTATGGAACATAATATATGTCTGGAATTTCGTGTGGAAAGACGTTAGTGATTTCGTTTACTAACTGTACAGGGTGTTTCATCGGTTGGGGTATCGCGAATTAAAGTGCCTAAATAAAAAAATATCGACTTCAAATTTTAACCACTTATAGAGCTTTTAAACCGCTACCAGCAGGTTAGGTTGTTTTTGATAATATTATTTTAATTAATGCGTAAATTAAAAAAAAACGTATTATCAAAAATTAAAAGTGTTCAAAAAATGTTCAAATTTGAATGGTGATACGTGGAAATATCACCCATATTAACTTCACAATCAGAATTTTTATAAACGAAACCGTTTGTCAAATAAAGTCAATATTAAATAATGTCGTTTTTCTTACGACAGATTTATGGTACTTAACTTTCTAATTGTGCTGTCCGCAAACAGGTAGTCCTTTTAAATTTATGACGGATAATAAATAAAAATTTATGACGGATAATATTCAACCCTGAAGCCTTCAGTTGTTGTTGTAGTTCTACTAATCGGGAAGCGTTTCCAAGGGCATTCTGAACTTACATTTAGGTACTTTGTGATGTTAGTTGTGATTCTATTTTCACGGAGTCAACTTCATTTGTTTAAGCTGTGTTTTGCTAGTGTTTTCTGTTTTCAAAATGCCGTTCACTTTCTCTGCCGACGAAAAAGTTGACATGATACTTGTTTATGGGGAAGCTCTACAAAATGCCGCGGTTGCTGAGCAGATTTATGAAAATAGAATCACAACTAACATCACAAAGTACCTAAATGTAAGTTCAGAATGCCCTTGGAAACGCTTCCCGATTAGTAGAACTACAACAACAACTGAAGGCTTCAGGGTTGAATATTATCCGTCATAAATTTTTATTTATTATCCGTCATAAATTTAAAAGGACTACCTGTTTGCGGACAGCACAATTAGAAAGTTAAGTACCATAAATCTGTCGTAAGAAAAACGACATTATTTAATATTGACTTTATTTGACAAACGGTTTCGTTTATAAAAATTCTGATTGTGAAGTTAATATGGGTGATATTTCCACGTATCACCATTCAAATTTGAACATTTTTTGAGCACTTTTAATTTTTGATAATACGTTTTTTTTTAATTTACGCATTAATTAAAATAATATTATCAAAAACAACCTAACCTGCTGGTAGCGGTTTAAAAGCTCTATAAGTGGTTAAAATTTGAAGTCGATATTTTTATATTTAGGCAGTTTAATTCGCGATACCCCAACCGATGAAACACCCTGTATAAATCTTCCAGCTGTATCCAATGGACTTCGTTTACATGCTGAAAATAAGATGGGCTTAAAAGTATATATATATATTCGTATTTGCAGCCTATAATATCGACTTAGTCAAGCAACGCTTACCTCTAAGTCCTTTAACTCGTTACATTTTTTCAGAAACTTGCGTCTGATACCAATTATTGGAAGAAGATCACGTATGTCGGCTGCGTTTAATAACATAAACGCTTCTTCGTCTATACACTGTTCTAAAATCAAATTATTTAATACGTCATTCAAAGATAATAAGATAAATATCTTTTTCGACTAATAATTAAAAGTAGCAAAAATAATCACTATGTTTGAAGTGTTTATTTTTTTACATTAATTTGTTAATTTGTTGATAAATAAGCAAGGAGTAATAATTGTTTATATGTAGTTTTATAATATGTACTCCATCCAATTATTTCTTATATTTTGTAACCCCCACAAATAGGTACAGTCGCCCTTTCTCACATATTGTTCCTTCATTACTTACCAAACACCATCAGGACAGAGTTACCTTCGCATTGCAATATAAAATCGTTAACTTCCATTTCTATTACCTCATGCAAGTAATGCAAAAAAAAAAGAAGATACATATTTCAAAAATCCAGACAGTGTATCTATTTCCCACAGCTGTCGTGAATATTTTAGGATGTTTTTTGTACTGCTCATCGAAACTAGAAAAAACCAAGCACATTACTGTTATTTAGGAGCATCTTACAAGTTTTCTGATTTATTATTATACAAATGTATATCCATATACGATAGTAAATTACTGTATTTAGGTGTCTAACAATTAACAGAGTCGCCTGTAACTCATACATACACAGTACGCATAAATTGTCCCGTTTAAAAAATAGTCTTTCATGTAACAAAATAATGCACAGTACCTACGCCATTACGCCTTAATCTATGATGTTAAGTTCTTATTCATTGCTATATATGTACCTGCATAATAATTATAACATGAACAACAACCTATAAGTTATCACAAAAGATTATTTATCTTGAAAAATTGGTATTAGGTTATGCGTTATGCATATTCCAGTCTGTTAATTTATTCTTGACGAATTCGTCCATGACTGGCATTGTAAAACAAAAAGAACGCTTGCATACAGGAATGGTAATATGTAGAAGTACTTACCAATATGTTCAGTATGTGTGTGTGTGTGATAATAAACAAAAGGCACTAAACAATCACCGAACTTACGTACCTAATCAAGGCAAAATGACACTGCAAAATATGTTGCGTATTTAACGCTTCTGCTAACACTATACAACCCCACCATTGCTACCCATACCACGCCGCAATGTCTGAAGACATTTTTTGTTAAAATAAATATTCAACATTTCCTAATTTTATGACAGAAAATGCACAGCAGGCTAAAACAAATTACCTAAATTTGTAACACAGTTATATTTATTTTTACTTCGCACATCTTTTAGTACCAATGTGGACAATATTTCTGACTGAGAGGATAAAATATTTGGCACAATTTTATATCGTATTTTAATAGGAAGACTATCAACGAGTTTAACAATTTATGTAAACCGTTTCTACAATTACCATTGATACAACATTGTGTGAAATTTTCACATACCATTTTTTTCCGTGTATGTATCAGGGGATTTCTATAAAATTGTGTCTCTACATTGTCTCTGAAAAGCAACTGGGCCCCCATAAATTTGAAGCGTCCAATGATTCTGTTTTTGTATGCATGGGGAGCTTCATGCATACAAAATTGATAGGAAGGGGCGTAATTTTGACTTTCTTGTTATACGCTCTTTTCTCAAGATTCGAAATGCCTATATTTCAGTCCAAATTTGATGTAGGCCACTGGTTCTGGCACGTCTGTGGATATAGCCAAATACCACTACTTCCACCTTCTTAAAGTGCTCCCCATATAGTTCCATTAACAGAAGTTTCAGTTGCTTTGCTTTGATTTTTGGATTTATCAAAAATTTCCACATTGCTTTCCTTTTCAATCTCTGAAAGAATGTGCAATCTTATGCTACTGCGACATATATTAGAAATATATTCATTTTCATTATATGAAAGTTCGATGTCGATGTTTTCATCAGAATCCGAATACTCAACTTCATTCTCGCCTTTACATAGCTCGACCTCATTTCTATTAGAATTGGTGTCAGAAAAGTACTCATTTATGCAATTATGTAATTTTTCCATTCTAGCCCTATTCAATTTAGAAAAAATAACTAATACATAAATACATATTTATTATGAATAAAGTATAGTTTTAACTTATCTTGAAAAAAGAAATCAATGCTCACGCAATCAAGTTACAAATGGAAAATTAGCTTTTTATTATAAAATACACTGTTTACTATACTATCAATATACCAAATGAAATGTACTACAAACAAGAAGAATGAGTGTGCTTAAAACCACACGGCGGAAGTGTAAACTTCAACAAGGCGAGGTTAATAATACCGTAGATAATACGAAATACACGCATATAATATTCAGTAACGTATTAAATAAAACATGTATTACATTTAAGCGAGCGTCCGTTTCGTTTGGTCGGTTCGGACGTATGTGTATGTATAAATAGACGATATAAATTTCCCTCGCTTGGTCTGATGGTAACGTATCGGCTTCATAACCGTGCGGTCTCGGGATCGAATCTGTTCTGGGACATGAATTTATTTATTCATTTAAATTTCAATTTAATTGAAATTAAATACCTCTATATGATATATTTATTTATCTTGTTCCCTTAGCCGACTTTACGCGAATAGCGTTACATATCCGAGCGTTGCAGGTCAGTCTTGTTCACTGCCTACAATCAGCGCAACGCGCCTAAAGAAGTTTAAACTTCAATAAAAAAAAATTATTGATTAATGTCATTGGTATCATACCTAACCTAAGATAGATTACCTAATTAATTTTAGCATTTCATGTACGTAACTATTACTCACCTTTCCGTAAAATTAAGTTATTATATTCTTACACATTGCAAACATTAGGTATTTATTCTTATATTTATACATTTATAGTACGTTTATTGCGTTTTTTGGTTTAAATACAATCAATTCCGAACTGCCAATATGAATGTCGATGTGGTTCAAATAGATGGCGCAAGTTAAGGTGTCGCTTAAAATGACGTCAAATAGATGGCGCCACAATTTTATTGGAAGAATTATTAATTATTACTCCTATTTCCCCAACTTTTAGTGAAGAATAGTGAAGGGAAGTAGTATTTTATAGACTAAATTTTATTACTACCAAGTTAGATTTTTTTTAAATGTCCCAAAGTGCCAGTGTTTTTTTCAATTTTTACAGTCGCCTCAACCATGCGCCAAATGTCACTATACAGGCGGTGAGTACAAAAAAACTTTAACGTACTCGAGATTGTCTTGCCTCGGCCGCAAGCATTATTAAGGAAATTTTAGGACGCATGTATATATATATAAATAGACGATATAAATACTTTTTGCTGTCCCGGTCTTGGTCTAATGGTAACGTATCGGCTTCATAACCGTGCGGTCTAGGGATCGAACCTGTTCTGAGACATGAATTTATTTATTCATTTAAATTTCAATTTAATTGAAATTAAATAATAATAAAATCCCTTAGTCGACTCGAGCCGACATTACCCGAACGAGCGTTACATATTCGAGCATTTCATATTCGAGCATTGCGTATTCGAACGTGACGGGCCAGTCTTTGTTCACTACCTACAATCAGCGCAACGCGCCTAAAGAAGTTTACACTTCAAAAAAAATAAAGAAGTGTACGAGAGGAATTCACATTGAATAAGTACAGGATGAGAAAAATTTAAAAAAAATAAATAAATGAGGTAGTTCAACGGAGGAAATTTCCCGAACTCAAATTAAGTAAATGCACAATTACTTTATGAAAGAATGAATGATTCAAATTTATTTTCGGTTTATGAAACATTTTCATTTCTATTTACTGAGAAATTAGTTTAAGTACTCATCAAAGTGACTGGTTAACTAATTTCCCGGTAAAATAGGTATACTACATATTAATATTTGAAATTACGGTGTCTAACAGGGAATGAATAGATGCATATATTCATTTCATTAAATCAGTAAAATGCATAACATTTTCATAAAAACTATTTTTAACATTCTGTTAAATAAATTATGAAATTTTAAATTCCTCAAATAGTCGAGCTAGGTAAATCTAGTGTAAACATTGACATTCTACAAATATAGAGTGTTGACTGAAGTAACCGTACAATCAGTAATGAATGATTTGCGATGAAAATATCCTTTTTTTGTGAACAGGGATTAAGTCCACCAATTTTTAAGAAAGAAAAACGTCATTTACTAAACGATTGACTCACTAAATACACATGAGGACCAGTAATACATATTGCAATCTACCTTAAAACGCTGTGGTATACACTACATATATAGTGTAATTAACAATCAAAACGGAAGATTCTTTTGTATAGAAACAAAAAAACGTCCCATTACTTTAATTTATCTTCATTAACATTTTATTTTTTGCCCTCTAAACAACTCAGCGGTTACAATATAATTATCAACAGATTATGCCGTCGTTAAGTTGTTAAACAATAAAATAAAATATGCTGTGAAAGAAACATCTGCCTACATAATGAGTACATAATCTATTGAACATTTTCTAAAATATTTATTTTAAGTACACTTATAAGCATTGTTAAACATTTTTATTATGGTGTTTATTACAAACTAAAGCACATATCAATTTCCTTAAATCATCATTACTTACTATTAAGTAATTAGAGTTATTAGAGAAGTAAACGGGGACTTTACAATATTAAGTAGATTCTAGAATTGGAAGGTGAACAGATTTGACCTCCAGTTTTATGTACATTGATAATAATAAAAGCCAAAAGTGTCTAGGACAAAATATGTTTTATATAGAATGGTTCTAAACAAATATATATTAGGTACTACAGGCAGAGTTTTATAGGTGTTGCTTTTGATAATGCATTCAGAAATGCGGGGATGGGTTGACGGAAGGTGAAACTTAAAATGAAAGATTCGAATTCCGGCAAGGATTTGGCTACTCACGTTGCGATACTTGCTTGCAATGTAAGATATTTGAGCAGAGTTAAAACAATGCTTAAATTACACCAGAAAAAGAAGAAGAGGTCACGATAGAAATCTGAAGTATATTATAGTGCAAAAAGGAGCCTAAAAAAAGCAGGAACTGGTAAATTATCGTGTATCGAAAAGATGAGCGAATTGAGGCAAAAAATTATCCGTCACCATCAACAGTTGTCAGAGTTAAAACCTTATGATATTTGACGCTAAAAAGGCAACAGATAAATATTTTCTACAATCTGCCAAGCCTGCCAAAATGTAGTTAAAGTCGGTCCATAATTTTGCAATTGAAAAGATTTTCTATGGCGATGCTTTTTTGTGGAAAAGGTCGACAACCTCGGTGCATTATCATGTTTTTTCTGTTAAATGGAAGTATATTATTTTGAAACTTAAATTCCTCTATATGAAAATTATTATGATTATATATTAACTGCGACAGACTCGGACTCAAGGAAAGAACAATCAATTTCTCGTCACTGCGTGCACATTACACTGCAATATTTTTTGCACGGACATTACTCATATTTTTCTTTCACCTCCTTTTTTTAATGCCGCTTTTTAAAACTAACCCTGTATATATACTACATACGCACGGATTTCTTGAAATTAGCGGATTATATGAAAATGCTTTGTATCTATTAATTAATGAACTTAAGGAAAAGAGTAACACTATTATCGTAGACTAACTGTTAGTTTTACCACCGCTCATCAGTCCGATAGATGGTGCCTGTTCCTTGTACTTTTCGAATGTGTGTATTTATACAAACTGAAGTGATGCGTTCCTATACCATTCACTAGATTGCGATGAAACTTTGATGAGTTGTGCGCACGACTGTGAAGATTTCTTAATTAGTGCAACCATTTATAATGCTAATTTACAAAACCGCTATGACAGTTGTCAAACACTTTTGTGCGGTCGCAAAAAACAATATATTTGAATATATTGATATGAAATTGGCATAATAATTGACAAGTAGTTAAGTACAATTGCATTTACAAATGGTAGTATAATAATCTACAGATGTTTTATTTATTTAATTATATATACCTATATTGCGCTCTGACGTCTTCAAACAATTTGTTTGTCAATTGTATAACTGGTATGCATGCAGCCTTACCAGAACGAATAAACCTCAGCGAAATGCTTTCATGATGATAACAATTTTTGGTAATTACCCTGACAGTACGACATTTCGTTGTCGATGTTTGATATTTGAGACTTATAGCTATATATAAAAAAAATGGGTGTGCTTAAGACCACACGGCAGAAGTAAGAACTTCATTAAGGAGAGGTTAATAATACGAAATACAACTTTTTTTTTCGTTCTATATTCATTTACATTTACATTTTCCATTTTCCATTTTCGTTCTATATTACATTTAAAAAATATATATTTATTATTATTGTGTATTCATTATTCTAATACATTTCGCTCGGTCTGATCAAGTTTTCACTTCAAAAATTCATACGTACGCATGTATATATACAAATATGATAATTCTCAAACGAGTACCCGCGCTGGTCTAATGGTAACGTGCCGGCCTTACACCCAGGCGGCTCGGGATCGCATCTGCACGCGGACAAGAATTTTTCAGAAAATAAAAATACAATATTTCGCGTATTTATTCTAAATTTCAATTTAATTGAAATTAAATACCGCTAGTTAGTGGTATAATACAAAGCCGAGCGCGACTCGAGCCGACTTTACCCGAACGAGCGTCTCTTTCAGTGCCCAACAGTCAATGCATCAACGCGCCCATAGAAGTTTTCACTTCAAAAATGTATGTTTCTTTGTTTGTCTCCAGTATGCGTTCCTCTACCATGATGAAATATTGGTGAGCTGTTGTGCACAAGGCTGCGAAGGTTTCTAAATGAATAAAACCATTTTAAAATAGGTGACGGGTTTCAACAAATGGTGTATTTCATAATAGTTTAGAGGAAATTCGTGTGTTTTCGATGTATGAGTGCGCACACTGATAGAATTGAATTGAATCAAATACAAGTAGTGACATTTCAGTTCGAGTGTGACATAAAAACTGATGTTGATTGTAAAATTCCAAATATCGGTCGACATTAGATAGATAATAGCGAGGGGGAAACCACTACTGGATATTTTTGTACAGACCTGTGGAAATGCTTGGAAATATTGGATATTTTGGATATGTGTGGAAATTTTGTGGAAATGTGTGGATATGTGTGGATATTTGTGGATATGTGTGGATATTTCTAGATATTTATGGATATGTTTCGATATGACGCATGCGCAAATACCCATTTATACATAACCTAAAATACGTAACGTTGTAATGAATACTGATTAATGTGCCATGTTTGCTTTCTTTTGAATTTAAAAAAGGTAAGTCACATTTTTAATGAAACATTTGATGTTATCGTAAATAGAAGTATATAGGTAACCTAGTAAAAATTGGCATTTTATATTTCCAGTTTAACTATTATGGAGCACAAAGATGAACTTAGAGATTGTCCGTCAATTTTTGATTTTATAGAAAAAAAGTACAATTTAGCAGTTCCAAAATATTTACAGAACGTACTCAAGTATTCTGGATATGATAATATAAATGTTCTCTCTAAACTGGAGGATAATGATTTCACTGTAATTGAAAATTTTGTACGTAACGAATTGCCACTAGTGTTGGAGGACACTAATGTGAACTTAGAAGACTTTTATGGAATGTACAAAAATAAAGTTACTTTATTTCAAATTATTCCAGGGCACAAGAAATTATTATCTGTAATTAAGGAAAAACTAAGTAAGAATAAAGACAAAGTAACATTGGGGAATAAAAGCCTCCGTACTAAAATAGCGGAAGATACCCTTCAAACAGACTCCACAGATACTTCTTTACGTATTTGTGAAACCCAAAAGGCTTATATGATTGCATATTATCAAAATTTACCAAATCGTCTATTATGGCCGGACTTTTTTGAGAAATTAAAGTCAGTAACAGTGGAAATAAATTCTCAAAATAACACTGGTAAAATTAATTGCCCCTTGTGCTCTCAAAAAATAAAAATATCTTGCATGAAACAAAAATCTAACTATAAACCAAGATGGATTGTAGGAAATTTTCATGCTCACTTTAAATCGCACTTTATAGTTAAATGTAGCAGATCATCAGAAACTCAGAACCAACAAATTCAGCATATCCTGAAGACTGAAGATGAGATAAAAATAACAAATTTTTTTAAGCCAATAAACCCTGAACATGAGACTCGAGTAGGAAAATCCCTCGGAAAATCCCACAAGGAAAGAGATCTTGGAGAAAAAACACCAGAAAAAATTATAGTACATAGTAACGTAGTTATACAAGAACCTTCTAGTTACAAATTACGTCAAGAAACACCTCGAGAAGCACCTAGTACGTCTAAGAACAGTTTTCAAAAAGAAGCTGTTAGGCAACTAAAATATTCAAGATCTTCCAGAACCAAACGTAAATTAGAGAAGTCTGTTTCGGATAATAATACGTTGATAACGGATTTCTATCCAATTCTTGATGAAGTCGAATCTATTATTAAGGAAAATGAACAGTTAAAAAAAGTTTTGACAGAAAAATTTTCGGTTGACAGAAAAACAGAACCTCCTAGTCTTGATAGTTTTCTTAAATTGCTATACACAACTGCTGTTGACAATTCAAAAAGTATCAGTTCATCTGCAAATCGATATGATCATAGTTTAAAATTGTTTTCTTCATACCTGTACATTATCGGCGGTCGTTTAACGTACGAAACATTACAAAAGAATTTGTCCAATTCATTACCATCAGTCACAACTGTGCAAAGATGTTTAAAAAACAGTGATAAAATCGTTGAAGGTGAACTACGATTGGCTGAATTGAAAGAATTTCTTATTAAAAGAGGTTACCCGTTGCGTGTTTGGATTTCAGAAGATCAAACAGGAATTACAGGACGCAGAGAGTACGATATTATCAACAACAGAATAGTCGGTTTTAGTGTTCCATACGATGACAACGGATGTCCCCAGTTGAACACTTTTAGCGCCTCATCTGCAAAAACAATACTCAAGTATTTTGAAGAGGAATCTATTGCAACTAATGCATACGCTATAGTTGCACAACCGTTAGTAAACAATTCACCATCATTTACCATTTGCTTATTTGGAAGCGACAATAAGTTCTCGTACCAGACTATACTACAACGTTGGAAACACATAGAAACTGAAGCTAAAAAATATGACATTGTCATAGAAGGTTTCTCTTCAGATGGGGACACACGATTATTGAAAGCAATGAAATTAACACCTTCAATATGTTTACAAGATGCTGTACATATCGGTACCAAATTGAGAAATCGACTTTTAAAACCATCGTTAATTTTGCCAATAGGCAATCGTGTTGTTTCCGTTACTCATTTGAAATTATTAATTGAAAATATATCAAAAGATAAACATCTATTGACAATGAATGATATTAATCCTGCTGATAGAATGAATTTCAAATCAGTCGAAAAAATTTGTAACAAGGTGGTAACAGATTTACTAGCAGAAAATATTGAAGACAGTGACGCTACGGTTATGTACTTAACGTTAATCCGTTACATTTTACAAGCATTCTTGGACAAAGAAATTAATCCTCTAGAGCGTGTTTATAAACTTTGGTTTTCAACGTTTTTTTTAAGAATATGGAAGCAGTGGCTAACAACACATCCAGTTTACAAAACATCAGAAAATTTTTTAACAAGTAACTGTTACAGTTGCATAGAAATAAATGCTATTTCTCTTTTACGAATTATTCAAAAATTTAGAGAAAACGATCAGCACTCAATATTTTTGCCATGGCTTATGAGCAGCCAACCTTGTGAGAAATTATTTAGATCTTTACGATCCATGACAACTGTATTTTCAACTATTGTAAATTTCAGCTTATTGGATATTTTAAGGAGACTGAATAAAATCAACTTTCTTAATGAAGTAAATGTGGATTTAAGTAAATTTATTATTTTTAGCACGATATTTTTTGTAATAACTCAAATTATATTTTTAAGGTAAAAATTCTGATCTCGAAAATATAAGTTTTACATTTCCAAGAGAAGAAAATAAAAGACTTGGTTCTCAAATTAGTCACACCAATTCCAATAATTGTGAATATAACTTACCATCCCAAAACGAAGTCGATGAAGTTATTTTGAAGTGTAAAAATGATGCAATTGTTGCAGCCAAAAATTTTGGAATCAATGATATAGAATACAATGGAAGTTGCTTTAACGTCCATTTACCAATTAATGTGAACGATGAAGAATTTCCGAGCCATGCTACTGATGATTATGAATTCGAGTACGAATTAGATGAAGATGCAGATCAAAATGTATATGGTAGTGGTAAGATCTCGGTTAAGATGTAATTTTAAGATAAATGTAATTTGATTAGTAAATTTTTCAGAGAGTCAACCTGAAAATATCAATCAAATAAATGTCCATCATTTATCAAGGTCGCCATCACCAACACCATCGGTGGAAGAAGCGTGTGAAGAGATCGAAGAATTACGGCAACTCTCCGAGAATCTAAATTTTGGAACATCTCTAAACTTACGAGATTTTTCGAATAAAGCAACTGAAACATATTTCGAAGAAGGACCTTTTGTGAAATTAATAGTTGGTGATAAACACATTGTAGTAAAAAAAAAAACATTTTGCTGGCTCCTTGATAATAACAAAAAAAGAATTAGCAGTGATAGATTGCTTCGAGTCAGAGGTGATAACAAATTTGTCGAAAAAACGCCCAAAGTGAGTAGTATTAGGCGAAATGAAACGATAAGTATTGGTCAGTGGTGCGTATTTGAAAATCAAAATGGTAAATCAAAAAAAAGACACTTTCTTTTTGGACGAGTTTTGGCATTTAGTTATTTAACTGGTAATGGAAAAGCGAAACAGTACTCTTTGCAGAGTGCACCAACAGAAGCAAAAACTCGAAGTAAAGGTTTAGGATGTTTAAGCACATTTTATGAAATTGAAGAAAGTGGTGACAGTAGTCATCGTCTAAACTTAGTCATAGCAAATGTGGATTACAGTTTCATAAATGTTACAAACTACATATGTACAATCCCTGAACCCCACTTAACGAACAACAGTTTTCAGCTCTTTATTACTAGAGATGATTTAAATGAAATTAAAGTATTGTCCAAAATTGGAAAACCAAATTCATTTTCATCTAAACAAATCAATGATCAATTCTTGATGGATTCCAGTTCAGAAAGTAGTTGTGATGTAAACTATACAGAAGATGTTGATGATGAAGATGAAGAGAGTCCCAGAGAAAGTCTTAATGAGGAAGAAATTGATGACCGTGATCAAAATCAAGTGACTGATTTAACAGAGGGTCAGTATTATGCAGTATATTATGATAATGATTGGTACCTTGGTAAGATAACTGATATTAATGGAGCAAAAGTTAAGATGACATTTTTGGAGTCACATCTGAATAAATTTGAATGGCCAAAGAAGGAAGACCATCAGATTGTTAAAAGAGAGTTTATATTTTATGGGCCAGTCAAGTTAAGAGGATCTCATCCCTATTACTTAAGTAGGGTCGAAAAAGTCACAATTACACAAAAATATAAATACATCAAAGAAAATTAAGGATTTCATATAGCCTTCCGCTGTAGCTAGAAGACGCTAATTATGTTTTGGTTTGTTATATATAAGTATATTTAACTTTAGAATATATACTATGATTTCGAGGAGTACCTGTTATTTTTTTTATTTTGAAATGTATTTTTATGTTTATTATACCTTACTATATATGTTTATACACCTTTGTGTTTTATTTTGGATATGTCGTACACCATCAGTGGTAGTGGTTTCCCCCTCGGATAATAGATATCACACGAATTTTTTTGCTTTTTTTTTTTAGTGAATTTGTAAACGTGGTCACAAAGCATTACTTCCCCTATCAATTAATTATGCCACCCACACGACACGCGATTTGTTGATCTACACTTTAAGCACGAAGGAAAAAGGCATCACGAACTTCAGAAACAGACGAGCAACGGGAAGCAAGACTGGAAACCGTTCGACTACGCATTGCTTAAGCACGTTCGTCTGGAACAGACGAGCAATGGGAAGCAAGACTGGAAACCGCTTGATTATGCAATGCTCAAGCCTCTTCGTCTGAAACAGTCGAGCAACGGGAAGCAGGACTCAAAATCGTACAAGTTTTATGAGTGGTATTGCAACGCATGCCGGATACAGCTAGTGTGAAAGAACTGTTAATATAGCCGAATTTGGACAAGCGTGACTTTACTGTAGACGTGCTACGTCATTAGTACGTTCCAAAACTGGAGTAACTAATGAGTGGTCACTGTACCAACTTTACAGGCGTTTTGTACCTATTCAAAAGAGCAATGAGAAAAACTTGAGGAAGTTATTGGATTTTTTACATGAACCAAGAAACAAAAAGTACTATTTCAATTAAAATTTATTTAGATTACTATCAAGATATTTTTGTAAAATTTCTAATTATTTTTTATTTTAAGAATCGCGCTTGTCCGTAGGTTTTCATTTTTTTTTTAGAAAATACAATATATAGAGGAAAAGCGTTACATTCAATTGTACGTCATACTAGATCCATGAGGACTCGTCTTGTTTACATTGCCGGTTCTATTTTTATTTCTATCAGTGACGTTTGAAATAACCAAAAAATATTATTCACAATACAGTAACTATAAGGTAATATATTTCGTAATTGAAGACTTCAGTCTTTCTCACCTTCCGTCTTTCATTACCTAATCAATACAAAAATAAGCACGAAAATTTGACAGGAAAAATATATACAACACACGCCTTTTTGACAGATATAATTTATCTGCCAACACCGAATTGAACTATTAGTCTATTAAAAACTTGTAAGAAAGAAATTTAATATTGAAACCCAAATTATGTTATTATTTATATTACGATCAATTTATACATTTTCTATTAAAATGATGAAATAAAAGCTGTCAAATATAATTTAACAAAGTAACTTTTTTAGTTTCTCTGATACAGCTATGACAACATGTAAACGTCATCAATTAAATACAATTGAATATAACGCGTCTTCTCAAAATACCTACTCAAAAATTACTAACGTTTAGCCTAGCCTCAAAAAGTAATTTTTGGACAAGTGTCCGTCAATTATAATTCCAAAAATCAGTTTCCGTTTTTCAAAGTACTTTTCATTGAATCCTCGTATAAACGTATATCCTATAGGAAGTGATTATAATACCAATTTAATAATTGATATCTTCTGAAGTGCAAACACATCCATGTACGACACGAATATAATATTGATTGGTTTCCAGAACGCTTTGAATAATAACAACATCCACTCAACACGAAAAAATAAACACGAAATGTCGATATTCTTATGTTCTATCGCCGTTTTCCCCCCATTTACCACTTCCCCTGTAAACGATAATGATGATAATAACACATTCCGAGTAAATGCTCTCGCATGGAAGACATCGCGTAAAATTGTCGCTAACAACTGTTCAAATACATTAGTTTCTGTCCAAACATTCGGACGACAATCTAATGACATCGACGAAACAACACAAATGAAAGATCATTAGTAGAATATTAAAAGATGTATTAATTGCCGGAGCAATGAATGTTCGAAGTATTTACACGCCAGAAAAAATGCAGGTTCGGATTAAGGACTTGTTCAAAATATGTTTTTCTGGAACAGTGTCGAAAGTAGATAAGAAGGTATTTTAAAGAGGATAGTTAATTTGGATACTTATTAAATGCAGTGTATAAAAAGCAAAACGCGCTTTAGATTGCTTTATGCTAGATTATAATAAAGTGAAAGACAAGAAAACACACTAGTGAATAGCCATTTGGCATCTCGTTTGAAAAAAAAAATTTATATACTTTTTCGTGTAGAATATGGAGATATTTTAACAATTTTTTTTTCAAAATATAAATTTTTTCTTTCACAAAAAAATAATGATGAAATTTTTAACTATAGAAGTTTTAATATATATTTCTATATATATTAACTGTTGAGTAACTTTATATTAATAATCACACGATGGCAGCAGAAAATTATTTGCTTGTTTGTTTTATTTTAGTCAAAATAGGACACGTCAATAGGAAATACAATAAGCAGTAAAACTGCAAATACAAGAACTAAATCAATACACAGACAAAAAACATCAGTTTAAATATAACACGTTAAAAGCCGACAGTAAACAGTTCAAGTTATATGACAGGAAATCGTCCACACTGTAGAAAACATTTTCCAGCAATGGTTTTTTAACCGCTCTTGCAAAACTTTCAGGCGACAAGGCCTTAACAGCATCCGGTAGTTTATTGTATAGTTTAAGACCTCAGTATTCCACTGACTGTTGAGTTCGCTTCATACGATGGTGGGTCGCCACAAGGTGATTTCTATTCCTTGTTACGTAGTCATGTAGGCTTGAATCTTTTTTAAAACGTATCTGGTTTGTATGGACGAACTTTACGCCACATAAGAAACTCGACGGCAAGAGTGACTGTATGTAGTCTACACATGATCCGCATGGCACGCTTTTGCAGCACGAAAACTCTATGCGCTTCTGGGGCAATGCCCTACACCAGTAAACCGTATGTCGCTATATTATGAAAATTGACACAGTAAGTCAATTTTGCCGCACCACGACCAACCAAGTGTTTCATCTTTCGTATAGCATATATCGCCGTATTTAGTGTTCCCATTAGCTGTGATATGTGATCCTTACAGGATAGTCCGTCATCCACAACCACCCCCAAAAAAGATCAGCCGCGCCACTCTTGCTTGCCGAAAAGTTAATCGTTTGAGTTTTGCTTTCGTTTATTTTCAGTTTATTTACATCACACTGTTTTTATTGAAGTCAGCCGGTCCTTAGCCGTTCTCACTGAAGGCGTATCCGCACTCCGCACAACAAAGGAGGTATCATCAACGTACAGACACACTTTGCAGCCATTCAAGTTTGCATCATTAATATAAATAATAAAGAGAATAGGCCCAAGGAACGATCCCTGAGGTATCCCGCATGCTTAACAAGCTGTGGATTTGCCGTCCTATTATTCCAACTAACTGCTTGTCTTCTGTCTTGTAGGTAGGACCTTAATGAATTATACACCACGCCCCTCACTCCATAATAATATAGCTTGTGCAACAGTATGTCATGTGGAACCGTATCAAAAGTCCTACTCATATCACACAATACCAAGTTCGTTGCTTCACGGTTGTCCCTGGCAGTCAGTACTGCATTAACAGACCGAATCCCTTCCTGTACCCATGCTGTGCTTTCGACAGTAAGTCCCAACTCTGGAAGAAGGATACAAGTCTATTTTTGATCAGCGTTTCGAAAACTTTTGATAAAGCAGGCAATAGAGATATCGGTTTATAATTCTCAACCTTAGTTTGATCTCCCTTCTTGAGTAGTGGCGTCACCTTGGCCAATTACAGTTCCGAAGAGAATACTCCCTCCTCAAAATATGAATTTACCAAAAGCGACAAAGGCTCAGAGAGCTCATCCGCAACCTCCCTGAGTAAATCGACACCTACGCCATATATATCTTACTCCTCAGCACCAACTTCTATATTCGATTTATCAATTTGATCCATCGCATTCTCTCCGATACTGAAAAAGTAATCTTTAAGTTCTTCAGATGTAAGCTCCGCACACTGTCCTGAGTCCGGTTTCCGTTTACCGCACTCGTTATTAATTATGTGCCATACCGCCCTCTGCAAGTTCTCAGAGGTGGTAATATAATTTTCGTAATGTTTCCTCTCAGTTGTTTATAGTGCACCGTGCACTCCCTGTGTACATCCAGTAGTCCAATATCTCTGCTCACCTCAAACACAGTGTATAGAGCATCTAGATTGATTATGTAATTTTTAATTTCTTCAGCCTTGTATTGAAGATATCATTTGAACAATGAACAAGCAACAGAGCAGTATCATCAGTACGTGTTGAAGCGCGTATGGTATCAGTCGTGTTGTTCATTTATCAATATGTTTTCTGATTTTGTCGTTCTTCAGTCATATCGAATTATTCTTCCAGAGGTTAGTGAAACTTTAAAGCATTTATTGCTCGAAATGTGTACAACATAAATAGTAAAGGAATCTTATGATGTCTAGGAATCATCGTGACCACCCTGCTATGTGTGCGGCAAGTTACACTTAAAACACAACGAAGCCGTCACCAAATAAGTTAAAAGTGCCTTTAAACTACACTTTGTTTGTGTTCTTGGTGATATGGATTAAAAATGGACGCCATAACCTGTACAAAAACACTTACTGAATGGATGTAAAGAAACCGCAAACATATGCCATTTGCTGTTCCATTAGTATGGTGCGAGCAAAAAGATCACGTAAATGATTGTTATTTTAGCATTGCTGAGTATTCATGTAAAACGATATATAGGATGAATTTGATTTTGCTAAAAAAGAAGTTAGAGGTTTTCTCTTGTACGGTATATGGTCAGCTTCCCTAAACAGAAACCAACAGTAATAGCCCATCATTGTAAAGTTCCAGTGCCCTTGTTAACGATGATTTACGGTAAGGATATCTTGGTGAAAACGTTCCCCATGTTCGTCGCTTACAGTGCCTAAATTATTTGGAAAAAAGGTCTAGGTGTGAATGCAAAAAGTGAATTTTTAATGACATTATGCAACCGCGTTTTCGCAATTATCTCAAAAATAAGTTTAGACAGAATCATAATTTTCATTTCTTTTCTTGCTCAAAAAAAAGTGGACATTGAATGATGACCAAGCAGCTAAGTCTAGATTTGTGAGCTTAGCAAAAAATGTTCAATTTTTTGATTTGTAGCTCAATAAAAATGCCTTCTTTCGACCTTGCCCCACTAAATTTGGGAAACATTTCCTTTAAATGTCTGAAACTTCCTCTTCTTTATTAGAATAAGAACTTTTACAAAGTTTTTCATCAGACCTATTCAGGCAAAATGATGTTACTGCTCTCAACTAATGAAACACATTTTCCTCTCCTGTCACTTATGATTTCCTAACAGGCCAGAATTTTTTTTAGTGGTTTTTGATGTCTAGGCTGTTACGTAAATACAAAAAACAGAAATATTTTACGAAACCACTCTGTAAACCAGTCAGGAGTGGAACAACATTTAAATCCACTCATGCTCTTTATATTTGTCTCCTTCCAGCAGCAATTAAAGTTTCTATAAGTTTCACATATGTCCACTCATGAACCAAATACAGAGAGTTTGTTACAATTATGGAGTAGCCCTGCTTCCATGCTAGTTCTAGAAGAATCTATAAAAAAATGGCTAATCTTGAGGATTAAGCTCCATATCTAGCGAACCCATCATATCATTTACATCTGTGCAGAAACACATTGAATTTATCATTTCAAAACATTCTGATAAACTCCTATTTCTAATTCTAAATGTGGAAATCTTTGTAGATTCAATTGTTGCAACCTAGAACCTAATAGTTTTCGATTACGAGTTATTAATTTAAAAATATGAGTTACTTTCAATATTTTCTATTTACAAAATATTAAAATGCCTTAAACGACTTGTTTAATGAACTTGATAATTCATGAATTACCGATGTTTGAAAATATTGCAGTTGCTGTGTGTTACAAACATGTTAAAATGTCAGACTCTTCCTAACAGACCTGTGATAATTATTAAAATATTAATTAATTATTTAAAAACATTAAATTAAATTATTTATTTACTTAAGTGATTAAACTATTGTATTAACACAGAGGATAAAATGAATTATAGCATCACGAACCCCTCTCAGAAATTGAAGAGAAAACGAAGATTTATGCGTCTAATATTTTTCGTACGGCTAGTAGAGCACGATACGAGGATGCATGGTGAAAAAGGGGGGCACACACAACGCACACACTCTCACACACACATACAGCACACGAGGGGGTTGCATTTCGACCCTAAGTGTATGAGGTCCCGCCTTCGGGGGCGTGGTCACCTCCTCTCTTGAATAAGACATGTTGCACCAACATATATTATGCATTTAACACGGTGGAGATCCAGCCTGAAGGTTCTTTACTTGCAACAAACAACGGCGGACCAGAGAGAAATCCAGTCAGAGTACCCGCTCACGAGTGGCAGACAACGACGGGCCTCGGATGCGAAAATAAATAATAGAGAAGCGAGCCGGTGATAAATGATTTAGGTTTGGTTGTCTTTTTCGTTTGTTTTCGTCTTGCATGCTTGTCGTTGCTTTTTTTTTCGCCACGTCTCTGTCTTTCGACTTGTCTCGTGTAGGATGTAGAAGAGAGATCTTTCAGATATGTTTTAACATGGTAAACAAGATATTGGACAGACAAGGATGATATTTAGTCAAATGGAATTTGGTAATTATTTTAAGATAACTGAGGGAGACATGGCCCACCTAAGGTTTATTTTTTGTTTTTCTCCAGCGTTTTTGTTATATGAATAATCTAAAAAAAATACAGTAGACACTCGATAGTGTAAACCGAATAAAACAATGGTTGTTCACATTATGGATTTATTGATGTTAACGAAGATTATATCTAATACCTAATAAACATTAATAATTAACAAAATAAACATATAAAATATAGTATAATACTAATTTTAAAAAACTAAAAAATTAAGAAAACTATAATAAAGAAAAAATTGCCAAAAATATTTTCGTTTCTGGATTTTTTCTATTTTTTGAATAATGGCTTTTTCTTTTAGTCTCTTTATAACTATAAAGTCCATAATATCAATATCATTCTGCCCTGTTCACTGAATTAATACTTTTAAAACGTTTATAACGCTATCTAGTGGAACTTTATTTAAGAGTTTTAATTTTTTCGATCGGTTCCTCATATTACTTAACATCATTTTCGATTTCAATTATTTCATTAAATTCAGTGTTACACTAATTTCAATCCGAAACATTAGATTCTTCAAATGCAGCCTATTGTACATACAATGAGGACAAATTTGCCTATAACGTCCATAGCAGGTCAAGAGATTTGGACATCGAATTCTCAATTTTCTATTGATCTTTCAAAACAGCAAGTGGTATAGTTTTGTTATCATTCTTATTTAAAACTCCATCTAAAATATTCCTCCCATACTTTTTTTTATAATTTTGGCATTAAGATGATTCCACGCTGCTTCTTAGTTGATTATTGCGTCTCTAATATTCAATTCTTTCAAAGTATCGGAAATTTTATGTCGTTTTCTACTACACTTAGTCTAATTAAATTTTGATCCATCGGTTGTATTAGTGATGTGATGTTAGGGGGGGGAGAAACTTTGTTACAATTTACTCATTCTTACTTTTTAATTCATTCTCATTTGAATGCGATGACGCTTTATCTTTTAGAAATAAAGCTTTTATCGTGAGATCTTTATCTTTTAAAAATCTTTTAACTTTTAAGTGAAATATTTGACTTAAATTTAAGATTTATGAAGTAGAAAATTAAAATTTACCTGAGGTACAAACAAATAATGAAGCCAGTGTTTGAAAATTATAGAACACAATATTCATAGTAACAGGACATTTAAAATTTACGAATAACTTTGTGTTTGCAGCTTTACCAACAATCAATTACTTTACATTATGGGACCTAGAAGCTCTTATCTTCGGCGCTATACAGTTGCTCCAATGTAGTACAAAGATCTTCTATATTATTTTTTAATGAATTTTAGACGAATCCATTAGTTCTGGTTTCCCCAGATATGTTCAAAAAATAAATTCGCAGTCGATTTGTAAAGGGCTGTAGCCATCCGTCATTGTACGTAAATTATTTATTATGTTCTATGATTTGTGAATGAATTAGTTTTGCCCTTTGCTAATTATTTCACCAGTTATATTATTTTTTTTTATTTCTTTTGTCAAAAAACCATCTATATATATATTTTTCATTTTAGGGATCTCTTTAGAGTCCACCTTTGTCCTGGTTCACATAAATATCTGTTTCAGTTCTAGAAAGAGAGAAGAGTAAGGCACTTTGTTTTTTTAAGCCAAACTATATTGATAAATACCCAAAATTACAAATAACAGCCACTAACGACGAAATCCAATAATGGGTGGAGACTGACTAAAAACTGAAGCAAAATGCAAAAGGAAAAATCGCTTACCACAAAAATTAAAAAGGTATAAGAAATCTATATACGTATTTCGACAACTAAGTTGCCATCTTCAGCAGAAATCTGTTAAAAACCAAAAAAAAATGTTATACTAAGCTAAGCCAAAAATACTACGTTTATCACTCTTTTTTGTTTTTCTACAGATTTCTACTGAAAATGGCAACTTACTTGCCGAAATAGGTATAAGATTTTTTATATCTTTTTAACAACAAAATGGCTATTTAGACTGAATACGTGCGTAGTCTGCATTAACATGTTTATGTTAAAGTAAGGGCTACGATGCTAACTAAACGAAGAAAATTGAATATTGCTGTGACCTCCACATTATTGAAATAATAATATTAAAAATTAGTTCAGTTATTGAAAAAGAACACTAATTATTTTTTTAAAATCGTATATTTAAGATTTCAAGCATTAGTTGAAACATGTAATAGTAAGTAAGATCTGTTGCCAACATTTAAGGGCAATGCTATTATCAAAAATATATACGTTATGGTATATACTAAGTTAAATAAGTACTAATATTAGGCATAAGACAAACCCAAAATAAATCAATGCACTCTATATTTTGTAGAAAAGACAAGCATGGTTTGAATACAAAAATACATAACCTAATTTCGCACAAGGCGTTAGAACAGCTATAAACATTTTAAAAAATGGACCATTATTCAAAAATAAAAACGTATTGAGAGTAAATAACAGAGAAAGAGTTATGTTAAAAGATGCAACAATAAAGAGAGTAAATCATTTAAATGCCATTAAGTTATATGAGCAAGGTAATATCAGGTGTGCTCGGGAAGAGAGCACAACATTAAATGAATAAATGTGAATTTAAATATAAATAACGGTACCAATTCATAAGAAAGTTTTTAATAATAAAACTTAAAATATAGTAAAAACCAGTTATAAATAAATGTGTAAAAAGGATAAAAATCAAAATATTTCTAGTGCGAAGTGACAGATCGTAAATAAAAATGTTTTATGTAAATAGTAACAGCACGAATTAAAAATACACTTTTTAGTTCTTGTGTGTATAACACAAGGGCTTCAAAGACAATGGAAATGGTCATGTGTGGTTTAAAAACCTGCAAAAGATAAATACAGTGTTAATGTTGTTCACAGCATTCTGCAAATCAACGTATTACCTGAAGAGAGAGCATAGATAGAAATTGGCGACAGTGTGACGAAAGCAATCAATCCTCGCAATGCGGGCTCCGCAAGAAAAATTGCTGTTGTTTATAACGTCTTTCCCGTACTACCAAATCAAAGAATTTCTAAAGAAAAAATAAGAATAACATTAGTTAATGGAAAAAGGAAATATATAACAGACGATGAAAAAGGAAATGAAGAAACTGAAGATGGGATATAACAAGTTGGTAAAAAACAATAATAACAAAAAGTTCAAGTCGTCACCATTAGTGTGTATGCTGTCGAGACGATATGCGCGTATTGGTGCGAATATGACAACTTGAAGAAAACGAAAAAGAAAGATTTTATCACGAACGTTTTAAAATCAATGCCAACCTAAAATTCAATTAGATAACAGAGGCGCTACAAATTGTCGATAGACTTTTGTTTCAGTATTGGTATAAGGCGAAAACAAGAATAGACTTGTCGAATATGAACTTTGTAATTCAGGCAGTAAAGACGTTAATTTTGGAATAGAATAAAATTTTTGAGAAGTAAAAGTAGGGGTTTATATGCACTACTTATCATCTCACGATTTGAGAATCTGTATTAAGAATTAGATTTTTATTTTATTTAGTTTCCTTTAAAACAAATTCATTCAATTAATTTTCATTTTTATTATTTTAATTTTTAAGTCGGAGGACAACAATTTGATAAAATGTACGATGATATGAAGTAAGTTATAAGATAAATAATTCAATTTAAGTATAGTTAATGGTGCTAAACATGCTGAAGGTACTATGTGAAAATATTTGCCTTTAGTAAATCGTTGGGCATCATTAACTAGATGAATATTATTTTGTTTAATAATAATAATTCGTTATTTTAAAATGATAAAAGGATAGTGAATGGTGTTAGACGTGCTGAAGGTACTATGTAAAAACATTTACCTTTAGTAAATCGTTGGGCATCATTAATTATTATATAGTCATTTAATTTAGTAATTCAAATAATTTAAATACGAATAAGCTGGGATTTTTTTTTTGATGGGCAGGTGCTAAGCTGCTAGAGGTACAATGTGAGAATGTTTATAGCTAGCAATTAGCATAGGCCAGTTTTCAGAACATTCTCGTTGCAAGGTTCTAGTTTACCAAGGCACTATGTGAAAATGTATGTTTTTGGTCAAATAGAATCGGCTGCGTATTAATAAACAAATTATCAAGAATTAATAATTTTTCTTTATTTAAAGTAACAAGATAATTATTATTATAGATAAATAAGTATTACACAACCATTATAACTCTAAAAATGAGTATAAAGTTTTTTTTCCCTTTTTCTCTTTATTTTGTAAAACAAAAATAAATAGATACAGTGTGGCAATGTTACGATTGGCATTTAAAAAAAAAATTAAATATAATTTTTATATGAGATTTAGACATTTCGTTTAATTTTTGACCTTATCCCAAACAAAACTAAATAAGAGGTGTACCAGAACATAAAAAGCAAATCACTGCAAGAACTCATAAGAACATAAATAAGAAATTAGTACTGTTAAGGAACAAGTTTATAAATAGACTATTATAAATTTTATCATTCATCAGCATTGTTGCAGCTACAGCATATAATTTATATGGCTGGACCCAACGTGGGGCAATGTTACATTTTCATCTTAAATACGAAATTTACCATTTTGTAACAGTGCTACAACCACAGCAATATGTTGTTGATTTGAATGCGAGGGCTTATATCGGAGTAATAAGGAAACAGAAAAATACATGTGGATTTTGCAAATTAAATTCGTACCATGAAGGTGGAGTTTGTTCACTGCACACGGCGGTCTGGCGTAATTCATATGTTGTTCACGTTATGGGATGCTCACATTATCGCGCATCAGTTGTAATTACAAATTCTACGTTTACTTTGCAAAATTAGTACATGTTGATTACTGTTAGTGCTACAAAAATATCACGAGGTCTTTCCTCAAGATGACCCTAATTTTAAATTGTTTTTTACAAAACATAATGCTCCAATGGTGCTTTCAGATCCTTAAGTTTCTATTACGCAAAGATAAGACTGCATCGAAGAAAAATACCATGTTTCGTAAGAGTAGAAATGTTTATTCAATAAATTTCGAAATTTTGAATGGGAAGCTATTAAATGGACACGAAATGTGTTTACCGAAGTAAATATACACCACTATCGTCTTATAACAACACATTCTACATTAAAAATATAATATATAGTTAATATTTTTTAAAATCACGTGAAACTTTTCATAAGATGCTTATTGATATACATCCAGTTAATATTTGATGCATCATAATATTATTTGGAAATATCTTTAAAAACTTATTAAACTTTAAACCTTATTTTTTACCTAAATTTTTAAATTACTTTAAAATTAGTTTTTCTCAGTGTTGAAAATTCAATTATAATTATAATAAAAGCATAATTTAAAAATTTAGTAATGCGTCGGCCTGCCGACACTACATTATCCATCTATTTATTACTTGATATAGCTCTGCACGATTTAAAGTCCCGTACTCAGACACCCGTGGTAGCGTGATAGTAGCGCAACCGACTAGAGATCGGGAAGTCCTGAGTTCAAATCTCAGCCGTGGGTAATTCTTAAAATTAAAAATTTACTGTGCTAAAATCAGAAAATTATAATTGGATCCTTAATTAACTTAATTCTAATTACATATTTAATTTAATTAATTTTTTACATACTTTATTTCAAAAGCTATTTCTTTTCAAGTATTATAATACATATTATTTTTTTAAGATTCATATAATTTTAGTAATATAAAAAAGGAATGTTGGACAAAGTTCTGGTATCATCGTGTTCATCCCACTGCACAGTGACTGAATTATTTACACTCAGCGTCAAATTCAAACAAACCAAGACCCACACAACATCCAAACCGCAGACCGTATACACTCTTCCTACACTCTCCTTTCCTTTCCCCGATGCACCCTGTAAAATCCGACTTGTACATGCTACTAACACCGCGCCTCGCGTAAACTCGTACAAAACCAACCCCGGCGTGCAATTTCAACTCGATCTATATCATCTTTCTTCGTCCCAAATCGCATTAGCTAAATTCGTGTTGTCATACTGAACGTCCTTCACGAGACCTCCTCTATGTAATATGTACATAAGGCCTGAGTATCAAAGTGGTGTGCTCTGATCAGTCTGATGTATAATACTCCTACGTTTGTGCGTGTGTCTGTGTATGAAGCCGGGAACCCCATGGTTAGGAGCTTTTAACAACCCCGAACGCGAAGACGAGGGTGCGTCGGGCGTACTACCCCTGTTACCGATGTCATGGGGCAATTGCGGGGAACTACTTTGAGGGTGGTAGAGGTCGTAGTGGGGTGGGCGAAAAAGGAAGTTAAGATCAACCATTAATGCGAAGATGCAACGTCGGGAAACATATCTTGTCGGATTTGTTGTCGTCGCGGAGATGAAAAAAAAAAGAATTGCCCGAGAAGATTCAATAATTTAAGTAATATGAGAAGGTTGTAGTAATAATAACAATAATTTAATAAGCAAATGGGCACACAAATATTTGAATTAATAAAATTTATAGGTCAATTACCCAAACAGGCGATACACGTCATATGAAACGTCACTGTGATGTCATAACAGTGTTGACAAATAACGTTGCTTTGAGCAAGCTGTACTTTGAAAATAATCTGTGGTTAGGACTAGGTTGACATTTTAAAATATTAGCAAATACTATTAATATGTTTTAAATTATTCGACTATGTCTACAAAAAATATAAACAAATTCTAAACACATGTGAGTTTATTTATTTTGGACTACATTCACAAAAATAATATACACAAAATCTATATATTATTATACATATTAGTGATTAAAAAACTCGTAACATTGCGATAAGCATATGATAAAAAGAAAATAATATTAAGTTGAAATGCTAGTTTTCTTCATCCTTTAACACTGTCTTCTGAATCGGAATCATTTACATTAATTATAAAAGGTAATATATCTTGTCTCTCAAAACCTACTTCTCTATCCCACCATTTTTGAATTTCAGTTTCACAGTGGTTAACGCTATTTGCCCAAATGTCTGGGGTTTCTTGTGTTAATGCCTCTTTCCACAGTTTTATGCATTCGTCCACTTTTCTACCATATTTTCCAATGTGATTGTTATAGTATGTTTTTGTTATTCCCCACACTAGTTGTTATTCCCCACACTAGTTCTATGAGGTTAAATATACAATGGTAGGGTGGAAATCGAAGAACTACGTGCCCATACTTCTCTGCTAAATCATCGGTTTCATATATAGTTGGTGGTTTATGCCTTTACGTAAAGATATGAATGAAATTATTGAATAAAATAATTAAATATATATGTACTAACCGTTTAACTAAATCCAGTAATTGTATTTTTAAAGCAGCTCCGTCATAGTCAATGTTATTATTGGTGAGCCATGTCTGAATTTCAGTTTTAGTGGCAGATGATGTTGGACTTTTATTTTTAATAGTACTGTGGTAACTGGCATTATCCAAAACAATTATGGACGGCTCTTTTAAACTTATAAGAAGTTGGTGATCAAACCAGTATAAAAAGTTGTCTCTGTTCATATCACCGTGATAATCTAAATACTGACTATTTGTCGGAAATATTAGATCTGCTCCAGGAATAAATCCATTAGAACTACCTGCATGTAATACAATATATCTAAAACAAGATAATATAATAAATATACATAAGATAAGAATATGTTATTCTTAGAAATATAATGTACCTTTTTCCACCTACTTTTGAAGCTTTTGTGGTTTCTATAGATTCATTTTGCCAAGATTTACGAATTGTTCCATCTTGGAAAACCCAGGTTTCATCAAGGAACACAAACTGGCGAACATGTTCATGTTTCATACGAACATATTGTTGCAAGAATGTAACACGTTTTAATACAATTTGTGGTAGTTCCATTAAAGCTCGTTTACGATCATCCTTCTTGTAATTAAAACCAATATTGTGTAATACTGTCCGTAAAGATGACTTGCCACCAGAAAAGAGTTCCTTTTCTTTAAGAGTAATATTCAGTGAATGAAGCGTGATATGTTGTTCTGTAAAAAACTCAAATATTAATTTTATAAACGTAAATCCTTAAGAACTTACTGTTTCTATACATGTCATATACTGTATTTCTTATTGCACACTGAGTAAAGTCATCAACATTTACAACAGGCTTACTTCTAGGCCGTTTTCGCTTTGGGCTAGATGGTCCAACCCCCTGTTTTGATGTAGATGATATTTTATTTACAGTTGCAATGTGAATATTTAAAGCACTTGCTACTCTCTAAATGAAAAATATTATTATTAAAACGTTTATTGTATAAACTATAAATAACAGAAAATATTACCTCTCGAACTGCTGTTAGGGGTAGCAATGGCGCATTATTATCGCGTTCTTTTTCAAAATACCCGATTAAAGAGAGAATTATTTCTTTCGCTTGCTTACCTAACGGTTTAGGCATGATTTAGTTGTGAAAACAACTGATTGTTAAAAATGAAATCTGCGTATAAATATAGTAAGAATGGAAGAAATACGTATGATAATGAAGTGACTGAAAAATGTAAACAACTATGACAGTATGACATTTGACAGAATAAAATGTTACCATTTTATATGTTGCAACGGCGTACAGTTCTGGTAACATAAAGCGTTACCGGAAGCTAGAATAATATTAGGATTAGTAGGTATTATTGTACTTTAATGTTATTTGGACCAAAATTATTCTTTATGACGTGTATCGTCTGTTTGGGTAATCGACCCATAACTAAGTAAACCGAAAAGAATTCTATGCAATTATTATATGCTTTGTCAATAATTAGTTTCGCCAGTTCTGTTTTAAATATTATATTGAACAATTATTTCAATTCCAAAGGAAAGTAAATGAAAAGTTGAAGCAGCAAAGGCACTAAGTATCAAATTAATAAAGTTGAGAAAGTTATCAAAATAACTCTGTAAAGTGTAGATTTTTATTTTGATGTACAGAAATAATTTTGGAACATGCCCAATTGTAATCCTCTACGTTGTCATGTATTAACAATACCCCAGTAGTAATGTGTCGAGTTAACTTGTCAATTATTTTCCTTAAAAGTGGTGTTTACGGTGATAAAATAAAGGAAAACCTCTTAACCGTCTCAATAAAAAAAAAATATTAAAAAAAAAACATCAAAATTAGGGGGATAAAAAATGTTTTATTTAAAAAAAAAACTATTTGCAAATTTTACAAAAAAATCAAAACAAATTAAAGTAAAGCAGAATAACGAAACAGACCAATTTAATGAAAATGTAACAAAACAAACAAATAAATAATTTCAAGAGGTTTCTTTGTTATTTTTTTGTGAATGACAAAGAATTTTCATTTTAATATCGTGTATTTCTTCCACGAGCTTGAATTAATGGGGCCATT
Source organism: Amphimallon solstitiale (assembly GCA_963170755.1). Taxonomy (NCBI): domain Eukaryota; kingdom Metazoa; phylum Arthropoda; class Insecta; order Coleoptera; family Scarabaeidae; genus Amphimallon; species Amphimallon solstitiale. Next base: position 101,369,580 of record OY720677.1, on the reverse strand, counting down.
CTCCTCTGCTACTCCTAATGCCTCCTAATCAACTCATGAAAATTGTCCTATTCTTCCAGTAACCTAGTTTGCAATTCTTGTGAAGTTTGGAGCGCAGGAATTCTGGTCTTATCTCTTCTGCCCAACATGTTTCAAATATTTTCGAAAGGATTTATGTCGGGGGACCTAGCAGGCCAGTCCATCTTGGTTATCTCTACGTCGTTTAAAACATTTGTTACAAAGCGTTCGATATGCGCACGAGCATATTCCTGCTTCAAAGGGAAATTATTCCGGATATATGGGGCAAACGGTGCTATATGATACTGTAAAATGTTCGTTATGAAGCAACTAAAGTACCCCTGTCATTATTCATTAATTCTGTGCATACTTCCAAATATATTTCAACCCAGACCATAATTGAACTTCCACCAGAAGGGACTCTTGGAATGAACTTCCACTGAGAATGTCGCTCTTCTCGACAGCGCCGTACTCTTTCCCTCCCGTCGATTTTGTTTACGCAAAAATGGCTTTGGTCGATGAAAAAAATTTTCCTCCCAATGAAGGAAAATTGACCAATGTCAATATTCCAATTCTCTTATTTATGGGCATAAGCTAGTCGTACTACTCGATGACGTAATTTATGTTTTGAAGCTTTTGCTGATACATACGGATATCGTTCTGCTTGCGTGAGCCTTCTCACTATTCATTTACTTACCTTCTTTCATCGAACTCCTCTCAGAGCAGTTTTGGTTTGTACAGCTGTTTGACGCCTGTTTGTCAGAGTTTTCAACATTATGAAACGGTCGTCTTTGGCTGTGGTTGAACGTTCTCCCCTTTCCTGACATACGAACCAGTCTCTAACCTCTGTGCTATAGGTATGACTAGATTCCATTGAGAAAGAATAAGTAGGGAGACGACGTCATGTGATCAAACCGGGTACATGTATGCCATATTGATACTACACTTACGTCAAGCAGGTAGTGTTGGTAAAAAGTGGAGTGTTTGTTAAGTGCATCGTGTATTAGAGTTATATAATAAGTTAAATATTAAAAGACATTATGGTTTCTTGTGCTCTACGTAGCTGCAACAGCAGAGACGGCGTTGATAAGAAGAATTCGTCGAGAATAATATTTCATAGGTTAGTGTAGGACTGACAGGTATGGGATGACAGATTATAATTTTGAGTAGCCCAGACTATGTGTGGCAGCCATATTGGTACCACACTTAGCCTCGCCTAATGCTCACGTTTGGATAGTACAGCAAAGATGATTTACAGCGTCTCCATAGTATTCTTCCTCAATGCTAGATTCAATCAATGCCGCAGCTCTGGCAGTATCTGTAGGGCTTACATCATTCATATCGTGTTTGTTTTCTTATAAAGTTTAACAGATAAAAAGAACTGATCTATGATACCACGCACGACATTAAAATCCAATTAACTTTATCAAAATTACTGGAACGATGAAATTCAAGACAAATATTGAAAAAAACTACAACTGCGCTTTAAATGGTTGAAAGCTGTCAATTTGATATAATGTATTAGTAACAAGGAAACTAGATTGAAAGCAATATCGTACTCAACGATTATCCAAAAAAAAACGAAGACTTTTCTTTTTCTGCATATCCCCCTGTGTGTGTACTAACTGATGTGATTCAGTAATACAAAGAAGATTTCATCTATTTGTATATTTATAACGGTACCTTGGCGCTCAGTATGTATGTGAATGTTTTAATAAAAAGAAAATGGGTGTGCTTAAAACCACACAGCAGAAGTGTAAACTTCATCAAGGCGAGGTTAATAATACGAAATACAAGCGTATAATATTCAGTAACGTATTATACGACTGATGTGTCATGCTCTCCCATGTAACGGTCCCCGAACGAGTATAGCAGTGACGCGAGCGGCCGTTTCGTTGGGTCGGTTCGGACGTATGTATATATATAAATAGACGATATAAACAGTCGATTACGTGTCCCGCGCTTGGTCTGATGCTAACGTGCCGGCGTCATACCCGTGCGGCTCGGGATCGAATCTGCTCGGCGACATGAATTTATTTATTCATTTAAATTTCAATTTAATTGAAAGTAAATACCTCTATATGATATATTTATCTTGTTCCCTTAGTCGACTCGAGCCGACATTACCCGAACGAGCGTTACATATCCGAGCGTGACGGTCAGTCTTGTTCAGTGCCTACAATCAGCGCAACGCGCCCAAAGAAGTTTACACTTCAATAAATAAATAAATAAATAAATAAATGTCTTCATTTCCTTATACATCAACAATATATAATACTATGTAGACCAACATAAACAATATATAATAGCATGTAAACCAATATGAAAGAAAAGCAAATAATAATGCTCCGGAAACCAGAAGGCGGGGTTCAGCTGGACAACCAATGAGGCTGTCCCCTGATTTTCAACCTAAAACCTTCAATGTTTCAAGAAAAGAAAAATAAATAACAAAAATGAAGGTAGAATATTACGAACTAGACTAAACCAAACTTATAATTTATATGCAAAGGTAATATGAAAGTAATATAAAAGTAACGGTATGTAAAGTAAAGTAAGACATGTAATCAATGTAAACAATGAGAAAGCAAGTAAGTCACAACTTAAGGAATTAACGGTAACAGTTATACTATTCGCCAAGTTGTTTATTCCACAGTATACCAAAAACCATGCGCTTAAATCCACTCAAAGCCACATCCCGTATGACACAAGGCAACGAATTGCATAATTTGTAAATATTAAATGTGAAATCGGTTCTGAAAGTGATCCTATTGTAGAGGCAAGGGGGTGATTTCTAGTTAACGATTTTATGAAACAAATAAAAAGATTGCAATAGTCTTCGGTTTTTCATGTTTAGTCAACGAATATCCTTCAATCTATGTGTTACATGGTCGTATTTTCTACACTTGTATGTATTAGTCGTAAATGTAAGTCTACGATTTTTGAAAATACGGAATCTTAGTTATTTAAACCACTATTTATGCTAACAGATTTATAAAGTTTATACAATGGACTATAATAAACTTACAAGCCATGGGATTGTTTTGAACCTTTAGAAAGAAATATACATACATTCTAGCTTTTGTATATTTCTTGATACGATGTAGTTGGTAGGAATGTTTGTGTAGGAGATTTTGTACGCTTTTTATTTTTGAAATATTGACCGAAATGGTAAAGTAAATAAGAAAAATATTGTCCAAAATCGAAAAACATAAAATTTTAACAAATAAATTGCGTGAAGCCAATTTATTTCAACATTATAACAGAATATAAGTATTGATGTATTAGACAAAAAATGGAAAAATAAAATAAAAATTTTAAGTGTTTAAGTAAAACTCAAATTGCATAAATATCAACTAAGTCTTGTAGCGCTTGCATCTCATTTTTTAAATACTATATAATCTCTTTTTCTGTACAATTCAATTTCATCAATTCATTCATGGCCGTATTAAATTAATGAAAAAAACCAGACACAGTATTTTTTAATTTAATGCAATTCCAATTTATATCAACATTCATTATTAGATGTGGTATTTTCATTAAATGTTTTTTAGAAAATATTCCATTTAATTTTTTTATTATTAATGGTATGTCTCTTCGTCATGCCGAACCTAAAAGAGCCATCCATTTGTTTATGGTCTTAATAAATTAATAAAAAAGAAAGGAAAAAGTATTTTTAATGTCGTTTGCGTGCGATACCCTAAAACTAAAATATATATAATAAAATGTAATAAATAAAAAATAAAGGAACAAATATATCCATTGTAACAGTAACGGTGTCTCATATATCTAACAGGCTCCCCCCTCAGGAATATATAAAATAAAAAGAAGGAAGAAAATAAAAATAAATATAGCTTTGAAAACTTTGGCACTAATGCGGGAATTTATTATGGGTAGGGAAAAAATTGTTTTTGTTCGTCAAGTTTTCTTGATGCCCCACCTAGTCCCCCAGACAGATAGTAAATCAACCATTCCCCTTGCGATTTCTCGACACCAATTAAACAAACTCGAAACGCCATAAATTAATCCGAAACCGTGGAATCGTCGGCGTTCTTTTGTTTCCGTTTACATATATTTATAAGAATTAATAGTTGAGACACGCCGCTGCGCATTTGTTTTATTCCGGATTTTTCCGGGAATTTATAATATTTGCGTGTTGACTTTTTGGCGCGCGGGCGTGGGGCAATCGGTGTGGGATGTGCCATAGGTTTAATAAATCGCGATGGCGTTGGAGACAATAGTAGAAAAAAAAAACGAATACACACAAAGAATATCGCGACGATTCTAAAAACAACGGCCACACAAAAACAGTAACTACGAACCACGAAAAACAATTAACTATCCGACAGTCAAAGATTTAGTACTTGAGGAGACGATTTGGAAAAGATGACGGGTGATTTGTTTTAATATCCGAATATTATTAAATATAGAATAGACAAATACAAATACTCCAATATGCAGCCTTTCTAACATACTAAGTATTTATCAGATAAAAATAGGCAACTATTACGGCCTTGGAATATAGGTAAAAGTCAATAAAATAATTTAAGATTTTTGTTCACCGACATTAAAGACAAAACATCCTTTTATCAATCAAACTCATGTACCTAGTGTACAAAATACAATAGCAATAAATATATTAAAAATGTTACTGTTTTAAGAAAACATCTTCATGGTAATACATAACATAACTTGAAATTTATTAAAAAAAATGTTGTAAAGAAATATTTTAGAACTAATTCAAATAATTAACACACAAAATTGCACTAAATGAACGAAATTTAGCAATAGCTAATCACTCAATATTTTAATCGCTCTTTAAATTTCCACCGCTGTTCTCTTATTTCAAATGTTACTGCATTCTTAAACTTTCCGAAACCAATCGAGTGTGTTTATGTGGAACTACTTTACCTTAATAGGCTATGTGTCTGTCTCGGTCTGATAGATTAATTTGAGATTTCCCTTTACCGCCACTAACTACCCATGTACTACTGGTCAACAGCGAATCTGTCGTAACTCAAATATTTGCCGACCGTTAGCAGCATTGCCCGGGACTCGAGTTCCGATCAGTAAATTTGAACAGGCCATGGTTCTCAGACCCGATGACCCTCTCTAACTACGTAGTCGCACTCGTACAAACACGGATCGAGTCAGCGTCACTTGGACGGTATTATACGTTGTGTTTACCCTGAAACTTTCAGATTAGATACAGTTTAGAAAGTTTTTTTCTCCCTTTACCAAGGAGGTCAGGGGCTATTTTTATTCCTCCATTCTTTTACAATAGGATTATCACATAATAAATTTCAGAATCCAACATTAGTTTCAGTTATTTCGAATTCACATACATAAACGTGGGTATATAAACGATACATTAAATTATCGCCCAATATCTATTTTACCAGAGTCGCGTACAGCTTTCACCCGTAGATTAGAATGGTATTTTTGTACGATTCAAATAAAACTAGGAGTATATTTTATTTAAAAAACACTATTACAGTTAGATGTGAAAATAAATAAGTTCAGGGGTTTGAAATTATAGAATTATAAAGGGTACTGCATTCCTACTGGACGAGCAGCATCTTGTTAAATAACAAAATCATGGGCTAATTGGAAAAGCATTCTACCAAGACGCATCTCGTTGAAATTATATTTTGAATTTTAGTTTTAAGCGCCCAAAAACCTGAAACGCAAAATAAGATTAGTAGAAGATAAAATGTTTATTAAAATATAAATTTAAAAAGAAGTGTCAAACGAATCTGACAAAATTTGAAAAACCTAACCTCACATTTGGAAACTGTATGTCATGCATTTTTTTATAATTACAACTTGAAATAAATTTAAAAAAAGTTATACCCGATGATAATATAATGACTACGGTCCTAATTGTCTAGAGATATAGAATCATTACTAGGTCCTGATATCCATCTAAGCAGGTGCCTGGAGCTCTTCGATTTTGAAAAATCCTTTCCAATACCAGTTTGACACCATTGCCATGACAAAGTCGGGGGGGGGGGGGGAATGTTAAATTGAGATTGCGTAGACATCGTTTTACTTCTGCCTGTAGTTGGTAGGTGGCGCATGTTAAATTCTGTTGACGTAATTTTAGGATCAGACGTAATACTTCAGGGCTTAGCTTCGCAGAATTGCTTGTATTTGTTGGTTATTATTAGTTTTAGTGTGTATAAGCCAAATGGAATAAATTCATTATTTCGGTTACTGTACATATTTATAAAAAATCCCGAAACATGTCATATTTAATTTATAAATTAACATTCTTCAACGTGAAAATGCGATCCCTACCTTCAACCCCCTTCGAATGACAGGTACAACCCCCACTTTTTTAAATGGGAAATATAGGCTTGTGATATATCGTTGTAAAGGTATCTTTATTCTCTATTCAAAAATGTTATAATTTTCATGTTTGTTGTAACAATTAAGATAGAATAAAATAAAATCATGTTGTTATCGAAATTCGCTACAATATACTCAATAAATAAAATTTAATGCAAAATGTAAAGAAAAATTTAAAACGCCAAAAAAAAATATGAATCTCAATGAAGTAGATGTTCAAAATGTTCACCATGAACGTCTTGGCAACATCCTAATCTTAAATAAAACTGTCTTCTAACATTATTTAACATATCAGGCGTGATCGACCTAATCGCAAGCGTTATTCGTTCTCTTAAGTCATTTAAATCCAAAGGTTTAGTTTTGTACACAATGCTCTTCAAATATCCCCATAAAAAAAAATCAAGTAACGTCAGATCAGGTGATCGCGCTGGCCATTCTATCGATCCTCGCCTTCCTATCCACCGATTGGGAAATATTGCATCGAGGTACTGCCGGACATTGCGTTGGTAATGTGGTGGTGCTCCATCCTGCTGAAACCATATCGTATTCATTGGAACTTGAGGGTTTCCTGGATCAGGATATAAATTTGCCAAAGTTGGAATGACATCATTTTGAAGTAGTGCCAAATAACGATCGCCATTCAAATTGCCCTCAATGAAAAAGGGACCAATGATATGGTTTCCAACAATACCTGCCCAAACATTAACTTTTACTGGGTATTGTGTGTGTTCTTCCCTCATCCAGTGAGGATTTTCCGTAGACCAGTAGCGGCAATTTTGCCGATTAGCATGACCGCTAAGAGAAAAAGTGCACTCATCAGAAAACATAACGTCTTCTAAATTGATAATATTGTTATCCAGCATGTCCATCATTAGCTCACAAAAATAAGTTCTTCTATCAAAATCGTCTTCCATAAGCTCCTGAGTAGATATCATTTTATAGGGATGCATTTTATTTTTTTTTAATATGTTTACTATCGATGTATGGCTAACATTTAATGTTGTGGATGCATGTCTACTCGATGTATGTGGGTTTTCCATAAACTCAAGCATCACATCTACTTTGATTTCATCACTCACTACATTGGCAGCTGGTTTTTTTATCTGCCTTACATGACCAAACTCTCGAAACTGCTTCTCTATCTTACTTATTGTTCCTTGAGATATAGGCGGTAAATCAGGAAATTTCTCATGAAATAGGCGGGTTACTTCTTGTTGTGTTCGGGTTCTATCTCCGTAACCAATCATTTGTATGACTGTTGTTTTATGCATTTCCGTTAATCTAACCATTTCCCAAAATTGTATTTTACGAAATTCAAACTAAAATGATCAAACTGTCAATTTAAATGACAACTTTTAAATACAAAACTATTTACTAAGGCGTTTTAAACAAACTAATGTTGCCACGGAAACTTTTTAAAGTATTTTTAATGTATATCATCTAAAAAGCACATTGGTATGGTTTTTACTCACTTTCTTATTATGAATATTTTTTTTATTTTTTAAGTATATTGTAGCGAATTTCTATAACAACATGATTTTATTTTATTCTATCTTAATTGTTGCAACAAACATGAAAATTATAAAATTTTTGAATAGAGAATAAAGAGACCTCTACAACGATATATCACAAGCCTATATTTCCCATTTAAAAAAATGGGGGTTGTACCTGTCATTCAAAGGGGGTTGAAGGTAGGGATCGCATTTTCACGTTGAAGAATGTTAATTTATAAATTAAATATGACATGTTTCGGGATTTTTTATAGATATGTACAGTAACCGAAATAATGAATTTATTCCATTTGGCTTATACACACTGTATAGCTTTTTAAATATTTTTGTTGACAGTTTTTAAAATTACAAATATTAACTTATTTCTTAAAATTGCATGTACGTAAGTATTTATTCTGCATAATTCGAGTCATTTATTTATTTATTGGCACTTTTTTCTAGACTTCCTAATAATTATGCCGACAAGAAAATGTTATGTGTCAAATTGTGACCAAAATGTAAAAGTTTTCCACATCCAAAATCAATTCGTTTTCATGAGTGGTAGGAAGCTACAGGAGATCCTAATTTATTCAATGTTATAAGAGAAGATCGACGATTTCCATTTAAGGAATAAATAAGTTCAAATGTAAAAATAATTTAGAATGCTTTCTCCTTAATAAATTTTCATATAAAAATAAAGCGTTACTAAAAAGATATGTGCAATATGTGTAGTATATTTTACTTTAAAATACATCTACTATTTTACTTCCGAACATTTAAAGTGAAGAATAAAAATTATTAAGGTATATACAAAATGGAATAGAAATATATAATATTTAAATTTCCCGGTTCATCGGTATGATCCATTTTAGTACTGCCTGTAGTTGGCAGGCGGCGCTAAACATTGTCTAAAATTTTTGCTATTAAGTTATATATCTTCTAGTTATAGTGATCTGTGGGCAAAGTGTCCCATAATACCTCACTCATTAATGTCCAAGTTTAATTTGATAGTATTGAAAGCCAGACTAAGATGGCAGTACAGTGTACTACATCTATTGATCATCATTATGGTGGTTACAGGGCGTATCTGCTAATCTGTTTGGCTTAACTACTTCTGAATTTGTAAGAATATCGCCAGTTGACTTGGAAACTTTAATCAAGAAGAAGATAAATGAGGATATGGAATACTTTACATCTAATATAGTTGCCTTTTTATGGTGAAATTCGAAAATTATACGTACCAAAGAAAGAATTAAAATGCATCAGTTTTTCAAACAACATTTTACAAACTATGATAGGCAAAATGTAGTTATAACAACATGAGTTCCGTCTACTTTAAATATATTGTAAAAAGAAACATCGATATAAAATCAAATCATCTGTCAAAAATCATGAAGTAAAAACCAATGAGACTGAATAAGTAAACTACAGAGAGATGAACCAGCCGCCATATTTGTTACGAATTGAATTAGAAGGCGCCATGGCAGAAATTTTTGAGGAAGGGGTAAATAAAAGTATGTACAACATAAAATGGCATTAAAATTCAGTAAAAATATCTCTGCCTGTTAGTGATTTGGGCAAAGTTAATGCACCGAAATTGTGGCCAAATAGAACATGTATTAAACGTTTTATTTTTGTACTAAGAACACAGAAAACGCAAGATCAGTAGCATCGGAGAAGTGCGCGAAGATCTTGTTGAAAATTTATAGTTTTTATTGAATATCAGAAGTGTATAAAATCAAGTTGCGCGCTTTGGTATATTGAAATGTAACGTGGTGCTCCACTAGGAAAGTAAAAGATTACACATTGACGAATATGAATTATCCAGTTATTTTTGTCGTGACATTTTGATAAGAGGTGGACACTGGTATTTGGACTAAATTGGGAGGTAACGTTTCTCCCGTAGACGTCTCATATTAATGTACTTAGTAGATTTTCATGTGTGAGCTATTAAATGGATAAATGAATTTACTTTGACAAAACATTTTATATGAGTAATGTATATAGGACATCTAATATGGATTTTGACGTTTTTGTACTAGAACTGATAGGGTTTTGTGGATTTGATTCTTGAGGTTTCGACAACATCCAACTTTTCTTAGTGTAATTTCAACTCATTGGTACTTTTGGACTATTCTGAGGCAGGTTTCTGATTAATTTTTATTTCTCTTAAAAGTAAAAATCTAGCGGGCCAGATTGTATACCATCTTTCATTCAATATTTTAATAAAATTATATTACTCGGGAAACTACATATTTGATGGAACAAATTTTGGTAGAATTGTTCATAATAAAAGGTTTTCATTACAAACCTATTTAATTTTTTTCAATTACTAATTGAATTTGCAGAAAACTGGATTAAATTTATATAACATATTTTTATCTAAAAGAGATATTTTCAAATGGAACAGCCTGTATAACGGTTCATTTTTGAATTGCTTACTAAATTTCGCACCAAAAACATATAAGAAGGTATTATTTTAAAAGCGACCATTACTGAGGTATTGTCGTTTCTTGATATAATTTTACCAACTTTATGTTTTTTATTTTAATACTTGTACTCAAGAAATGTCAAAGAAATAATTTATTAGCCCAACGAGTTTAGCAGCAGCGTTATCCTGACAGAAGATGTCCCAAAACAGATGCTTTTAGAAGAGTAACGGATGCTTTCATTACTATTGGTAGTATTGTTAATTCAAAACCAAGAAAACCTAAATATGTGGCTAATAATAAAAATCAATTAAGTATTCTTATAGCAACAACAGAAAATCAACACGTCAGTACACATAAAAGAACGCGTTCGCTGGATAGGACCTTAAAATGAAATAAATATCATACATAATGAATACATTTAAATATTGAGTTTCTCATTCATCATTTTAGAGCTAGAAGAGTGTTCTGCTAATGGGCAATAATTAAAATGCTGCTAAATTCTTTGGGCTAATAAATAATGTCTATGTCATTCTTTCAGTACAAAAAGAAACCGTATTAAAATAAAAAACATAAAGTTGGCAGAATTATATCAAAAAAGACAATATACAGAGTGTTCCGCTTAAAAAATCATATTTAGACAAACATATTGCAGTGATCTTGAGTTTGGTGGTAAATAATAAATAGGCATAATCAAGATCACTTCGAGGTTTAATTTAATTAATTATTATGTTATTTATTTCATCATGATGTGTATATAGATATTTATTCAGTTAATATTTTGGCAAATTTAATTTTTATTTACGTAAAATAATATTAGAATAAGCATAAAATATTACATGAATTATAACAAGAAAGTGTTTCCCGCACGAAGAATACTGTGACCGGGAGAGATCGACAGTTTGGCCCGGCGAAAACAATATTCTTCGCTAGATGCATTGGACAAATCATGAATGTGTAAACAAGTTTATATTTACATATTTGTTTACCTTTTTGAAATATTAGCAATGCGCTGCTTTCCTGGGTGGTGCAGCACTGCAGCTATGTATTTCTGGAGGTGTAATCGGTATTGTACCGAAGATAACCGTACGTTTTTGTGAAGAAAAATATGCATATAAGTCGACACACGATCAGAAAACGTTAGATGCTTGGTGAAAATCAGCACTCTCAGAAAAAAACAAGAAGTAGGTGGAAACCTCTTCTTCCTCTTAAAATAAAATGTTATTTTAATTTAGAAGTTTATTCATGAATCGGATCTTAGAATAATTTTTCAAAAAGATTTTAGACACTTATAAAAATTTTTTTAACAAAAATTAGGACTTGTAATATTTTATAGATTAAACGTTATTCCAACATAGAAATTTGTTCATGTATTGGAACTTATAATATTTTCGTAATAATTCTATTGTACTTATAAATCTTAAAGACCGAAGTGGGACTTAGAATAATTTTATGAATTAGATATCATTTTAATTCGGAGTTTGGTTTACATTGGGACTTGTAATTATTTTTCGGAAATAATTATTTATGTTCGGAACAATTTTATTTAATTAGGAATTTGAATTTTTTTTTTCGAGAATGTTTTATTTTTATATGCAGGGTTATTACACCGTGTGTTATGGTAAAGCATTTTAGTGTTTGTAACGATAAAATTAAATAGTCTAATAATAATATTTTTTTTTGAAGTAAATATAACGTTTTTAATTAAAGTTTCTTTATTATTTATTTACAAGATTCTAAGATTCATAGTTTGATAATTTATTTTGTTTTATGTATATATAGGATAATTAAACTGTGACAAAATTTTCAAACATATTTGAGATGGATGAATTTGAGAGGTGGGTATGAAGAGTTAAGGTGATTTAATAATGTTTATTATTAGTGTATATATATAGTGTTGTGCAAATTTCTCATGTGGTGGTTTGTATTGGAATCTTAGAGCGAGGTAATTTTTTTTATTTTATTTTATATATATATTTTCTTTATATTAATTATACTTTATTGTGTTTGTGTATTTGATATTGACGTGTTGGGTAATAGATCAGGGATGTGTGCAATGAATTGAGTAGATGTTTAATTCATAGCATGGAGCCTTGGTGAATCCTTAAAGCACCAATTGGTCTTGGTGGTACTGTTTTGGGAGCGAGCAAAGGCGGCAAGCAAAACTAATCAGGGCTGAGTTAATTAATTAAATGCACAAAGACACTTTTGAATTAAACTCAAAATTTATATATATGCCTTAAGGGGTGAGCACATGGTAGTGTATGTTAGGGTTGTGTCCAACGAGTTGAAAAGAATACTCGTAGGGTGGAACTTTGGAGTACCTATCAGTGTGGATTTGCTTTCTGATGGTACTGTCTTGGGAGCGAGCAAAGGCGCCGGGCAGAACTAATTAGGGCAGAGCTATTTCCTTAATGTTTATAATCTTGCGAATGATAAGTCACATAATTTTGTTATTTATATTCCAGTACAATTCACAATATACAATTTTTTTTTTCTTTTTATTTGAAATGTTGATTGTTTACATGTATCTTTGACGAATAAAGAAAATGATAATCATATTCATTTTAAAATTATAAATTTGTATTCGATGTTATTCTTTTATTAATTATAATTTGTTTATTGTTTTGACTATTTGATCATGACATGCATAATTTTATGTAATATTTAAGATATTTAATTTTGTAAATATATTTGCATAATTTTAAAATTTTCTTTAATATCCTTAATAAACTATATTGTAAGGTTTATTTTGCATTTTATTTTCATTACCTGACCTGGTAATAACTAAAGAGCATTCAAGTTGATTGGAGAGTTTATTTATATTTTCTGCCCCTGAGAGAAATTTTTCTTTTTAGTCATTTTAAACTGAGCTAGTTAAATGTAAAGTTGCCTAACCTACTATTTTGCAGAAAATTTATTGAATCTTGGTCTAGCATAAGGTCTAGCACTAAGATGTATGCTTGATTCTTACTTACTTACTGATTGAATGGTGTAAATTATTTTTATTTAAACCTCAATTTGCAAAAGTCACAGCAATATGGTATATAGATTCAATCCAGATTTCTACAAATTCAATTAGTTTACTTTTCTCATAGAGTCACAATCGCCTTCCCCACAGAGATTGCTCACCCTGTATAACACTATTACCGAATCAAGTTTATTTCAAAAGTATTAAAAAACTGTCCTTTGTTTTTGGATGTTAGTCTATATAATAAATTATCTTACTTTAAAAAAAATATTATTATGTTTTGTATAAGAACTAACTTAATAGGACTGAATAAGGTAACATTAATTAATTTGGATATATAGGATAACCTGTAACATAACTTTATTAGTAACTCATTTACTAATAAAGCATTATTATAATTATTAAAGTTGTGAATTCAACACCATTCAAATATGTTTACCCATTTACTTTTTATTAATTAGATGTTGTCTTGTAAAGTTAACATAAATCAAGTTTGCATTTGAAAAAATTACATATGTGTTCAATTGCCGTAAATAGTGACCTGTGACATGAATTATCTAAAATTAAAAGAATGCTAATAAAGTTAAAGAATCCAAAGTATAATATAATAAGTTATATGGTATATTATATTTTTCTAAAAATAATTTCAGAATATAAACGATAGCGATCATATAGTTTTAATTTTTCTTTCATTTGTTAGGAAATAATAAAAAAAATATAAAAAATTAAAAAAAATTAAATAGTCATCAACTTTCATGTACACTGTCCTTTCTTAATATCATCTGCATGTTTTACTTTTTGAAGCCATAGATAGTTTTTTACCCCGTTCTTCTTTCATCAAATTAGCAGCACAAGACGTTTACATAACTCGCTCAATCGATTCCTGAACGTCTTCATAAAAATCGCTCTCGGAAAATAAAAACAAAAAATTTACTCATTCGGCCTTTGCCAAAGGGAGGGAAAACAAAAAAAAACAAATAACTTCAAGTTTCTTTGTACAATTTCAGATAATATTCTCTCCTAGAGTGAGCACCGACGACGAATTTACACGAGTTATTCCTCCTCTTCTATCGTACGCTCGAATCGGTAGAGCGGTCTCGCTGAACGGTACCGATGTTAGGAACGCGTTCAACGATTCGCTTGACGTTGTCGGCACCCTTTGACTTTCCGAACCGATGAGCCAAAAATTAAACGGAGAGGACTTGAACGTCTTCGTCGTCGCTGCGACAAAACAGAAGGAAAAAAAATTGTCTCCTCCGGTCTAGGAGGTTGAGCACATTCGTCGCGCTTCACTTGTCTTCTTCTCTTGTACTTAGGCCTTCTTGTCCCCTCGTAATAGTCTCTCGTAGTATAGTATATATCCGAGAAGGTGTTTTTCGGTATCCGTAGTGACCGTTTGAGTCACTGCCTGCACAACGATGTGTTCCTTAAAGTATTTATCGAACGATCGGACAAAGGAAACTAAAGGGGTAGTAGGACTGTGCTGTGTTGGAAGTATTCTCAAAGTGTAACGGGAAAATAATGGTATTTCACAATAGATATTGATTTTATTTCTTTTAAATGTAGATTAAATGTAATTTATTAAGAATGGTCTTTTGAAGACAAAGTTATTCAAAAATTATTCCAAATCCAATACTAAATACTTTTATACTAAATGTGAATAATTTTTATATAAACAAAATTTCAAAATTCGAACCAGAAATAACACTTCCACATCCACAGATTTATTAAGAAGACAAAAGTATTTGGAACAACCTTTATATAAAAAAATTGAAATGCGCATAGGTATAAGAAAGTCGTGTGGTGCCCACGCCTCATTTTTCCGTTATCGGAGAACTTCAAAACGTAAATATCTGCAAAAACCTCCAAATCGAAGATTTTGCATTATCGGAATACATCCTCATAATAAGACAGTAATAATTAAGAATTTTTACTTTCCTGTTACGACTGGAGTACCACAGAAGTATGTGCTTGGTCATATAATGCTCTTTCTGATATATATTAATAATATTAACTTACTTGATTGTTTAATTCAATTTATTAAATTAGCTCCATTCATTGCATAGGTTTTAGTCATTCATCTACAATGTATAACCTTTATTGGCCTACCTTGTTAAATTATTACTATATATAGAGTCGTTGATATGTAATATACCTAACGAAAGTAAAGTTTATTTTCCTAAGAAACATAATCAAGACCAACACTATAATTATAATTTTTTCCTCCATTTGTAGATTTTTGTAATCCATGTGTATAAACTCTATCATAGAAGAACCCCTTTTTCCTCTTTAAACACTCACACTAATGGTATTTACTTAACGATATTCTCTCCTGGATTAATCTAGATCTTTCTGATGCATTTATGTCAGAGTACAACTACTAATTCTTATCTTTTCATTAAACTACGCATTTTCTTGTATACTCTATAATTTTCTTCATCATTTCCAATCTTAATATATGCATCCAAAAGAGTCGTATTCAATTTAGTTAAATCATATATATAATTTTCGCCATACAGGCTCAAAATCTACCTTTTGAACACACCTTACATGCTCTTTGTAGGAATTGTCAAAGCTAATAAAAAATCCGTTATGTTTAACATATTTGCCTGATCTATTGCTGATCTTTTTACCACATATCTCTCGTTTGCGCTCATCGCATGTGTTAAATCCTAGTATTTCGTTTTGTATTGAATCACCTCCAGAAACTGCTTATTACAAAACCTTTCCAAACCCGTTATGATCTCATTCAATTTAATAATCAAAACTCTTATTCCATCTGTATTTAGTGTATACAGATGGAATAGGAGTTTTCTCTCTCAAAATGGCAACCCTAGCATGTAATACATTCTCCAACTCTGCTACATAAACACTAAATAAAAATATTAATGTGGTGCTATTGTTTATGAAATATATTAGTTAATATCTTTCGAATCCTGGGGTGCTTTTCTGTAAATTATCTGAAGTTCTTACTTTATTTAATACAAACAATATCGTCTATAATTAAATTTGAGATACTAGCAAAAGCAAAATTACCGAAGCAGTTATTTGCTTCTGCTGTAAAATTACAGAATTCTCAATAATATGTTAATAATTGATGAAATTGTCATTCGGGCAGAATGTAATTCATTTCAAATGGTGGCAGAACCTTCTGCAAGAGCGGTAAAATGGTGACGCGTCTAAAATCAAACAAATTAAGAAAAACTCTAAAACAATTTAACAAAAAATAAAATAGCTGAATACGTATTTCGACAACTATGTTGTCATCTTCAGCAGTACTGACTGAAAACCGCGTTATCTATACACTGTGTTGTTTTGTATACGCTACGGTGTATATGCATCGCGGTTTTAAATCAGTGCTACTGGAGATGACAGCATAGTTGTCGAAATACGTATTTAGTTTTTTTGTGCTTTATTGTGGCAATAGTGTTTTAGTTTAATTTCAAGCCACAAACTCCAAGTTAGTTTCAGAAACAGTTTTCTTTCTTTGTTTTTTGGTATAGGTCCACATATGCAATTTTCCAACATCGAGGATAGACAGCTTTGTGTATGACAAATTGAACAATGTATAGCCAACAAATATTGATAAAAGTAATACCAGTACTATCGACCCCAGTAGCATTTGTACGAGGGTGTATTTTTATGCTATCTACCTAACCATGAAACAAAAAAGTGACGATGTCAAACAAATTATTGTGAAACTGCTGTCACTGTCAGAAGTACATGTGCTAAGTTGTGTTTACTTTATGCTGTGTGTAGAGATTTGAGACGGTCCATTTCTCGATAAAATGAGTGAAACTAAAGTTGAACCTCGCAGCGTAATAAAGTTCCTGACAAAGGAAGGCAATGGTCCAAAAGCAATTCATGAAAGAATGGTTGCTGTATATGGGGAAGATACACCATCTTATTTCCAAGTAAAATATTGGTCTAAATTCTTTCGATGGGGCCGAGAGTCAATCAATGATGACCCAAAGTCCGCACGACCCGTTGAAGCTCGAACTGAAAGCATTGTCCGAAAAGTCGAAAATTTGGTACTGAAAGATCGGCGTGTAAAGACCTCTATCATTGCCAATGAAGTCTGTATATCCGAAACAAGTGTTCTCAAAATTTTGCATGACGATTTGGGTATGAAGAAGGTGTCTTCACGGTGGATATCCAGATTGCTTACACCTGAACAAAAATTGTGCAGAAAAGAAGTTTCTCAAGAAAATTTGGTCAAGTTGGAGAGGGACAAAACATTTTTATCTCGAATTATTACCGGGGATGAGACTTGGGTATATTACTGGGATCCTCCTACTATACAAAAACCCATGCAGTGGGTTCATAAGGGCTCTCCACCACCAAAAAAGGCCAAAACACAATTTTCTGGCAAAAAGATTGAGGGCAACTGTTTTCTGAAATGCTGAAGGAGTTTTGCTTATTGAATATATGCCGAGAGGGTCTACTATAAATGGAGAGGCCTGCGGAAACACAATTAAAAATTTAAAAACTCTGGAGGAAAAACGCCCGCATTTTTATCCACAAAAAAACTTGTTGCTGCACGACAATTGTCGGGTTCATAAGACAAATAAAGTTAAGCAGATAATCAATGATTGTGGGTTTATAGATTTAAGGCATCCACCTTATAGCCCCGACTAGCTCCGTCATACTTCTTCTTATTAAAAATTTAAAGAAGCGTCTCAGAGGAAAGAGTTTTGCTTCTGATGAAGAACTCAAAGAAGCTATTGAAGAACATTTTGCGGGGTTACCAAAGCAATTTTTTTCTGAGGGTATGGGGCAACTGAAAAGAAGGTGGAATAAGTGTATTAGTGTTGAAGGGAGTTATGTAGAACAATATTTTTTTTTGTTCTCTTATGTGCTTTTTTTCATGGCTAGGTAGATAACATAAAAATACGCCCTCGTAGCTAATAACCAAAAATGTGGTTTCTGCAAACATATTTGTGTGTCTATTTGCATCTATGACTGTGTGTGATAGCATTAGTGGCCAAAATGCTACAGCTAATAGTGCCGAACCTTACATTTAGGTCTTTAATCTCCTCGCAAGATCTGATTGGCATTTTAATCAAAGTATTAGTTTACTCCAAAGACGAAATAAAATCTTACCAACACCTGGATTTTGATATTTTGCAAATGTTGCATTCCGCGCAGATTTATTAAGACGATAAAAGTATTTAAAATTTACCGCACATATAAGAAAGTCATGTGGTGTCCACACCTCATCTTGTTGCCCAAACATGCGGCGGTGTAAGAAAAAAAAGCCGATTCTGCATGTTTATTAAAATTTAAATATATTTTCACTATATTATATATATAATATAACTGGAATATGTATTTAAAAGTTTCAAATGGTAATATTGCACAAAATAGGGTCACAAATCTCACGCAAATGTACATGAAATAAACGAATATATGTAAATTAAGAAAAATGAAATGTATAAAATTTTGACAAACTGAAACATATTATAAACACGAACTTGATTTCAAATGTTATTAGAAAAAGTACACCCATGACTGTTAACAAGAACAAAGCGTTGTATTTTTCTACATTTAAAACATATTGGCAATAGCAACATCATTAAAATTCGTCTTATTTTTCAGCTTATTTACGCCATACAACTCCGTTTGCTGTTTTAAACATATTATGTGCTATTTCTCAAAATGACTTTTGTAGTACACTGTATATAAATATATAACTTTTAGAACTCCTAATAATATTAAATTTTTTTCTTAATTATAATTTTGGATAGATAATCTTCTACCTTAGTTAAAGCTGCAGATTTTTGAAATGTCATTTATTCGGTTCGTACATTAGCTAACCGAAATCCCTTTAAATGTTGAAGTGTAGAGCACGTCAAAAATACGAGAAATGAATTTGTAAATACAGCCATCTGATGTAGATAGAAATCTTCACTGCACGTTATAAATGCTTCCATTCACCACATTTAATTAGTCGCAAGGTCCTTTTCAAAAGACGAACCTGTTAAATAGAGTATTTAGTTGTTAAGTCTGACGCTGAAGTTGGTGGATAGCACACGTAATTGTGATATTTTGGTTAGTTTTCTATCTGATTATGAATAGTTCGTTAAGTATACATTCACATCTAGAAAAACACCAGTATCGCTATCTATTTTAAACATGTGCCGTTATGTTATTTTTATTCTACATCATTAAAAAAAAATTCTTTAGGAATGCTTTAATTGCATCGATAAGCAAATTTCTAAATTGCTCTTTTTTCTTTGCTGTTTACACTCAATTTATTTTTGTTTTCTAGTGCTAATTATAATGTTAAAAATAAATTGCTTCTAACACGCTAAGTTTTGTAATCTACGAATTTTCTTGATGATTTTTTATTGAATAAAGAATTTTACTCATAGTAACAAATTTGTTAAAACTAAAACATTTTTCGAGTAAGCTTCCTTTTAATGTGACTGAGGACCTTTCTGATATCAATGTTAATCAATAAATTAGGAAAGTTTTCTCTATTGTAGTAGTAGGAATGTCTTGGCATAAACGTGTTCCATATTCATCACAAGCTTCATTCTAATTCAGGAAATACAAAATTTTACCACGTGTGGTGACACTACGTTAAATTATAATTATAGCATAATCATCTAGATCTCTCTATCACTATGCGCTAACATGGCCGTAACATATTGGACCTTTTGACTGATTCGCTAACATTACTATAATATTTTCTAGAAGAGACGGCAAGAAGTTATACATTCAGACACTAAAACGAGTTGAACATAACACAAGATTCATAACGTGTAATTGTTGACGAGGGAGTATAATTTGATATGTTATTTGCACTATTTCCATCGTTTGGACTCTGAACAATCGACGTTTCGGCGGAAATTCCTTCTTTCGTCTTCAGGGTAGCCCTATAGAGGGCTGTTATTTGCCAAAACTGAAATAAATAAATTTGTGTTTTTAAAGTGAAATTTGTGTAAAACACTTATGATAATTCTAAATATCAGTGTGACTAATTACGTCATACTTGAATGTGACCTATGTAGTATTAGATAACGTGTCATGCTCTCACGAATAATAAAGACACACACAAATACACTAGTCAAATAATAATAATAAAATAATACTATTTTGTTCAAATAATGGATAAAAATTATATCCAGATTAATTTTAATTTAAATTTAAATTCTAAACCTTCTTTCCCGTGAGGGTTGATAGGTTTCTGCAAAACTATGCCAAATTGATGTTAGAATTTCGATAGACAATACTATCTAGAAACCGTCCTGTTGAAACCACATAATGTTGTACAAATTCAAGTCATCAAGTTGATGTAAACAGAAATTGTTTAACATATCACGATAACCTTCCCTATTTACTGTAACAGCATTACCTGTTACCAGCACCTTCGAAAAAGTATGGTCCGTTTAAACCATCACTCTAAAACGCGCACCAAACTGCAACTGTTTGGTCCAAGGTCATTTATTTCTAATACTGTAAAAAGAATATCTTTGCATGTTAGGCATAAAGGAAGTGTTAATGGTGCTACTGATTCAAGAGCAGTTGATTGGTTTGAGGTAAATGTTGCATGTTGTTTGGAATAGTAAACGCTTCAAAATCTTCCAATATATATATAAAGGCGTCGATTACGTTTATGTGGCAATGTTTTCAAATTCTAAAACTTTTGAATTAGAAAAATTTAATTAAAATTATAATTCCTGAAACTACCCAACTATTTATATTTCACACTTTTTTAATTATTTATTTCATTATTTTAATACTATTAATATTAATTATTTTAAAGTTAATGGTCATTGTTTAACCTTTCAATAAGATTTTAAAAATTATTCTACTACTAATGTTGATGTTGTATAAAAGTTATGTCACTGCCACGGTAGATCACAGCAATAGCAAAATCTAGTTGGCCGAGATTATGGTACCAGGCGACAGCTACAAACAAAATATTTCTACGAGTAACTCCATCGTCTATCGGGTGACACATGTATCACGAGGTGTAAATTTTTATTTTTTGTAGCCGAGACAAATTTGAACTTATATTGCAAAGTATATAATGAATACTTTCTTCTTTGAAAATAGTATAATCGTGTCTCTGGTATATACGGGGTGGGGCAAAAGTCCCGCCACCATTTTGATTGTGCGCCATCTTGGTTATGTGACGTTTAGCTCAATTTAGCTTTAACCATTGTGTTGTGTAGACGTCCAAATTTTATAATGGATAAGTATACGCCACAAGAGCGAGCAGAAATAGTGACAATATTTATTGAAAATAATCGTTCCATTATTGCCACTCAGCGGAAATTGCGTCAAAAATATCCTAATCGTCCAGTGCCTCACAAAACCACAATTTATCGTTTACATGCGAATTTTCGACAGTACGGTACGACAGCAGACAGACCTGGAAGACAACGGACGTCTCGTAACGCTGAAAATGTGGCTCTGGTGCGCGATAGTGTTGCAGTGTCTCCAGAAACATCAATTCGGAGACGTGGTTCCCAGTTACACATTTCTGCACGCAGTTTAAGGCGAATTTTGAAAACTGATTTGATAATGTTCCCGTACAAAATTCAATTAGTCCAAAAATTGCTACCGAGAGATCCTAATCAACGAGTTGAGTACAGTAATGCAATCCTAAGGCTGTCTGGTGAAATTTTCGTCTAAATTGATAATGAGCGATGAAGTCCATTTTCTTCTCAGTGGCCACGTCAATAAACAGAACAGTCGGTTTTGGGGAACACAGAATCCTGAATTAATCCATGAAACATCATTGCATCCACTAAAAACAACTGTATGGTGTGGTATTCATGCTGGAAACATTATTGGTCCCTATTTTTTTTGAAAATGACCAAGGTGTTGGAGTTACTGTTACTGCTGAACTGTGCCAAGACATGATTCGAAATTTTCTTGTGCCTGAAATGGAAGAGCATGGACTAGAGGACATGTGGTTTCAGCAAGGTGGGGCCACAGCACACACAGCCCGTTCAACAATTCAATTATTGAATGACGTTTTTTCACAAAGACTAATTTCGCGAAATGGCGATTTAGCATGGCCAGCCAAATCTCCGGATTTGACAGCACCAGAGTTTTTCTTATGGGGTTTTTTAAAATCATAAGTGTATGTGAATAATCCTGAAACGATTCAACATCTTAAAGACAATATTCGTCACGAAATTGAAGAAATTCAGCCTGAGATGTTGCAGGATGTCATGAAAAATGCCTTAAAAAGAGCCGAAAGTTGCATAGCGAATCGCGGTCACCATTTAGCCGACATAATTTTCCGATCATAACGAGAAAAAAATGTAAAGACCAAATAAACTTTTTATGAAAACCAAAGTTACTTACCTTTTCTTTGAACAAAGTTATAGGCAATCAAAATAGTAGCGGGACTTTTGCCCCACCCCGTATTACATAGTGTATGACATAAATGAGCCTCACGCAGTAAAAATATACAGGCTGATTCACCACGGGCGTTGCGGTTTGTATATGGAAAACTACAAAACTTTAAAAACTTAAAAGTATTTTCAACAATACAAAGTATTCGAGAAGTGAGTAATAATATTAAAGTTAAATTTTTTTAATGAAACACTCTGTATTTATTCACATATTTATATGTCACGTGGAATATCTATAGATACTTGCAATTTACAAAATTAGAGCGTAAAATATAAAAGTAACTGTTTTCCATAATATTGTAAATCACTGTACACTTTTCGTGTGTAAACCTTTTTTTTTTTTGTGATAGAGACAATCTATGTGTTCAAAAGAAATGCTAGAATGAAGGCATGAAATCACCACCTACATATATTTCACTAATACATCATTCTTACTTCCTGAAGACTAAAAGAACAATCGATTAGCGACGGCAACAAAAGAGTTAACACTGTAGTTTATGCCCTCTCATTACCTCTAATGACTTTAAAACCTGAAAAAATACACCAAAAAAAAAAAAAGAAAACAGTAACGACGCGATACGCGCTTGACAGCGCCAGTTACCACTTGTTCGACAAACAAAAGACGACAGCAAAACAGACGAACTATCCGTTATATTTTAACGAGGAGACACTGGTGCTATTCGCTCTTGTTTTTTCTGTTTCTTTATTATCATTTTACTTCGTTTCTTTCATACCGAAGCTGTTCTCTTCTTTTTTCTCGTTTCCCTTTTCTACTCCTTCGTCATTTTCGTGTCTTATATGTAGTGTCGGAAATCACCGGCGATGACATGTTAGCCGCATCCATAAGGAGATCGCGCACATCCATTTAAGGCCGAACACCGAGCGGTCTGTAATATGGAATATGACACTTGATTGAGGCTCATTGCTTTCGGCTTTTTATGGAAACCGGCCGGCTGTGCATGTCTCAATTTAGTACGATAAAGCAATGATTCGACTCACCTTGATTGTTAGCATAAGGCGATGTATTAGAAATGTACATACCTATACTTGCGTTTAAAATAAAATAAGAGAGCTTGAATAACAATGCGTCTATAATCGCAAACAAATGAGAAACGTATATCCCCGTATTTGGAAGTAATACATAAGGCCGACAGAACTCGGAATAATTTCTTTTTTTTTATAAACAAATACGAATTAATAATAAATATTTTAATTAAAATGAATATTTCTTCTGGGGTTCCATATACAAAATTTTCCTTGAACCAGATTTTGAAAAGATGATTGTATCATTTTTCTAGTTGTATGATTCCTTTTGTGAAGTAATTAAAACTATAAATCATGTTAAAATAATAATAATATTGAAAATAACAAACAAAAACCAATATTTGTAGTTATATAATTTTTTTGAACAGATTTTCACAGCACTTTTTTCATTCCCATTGAGGGATCTCCAAAACATTCATTTTGAACGCATCAACGTGAAAACCGTGACCAGTCAGATTATTCCTCACGTAACAAAAAAAAAAAAAACATTGGATGCCAAATTGTGGTCATACGCAGGTAACACATATTAATTACATATTTCGATCGATCAAACATTGATTTGTTTGTGCAGCTGATGCTATAGAGCTCGCATTATCATCATTTATTCTTCAAACAACAAACATCAAAAAAACATTGGGTGGCAAATTATGGGCATACACAGGTAACCCATCAATTATATGTTTCGATTTATCAAACATTGATTTGTTTGTGCAGCTGATGCATCATCATTTATTCTTCACCCATTCGGTTAAGGTTTGTAGTAGAGGGTTTGTGCCGATTCTGGCGCCTCCCCCTCTCAACTTTCTCCTCCTCACCCCCCTCGCCCAAAACCAATTTTTTTAGTTTCAAACGCCACCACCGAGGATTTATAGATGACGCTGATGTCGGCGCGCTAATTTAAAATTAATATACAGGGTGTCTCAAAATTATAAAATAAATATATATACAGTATGGTATTTGGTGACGTAGTAATTTAAATATGAATATACAGGATGTTTCAAAAGTCACAGACAATTAAAAATACAGGATTATTCAAAAGTTTCAACCAAAAAACGCGCCCGCTTGTCATTCAAAAATTAGATACGTCCAAACAGCGCACCCCCCCCCCCTGTTTGACGAGTGGGCGTATGTCGTATGGGGGCGTTCGTCACACGTCGCATTGCAGTTTCACACACCGAGGTTTTAGAGATGTCGGTGCGCCAATTTAAAATTAATATACAGGGTGTCTTAACAGAAATACAGTATGGTACTTAGTGACGTAGTAATAAACTATATTTTTTTAAAGTATATATGCGCATGTATTCTTGCGCACTATTTATTCATTGTATTATTTCACATTCATTTTGTGTCTATTGCTGTTGAGGTCGCTGATGATTCGCAGATTGGCCATTTTTTGGAAGTAGATGTCAAGTACCCTGAAGGGCTACAAACAGATTTGGAGAGCTACTGAACAGCTTTTGAAGAGCTGAACAGCTTTCAGCTGTTCAAAAGCTTGGTATTTTTTCATGTAAGTATGACTCACGTGCCTCGACGGCTTCCTTGTATTTTAAACTCCATAGATTACGGCCCTCATCTGACAAATAGGATTCAATTCAATTTCCTTCCAGCAGGTTCTCAAACTCCAAATCGTTTAACATTTTTGCACATCTTACAACAGACGTCTTCATGTCTATTGGTTCCGGATATCTTGAATAATGCAGTCACATGATGTTTTATTATTTGTTCTGACTAGTTTTAGACACTCTATCAATGTATGTGTGTGGAATGAAATATATTATTTTTTCTATTTTTATTTATACTTCAAAAACACACTCGCAGATAAGCCGATAACGTTTGTTTTTAATGTCTTGGTCCCACACCGATATTCATAAAACCTCAAAAGTAACAATCAATGTTTGTTTAATATATAAGCGTCACCATATTTTCAAAAAACAAAAAAAGAAGCGGAATATATTATTTTTTTCTAGAAATTTCTTCTGTTTTAGTTTTCTACACCAAAAACACACGCACA
This sequence comes from Amphimallon solstitiale, assembly GCA_963170755.1. Classification (NCBI taxonomy): domain Eukaryota; kingdom Metazoa; phylum Arthropoda; class Insecta; order Coleoptera; family Scarabaeidae; genus Amphimallon; species Amphimallon solstitiale. The sequence goes on along the minus strand of OY720677.1, from coordinate 101,343,913 downwards.
GATAAGTCGATAACGTTTGTTTTTAATGTATTGGTCCCACACACACACACACACACAAACACAAGAGATATTTAATAATTCATTGATATAAACTACGAAAAACAATTCAGTGTTTTTATTTATCACTTTTATATTCATTAACAATTTGTTTGTCATCTTGAATGTTAAAAAGCGTTATTATGTGTTGGTATATAAAAAATAAATTTTGTCTACAGAAGCTAATCTTTTATTTTCTTACACCCTTGTTCAACAATTAAAATTTAAATCTTGATGATTCGTCATCTTGAATTCGCCATTTTACTTTCTAAATCTACACTTTTGGAGCACAGTGTATATTCATATTTCATTAATACAAGTACCATACTGTATTTCTTTTGAGAAGTATATTAATTTTAAATTGGCGCACCGACATCTCTAAAACCTCGGTGTGTGAAACTGCAATGCGACGTATGACGAACGCCCCCATACGACATACGCTCACTCGTCAAACGGGGGGGGGGGGGCGTTTGGTCGTATCTTAATTTTTCAATGACAGGCGGGCGCGTCTTTTTTTAACTTTAGTATTATATTTTATTACATTATAATTATTATTATTATTATTATTATTATTATTAAAGGCCAATAGCTTATTTAAAATATTTTGGCTATAATAATACCATTAGCATAGGGAATACAAAAAACTTAGACGAAACGTTTGTAACTCAAGAAATGTAGCTTTCACCGTATAATGATAATTTCGAAAGTATATTTCATATGTCTTAGAAATTCGTTTAATTCAGTTAAATGTATTAAAGCTCATTTTTTGCCTTCTATAATTTGCATTGATTTAAAAAAAGAAAGTTGTTTGTGACCACGATAGTGGCCAAGCGATTAAAGCTATTAATACCAAATTTTATATACGGAGTATAATTATACATACTCTATTCACCTTGGTTGAAATAGCTTAACCGAACCGTCAAAATCGACGAAAATTGGCGGCGCGGGGCGCAGAACTCCTCTCTGGATACTGGAAATTAAAAGCTGTGCGAATTTGAAATAATAGAAAACTAGGAATACCAATAATTAACAGTATCAAGATAGATCACAGAGCTAGAAATAATTTTAACAATTGTTATACTAGCCAATAAATTAAATAGTAATATATTACAGTGACCTTCTGTAATAAGTTTGGTCCTTCGTCGATAGATGTTCTACCTTCTATTCTAACCACTTCTTTATATACAGGGTGAGTCATTTCCGCGGAGTAGGCAAGTTGTGACTTTATGAGAAAAGATATTTCGAAGCGGATTTTTTCCTACGATAGCCACTTTTTACTTTTTTAAATGGAACAGCCTATATATTATTACATTTTTGTATTCCCCATATAATTCTAAAAAAAAAATTATAAGATAGTATAGGCCTAAATTTTAAAGTTATCGAATTATTACCTTTTTTTTTTTTGAGAAATTCAATGCTTTTCTAAAATTATTTTTCTCGAAAACGACGTATTAAATGGGCACAATTTTTGGCAGCGTTGTTCATAATAAAAGGTCCTAATACAAACATACCTTATTCTTTTGCAAGTACTAATTAAATTTGCAGGAAACTGGATTAAACTTACATGATATATTTTCGTCTAAAACTGATTTTTTTCGAATGGAACTACTAAATTTCCCACCAAAAACATGTACAACAATTGTTGAAATGACCATTACTGAGATATTGCGGGTGTTTGAAATAACTTTGCCAACTTTATGTTTTTTAAATACTGTGACTTACATATATACATTTATACGTAAAACGTATATGCATATATGCATGTGTTTGAGATACACACATACATTAAGTGCCATTGCCGACAATCGAATGCACAGACATCGGTGTTTCGACCTTTGAGGTCTCGTCAGTGTGCGTGGAGACTGTCGACAATGGCTGCAAGACTTAAAAATCTGCTTATGTCATTTTTGTGTGTTAAATGCAGTGAGAGTATCACAGCGACATCTAACACCCAAAAGATGACACAGAAATCGGCAATGGCACTAATGTATGTATGTATCTCAAACACATGCATATATGCATATACGTTTTACATATAAATGTATATATGTAAGTCACAGTATTTATTTACTGCTTGATGTTAGTTTTAACATCCATGTGTTTACACTATTCATTTTCGTTTTGATAGGTGACGCCACATAAGGCTCTATTACACGAGATACACTATTAACATACAGGCCTCTGTATAGCAGAACATGCCGTCAGAAGCCATCGCTTTTTCTGTGTCATCTTTTGGGTGTTAGATGTCGCTGTGATACTCTCACTGCATTTAACACACAAAAATGGCATAAGCAGCTTTTTAAGTCTTGAAGCCATTGTCGACAGTCTCCACGTACACTGACGAGACCTCAAACGTCGAAACACCGGTGTCTGTGCGTTCGATTGTCGGCAATGACACTTAATGTATGTGTGTATCTCAAACACATGCATATATGCATATACGTTTTACGTATAAATGTATATATGTAAGTCACAGTATTTATTTACTTCTTGATGTTAGTTTTAACATCCATGTGTTTACATTATTCATTTTCGATTGTTTTTTATTTGAATACGGTATAGTGCCGCAAAATTAACAATTGAATAGATGACATTTAATAAGTTGCTGTTCACCGAACTTTTCAAGAGTATAAAAGTGTCTCATTTCTGTCTACCTACTTTTGAAATATAGTAAGTTCTACAGTATAGTTTTTTCTTGACAAACAACTAGAAATTTCGTCATTTATACATGTAATTAGCCATAATTGTCAATATATATTTTGTCTCAAATAAATGCTAAACTTTAATAAGATGACCTACTTTCACTTAGGATCCCATACAATAATATGAAAAGGTAAACAAGATATTAACAGGTGCACATCTTTCGCATTCAAAATCCAGAACTTTTAATTCGCATGCTGACAACGCATCGAATTCAATATAAAAAAGAAGAGCATAAGAAAAATCTTCATGCAATAAAGACCGAAGCACTTCTCTTTTATTTCACCTTATCTTCACCAACAATGGAAAGTAGTGGAGGTGTAAATAACAGCATTGAATTCGTCTGCTCCTACGGGTCGGTATACTTGACGGTCCATCCTTTTCGGGACCCGGGCTACCGCAAAGGCGATGTTTTCGAGAGGGACGTTTTAATGCGGCGTTAAATGTTCCCAGTGGGCTTTGTGCCCGGTGACAATGAGAAGAGCACCGGCAGACAATGACGGCGGTATCTTTACCGCCAGATAATCTCGCCTGAATTTAACGGGTTTACAACTTCTAATGCCTCCATCTTCTTGTCTCATCCACGACGACCATAAAGTACCGTGATAGTGCTGCTGGAATAGTGGCGGTAGCGGTAGTAATGTGGTGGGTGACTTATCTGGTAATATAGACGGTGCAGGCATTAAGTTTAAAGTAACAGTAGCTCTTTTATGTGGGAATAGATACAGGGATAGATATGTCCCCGACGATAAATTGATTATCTGTGTAGCGTTGGACTATTTTTGTGTGCATACGAGGTTTGGTCTTATAATAAAACGTCGATTACTTTAGATTTAGCAATTTATTTAGTAATAATAATAATAATAATAATAATAATAATAATAATAATTTAGTAATTATGTTTTTATACTTAGTAAAGTGTAGTATAGTAAAAAGTATAAGTCAAAATAAAATATAAAATACGGAGTTATTGAAAATAATTAATATAATCTGGCACAGAATTGGGAGAAATTCCAAACATGTAGTCTTTCATTTTAATTCTAAACACTTCCTTTGTCAAAATTTTAAATAATATACTACGTATAAAAGTCAAAGTCTTCTGAAATGAAGTTATTTGATTGACAAAAGATAGAATATAATTACATTTGCAGGTTTTATAGGCTTCGATCGTAGAAGAATCACAAACTAGTCAGTGGCGATTTGATTAATGGAGAAAAATCCGAAACTAGTCTCTGACTGATTACACCACATTTAATTGGCTCTGATATGTTCGTGATTTCTCTACGAACAAAGCTATAGTGCAGAAAGCTAAATTCATAATAGCTGCGATTTTATATATGTTGTACTCAGTTTGATATTTCGGGTAATTACCAAAATTTATACCCACAACGCATTGTAAACCTTGCAATATGCTTAGATCTCGTTGTGGGTAAATTCATTCGCATTGTTTCGGCCGCTGAGAGAATCGTATCACTCACAACGCGTTTTGGGCGAATTAACAAAATCCACAATACGATATAACGAAATTCATCGTATTTTGCATTGCAAAATCATGAAATTCACCCACCACCCAACTACCAAGACAATCACAGAAAGAAATTCGCATGTAATTCAGTGCATTATTTTATTTTATTATTTTTACGTATTTTTATAACGATGCTATCAAAGTTTCCTTCCCCAACACACACACTAGCGTATGTCAACGCTGAAAACTATGTTTTGGTGCACGATTTCAGATGTACCTCTTTCGAGTATGAATCGGCTCGCTCCGCTTATCTTCGTCATATGCGCTTATAACTTCGGTTTGGGGCACAAATTTGCCGGACTCCAGTTAACGTCTTGCATTCATTGCGAGTGCATGTTTTTGTTGCGTTACCTTGCGTGCGTGATTTCAAAGCCTTGAAGTAACGTTTATTATGAATGATGGAAGTTAACTGTGTACGTGATCTCTTAAAAAACCCATTTTAGAAAAAACTTTTAATTAAGTAGAAATGAAGGCCTATTCCAGAACTTCAAATAAACTACACTTCTACAAGTAAAACTCGAACTTACAATAGAGTATTCAAGAAAAATATATATGAAAAATATGACTGGATGTGCGGATGTTCACTAACAAATAAACTATTTTGTTTTATCTGCTTAATTTTTAAGAAAGGGGTTAGTGCGTGGAATAAACAAGGGTTGAATGATTTAAAGCATATCGCAGAGAGGGTGAAGAAACACGAAAATTCCGTTTCTCAGATGAATGCATGCATGGATTTTAGTGTTCTAGGCAACGTAGACATACGTGAACAGTTAGACAGTGCTTATTTGCGACATAAAATTAAGTACAACGAAGAGTGTAAAAAAACGTCATATTTTGCGCCGGTTAATTATGTGTATAAAATTTTACGGAGCTTTTGAATTGGCGTTACGAGGCCATGATGAAACATTGACGTCGAAAATGTATGTAGGCTTAATCAACTTTGCAGCTGAATTAGACGCTGTGGTTGCAATACATATGAAAGGTTTACAAGTGTTAAGAATCCCGTCTCAAAAACAATTCAGAAAGAATTGCTAGATACAATGTTGCAAATTTACAAGCAGGAAATATTAAAAGAAATTAAATCTACAAATTTCAGTGCTTTGGCCGATGAAACTACAGACAGAGCTGTTATTGCGAGGGAAGTATGTGACACTATTTTAAGCCGAATTAGCGACCGATTTGATTTTAGGGATCTATTAAGTGTAGCAAAATTCTTTGATTCTCAAAATTTTAAAACTTATAGTCACTCATTTCCACAAAAACATTTTAATGAAACTGTGAAATCGTATCCTATGTTGGACAGTGTAAAATTCAAAAGTAAACTTTCAGCGATTTATGGACGCGATGACATGTGTGACAGGTGGTGTTTTGCCACTTTTAGTGTTCTTTACAAACAACAACCTAAAAAGGGTTTTGACGGAAACATACAAACTGTTGGATATTATTTGTACAACGCCCATGCCGACAGCAGAATATGAAGGATGTTTTTCCACCATCAAACGTATTAATACATTTCTGAGAAGCACAATGTCAGAAGATCGACTGAACGCATTGACGGTCCTATCAATAGAAAAGGAGTTCATCCAGTCTATAGCGGATTTTGACAACAAAGTCATTAATGTACAATAAATAGGTAAGTTTTTTTTGTGCCCACCCTCTTTCATAACTCACAAGCCGCCACTGGTAAATTATATATGATTACATAATGTGGTAAGTACTTCTATGGACACATGTTCACAGTACTAAACTCATCATGAAAGAATTACTTGTTGATCATAGTCGTGACATCCCTAAAGACGTAGGAAATAATCGCTCGGGGACGCAGCGAAAACAGTACTCCTACTCTCATTAAACTAATAATTGTAAAGTTGTTATCTGAGGAAATGATCATGTACGAGGTTTTCTTGATTTAATATTGAAATATCTGGATTTTAAGGTGTAAGTTGTATATGGATATCGTAAGCCAGGGGTTACTAGTGAAATTATTTTAAGAATTATTGATAAACTTACGAATTGTTTATGATTTAATGGCTTCATAATAATAATGCGTGGAGGATGCTTTAGGACATGAACGATTGTTGGTCAATGTTTTGAATGATGTTCACCAACTATCTACAAGAACTAATGTTATTTTGTCCTATTTGTTTAATGATACAGGTCAGTCTGTTCTGAATCAAATTGTCTATAACATTAACAGGGAAATAGATAGTAGACTTCGCAACTCTACTGTGGTACTTCTTGATAATAATTTGTTTTTAAAGAATTTGAGATATGCAAGCCATGGGATACAATCGTCATGGTAAAAGAGAACTTGCAATTTATACTATAACCGCTACCCAGCGATGTGAACACACTATGCTGATTCCAGGACGGTGACTTTTAATAATCTGATTCGGATTCAATGTACAAGTTATATACCTGAAACTTTACTCGCTTTCTATATATCAGGACGCTAGGACCTCCTTCATTGCTTTATATAGAAAATGAGGAAAAAGTAAAATCTTATATAAAAACATGATTTTACAGCAACATAAGAGACCGCAAGAACAATGGCGTTCTATTTAGCCCAAATTTTGGGTATCAATTACAAATTTAATTCAGAGAATGGGTATGATTGGTTGAATATGTTTCTAAAGCGTAAACCATCTTAGTTAGTGTAACAAAATCTGAAAGTATTTCATTAGCTCGCTATCAAGGAATGAACAAAATAGAAGTATCGTCCTACTTCCAGTTGTTTAAAGAAGTTTTACTGTCAAACAACCCAGCTACCATATTTAATATGGAAGAAACGGGTCAGCAAATAAACAATAAGCAAGTAAGAAAAATGTTGCTGCGGTTATATCATTTGAAAAGGGCAAAACAATCACTGTCATTTCACCTTGTAACGTTAAAGGCTCATTCTTATCGATAATAAAAAAAAAAAAAACTGAAATTCGAGGAAAATTTTATAAACGAATGGAAAGTCTGCTTTCATTAGCACTACATTGTTTTCCAAATGGCGAAGACCAGATTATAAAGTTTTTTTAATATTAGTTGCGAAATAAGGCCTACTCCGTTTCTTTAACCTCTAGACAGATCATCCTTCAAAAGTTTAAAGTATCGTCAAAGCTTGCAACTTATTTGTCAATACAAATCCAATAAGAAAAACTAATCGATTAGTGTTTGGTCAGTTAGTAAGAGAACGCATTGTTAATGCTACTGAAAATACAAACAGTAATAAAGAACCATAGCTATATTCACAAACAAAGAACGACACGTCATGCAGAATGTTGAATAAAATTAAGATTCTATACCTAGCAGATTAACACATGATGCGGTTTGACAAACAAGGAAACGAGGGAAATTAATTGATGCAATTTTGACATTCTATCAGAATATAGAACAAAGAAAAAGCATCGTTGCAAAAAAAAATAGAATTATAAAAATCTCCGAGTCGAAAAAAGGTCTGGATGATTTTGAACATGTGTGATCTTTGTAGAAAAATTTCATATCATAAAGGCAATATTTTTTTTATAAATAATAGTATAATAAATTTATAAACCTCGACTATTTTACTTTACAAATATTTTAAATGTACAATGTGGTCAATGTTTGAAAGTGGGCCTTCTCTCGGAGATTTACCCTAGCTAGATTAATTTGTAAGTAAAATTTGGGTTGTTAAACATATCTTCATTATAAAAAAGCATATATTATACACAATGCTGTTAAATCTTACCAATTTATTCAATTAGAACATAGCCACATCAGCAGTACTGACAACATCGACAATGTTATTTAATGAAATTTCTAAATTTATATCAACCTTAGCAATGCCATTTAGACAGCCACTGATAAAAATCAAAAATTACTTTCGAAAAAAAAAACATAAGTTTAGAATAATAATAATAATAATAATATTTAGCCTAAAAATGTCACCGTCATTAGGAGGAAACATATTTACGAATATTGTGTAATAGATTTATGAATATCAAGTAAGAAAATGTCAGCAATAGGAAGAGATTAAATCTTCAAATGATAACACAAAATACTGATTGCACCATTCACATAAAACTAACTTGCTAATAAATAGATAAATCTGGTAAAGTTAATTGCTTTGCATAATTACTTTGCTAATATAACGCTTTCTGGCTCGTTTGACATCATATAAAGGTTTTAGTGGAATCCTTTAACCATACCATTTCATTCTTGAGTTTTATGTCTGGTGTAACTCAGTTATCTATTTGTTTATCAGATTAAATAAATTCCCGATAAAGCTACTATGAGTAACATAAAAATTGTAAATAATATATTTTACAAGACGATTCATATTCAGCTGCCGCCAGATTCGGAACAAAATTATTATTGAAAACCATTAGAGTCAGAAAGTTGACCAAGGATAAACGTTCTGAAGAATTAAGCTTATTATGAAATAGCTTATAGAAGAACGTTAGCCAATTTTTCAAGAACTGTCTATTTCGGCACTCTCTGAACAATACAAGCAATTGCAATATTTATATTTGTTATTTACTGTAGTTATTAATAAATAGATTAAATAATAACTTCTGTATGTGTCTCTGCACAGCTCAAAATTTATTTGACGTGAATAGATAAACACACTGAATTCAATCCAATATAAAATGGAATACACCAATTCTAATCGGTCCATATACGATATTGGCAGTACTGCGGGAAACGCCAACATCGATTTCAAATCGGCACTAGCATTCAGTGACACATATATTTGCACTTACATTATATTTAATTACGCCATGTTGGCGGTACTGACCGGGCGAGTGATTACTGTTGCCTGTGTAACCGGTCGTTTGATTAACATAAATTCGATTCTGTTCGGCTCGTTTCGACGGATTTGCACCGATGTTCGTGTGTGATTGTGCCTATTGGATACAACCGTACATACATATACAATACACTTGGTGGCGTAATGTCAGCATAATTTAAAAATGAATTCAGTCGATGTTGTTACACGCTGTGTATGTATGTGTGTATGCGAGGAAAATGGTCCAAATCGAATTGAAAGCTTGACGTGTCGTTAAATAATTGATTAACATTTTTTTCGTGGCCTTTTTTTAAGCGTTCTTGTTTACACGACTGATGAAAAGTGATTCCTTTTGGGATCTAATGCCTACTAGTTTTGTGTTAATGGTTATGCAGTTGTTACCATAAATGACAGTAGTACGTAATAAAGTTTAAAAATATTCCATGAATTTTTAGTGGTGTATTATATAGGTACTAACGCAGACCGATAATAATATAAACATCATTACAACATCTTATGGATTCACTTAAAACTTCAATACAATTGTATCTATAGATCCTAACATTCACCTCAAAATTAACACTTCTGAGAAACATTAGTTTCTAAATATAATGCACATGTACTGGCTCACCAAACCATATATAGTACGACTAGACAAAGTTCACTAATGGACAATATTTTTACAAATAATACAGTATACCAAGCTCAGTTGCTTTCAGCATACGTATCAGACCATGAACCCTAGATCATCGAACTACCGATAAATCTGTCAAACGTTAAGTATGGCAGACAAAGAAGATGAATTTCTATAATGAATTACTTAAGGAGACATGGGATAACTTCTTCATAACACAGGATGTAAATTGTAAATTCCATGTTCAAATTGCTCTGTTGATACGTTTTCATATCATTACAATAACTGTATTTATATTGCTCTATTATCTAAAGTAAAACCTCAAACGATAGCAATGTGGGATGAATACACTTACATAAAAAACATTAGGTCTTCCAATGGATTCGTATGAGATACAACGCATTTATTTAAGCTACAAAAATGTTATGTCCATTATTATGATGCCATGCATGCTGCAAATAACAACCAGCTATATCATAAATATCCAGCAAACGTCGAGATATTTGGAAAATTATTAGTAGAGGTACTGGGAAAAACAGAGCTGCAATCGGGCAACATCGTAGGATCTTTGCCGAACAATTTAATCAATTTCCAGCCATCGCTGTAATTACATAAACTACTCACATCACAATTAAAATCTATAAGGATGAAAAAATTTCCGATACCGATACAGAATCCATAAAATGTACGTAAAATACCAGCGATAGCAAGTCCTATAGAATATATATTCAAAATCTGCATAACAACAGAAATATTCCCAAACTAGTCTATAAGAATGAAAGTTTGGCCGACATCTTTAATTATAGGCCCATTAGTCTTGCCGGCCTTCGCAAAACTACTTGAGTCAATAGTATGTAGATGAATAATAAACCCCCCCAGTTACCAACAATTTGGCTACCAACAAGGATTCCGAAATGCTGATGCAGAGCCAGAGCTGCTTACAATAGTGGCAGATGACTTCGAAGATAGAAATTATATCAAAGCCTTATTTGCTACCTTTCGAAGGCATTCGATTCCTTATATCACACAATCTTTCTGTCCATACTCGAATATTATAGCTTTACAGGAGTAGCTTTTCAGCTCAAAGAAAACTGATTAAAAAACCAATACCAATTTGCTAGCAAGCTGCTGTTCAAATATATATAAAGGACCTACCAATGACTTTGACATGCCAAAAAATTTTATATACACATGGTACCATAATCTTACTAAACAAAGACGAAGGATAAACTGCAAAGCAACTAAAGAATGGTTTGCTTCTAATAGGCTTACCATAAACATTGAAACAACAACGGAAATAATAACACCTCTAATAATAAAACAGTGTCACCTTCAGATTTAATTTCTAGGAATTCATTTAGATCCGCACCAACTCGGGCGTGAACATATTGAACAACTAGGGGAGAAACTTCCTTCAGCTGTTGCAGCGCCATCGAGGATATCCCAAATACAGCTTCTTATAAAATCATCTTCTGCAAATAGCGGATTCTAACCGTAACCACACTGTACGTCTTGGAAATTTTAAAAAGTACCAAATAATATCTTTACCTTTATCAGAATATCACAGATAGACATAAACCCCACACGCGTCAAACAAACAACTAATGGTCACCGCGCATAAGGCTAAAAACAAATGAGTGGACAAGGGGTAGGTATCCGCCTTTTCAAAAAAAAAAAAAAAACATTGAAACGCCTTCCTTTGAACTACTTCAGAAAAACTGAGAGACCAAATGTTCAAACTTCCACTAACATATCAATGTATATTCTTATTGGCGTACTAAGAATATTAGCAAATAAATATTATTTTTATATATCATGGCTGTGTTATAAATTCTTCTCCATGTCTTTATATTTTTTGCTATTTCTTTCCAGTTCCTGAATCATTCTCTTACCATTGAGCACTTGGTCTTCCTGTTCATCTTCTCCCCAACATACCTCCACGAAAGACATATTTCATTGTTTATATGTTTCGTAAGCTTATGACACGACCTAGCCATCATATTCTTTCTGTTTATATTATTCTAACTATTGGTGGTTGCCCAAACATTTGCAAACGGTTCCTCATTAATTCTATATCTTCAATGGTACGTTTCCTTCATAATCAGACTGGAACATTCCAGCGAGAGCAAAAAACTTATCTCGCAGAAATCAGACATTTTTTGCTATTTCTTTCCAGTTCCTGAATCATTCTGTTACTATTGAACACTTGGTCTTCCTCTTCATCTTCTCGCCAACACACCTCCATGAAAGACATATTTCATTGTTTATATATTTCGTAAGCTTATGACACGACCTAGCCATCATATTCTTTCTGTTTATATTATTCTAACTATTGGTGGTTGCCCAAACATTTGCAAACGGTTCCTCATTAATTCTATATCTTCAATGGTTAGTTTTCTTCATAATCAGACTGGAACATTCCAGCGAGAGCAAAAAACTTATCTCGCAGAAACGAGACTTTTCTAAAACGTTGAGTAGGAAGGAATGTTTTGTTTATACTGGAAAAACAATGAAACAGATTCATTCTTTATCGAAGCAAGAGATAATGTAAAATATGAATACGGTGGGCTCCACCCGACTTTCTTATACGCATGTGCTTTCCGAATGTTGTATACAAAAGTTATTCCAAATTAAGTTTTACATACTTTCATCCTCTTAATAAAAACCTGTGGTTACAAGTGTAAATATTGCTCCGGATTTTGATATCTTTTATGTACAAAATCATTCCATCTCGAGTACTAAATAATTTTGCATTGATATATCCTTATAGAATGCATTCTTTGCATAATATTTTCAAAGAAAATTGCTAATTTATAAGAAGAGCAGTAAGTATTAGTTTCGGTTCAAATTTAAAATTTAAAATTTCTTTTATAGAAAAACTGTTTTAAATCTAGCTCTAAATACTTTTGTGCTTATAATAAATCTGTATAGAATGCAATTTGAAAACCTTATTTTGAAATATTTTTCAAATTCAATTTTAGTACTTTATATTCTTTAAAAGTTTGTCCAAACTAAGTAGTTGACCAATTTGACAAAAGTTTACCAATAGCAAAATTTAGTTTTTTTTACTGAGGTAAACTACTACTTCCAGATTCCGATTTCACTGAAGATCTAATCAGATCATAACAGGAAGACTATACTGCTATTGACAGCTTTAGATGTTTGGCTGTTATCGTCGTCACACACAGAAAGATAGACTGACAAACGCACACAGAGAGAGAGAGATGTTTGCAAAAATAACTCCTTTTGCTATCAGGAGACCTCAAAACATGGACGTCTGCAAACATTTCGAGGTCAAAAAACCAATGGAAATATAAGAAAATTTACTGCTGAAAAATAAGAGTTTCAATGATTACTAAATATCACACAAAAATATCTAATCCATGCGCACAAAATTTTCGTAAAATAAGTACCTACCTACGCCATAATTTTTCGTTTATTTTCCTTCTTAATATTCACATCGATGTCGCTATTTTATTCGCATCATTATCTTCGATCGCGCGTTTCTTTTTTGTATTGTATAAACTTCGTTTCACCATTAGATGTTATAGATATCTTCATTGTCTGCTCGTCAATTTGAATACAATATCCGCCACGCGCTGCAATTCAAATTGAACTCGATATGCGTCATCAACCTATAGTAGGTGACTAATTCCATAGAGATTCTCGCGAAGGAAAACTTATGTGCTTGTTCGACATTCATAAATCACGTGTATAATACATCGGAAGATAGTGATTGACGAAACTTTATTGCTTTTGAAACCTGAACTCAAACTTCTAACTGAAAATTCTCTAACTGCGTATTAGTTTTGATAAGAATTGGGCACAGACGTAAGAATGAAATCCAAATTGTTTACACTTGACATGTGCAATAAAATTATTACATTTTTGTTTGGATGTTATAGGGTACAGCAAAAGCGAAATATACAATAAATTATTCTATGAGAACGATGCAAGGCGTCCTAATTAAACAAACAGATAATGTTTGTGTAGCGAAATTATTTACTAAATTGTAATAACGCAATAACTTAGATGCATTTAATTCTTTAATTATTTGCACTTTTAGGCATTTGATAGATCGGACTTAACTCAGTAAAGGGTTATTTCATCTAGGTGTGGAGAACAGCAATGCAGAATAATCGATTTTGTTTGTGTATTAGGTTGTTTATGAAATGGAACTTGTTAGTCTCTAAATAATTCAATTCATGTTCAAATAGCAAACAATGATCGTCGTTCTCTTAGAAGAGACACCGCTGAACTTGAAATTTAAGTGCTCTAAGAAGTGTGGTTGAAAGTCTTCCAATTTAAATTTGTGACAAGACAACAGACGCGTACTCAAGCCAGTTAACAAACCTAAAACATTTTGCTATAAGACGCAACAGTTTTTGCCAGTAAAGCCTACAGTATTGCTCAGAAGATGAATATTTTTTTTGCTTATGTGGAACCATAATTTGCTCAATCTTCCATAAATTTTGTTGTTAAAATCGAGAGATTTAAGGATTTTATATTGTTAATTAAGTTAGACTTATGGGACTATATATTTACTAACTTTTATTCCACAATGAAGTATTAACTGTTTTTCACAGATAAATTCCAATGATTTTACATTTTCTTCGTAATTTTTTAAAACTTGTCGAGCAAAAAGAAAACATGTAAAAAGGATTTTGTAATAGAATGAGATCAAACAGGTTAGAGTTGTTACACCCTCTATTTACATACAGATACTTCATTTATAAAGGCATCATGTTATTAACAGAAAGGTTAAATGTACAGGTTAGATCTTCCCTTATAATGTCCATAAAAGGTACATACTGTGTGTCCAAAAAGTCTGGAAACACCCAAATAAAATCGAAACGGATTATTTTTGAGAAAAATGCAAAAACAGGTCAATTAGTATTTTCAAAAAACTACTGGCTGATGGTATCTGTTTGGAATTTTTGATGACCCTGAAAAAGTTATGATGTCATCAAAAAAAAATTAAATGGCAACGTCGCATTTTTAATTTTATTTTTGATAGATCTTTTAATTGTCTAAACGACAGTCGAAAAATTTTTCATTCTACTTAAGAAAATTTTTGAAAAAAAATCATAGAAAACAAAGAAAATTTTAATCGTAGAAATCAGCAAAAACTCTTTCAATACATGTTCAAAATGTTGTCCTTGAGCATCTTGGCAATACCCTAAACGATAATAAAATTCATTTTGAACGTTTTCGATCATTTCAGGAGTGATCCTTCGTACTTCAATCTCAATCCGTTGACGCAAGTCTTAAGTATTTTTCAGGTAACCCCACAAAAAATAATCAATAGGCGTTAGATTTGGCGACCTAGCCGGCCACTCGATAGCCCCCCTCCTGCCAATCCATCTGTTTGGGAAGGTATTCTCGAGATAATGCCGAACATTTCCCGCATAGTGGGGTGGAGCCCCATCTTGTTGAAACCAAATTCTTTGGCTGGGCAAATTAGGACCTTCATGGTTCGGAAATATTTCTAATGACGGAATTAAATAATTTTGTAAAAAATCCAAATACATTTCCGCCGTCAGGTTACCGTTGAAGAAAAAAGGCCCTATAATTCTGTTACCAATTAAACCAGCCCATACATTTAATTTCTGAGGATACTGAGTTCGTACCTCTCTCATCCAGCGTGGATTTTGGCGTGCCCAGTACCTTCAGTTTTGTTTATTAACAGTCCCATGTAATGTGAACGTAGCTTCATCTGAGAATAAGATATTTCTGATAAAGAACGGATCATTATCACACATAGGCATCAGTTGTTCGCAAAACTGTACACGCCTGTCAATGTCGTCTTCAGACAGCTCATGAACCAAACGGATTTTGTAGGAATGATACTTAGTTTTCCGGAAAATATTACCAATTGTACTCTTCGACACGTTAAACTCCCGAGCAAGCTGCCGTGTACTAGAATTTGAAGTTTCCTCTACTGACAATAATACGTCGAGTTGCGTATCTTCTACGACCACTTCTAGGGCGATCTCGAACATGGCCTTCTTCTTGAAATTTTTGTGAATCTTACTCACTACATAAATACTAATTGGGGCACGCTCTGGATGTTCTGTAATAAATAAGTCGCAAACTTCTCTAACTGAACGAGCCCTATCCCCAAAACCAATAATCATCAATATTTGAATACGTTCCCTCTCACTTAAAACCATTTTTAAACAGATGTTTTTAACTTACGCACAATTCGTATTTGACAGAATGTCACAAATAAAACAAAATATGTTTGAAAAATAATCGACTTTTAAGCCAACTATGTTTTTTTTTTAAAGACAAACTTTTCCATTTTCGAAGAAGTAATTAAATTTTTCTCGGTCATTTTCTTAAGTAAAATGAAAAATTTTTTTACAGTCATTTAGACAATTAAAAGATCTATCAAAAATAAAATTAAAAATGCGACGTTGCTATTTAAATTTTTTTTTGATGACATCATAACTTTTTCAAGGTCATCAAAAATTTCAAACAGATACCATCAGCCAGTAGTTTTTTGAAAATGCTAATTGACCTGTTTTTGCATTTTTCTCAAAAATCATCCGTTTCGATTTTATTTGGGTGTTTCCAGACTTTTTGGACACACAGTATATATAGTGAAATAAGTAGTTTACTCACATGTACGAATCTGGTCACGATTTATAAGCTGAAATGCAATTTGTTCCTTAAAATATTCATATGTTGATATAACAATTAATGTTCTTAATGTATTCAAGAAAATGAATTCAGTAAATAATAATAAAAGTGTAAATAATCTGCAATAGCAATAAATGGATAATGACATAAATATGAAAGAATAATAACAATTAAAATTACCTTGTACTAATAGATCTACTTAATACAACAATGTCAAAAAAATATTTAATTTGTTATAAATAACCCAATACTAACTAGAGACTGTTATAATTAAATAATATGGATTATCTTGAAATACGTAACCTGAAACAGAAAGTCATTATCAATAATATTTATATATAAAATAAGGAATACTTAGCTACATCTTTGATAAACAACAGAGTTGTCGGTTATGGAGGTTGGGTCCTATTTAATAGTTAATTCTAAAAGTGTGTTGAGATATTAGAACATGTTGAAGATAATACAAGACAATATTAAAATTTATAATACCGCAATTTTATAATTATTGCTGGTGTTTTTGAGAATTTGGAGATAATATAGAATTTCAAATATACGGTTTAGTGCTATCTCCATTTGAGCGTCATTGCTGTAGATGATATCAGTAACTATACGTAAAGTATATAGACATAATGCATGTGTAGAAGCAGGTGGTTCGTAATTTCGAAAGGTGATAAACCACATTAATTGGCACCCAACGTGGGGCTAGATCTGGTGCTGGTTTATAAGCCTTAAATAAAATCATAAACATATATACCCATGATTGATAACAATTTTAGTGGTTGTTTTCGAACCAGGGCCCTGCAGGGTGTAATCAATCTGTTCTTGACTATTATAGTATTAATTCTTTACCCATTTATATTTATATATTGCATAAATAAGACAAAAATGAGAAGAAAAATGTTTGCTTTTTAATTTTTTTATAAACTTCTGAGAAAGGGGAGATTCTGTGAATTTCAAAGCGATTATGTACTTCTAAACAATTAATATAATTTATAATGCATATGTTGCGAACGCTTTGTATAAATTTTATATACGTTTATCAATAACACTAATTATTTGTAATGATCCTGAACAGCTGCGTAAAAAAAGATAATCAAAGAAGTGCAACACAAAGGAACTAACACAAGCAGGCGATGGAATGCGTTCGACGCAAACAAACAAATATTGTAAATCATTTGTTTAATTTGCGAAAATTGTCAGTCTCGGGCGTCTTAATTGTCAGTAATAGGTTATTAAAGGAGTACCGTTGAACAGATGACTTTACAGTTCAGCACAACCATGCTCCTCGCTGGATTTCGCTCGGCTTCTTGTTGATTATAATTTACGATTGGAAAGTTAAATTTGTTGCAAATGAGAAATTCTAGCCGTGCCTACACGTACTGGTGATAATATGTTTTTCTCCGCGCGCAAAGGAAATTAATATTAATTGTTTTTAGTCCAACTGCATGCATTACTGAGAAATCTATTCTGATCATATTTATTAGTAGGCACTGAAGCGTGAAGACAGTTGCGTTAATTGAGATGTTAGTCTTTTGACATTTCGTAGTGAAAATGTTTTCTCTATTTTTATATCGTATAGTCGAGGAGCACGAAAATGTAACATAATTCTGAATTTTTCCATCAAAGCAAAGGTTATTTAGTAGAATTCAAAAAACTCTGTTTTTCAGCTTATTTTTTACACGTTTTGTACTTTTGCAGTAGCAATTAATATATTTCTTGTCAGTGGCACCCATAACGTGGGGCCACATGGTATTCATAATTTCTGAAAGGTTTCCTTGAACGATATTGAGTATAATTCAAGGAACCCAAAGCTATTTTAGCTTGTTTGTTACATGTTTTGTAATTGTACAGTAAAAATCGGGTTTTAAGAATGATATTTCAAGAATTGAATATACTTCCTCTGACTACTTGGCGCCCGTAACGCCAGACCATTTTGTCATATTTAAATGTAAATATATCAATAGGCGTATCTGTCAACATTCAAAGATACTATATATTATCTCAATCAGACATTGAGACATTTCATTCCCCATCATTATTCTTTGTCTTATTAACAAGTTCATCAGAGTGCGGAATATACAAGTCATATATTTATTCGATTCAAGTAGTAATCTTCCACCAGTATAAATACAGGGAAAAACAGAATTACTTATGTAGTACATACAACTGTTACAAAAGCGGATCTGCAATGATATCAAATTATAGAGGCACCTTTCACGGAAAAAAAAAATCGGAAACTTTTGGAACTGTACATATATACAATGCGTATACCTATATAAAGCAAGTCAGTTGTTTGTTATCGAATTGTCTCGATCTCCAAAAAGGATACAGCCACAGAGGTAATCATAGTTACCGGTATAAACAGAGGTTCATATACATAATTATATGTTTGTTTAGTCGACAGCTTTGGGGCGTAGTTCGGGTCAAATGATTGATGGTGCCACACTCAGTATCTTATGTATAAAGCCCGTGCCAACTGCTTATGTTTTTTCTTCTTCTTTTCGTCTTTCGATATTCCAACGTGTGTCCGTCTCTCTGTGTTTTATTTCGTAGTACGTGGCGTTTATAGTAAGTGGATTGTACAAAATTTTAAATGAACAGAAATGAGAAAACGCATTCAAGAGAAAAGGAAGAAATATGCGGTTGTTCTTCTCTCACAAGCTGTTAGCTCAAGTATAAATGTATAAGATATCTCGCCCCGTAATCACGTTATTTCGGTGCTAATTCTAGGTAACTTGCCGTAAGTATTTAAAACTCTGGCAGAAATTTCTTCTAATCAAATCATTTACTAATACTAAATCTACTTAAAAAGTAATAGAGAGCTCTAATTGTCACTTTATACATGTATAATTAGGGACTTACTCCAAGTCTAGCTTTGTTCTTTTTCTATAAAACTTTTTTTTTTATTAATTATGTACAACATATTGTGAAGGAGCGATTTGTAAAATCAATATAAGTTAGACCTTATAACAAGTAGCAAAATTAAGGAATTAGCAAAAGCGCTTTTTTTTTTAATTTTTATGATCTTATGATGGTAGTGCTAATTCAAATGAAACCGATTTTTTTATTTTCGTTTTTATTGTTCTTCACGTGCTCGGAAGTACAATTACATAGATTCAAAATAAACTTTAACTGATTTTTCAGAAGTCGTCTTTTTGCTATCTTATACGTAGTAAGAGGAAGTATTTTGATGATAAAAAATTGAAGTGCATCATCGAGCAAAATATATTTACATTGTTCGTATGAAATAAAAAAATTGGATTTGTTAAGAAATTATAAGTATTCAAAAGAATGGAAAAATATTGAAACTTTTCTCAATTTTGTTAAAGAACATTATTATAAAAGATTTGATTGTTAATTGGGTAGATATATGAGTATAGCTAGATCAGTTCAGAAAAGAACAAATTGGAATAAATTTCTTCCAGGGCTGCTGCTACTAACTGATTATGTAGTCTTCAATTTGCAATAATTTTTTCAAACATATGTTCCTCTTTTTCTCTAATTCTTCGGGATTCATACCCAATACATGCACGTTGGTTTCATAATTGTCATTATCGTCCGATTCATAATATTTTTTTTCTTTAGCTTGTGACCCATTAAGATTTTAATACAATCCTTTTTGCTAGTACGAGGAAGGATCGAAAGTAACGCACAACAGTTTTACATTATAGTGACCTAGGACGCGAAACTTGCACGGAACATACTTTAAAGTTCCTGTCGTATTTGACAATATTTGACAAGCAGTACCTCTAACGGTAGAAGAGCGAACTACGGAGCAAAGATGGCGCACGTGTTACAGTCGTCTACGTGTGAAGAGCAGAGAGGTGTTGTTCGTTTTTTGTGAGCACTAGGCCGAAACCCTAGTAACACAAGGAGATGAAGTGCGTGTATGCGGAAAACTGTATGGATCGCAGCAACATCAGTAGGTTGTGCAAATTCGTGTGAATGTGGCGGATTTGCCACGCGCCGGGCGTCCTGTAAGAGCATCGATCGAGCAGAATGTCACCGTGTGCTATACGCCCGAAAGCAAGACGTCATCTATGGAGTAGAAACTTCCAAATTCCCCAACAACGAAGAAATTCAAGGTGACGCAATCCGAGAAGGAAGTGATTGTGACTATGTTCTGAGACATGCAACTGGTGGTACTAATTAAACTTCTTGATCGCGGGGCCACTGTGAATGCTGTATCGTATGGACAAACATTGGACAAGTTGCGTCGTGCTCTTCGTAACAAACGCTCGAATGCTGGAAATATTAAACGCCTTCGTGATGACCTTTCATGTTCCCATGTGGCCGCTCCTGCTCGTGCTCAGCAAGAGCGGTCTGGGTTGCAGGTCCTCCAGCACCCACTGCATAGTCCGGAGCTGGCACCGTCAGATTATTATCTCTTCGCCCCGATGAAGGCATTTTTGGCCGGCAAACACTTTACTTCTGATGACAAAGTCAAATCAACTGTCCGCAGATAGCTCTGCTCACAAAAAAAACAGACCTTGTGCCACAATAGGAGAAGTGTGCTGCAAGATTTAGCGAATATGTGGAAAAATAGTGTAAAGTTGCGTCTATATTTTGTATGTATTCTTAGTGTGTTATCTATTATACTTTCTTCTAAAAAAATGTTGTGCATTACTTATCGATCCTCCCTCGTATATATTCCATGATGCTTCACCAGTCTTTGCCTGAATTTATTTGTGAGAAACGGAGAACATTTGTTATTATTGCTTTAACGGAACCTCCCTTCTTGGAGCATCCAACACGCTTTCTGCCCATAAGTTACTCCAACACAGACTTGCAATATTACTATTACTCGTCATATTCTTTTATTAAACTGGACTTGTGTTGAGTCAACCAAACCATCGGTTTTTCTTCCTTGTAAAAATAGTTATGGTGTCCAAATATATGTCCTATACACACACAGTTAATTTTTGTTTAATTCTCAATATTTTGCTTATGTTCACTATATTGAAATTATCTACTTATATTTGATTGAAGAAAAAAACAGAAATACAGAGCCTTCAGATATTGTTGTGTATGTAATGCCTGAAAACTAAATCTGCCACTAAACTATTTTTGAGGCAAGACTTTCAACGGCAGAGCTTGATTTGAATCATTCCAATTATTTTTAAAGAGCGATACGGTTTGCACATAATACAATATTTAGTTCGTATCCCCCCCCCCCCCAAAAAAAGAAAACTATGCATGCTGTTCCGCATTGAGCTTTATAATTAAAGCGGTAAGATTGTTTACACAACACCCTACCTACAATCACGCAGTTAAAAGTGATATATTGTATTCGTCTCCAGCATGCATTGGAAGCATTCATTAACAAGAATCTCACTCATCCATCTTCGATTTTTTATATAAGTTGAAATACTTTCCGGGTATATTTAGATAAATTGTTAGTTAATTGAGTTGAGAATATCCGCAAACAACGTTTATTTCTGTCACTTTCCAGTATATGTTCCACTTTTACAATTCAAAATAAATTTGGATGTAAATCATCTTCACATTTGTCAAATGAATTTGACATCATTGGAATTGCAGGAAAACAGATTATGGTGACGAAAATTGATGAAGTATTCAAATAGAAACATTTACTAAACATCTACCATTCGTGTTGTTTTTCATTTCTAAAGGATTTTGACAATTTTAAATTTAGATTTTTTATGTTAACCATTTATGAATAGACATATCCCATATCAGCATTTTCATTAGTGGTAAAATACATAAATAAATTTATCAGGTGTCGCGAAAGTGCTTTTGTCACAGAAATCACGTATATAGATTGGTATTATCATAGTATTGTTAGAAAAACAATTGAAAACTTGTGAAATTTGATCGGGTAATATAACCATAATACCCATATTTTATTGTGCTTCTTTTTAAAATTTGCGAATATGCGATGCTACCTCGTATAAATAATTTCATCTAAATGTCACCGAACCAGCATGGTTTCCAAATGAATAAATCCACCACCTCAGCTCTGTATGACTTTCAAGTTTAACTTTGGGAAGCTGAAGATAAACGTATTCCTCTTGCCTCATACCGAAGTTTTTACTAAAGCTTTTGTAAACTTAACAGTTATGGAATCAGAGGGAAAGCGACTAATAAATCTCCTCATATCTAGAGGAGAGAACACAATTGTCAAATTAAACCATACGCACTCTAGCAATGGCAGAAACACTTACCATTCGGCTTTGCTGCCTGTCAGAACTGATGTTTCTTAGGAATCCATAGCCAGTCCAATCCTTTTTAGTCTTTATATTGATGTTCTCAGGTCTTTCCTTGTAGGAGCCGTGCTTATTATGTGGGGACAACAGACATCAAGTTCTTCGCAGAGACAAAATAGATGCCACCGGATCCATTAATCAAAGTCTTAATAAATAGTCTAATGCGAATAAATTATGTCTAAATACAGCCACACCATATTTCATCCCAGGCAGCGCGCATTCTAACTTGCCACTATAATTGCTTCGAGATGCTACCTTTTTCGGTCTTTGCATAATAATATATTACTTATATTACTTAAGGTATATAATGAAGAAATATAGTCTCGACTGTCTTACGAGATTATTTTTAGGGACTATCACCAGCTGCAGAGGGAGTATTTCTTGAGCAAAAGCGCAGAATTTTAACACTGTCCTCTTTATTTATTTTAAAAAGTGTCTCTTATATACACAAAAATGTAAAATGTACAGGGCTAGTTCTGTTCATTCGTTCATTTCTATTACACAAGAAGTAAGGACGATTTTCGTTTGCCTCACTTTTTTATGAAGGCTACAAGGTAGGCGCCATAAATTATCGGCCTAATATAGAAAAAAGAAACTTGGAACAATATAAGAATTTTTATTTTTGAATGTAATCTCCTTGAACTTCTATGCATTTATTACAATAATTAATTAATAATTCGATACCCTTGTAAAAATAATCTGAAGTTTTTCTGTCAAAATATTCTGTAACAGCTGCTTGCAACTAAGTGTCGTCCTTAAAACTACGTCACCTAACGTCCCTTTTTAAATTAGACAACAATAAAAAAATCACAAGGAGCCATATCCGGACTATACGTTGGATGTTCCAATTCTTGAAAGCTGCATTCGCGAATGGCAGCTTGTGAAATTGCGGCAGTATGGACGGGAGCATTGTCGTGCAATATTCGCACACCTTTTGTCAATTTCCACCACGTTTTGCACGTATATTTAACCTTAATTTATGCAATAAAGATGTATAATATGTGCCGTTCGCACTTGTATTGCGCTCTTTAAAGTCAATTAGCAAAATGCCCTCACAATCCCAGAATATTGTGGCCATCACCTTTTTCGTTGATTGAACGACTTTCGCTTTTCTGGGACGAGGTTCATCAGGTCGCCGTCATTCCATAGATTCCTTTTTCGATAGAGGATCGTAAAACAGAACTATTGTTTCATCCCATGTGACAATGGACTTCAAAATCGGTTTTGGGTGGTCTCCACACCTGTTAAAAACGACTGCGCACATTCGTTCATACCCAAATGGTCATGGAGAATTCGGCGAACACTTGTTTCGGAAATGTTTGTTATCACTGCTAATTCCATTACTTTCAAACGGCGATTTTCTAGCACTAAATGTTCAATAATTGAAATTTGTTGAGGCGTTATTACTTCAATTGGTCGACCCGACCGCTCATCATCGTCCAGGGATTATTGTTCCAAACGGAAAAATTTTGCCCACTTTTTTACAGTTGAATACGAAGGATATGAATCACCGTAAACGCCGTCTGAACGTTGCTTAATGTGATAAGGTGTATGCCCTTCTTTTGTTAAAAATTTAATGACCGCGCGGTATTCAATTTTCATGCATGACGTGATGGAGTTTGAACATGTTTGAACCTGTATAAGTCTGTCAGGCCGAGAATTTTTGGCGGCTACCTCGTATTCTCATCCTCTATTGACTGGTAATCAAGTACTAAAATTATATACCTGCAGGTGTACGTAATTCTATCATAACACGTTTAAAACCAAATAAAACAAATTCTCTTAAAAGCATATTTGTACAAAATAAGGGACTTCCTAAATGTTACCGGGAATACATAAGCATGAACATACACAGGACTCGTGCTGCAGATATGTCTGTTGAGACTCTCTTTTTTATACGTTTTTGTTCCTCATTTTTTGTATTCTAGTACATATTTTGTGCATACTTGTATATGTTAACAGAATAGAGGCTTTATTATTACTACGCTTCTAAAACCAGTTTGTCACCCTCTCAAGAGGTATGCGATATTTGCATGACGTCAAACATACTAATTTACGTTCATAATTTAAGTTATAAATTTGTAATGAGCATTTGGTAAATCAAAAGGAATCAAGCACAAAGACATACATTTATAAAGGTCGACAACTGAAGGAAGAAATATTGTAACAGTGTACGCAGTGCAAATTGTGGCAGTGTAAAACGAAATGTAACTAGATGGAAATTAATGTCTAAAGCAAATTCGGACCGGCACGAAATTAGCATATACAAGTTGCCAACTGTTAGCGATCGACAGTTGATCGGTAAATTATACCGCGGGCGCACCCACAATCGTACACCGACTGGACAAACACATACCGAAAATGCACCGATGATTCAACCGGGTGAAGATCGCATATCGAAATTTGTTGCGTTCAGCTTGTTTGGATACGGGGTTTAATTACCGACATTTTAGTTACGGAACAATTTATTTTCAATAAATGTTAAATATAAGGCTGTTTTGTTGTTTATTTTTGCAATCCTATACATTTAAAAAAGAGCAAAACACTTAAGTGATTTCGTTATTACATATAGAACTGTTTAATTATTATATATATATATCATTCTTTAATAGTAAATATCTCTCCCTCTTTGGATATATTTAAATCTATGAATGTTACTGAGATCCGTTCTTTGAAAAACGTATTACACCTCCATTTTCATTCTCAAGCCTAGTCAGTAGACTCTATTTTAATTCAGGGTCTAAATGTCTTAATTTTCAATAATATTTGCATGTTATTTACCAACAATGTAACGAACTTTGGTTCGCCTGTGTATAGAAATATCGAAAGAATAAATATTAAATTCTATTGTTAATTTGGCCATAATAGATCAGACACCAATATATACTGACCGGCACAAAAGACCGACCACCGTAAATATTTCACGAAAACACATATAGACTGTGGTAGGGCACATTGGTGCATGGGGTACTTCGGGACACTTGAAATTTGCCTCCTTAACGCTTATAAATATTCTCGCTGTAGCGCCACGGTACTGCGCAGTCACTCTTAATCTAGTGTGTGCAAGAAAGCGTTGAAAGAAGTGCGTGGTAAAATTTTGTCGGTTATTAAAGAAATATTGAGTAAGGAAACTGATATTATATATCTAAAGTCGTAATTTGTACAATTACTGCATACTGCTATTTATGATTCTCTGTATAAATGCAGGGTAGTTGAGCTTATGTTTACCAGGCGAACAGAAAAGACACGCACAAAACAAAACTGCCTTACTGTTTACAAGCCGGTGTCGTTTGCGGCAGATTGAGAAAAATACATGGAGCAGTTTAGGATAGAGTACCAACCTGGCCCATTAGTATTAACGATCGGAATTACAAATATATATTAATGAATAAATGCTTTGATTAAGTTGTAGTTATTGTA
Source organism: Amphimallon solstitiale (assembly GCA_963170755.1). Lineage (NCBI taxonomy): Eukaryota > Metazoa > Arthropoda > Insecta > Coleoptera > Scarabaeidae > Amphimallon > Amphimallon solstitiale. The sequence goes on along the minus strand of OY720677.1, from coordinate 101,317,970 downwards.
ATTCCGCTCAATATAATAAATACTTTCCGCAAATGTTGTGTTTGGCCCATTAATTCACTTGTTTTTAATGACACAGATTTTATTGGTGTTTTACACCAAAAAGAAAACTCCAATGATCGTTCACATTCCCAAGTCAGTAGCGAAGTAGGCACACCCACTACTTCTTCTGATTTTCCCGAAATTTAATATTATAAGCGACGTAACTGTAGTTGTTGCGTGAGAAGAAGGCGATAATGTTACGAAATTTATTGAATCGTTGGTCCAATATATTATAGATACAGTTTTAGTTAATGTTACTTTGCAAAAGGGACAGTTTCTGAGCCCAAAAGACATGAAACCGTATCAAAGCCTTTCAACAAAGCAAACAAAGACGTTTCTGAAGCAAGGTCGGTCAAGAATATACACGAGCACACCTGAAAAAATTAAATTTATAGAGTTTCAATAGATATTTCAGGATGGCCGGTTTTTTTTGCAGGTGAGTGTATGTACAATTTTTGGTATATATAATTAGCCATTTTAAAATAATATCGTTATATGGTCCACGTGATTTAAAGCCATGATTCGGTCACGTATCGTATGTATCCGACGTGTGGGATAGCACTAGTTAGTCATGTGACCATGGCATTGTCAATGCTGTTATTGGACTTGATAAGTCGAGGTTTTTTCGAAGTAAAATAACTTGCAGAGCTGGAAGTTTACCTGATCTCACGTTTACCTAGTTGCCTCTCTGGTGGTGCACTCACTCACCGAAAACTAATTAACGTCTTTCGGATGCTATTTCGACTATGCATTTCCGTCATTGCTCTTGAGAATAAGAGTAAAAGTGTCACTTCCGGTCCGAATTTCGAAATTTCTTTTATATAATATATAAAATTATTCCAAATCTAGTTCTAAATACTTTTCTACTCTTGATAAGTCTGTGTAGAATGCATAATTTACTAGATATTTGCACAAAATTGCTATCGGATAAGAGTAAGTCTTACTTCCGGTCTGAACTTTGAATTTTTTTATGCAAAAAGTATTGAAAATCAAGCTTTATATACTTTAATATTCATAATGTATTGCCTAAAAAGCATGACTTGCGAAATATTCGCAAAGACCTACTTCCGGAAGGAATTTCGAAAAATTTTTTTAATAACATTTTTCTCAAATTCACTTTTGAGTATGCTTGAATTCTTCGGAAGTTTGAGTAAACTTAGTAGTTGACGAAATATTGGTAAAATTCGAGTTTTTCACTGAATAAAACTACTACTTTCGGTCTACCGATTTACTGAAAATCTTATCAGATCTCAAGAGGGAGAAATACTCGTAAATGTAAAATTCGAAATTAATAGCTGCAGCCGTTTTCCCGCTATCGTGGTCAGAGAGAGAAAGAGAGAGAGAGAGAGAGAGAGAACATATTTTTTAAAAACCTCTTTTTCGATATCACTGGACTTCATAACGTAGATATCTGCAAAAATATTTATACTACGTATAAGAAAGTGAAAAAGAAAAAAAAGTAGCTCGTAATAATATTATGTATAAGTCCTTTGTCTATACCGTATGTGTCAATTTTCATTAGGTATAGGGATTCAATGTTTACGTGCGATTTATACGTATACAAGTAATACATGGCAACATGGCACCCCTACTGTCCGTCACCAATCCCGGCAACAATCGATATCACAACGATTTTCTCCGATCTTCCCACTTCTCCCCACCAGATTTTACATTCAGTGTTTAGCTGCGAACACGTCGCGATCTAGTCTGCAATAACAGCCGTCTTATTACTGGAACGGGAAACATCAAATGGCCGCCGCGATCTCCTGATCTAGTAGTTTATTACTATTTTCAGAATCCTTTTTTATTTACCTTATTTTTAATTTTATTAGAATTACGCTTTTGTTTGTGTCTGCATTTACTGAACGGAAAAAGAAAAACAAATCCTTGCAACTCGTAAATATTATTTCTGAACGCATTACAAACACCGAAGTCAGTGGTCCAATGGTTACTGCTAACTTGTATTTTCGAGCATGTATCGGTCACGCTGGCATTGGAGAGGAAAGTAGGGGTGCCACGTTGTCACGTATTGCATGAATTGATCGCCTATGGCTAATGAAAATTGACACATGCTGTATATAAACTCTGTGTAATTCTTTAAATACGAGTAATATTATTACTAAATAAACTTGTAAAGACACGTGTCTTAATTACTTATACATCGCAAACATAGAAAAATTACAAAACTATTTCCTGATTGTGTCATTATACTAATAATACAAGTGCATTTAAGCATAACTCTAATTTAGATAATAGGCAGTATATTATTCTATAAGCAATAATAATCAAATGTGTGTAATAAATTTACATATATTTTACATTCAATTCGTTCTTTCGCTTTGCAAAGATGGAATTTTTTTTTTAAAAAATCCCTGCTAGACCGTAAATTTGATTAATGCCTTTCTGTTTTCTAACCTCTGTCCGTAAAACGGCAGTAATAAAATCGGTTAGGATACCCTGTTGGGCGCCGTCTCATAGTAAATAAATCTCCGCGTTATACAGATAAAGCAAATGAAAGCCATAAAGGCACTGAGAGAAAAAAAGAAAAGAAAAGACTCGGCATACTAAAACTGAAGTTTTACAATTATTTACAACGTCGTCTGTCAACTGTCAACGGGAACAGCGGCGAATTAGAAAAGACGTCATCGCACCTAAAGAACAAAAGAACGACGACCCCCCTGCTCTCTAAAACAAAAGACAGGAGATATACCATTTTGCATCTAGTTAGTATATGTTTTGTTTTTTTTATAAGAATACATATCTAATATATTGGATATAATGTTGAATAATTATTATTAATAAAATAATAAATTGCAACAACTGAATAGGATCCAACTAAATAGTATTTGTATACACAATTTCTCTTCCTGTATCTAGTTTTATATTGTATCAAGGGAGTCTTAGAAATTGAATACCTGAAATCCTCTATCCTTCAGCAATATTATTTATTATTATTATTATTTTCAGACCATTTTCTATCTCTGATTTATAATATGACACTTTTTACTCCTTTTGTATTGAAAAAATGAACTAACCTCTTGGCAGTAGCGACAGTATGATGAGCAAATAATAACAATATGACAATTAGCTGTCATTTAAATATTACATTGACAAATACAGTATCTAAAATCAATCATGTATGAATGAAAATGTAACCAAATAAGCATAGGACAGCCGGTATTACTTATGCAGTTCTACCAAAAGGTTTAGGTCTACCATAAACATGTGCATTCAATGCAAATACATAAATAATAACGACGCAATTACGTAATTTAAAATTACGAATAGAGCTGTTGATATTATGACAAATATAGAATGTAAAATTAATCAAGTATAAATGATAATGTAAACAAACAATAATAATAATAATATTAATAATAATAATACATTTTATTGTCCAATAGAGTCATCCAAGTAAAGGACAATATACATGATTGATTACATATAATATATAATACTAATTATACTGATGTACACACAACATATAATATAATATAAACAATTGAATAAACAGTTGAAAGTATAACAAAAGCGCGACATGTAATGGATGCCACAAGAAATAAAAATCATATCAAGCCAGCAGATCCGCAGCCACTCTCAATATTTCAATAAGGGGGTGAAATTAATGTCGCACTGTGACGAAAGCTATGGTTGAACTCGCGCGACATTGCAACAATTGGAGAATTCATTGATGAATTCAATCTAGAATATGGTATATCAAAAGTAATACTCTGCCTCGCTGATAACCGAGGAATATGACATGCTTAGTACAGCCGGTATTACTGATGCACTTCCACCAAAAGGTTTAGGTCTACCATAAATAAACATGCATTTATTGCAAATACATAAATAATAACGACGCAACTATGTATGTGTTAAGATGTGTTTGTAGCTACATCTTGTACCCTGTTTAGTTTCATCAGTGCAGCATAACGAATAAGCTGTATGTTAAAGTACTAAGTGTTGATTGAAAAATATATAGTATTAACTTAAAATGTAAATTCAATACACAATATTAGGTAAGTGCACTGTTAACCACTGTTGTTTTACACTTGCACATTTTGGATTTACATTAATTAATTAATCCTACAATTATTGCAGAATTAAATTATATTTGGATCCTTATTCAAAATCTAAGGTATGGTAAAGACATACAGTTTAATTTGTAATAGATTTTCCATAAATCACAGTTTAATAAAAAAAATATTGTTAGTGTTTTTGTAATAATGCCAGCGCACAATTTTTTTTTCAACATGGACCCACGCTTTCGCCCTAACTGTGCAATGGTTGGATATATAAAACTCAATAAAGGCAACTTTGTCAACAAGTATTTGTTCTTTAAAAAAACTGTGTTTAGGTAAATTGTTTTTAACCACAATTTTGACAAACGTGACCTCACGATTACGAACTAAATTTGTAATATTTATGGACATCAACACCGTCTTTATATTGTTAGTCGAAAATATTTGTTTTATTCGGAAAAAACACCTGTAAATTGTCTTTTATCATAATTTAAAAAAACCTGAACTCACGATTGTGCGCTAAATTTATAATATTTGTAGACCTCAAAGGAGGCTATGTCGAAACGTACTTGTCCTTTTCAAAACACCGTATTTAAATTGCTTTTACCATTATTGTAAAAATTGTCCCCACGCTCGCGCGCCAAATTGTAAACTTTTGTAGTTTAATTCTATTTGTCACCAGTGACGTTTATACACGTAGTGCAGTTGTAGACTTCAATGGACGGGACTACCTATAAAAGCATTTGTTTCTTTCAGGAAACAGCCATTAAATTGTTTTTTTTACCATAATTTTAACAAACTTACTCCCATGCTCGCACGCCATAATTGTCGTCATTTTTGTTTTATTGTATTAATCACCATATTGACGTTTACATAGTTGTCTCTTTAAAAAAAAATGAGGTATGGCCACGACACAACTTTCTTATACGTATGAGTGTTTCAAATTATACAATTTTAAGAATTTTTTTATACAAAAATTATTCAAAACCTATTCTAAGTAATACTATTCTCTCAGTAAATCTCTATAGAATGCATACTTTGCAAAATATTCGAAAGTAAGTGCCACTCGTTCGGAGTAAAAGTGCTACTTCCGGTCCGAATTTTGAAAGTTCATGTATACAAAAAATGTTGCAAATCCAGTTCTAATTACTTTTGTACTCTTGATAAATATATACAGAATGCATAATTTACGAAATTTTTGCAAAAACCGCTATTCAATAAGAGTAAAAGTGTTACTTCCGGTCCGAATTATGATTTTTTTTTTATACGAAAGGTATTGAAACTTATGATTTAAATACTATTACACTCATAATGTACCTGCCTAGAAAACATGACTTGCGAGATATTTAAAAAAATATGATTTTTGATAAGAGTAAAAAACCTACTACTGATACGAATATGGAAAAACTTTTTTTATAAAAATTTTTTCGTATTTAATTTGGAGTACATTTGAATTCTTTATAAATTTGTTTTAACTTAGTAGTTGACGAAATATTGGTAAAATTCGATTTTTTCGCTGAAGTAAACTTCCACTTCCGGTCTGCTGATTTTACTGAAAATCTAATCAGATCTCTGGACACAGACATTTTTTATAAACTACTTTTTCGGTATCAAGACACTTCAAAACGTGAAGATCTGAAAAAATCACTAAGTCGAAAGTTGTTTTTATAGTCATAAATTTAATCAACTATCCTACAATTGCAAGCCAAATTGGTATTATCTATAGAACGCAAAGGAGGTTAATGTCTCTTTTAAAAGACCGTCTTTAAGTAGGTTTTACCACAGTTTTAATAAACCTGGCCCTACGCTCGGGTGCCAATCCATCCTAATAGATGATTCCTTTAGAGATATCCCAAAAAATATCTTGAAGAACTTGTTCTTATTTCTCAATAAGTTTATAATTAATTAATGCAAGCCTCTACTTAACAAAAAGATAAATGTATTTAAGCACCTACTTATACAAAGATTTTAAAATGTGTTTGTACTTATGCATGCTTCACCTGTAATTAATTTTATTCTACGATGACGCCGAAAAGAACAATTGAAATCTGTCCGACAGGGCGATGACGATCGCGATCGTCGATTGTTGAAAAAGTACGAGGGGTCGTCCGTGAACGTCCGTCTCCGCAACTAAATTGATTATTAGGCAAACAATGAGGTCGGCCAAACAAGTCGGCGAGTCTTAAAAGCGGCCAGTGTCAATATGTGCACAGGAATTAAGCGAACATATACAATACCTACTGCCTACTATTACTGCTGCCTGGCACGCTACGACAGTCCGATTTCTGTTTGTACAGACGCAAAAAACTAAACGAAAAACCATGTCGTGCACGACGACGTGTCTTTTCCGCAGGCTGACGGGCCCCCGCGCTCTAAACAGCGTCAACTGCGGCGGTCGCCTCGTACTCTTTACAGAGAAGAGAAGATGTGATTTAAAAAAAAGGACAGGAATGTATATAATGAGACAATAGAAAGCGGACAAATAATCCGGGCGATATTAAAATATTGAACGTGATGCCGTGTAACAGTAGTCTTGGTTGTTTAGAAAGTTTTCTGGCATTGTTTAAAGGTTATATTTATAATTCTTACCGCAATGTTTACATTTTTTAAAACAATTATTGATTAATAAATCATTTCTGGTTTGATTTTAAAAGAATCACTCCAAATCGCACCAAAGAATATCGCAGACAGTAATGTCTTTAAGTAAAAGCCCATATTTCGATAAAGCTAGGACTTGCCCGGTGTAAATTAACAAGCGTTTCTATTACCAAATGGATAATGGTATTGACTTAAATCATTTATTTGTCCAGTATTGGCTCCCGCTTATGATTCTGAACATTTGCTCAGTTATCAAATGAACCAAATGATTCAATATTACTACAACACAATCAGAGCTGCTGTTGAACGGTGTGACAAGAAACAATTTCAGCGAAATATCACTAATATACATTTTCTTAATTTATACATATTCCATATATTGTGCATTTGAATTTCTTCACCACAATCTTTGACCATAGGACAACGATCAACCAGAAGCGATAAACACGTTAAAAGCGTATTATTTTGTACGTAGTATAAGGAAGTATTGTGATGATGAAAATGCTCGACCTCGAGATTTTTGCATATATCCACGTTTTGAAGTCTCCTGATACCGAAAAAGTGGTTTTTCAAAAATGTCTGTGTGTCTGTCTGTCTGTGTCTGTGTGTCTGTGTGTGACCAAGATAGCGGTCAAACCGATATAAATATCAATTCCAAATTTTGTATTTACGTGTATAATCTCGCTCTTGATATCTGATTAGTTTTTCAGTAAAATTGGTAAACCGGAAGTAGCAGTTTACTTCAGTGAAAAAATCGAATTTTTCCAATATTTCGTCAACTACTAAGTTTAAACAAATTTATAAAGAAATCATATGTACTTAGAATTAAAATTGAGAGCAATTTTATTTACAAAGTTTTTCGAAATTCCTACCGGAAGTAGGTCTTTTACTCGTATCAAAAATCAGTTTTTTGCGAATATTTCGCAAATCATGCCTTTTAGACAGGTACGTTACGGGTTTAAAAGTATTTAGAACATAGTTTTCAATATCTTTTGTTTAAAAAAAATTTCAAAATTCAGACCGGAAGTACCACTTTTACTCTTATCGATTAGCGATTTTTTGCAATTATGTCGTAAGTTATGCATTCTTATATATTTATCCGGAGTACAGAAGTATTTAGTGCTAGATTTGCAATATTTTTTGTACATATGAAATTTCAAAATTCGGACCGGAAGTAACACTTTTACTCTTAGGGAGTAGCACTTTTTTTCGAATATCTAGCAAAGTATGTATTCTATTGCGATTTATTAAGAGAATAGAAGTACTTAGAATAGGATTTTGAATAATTTTTGTGTAAAAAAATTCTTAAAATTGTATAGTTTGAAACGCTCATACGTATAAGAAAGTCGTGTGGTGGCCACACCTAATTTTTTTTCGGTGGGCAAGCTAACGTGGTTGTATACGCGGTCGTCTATCTATACGAGATATTGTTTGTATGAATTAAAAAAATATTCTCGCGAATACACAAAGAGTTAAATTAAAAACAAGTGACAAAATGGCTGATAAAAACTAAAAGTTCTTTCTCATATAGAATCTTATTTATAAAACGTATCAATTGGCATTCTGTAAATTTTGCAGTAGAAGCAAAAATCTCTTTCGGTTTTTTGCTAGTATCGCACATTTATATAATATATTAACAGTATTAAATAAAGTGTAATTAACACTACATGATTACATAAACAACTATTCTTTTAATTTTTTTTTATGTTTATAGATTTCACACAAACAACTACTTTTTTCGAGTTTAAAGATCACAATGCTTCCCATATCCATCGTATTTATTAAGAAGTACATAAAAGTTACATTTTGTATGTAGAATTATACCTAATACGTTTTATAATTCTAACTAATTAAACTTTTAAATTATTACAACAATTTCTTTTGTTTATTTTAACATTTGCCCACCTACTATAGGAGCAACATTACCGGCGGGTCTTTCGTTGTAAATATAAATACGTTTTTTGATTGTACTTGGTGGTTTTATATCACTTTTGCTATTACTACGCCGACATGCGTTATTATATTGTTCTTATACTGATCATATTATTTGAATCTCTGACTTTTGGAGTAAGTTATACTGAAATATAATATTTGCGAAACACAATAATATTCTTTGACACGGATAAAATTAATTATTAGCTTTCATATTAATCATTTTATTCATACAATAGTATAGAAATGTTAAAAATGGGTTCGATGAAAGAGATGCAGTCCATCAAAAGTGGCCTTATCAATATTATTATATTATACCCGTTGTGAAATGCAACACGTCGCGGACTGTATCCCCGCTCTCGCTACATTTAACGGAGAAACATCGACTGGCAATATAGCAGTTATCTCTTCCTCTCCTGTCTTTCGTCGCGCTCCCAGTACGGCCAAAGAATACGACGTTGCAATATTTACGTGGTAATATCAAGTGTTTCATAACACAAGCTATATACTTACAAAGATGTAAATTAAAATAAGAAAAAACTAATGCCACAACCTTTATGATGTACTATACTATGATTTACTGAAAAAACAGCTTTGGTTGTATCGCTTTTGCATTCGGCATGCAACAATAAATTAAAATGGCGTCAAATTTGAGATGATACAGTGCGTTACCTGTCAAATAATATAGCTCACAAACCCTATTTCATGACTGACATAAATAATAGTATATTACATAACGAAGTGGAAAGTGTTTCATTAATGTCGAGAGATTAAGTAGTTTTTTTCGGTGAATAGATTATAAACGAAATGTTGAGTAGTAATGCCTTCAAGGAGTGCATTCCACTTGAACTGAGGGAAACTGTCCTCCCATAGCAATCCAGATATCTTGGTTCGAATGGAGAAGGACAAAAAATCACTATTTCATAATATCAGCAATAGCAAGGCGGCCTATCTACATGAATTCAAGCTTCCAATAATTCTAATATAACAATTAATTTTATTTACATCCATACAATTAATAATTATTTGTGATATCGAGTTGACAGTTTTGTGATTGACATTGAGGTTGGGAAATGAGGGCAGTAATAGAGGACGGGAAGTCAACGTGAACAAAATCACACTTTCAAACTTTTAAAATGTCAGAAATGCCAACATTACGCATATCGTTGTAAATAACAGTAGTTTATACACCGAGTCAATAATGACAGTTATTATTCCCGAGAGCTGAATTTACGAACCGATCCGCGAAGCGGCGAGGGAGTAACTCGGCTCGATGGAATAATAGTCATTATTGCGAGTTAGTTAGTATACACTACTTTATCTACGACTAACTGAAGATTACTAAAAAAATCAAAATAATTAAACAAAATATCAGATTACTATATCAATATGACGTTTGACGATTAGTAAATTGGCCGGACTTGTCTATCGTTACTACGACAACGTTGGGAACGTTATGTTCTTATTGGCGGAATGCAGGGAATAATGGTAACGTTATGGCTCATTATTCCCCGGTCGCATTTCGTTATTCCCTCCGGGTATTATGGGTGTTATTATTAACCAATAGTGATTAATATAATACTTACTTTATTGTTTAGTCGTCGATAAAAATATTTATACATTCTTGACATTTGTGATAATTACCTTTTGACGTTTGTTATAATTGTCACCCAAATAATATAAATTTGGAATATTGCTTGTCTGCTATAGAGAATAGCCAAGCATGAAATAAAATATATGTATAGACAAGTAATACATACTAGCGGCAGCTATATATCCTGAAGTATTATTTAACTATAAAGCGTCTCAACCTTAGTATTAATTATGGAATATATACCTCTTTTACTACCGTAAGCAATTTGTAATAAACTGTCTTTTTTACTTCAAGGCAATGTTGTCAGTTCGACTTATTATGTTTATGGTGTGTATTATCCGTGTGGTGTAAGATATCACAACACAACCTTCCTGTCAAGTGTCAAGTGCATATTATAATATAATAATGCATTAGAATAATATCCTAACCAACAAGTATTTAAAATGTCGTGTCATTATAATGAGTTACCAACCTAACCTCTCATTGTAGAACTGACAACTATGTTGTCTGTCTCCATAAGACACATACTGAATACTAAGGTTGAGACGGTCTGTAGAATGAAATGAAAACGCCTTTTACACAAAATATGTATTAAAACTATATGTACACGTTATGTGCAGTGCACACATCATCATCATGATACTATTGTTTTTGTGAAAAAGGTGGTTCTATTTCATTCTATTTAGTAATTTCACAAGTGCTCAACATATTAATAGTATTACTTAACTAGTTTAATTTAATTGTATTGAAACTTTTTCGCCTGTTGAGGATTTGTAGTGGCATTGAATCGTCGTCTTTAGTACGTACGTTGGCCGTGTCTGTTGCCAAAACGATTTAATCATATATTCTATATTAACAAATCCACAAAGTATTAATTTTTTTCGATATGCTATAAGTATAAACCACAATTTATACCCTTCGTGCCCTGCGATATATCTAACAGATAAATCCTATTTGGAAGATAAGAACCTATTTTTTGTTTGACAGTTTTATTAAAAATGTATCTAAAGGAAAAGAAAATTGTCATAAATGCTGCAAGTCACGTGTACTAAAAACTCCAGCCTCCTCTAAATAGCCCCTATTTAAGTGTTTTAAAAAATGGATTGATATTGTGGTAAATTGAGATAGCGACCATATTAGTAATGTCAAAATTCTGTGTAATATTTTCTCTAAGTGGATTCTGCGGGCACACGCAAATTACTATATTTACCGTAAACAAAATTTTGTAAAAAATGTGTAAACACAGGATTATTCACCGCATTCTATGGAATGTTAGCCACCACTAGCACTTTAAGAAGATCCGAACTAAATACTTTTTGCCGTTCATAAACAGTTGCAAAGACGGCAATATATGCTTTATGTGTATCTGATGTCACATGTTTTACTACGCGGGTTTTCTCTTTCCGCGATAGTAATAGGTATATTCCAAATTTTGCATGGGAGTTGAATACCGTCAAATTATAACATATGCTAATCTCTTATCAACCTTTCAACACTATCGAGGGATGTTGACGACACATATTTACACAATAGAACACATGTTACTGACTGCTGACTTTTATACATACATATCGCAACTTGTAAACACCTTTCTTGAAGGAGAGAAGGGGGTAGCCGCTGCGTCGCGTTGACGAATCCGAGTTGGAAAAGGTCGTATAATATGTACGAGAGCTGTTTCCAAGATTCTGGGAATTTAGCTATAATTTTTTTATTGTGTCAATTTTCAAAAATATTACAGTGTACTTTTTTAACAAAATCGGCATTTAATTGAGTACATTTATCCCAACGATAAATTAATTTTTTTAAAACGGTACTCAAGGAACTTTTTCGGTGTCTCCTCAATCCACCTATTTATCGCACGTTTTACGTCAATTAAACTCTCAAAACAAACACCCGGTATAATTTTTGTCAAAGGTGGGAACAGATGAAAAATCACTCGTTGCGAAATCCGGTGAATAAGGTGGATGTGAAAGCAATTCCGATCGTAAATCGTTCAAAACATCCTTCGTCTTTCTTGCGGTTTAGGCCGTTTTCTGATAAGTGCCTGCTGGAGTGGTCCGCATAATAACTTCGAATAATATTCTGCTTTAATTGCCAAATAATCCATAAAAATAATCCCGCAATTCTAGAATACTGTAAGCATTACCTTTCCAACAGACGAAATTGCACCAGCCTTTGGGCTTACGCCATTCTTTGGATTGACTATTGGTCTTAGGATTGAAATAAGGAATCCACGTTTCGTCAGTGGCGTACACTAATATGAGAAATAGTCATTCGTCTGTCCTCTTTCAGTAGATTCCCCACGGCAGCAATGTTTCTATCATTTACGATCGATTACTGTTAATACTGTGCCCAGTTTTGTACTAAATTATTTAATTAAGTCCAGTCCTGCAATACACCCCTAACTGCCGATCTCTAGCAATAACTTGTAGGTATATCATTCGAAATTATAAATATTATTAACACTTCTATCAAACATAGATAAATAACATCTATGTTTGAAACAGTGTAAAGTAAAAATCATCAACTAATAGATTTTTACTTTCGTATATGTACGTACTTAGTACCAAGTACAATTTCGCATTGAAATCTTATGATAATGAAAATGTAACTTTTGAAATCGTGTCTGTGTGTAATCACGATAGCTGCAAAGCGGTTGAAAATATCAAATCCAAATTTTATTTGAAAGAGTATTACATATAATAATATCAGGATCAAATAAGATTTCCAGCGAATTTAAAGAATAAAAAGTACTCAGACGTAAATTGCAAAAACAACTTTATAAAAAAAGTTTTTCAAAATTGCCACCAGTAATTGATATTTCAATCTTATCAAGAATCAGCCATTGTCAGCCATTTTCCTTATATCGTAGTAATAATAAAATTAATAAAGGTCAAGCAGTTATTAGCATAACACTGGTTGGCTAAATTTATATTTAAATTATGATTTAGTTTTAATTCTCAGAATTCTCATGGGTGCAAAGGACATTATATCATCTGGAAGATGTCAATTTACTAATTTCAAAGTTTCTACAATTCCGACCTACCTAAACGGCTTAGTCATAAAATATTGGAAGAAGTTTTACCCCCCTGCTGCTCTGAACATCATAAACCAAACAAAACGAAAATTACAGGAAGAAAAAGAAACAATAGGTTTCTTCTCTCATTTACACGTTGTCGTTAATTTTTCGTAAATTCTTAGGTAGGTGCGGGTTTAGAAACTGCGGCGGAGAAAAGCACAAATACAAACATAGTTTTATCTGTGCGGATCTCGGTAAGTCGAGGACCGATTAGTGTCCAACAGGGCACCGGTTGAACTCGCACCCTACAAGAGGGATGCGACCCAGCGTGAGGTAAATTATTTTAAAACAGCGGTAATGCATCACATCCTAGTTTCGCTCGGATAGAACACACGAAGGCCGTGAAGTTGGTTATTTTTTATTGATTTTAATTTTTAACGCTGCTTAAGCAGGCAGCAACCCGGAGACATTTCAAGATAATGTTTTGTGTTTGAATAATATAATAAAGCTGAAGAATTCCTGTGTTAACCGAAAAAGAGTTCAGTTATGTTTTGTCTTTATATAATAATTTTTATGGCCAATCTATTAGCATAGCGTCTTTCGGAAATAAACAAGCACTTTATCTTAGTGTGAAAATCAAACACTTTACCAGTGGCTAATGTCAATCAACATATAGCCATGATTGTATGACATTAAACAGAAATCGTTTGCCGCTGTTAGAGCTCCAACACTAAACGTTTTGTCGCGAATTATTTATACAGAATAATGGAAGAAGACATTCATTGCACGCCACCTGAATTTCATAAGAAGTCGTTAGAGACGCCGTTCGAAATTCTACCACAAAAGTTATTCAAACATTAACCTGTTGGCTACAATTCATAACCTTCGCCTTCTTTAACATTCTATATCTTTAATACACCTCCTTGTCAGGGTCGTTATAACATCATATCAAAGTGGTATCATCCGCAAAGGAGATGGTTTTTGATGTTCATTTACTAACGGGTCGCTGAAATCTATCAATCAAAACAAAATAAGGCCCATAGACGACCCCTACTGAACACCGTGTCACATACCAGTAATTTTTCATATTACCTAGCTAGGTTCAAATCCAAGTTTTGTTGCTTATATTTAGCCTTGACTAAGAAATAATATCTAAAATTCAGCTTGAGCATAGAAGTTTAATCAAATTTTGGACGAAGAAAGGAAACGAATTCTGAGAATCTTCCTCAGAGCATCATAACTAATGTGTAAGAGAAAAGTGCGACGTTATATTTTACGATAAAATCTTGGTTCAAACAATATCGATTAGGTAGGAAATTAATTAAAGGTGACCGGAAATGCAGAAAGCCTGTTGAAGCAAGAACTTAAAGAAACATCAAGAAAGGTAAAATCTTAGAATGGAAGAATGATGGTTTCAAAGAAAAGTGTACAAAGATTTAGCAATAAATAAGGTTTTAGTCGTTAAATTCCCAAACTGCTTACTCGCAAGAAATAACTTTTTTCAAACACAGGAGAAATCTATAAGGAAACAGCCAGAAAAATAAAATTGCTATAGAGCAAAAAACTCCTCACAACTGTGAGGTCGCAGATTATGATGCTTTAGGACAATTGCAGAGTTCAATAAGTTTGTCAAATTTGTGAAGTAATCGACGATTACATAAATTTGGCACATACTGATTATTATCTTTTTGTTAAATTCACAGAGCGAATTAGAGCATGCATTTTTTTGTTTGGATAAACATCCGAAGGAAGCTGTGGAGGAATTTACGAATACTTATAAATTTTGTTCTTTAAAGGCGTCACCTTTTGGAAAAACGTTGAAATAGAAGTGCATCATTAACGGATCATGTCGCTGATATCCCTGTTAACTTCAATCTCTAAAGTGCAACAAAAATAATTTAGTTTTGCATAATCAGTACGGTTTCTTACAGGGTATGTCTTGTGAAGATGATGTATATGATTTTCTGGTTGAGATTATGGAGCAATTAATAGATAAATTTAACTTTTTTAATATCAACTTTGATTTGAGTAGAGCTTTTGATCTAATTTGATTATGCCATTCTTTTGCATGATCTGGAACTATTTGAAATACGTGGACACACACTGAACATTATCCGTTCTTATTTGACAAATAGAAAATAAGTAGTCCACCTTGATACTTTAATAAATTATATATGAAAAAAAATACTAATAAAAACACCTTTACCACACTAAATCACTGAGTGCTAAATACGTATTTTGACAACTATATTGTCATAATCAGTAGCACTGATTAATAATAACCGCATTATCTGTACACCATAGCGTAGCGTAGCAAGTTCTATGGTTTCCTTGTAAAATTTAAATGTGTTGTTTTGTATACGCTACGGTGTACAGATAACGCGGTTTTTATTAATTAGTGCTGCTGATGATGACAACATAGTTGTCGAAATACATATCTAACTTTCAATGCATAAGTGTCGTAAAGGTGTTTCTATTAGTGGTTTTGCTTAGTATCACGTCACAGGCTCCATTAAGTTTCTAAACATGATGGTCCGGTAAAAGTAGTGCAACAAGTTTTATAACTTACCTGTAAAATTTAAGTCAGTGTTGTTCTGTATACGTTATAGTGTACAGATAACGCGGTTTTTATTAATCGGTGCTACTGATGATAACAACATAGTTGTCGAAATACGAGGGCGACCTAAAATGTTTCCGGAATCGGCACGAGATGGCGCACGAAGGTTGAAGTGGATTCATTGGTCGGCAAGGGCAACTCTTTTTATAGCAACTGTCGAAATGTCATACGTCTACTGTCAGTAGTTGTTATTTAAGAGTGTGTTTTGTGTAGCAAGTCAGGCGGTTTCGCAAAAATGGATAAAATCGAATTTCGTGCAGTGATAAAACACTTCTGGATGGCAGGGAAAACTGCCACGGATACTCGAAATATTTTGCTAGAGGTTCATTGAAGATCTACTCCGTCATTTTCGACTATCAGATTCTGGGTGAGCGAGTTCAAACGTGGTCGCACAAGCACACGTGAGGAATCACGCAGTGGACGCCCAAAAACCGCTACCAACGATGCAATTATCGACAAGATTCATGATGTCATGTTAGCCGATCGCCGATTGAAGCTGAAAGAGATAGCATAGACAACAGGCATCTCAGAAGAACACGCTGGCCATATCCTACACGAAGTTTTGGGAATGAAAGATGGGTACCGCGTTTGCTCACACCAGAACAGAAACGAATTCGGGTGACCGTTCCGGAGGAGTGTCTGGCCAGGATTCAACGCAATCCAAGAGATTCATGCGTTTCTTAACCGTGGATGAGAGTTGGATCCACCACTACATACCGGAGACCAGGGAACAATCGAATCAGTGAACTTTTCCGGGCGAATCAGCTCCGCAGAAAGCAAAGGCCGTTCCATCGGCCCGAAAGGTCATGGCAACCATTTTTTGGGATTCCCAATGTATGATCCTCATCGACTACCTGCAGAAGGGAAAGACGATCACGGGGCAACACTACAGCGATTTATTAACCCGATTCGATGCAATATTGAAATGTTCGAATATTCGCCTTCAACTTATGAATATTCTTGAAGTCAAGTTTCGAATGATCTATAAACATGTGTTATAATTTCTTGAAGTAAATCCTTTTCCCGTCGAACAAACAACATATTTGTTAATTTTTGCTATAAAGTCCATTCATGTACTTTGTAATGGCAATTTTCTCTTCCAAGTAAAGCTGTAAAGGAAAATTTGAGGTTGTATCAATTATTTGTCAGAGCAATTATTATTTTTTTTTATTATATTGCTAGAACCTTCACAACTTTTCGAGTAACAGGTGCGTTTCGTAAACCGACTTGTGAAGGGGAGCTTATGCGAAGAAAAAATCTGCGGAAGTACTTGTGGTTATTGAAAATGAAGAATTTTTGTTGTGCAAGACACTGACTGCATCCCCATCGTTACCAACTGGTACAAGCAAGAACTTCTCCCTACGGATCTTCCCGAAAGAGTTCGTCTTTGCGAATTATGAAGCAATCAAAGTGGTACTACTTATTTCATCGATGCATCATTGTAAGTCAAATAACAATGATGATAAACCCGAAATGATTCTTCATTACAACAATACAAAGGGAGGAGTTGACTCTCTCGGTGAAAAGTGGGCCGCATATAGTTCAAGCAGAAGAGCTATACGCTGGCCGCTGGTAATATTTTTCCAGATATTGTATATGAGTACAGTCAACTCTTTTATCATGTACAACATCTACAAGAATAATTGTCAATTACAACGCTTTTATTAAAGATTTGGCAACCAAATTAGTGAAAGAAATGACTGACTTGAACCCTTGACATTTTTTTTTCTGTCTATGAATTAACTTACATTGCGTTCAATTTCTATTTTTTACATAGTTTTTACTATTTACGAACATTTTTTTAATTTTATAATGTTAAACGAAGATTACTAGATAACTACTAGATAAACGGTACATATATATAAGAGAACAATTTCTATATTCACATTTCTGGCGGTGAAATAAATAATAATAATAATAATAATAATAATATATTTGTCCCTTAGATCACATATACAGCGACATGGGATATGTCAAAATGTGTACATTACAATTCAGAAACCTAACTAGCAGTTACATACAAACATTCAACACACACACCTCTACATCTAATTCACAATATAATAAAAATTAGGCCTCCAAATATTCATCCACACTATAAAAACAGTGCTGATGAAGGTACGATTTAACCTTCCTCTTGAATATAGTTATATTTATGCTGTCTTTAATTTCAGGTCCTAATTTGTTATATAGTCTAATTCCAGCATACATGGGATTACTCTCAAAGGTCGTTGTTTTGTACCTAGGCGTTAAAAAATCACTACCATATACCTTGTATGACAATTATGGTTGAAATTATTTTTTGCAAGGTTTCCAATATTACTTTTAACAAGGCACAAAACATGAAAAATGTATAAACACGGCAGCGGTAGAATGTTGTATTCTCTAAATAGCCGTCGGCAAGAAGAACGCATTGGCACACCAGCCATATTTCGTAAAGCGCGTTTCTGAATTTGAAAAACTCGTCGCGATTTCGCAGATTTTCCCCAATAAGCTATTGCATAGGTCAATTTAGATTGAAAACAAGCGAAGTAATAAGTCAACAGCACATCCCCGGTCACCAATCCAGCGAGCCTGAATAAAGCATAACAAACGGATGACAGTCCACCGCAGAGGACATCAATATGCGTATCCCAGCCAATATCGCAATCAATGTACAAGCCCAAAAACTTGACTGATTTTTCCTGTTTCAAGGATTTCTTATTTAATTTTATTAGGTAACTGTAATTTACCGTATTAGATCTGGGCGTGAAGTTCATGAAGACAGTCTTATCTTCATTTAAACAAAGTTCATTTGAACTGAACCAACTGGAAAAATTACGCAACATTTTCTTCACAGTTACGAGAGTTTCGTCAATACTATCACCGGCACACACATATGACACATCATCAGCAAAAAGGACCAAACTACCCTCCGTACAAATGGCAGGTAGGTCATTAATAAATATTAAGAAAAGTAGAGGTCCCAAGACAGAGCCTTGCGGAACTCCACGCTCGCTGTAAAGATAGCCCGATCTTTTGCCTTCCACCTCAACCACTTGACGACGGTCACAAAGGTATGAAGAAAACCAACTGTAAATTACTCCTCGAAGGCCATAGTGATGCATTTTATTTAATAATAGTTCGTGATTAACCAAATCGAAGGCCTTGCTTAAATCCATAAAAACTCCAATTGCTTTCTTGGACAAATCCATTTCACAATACAGTTGGTTTAAAAAGTCTAACATTGCTGTGTTAGTCGAACGTTCTTTCTGAAAGCCATGTTGTTTCGGAGAAAGAATATTATATTTAATGAAAAAGTTGTAAACCCTGTTGAAGACTACACGTTCGAGTATTTTAGAAATGGAAGACAACAATGTAATGGGTCGATAGTTATGCACATACTCCCTATCTCCATTCTTGTATAAAGGAAGTACCTTACCAGTTTTAAAAATTGTAGGGAAGGTTCCTGTTGACAATGACTTGTTAATTAAAAAGGCCAAAGGCATGACAATATTATCAGCACAAGCCTTTAGTGTACCACTCCAAACACCGTCAACGCCGCAACTATTTGAGGACTTCGAATTAATTATAATCAAGTAAATTTCTTCCGGTGTTACCGGCTCTACAAACATTGTAGGATGTAAGCTAGACTCGAATATGTTACCGTTGTTCTGACCACGATGTGTCAAATTCTTACTTAATGTAACAGGAATATTTACAAAATATTGATTAAATACATTAGCAATATCACAAGGTTCATAAAAAGTGCCCTCCTCAGATTGTATGTAATCAGGAGACGTTCTGACATATGTAGCAACATTCCTGTTGATTATGCTCCAGATTTTTTTTGTTTTGTTAGGAGCCGAAGAAACTTGATTTGTAAAGTACAGTCGCTTAGCAGCTCTAATATTCGCTCTGTGCTCTCTCTTAAAGTTTTTATATGACTCCCAGTCTGCTGGAATTTGTGACTTAGTAGCTACACGAAACAAATATTTTAGGTTAGCACTCGATGTACGGATATCATTAGTAATCCACTGATTTTGGTTAGTCGAAATTGATTTATTTTTAATAGGAAAAGAAATATCAATATAAAATTTTAAAGTTTCGACAAACAACCTAAAGCCCTCATGAACACAATCGACGAAGAAGATCTCATTCCAACTCTCTCTGGATATACTAGCTACAAATGTGTCGTAATTTTGTTTGGAATAAGATCTCCCGCCTACAGGTGCGTTTACATTTAGTTTTCCCAAATTGTGCATCTTAGAAAACAATTGACCTGAATGGTCAGATAAACCATTATGAACCACTTCACAAACAGAATCGGGAGAGCAATTAGAACACATATAATCAATTTGTGTGGATGAATTAGGTGCAATCCTAGTGGGCTCATTAACTAAGTTTTCGAAGCCGTAGGAGGATAGTAGATTATTCAAATCAGACTTATGGTCTGAATCTTTTAATTGGTCAATATTAAAATCACCGCACACAACTACCTCGATATTAGCATCTATACATATCCTGTGAAGTACCTCACTAAGAGATTGAAAAAACAGCTCGACATCTGAATCTGGAGACCTGTATATATTCAGTAATTTAAATTTTACCTGTTTATCAGGAGATATGAAAGTTGCTCCACAGACTTCAAACTGCTTCTCAACGCAAAAGGATTCCAAAAACTTCAAGGCTATAGCAGGTAATTGATAATCAACTCGATTGAATATTGCAACTCCACCATTCCTACTCCGACTCCTATAGTAAGAGCTAACTAATTCATAATTACATAGATTAATACTACTCATCTCAGCCCGCTTTGCCCAATGCTCAGTAAAACATGCCACATTCACATCACATTCACTTAAAAATACCTCTAATGTATCAATTTTGTTCTTTATACATTGTACATTTTGATGTAAGATGTTGATTGTGCAATTATTACTATGGACACGTTTGTCTGTTTTTTTACATTTTCTCGTTAATATTTCGTCGTGTGTTAAAAATTTGAACTCTCACAACCATCACTCACATTCACTTGGATTAAGTTTTCAGTATTTATAAAACATTTTACAGACCCATCACAAGAGATATATAAATCAAGAGATCGGACAATATAATCAAATATTTTTCTTTTTCCCCTTTTGCTTATGTGAAAGCCGCCTAAACAAAGTCTGTCCTGTCTTGCAAGAATATGTCACACATTTGACTGCAGGTGGCGTACTAAAACAGGGCAAAAATTGCATTTCGTACTTATCAAATTACACATTTATCTTAATAAATACAAAAAAATGTTGCTAGAAATTAATATTCATAATAATATTTTATAGGTCGGTATGCATTTTATTTATCGATTTTCTATTTATATTTAATATTTTATGACTATCAATAAAAAATGAAAAAAAAACAAAATGTGTAGGGACATGTAGATCAACATTATAAGAGTGTTTCATCTAAATCATTTTAGCATAAAGTTTAAAGGTAGTCTGTAATCTGTAAATATTTGAAAATGTACCTATCCAACACCCTTAATAGAATATCATGGAAGCAGCAATCAAACTTTTACCATCGTGTATGAAAACTACCGCTTTATATACTTAGTTCTGCTTTATATCAGTTCAAGGTGATCTGAGCAAAACCAAAACAGTAGTATATGCAGACAATTTAAGTACATAATCGTCACAGAATGGTTATAACACAGATTATTGGAGAAGACGAAATCTAAAAAAAAATATTAAATTTCCCGGAGTTCATTAATAATTTATCAGATTTAAATGTAAACACAAATTATTAGAAACACCGCGGCTGCATATTATAAATTACTAGTGACGGGGATACATTAAATTTGAAATTTATGTATGTTGTACGTTCCCCTAGCATCATCTGTAATGCTCACACGTAATACATTCATAAACTGTAGTTTTTCTTCATCATTCATATGCATTTACCTTAATCTCACCATTAAGTTGAATTGACTTTTTCTCTATATTAGAAGTCCATAACTCATCGCCCATACATGTTCATCAAAACATCAGTTATAAAACTGTCGAGTTGTGTAATACGGTTGGTCATCATCTGCCAATTACAAAAATTACAGGTAGAGAAAATAATTACACAATAGAACACAGCGTCTATATAATGTAATATGAGAAGTCATTAACACACCTTTTTTATTGAAATATAATTGATTATTTAACATAATTAAGCATAATGATACATAAACCACTTCTATTACTTTGTTATAATGTACAATAATTGCATCTTCTATGCTATTACTATACCGTAATGGTTTAGTTTTTGCAAGTCTAGAAGCGTGTGTTAGTTGTGCTATTTAAAAGTTACATTAAATTATATACTTAATTATAACTTGTATGTAACGTTAATTATAACATTTAAAATATCAACAAAACGAGCTTACATTAAATAGTGAATCAGAATTTTTTTAGAGGAATGTATTTACTTTTACTGTATAAAATATAATTATTGACAGATAGGGCGGAAAAGTTAATACATAATAAATGAAAAACATATTGTCATTGATAATTAGTAAAACGTGGACGCGTTTCGATTTAGTTGAATCTCTCCAGCTGTTCGCAATGACAATTTCATATTTTATCGTATATATATCGGTGTCCCAGCGGTAAAGTAAATTTTTGGTATCTAATAACGTAGATAGCAAATAATTTTTAATACAAAACTTGTAAACAATCATAAACTTTACAATTTAAAAATACTTTCATTTATATAGAGTGTTCGACAACGACGCCACCACAAACTTACCTTTATTTTTAGATAGAATGCTATGCATTTTTTACATTTTATGATAGCCCTTGAATGGCTGATTAAACTGACATTAATTTGTATTTGTCGATTTTCAATTGTTTCTGAGATATGGCGATTTTTCGTTAAAAATTGTACAACATTTGAAAAGTTGCTATGAAATAACGATTGATGATGAAATACCTATTATAAGCTCGATTAATAGAGATATATTTTCAGTACGTGAAATGAATGTTTATTTCGTCATATCTACGCATGTTCTTTAGAATTACATACCAGACGCTGAAGTGAAAAATTCAAAAAAAAATTAAATGGAACATGTCATTGAAAAGTACTTAAAATTTACTAAATAAAAATATATACTTTCTAGTGCATCTGGGCGATATTGCAAAAGTTATAGGATATTATATCTGAATAAACCCGATTACGATTTAAAATGAGTTGCCTTGACTTAATTACACATAGCATAATTAAAATTAATCGAAAAGAGTTACTTCTAATATTTTGTTTTTACAAAAAAGTAATATTTATTAAAATTTAAAAACTCATAAAATGAAAAGTTTGGAAGTTCATGAATTAACAATAGTTAAAATATCGTAGTCGCTATGTGTCATAAAAATTGTTTATCGTCATATTTAGACTAACTTTTAAATTACTTTAAAATTAAAGAAGATATACCTAGATTTATAATTTCACTTGAAAAGCAAACCGTCAATACAAGTATTTAAATGTACGTTATTGAAAACTTCTATAACTTTCGCAATATCTTATAGAACATATAAGTGACTATTTTCAAGCATCACAGTAAGTATAAGTTGTCATATAACAAATTAAAAGATCTTCTTTAAAGTTCTCTTAATAAATTTTTTGCTAACATCAAGGACTCTAGAATGTTTACGCACGCTTGTATGAAGATTTTCTTGAAAGCATAACAAAAGAACCTTTTGCGCATCTGCGTTTTCTGCTGCTTCTTTTTCATACGGAATACTGCCAGTCTCTTTAAATCGTTAACAATTTTTGAGAAACACTCATCGATGGCGGTCCCATATTTGGATATTTTTGACTGTATAACCTTGTGCCAGCAAACAATCACATGCCCCCAAAAAATCAATCTGACAATTAAGTATCCGGAAAAGTTTTTTTGCGGCCCACGTGGCAACACTGCGATCCGCCACATGGTCAGGCGTGGCAGAGGGGACCTCGAACTAAATGCCACCCAATTTTCAACTTGTTTCACGCAGCAGTCTGCGTGTTATGCCGGAGGAGTGAACGTGTGTTTCGCAATTCTGTACATGATATCTAACGCCAGAATATTTTGAGCAAAGGGTAACTCTGACATTTTTCGTTAAGTGGAGGAAATCGAGAATTGAAACGTTTACAGCGTTGAAAGGAGTGTATGGCGACAATTTAATGCCAAACTCGTCATTCTATGAGTGGTACAAGAACTTTGAGGAGGGACTAGAGGAGTGCAATGACGCTGCGCGCTTTGGTCGACCAGCTGCAGTTCGCACCGCCACCTCTCTGCAAAAAGTCGAGCAAGTGTTGAAGGATGATTGTCGATACTCGATGTTGAGGTCCTGAAAACATTGCGGCGCCAGATTGCACGAAAAAGACCTGAGTTGTGGGCCAACAAGAATTGGTTGCTGCATCACGACAATGTGCCAGAGCATTCAGCCATCTTTATTCGCGAATTTTTAGCATCCACAGGGACTCTTGTGCCGGAACACACACCCTACAGCCCAGATTTAGCCCCATGTGATTTTTTCCTCTTCCCTAAAACAAAGGAGATGCTCAAGGGGACTCATTTTGCTATTGAAATGGTCATGAAACAGGCATGTACAGGGGTCATGGACGCTCTTGATGAACAAGCTTTCCAAAATTGTTTCCAGTAGTGGAAATCACGAATGGAAAAGTGTGTGCGGGTTGGAAGGGAGTATATTGAAGGATGTAATATCTAATTTGTGACCAATTTGAAATACAAGCTCCTAAAACCAGTTTTCCGGATACTTAATTGTCAGACCTCGTATAGAGGGTGAGTTTTTTTGAATGTTTAGCATTGGGATCTCAGAAACTACTGGAGATAGAAAAACGCTTAAATGGGGAAAGATGCGCAGTTTTACGAGTTTTATTTAAAATTGCTTTTGTTTCTCCGATAACTTTCATGGCTTATTAGATATTCAAAGAAAACTAAATTTTACAATTTTCTTTAAACATGCTTAGCATCGTTAATAGTAATTTTAGAGAAAAAGTGTTCAGACAAAAGTTTTAGATAATTTTACCCCAAATAAAACCGTGTAGGTAATTTTTTTTTCATTCACCATTATCGAGTTATGACACAAACTTGTGTTTTTTAAATGGAAACCATAGTTGGTTTTGACATCATTAAAAAACTTATTTTTTTGCTGATTACAATGATATAAGGTTTGATATTGTTATTTTAAAAAATAAAGAGGATATAGACATTTCTATGATTGTTCACTTTATAAGATATAAACTTTACAAAAAAAATGTTTGATGTCTTGTAATTCAAAAAACGAAAAATCTGAGTTACAATAGTGTTCGTTGGAGCAGTCGAGATAAATATACTAACATTGCTTTCACGTTGAGTCACAGAAGTGAGAGCTGTTAATTTTTACTTTTAAGTTAAGTTAATTGTCAAACATTGACAATTAACTATTAATTAATTTAATTGTAACTTAACTATAAGCAGTGCAAACGGCCGTTAATCATAAGTTTGCATTGGCTATGGAATTTTCTAACGTAGAAAAGCGTGATATGGTTGAATGTTACATTAACTGCCAGAAAAATTCTGCTAGAGCTGCTGAAGTTTATTTTGAAAATTATTTTGATCGACGTCAGCCGTCGCTACCTACTTTTAAAAGATTATGGGATAATTTAGCAGATTATGGTTGGTTCGTTAAACCAAAATCAAAAAAAGGGATGGATGAAGATAGAGAAATAAACATATTAGCATGTGTCGCTCAGAATCCATCTACATCGACCCGACAAATTTCAACAGAAATGGGCTCCTCTCAACGCACTATTGTCAGAGTGTTGAAGAAGCATAAATTTCATCCCTACAAATTATCAGTATCACAAACTTTATTTGAAGGTGATAACATCAGACGAATAGCTTTTAGTAGTTGGTTTAAAGATCAGTGTTAAAACGGTCCACACTTTTCAATGAAAATATTATGGACTGATGAATCTCGTTTCACAAATTGTGGAATGTTTAATAGGCACAATGAGCACATATGGTCTCAAACAAATCCACTTCACGTTGAACATAGGAGACCACAAATTAAATTTGGGTTTAATGTTTGGTGTGGTGTTATAGGATCAACTGTTCTTCCTCCTTTTATTTTTGATGGATCACTAACTGGAAATCGTTATCTTAATTTTTTACAACAAGATTTCGAGAAAATGATAGATAATTTAAATTTAAGAACCCAAGCAATGCTGCAATGGTTTCAACATGACGGAGCGCCTCCACACAATCAACTGAATGTTAGAAATTATTTAAATTTGAACTTCCCTAATCAATGGATAGGACGAAATGCACCCATTGAATGGCCGGCTAGATCCCGTGATTTATCAGTTTTGGATTTTTTCTTGTGGGGTGTACTAAAGGACACAGTACACAAAAGAACATATGAAACAATCGACGATTTAAGAGAAGCTGTCTTAGTTGTTTTTAATAACATCGATAGGCGTAAAGTACGCAATGCTACAAATTCTGTTTTGAAGAGATGCAATTTGTGTATTAATAATGTTGTGTGTCCTTAATAAAAGTTCTTATAGTTTTCATTTTATTACTACATAAGATTTCAAAATAAGTTTTCGTTTGGTTTGTATTTTATCAGTTCGAAATTCAATTGTTTTCCATAAAAACCATAAAAATGTCTATATCCTCTTTATTTTTTAAAATAACCATATCAAACCTTATATCGTTGTAATCAGCAAGAAATAAGCTTTTTAATGATGTCAAAACCAACTATGGTTTCGATTTAAAAAAACACAAGTTTGTGTCATAACTCGATAATGGTGAACGAAAAAAAAAATATTAGCTACAAAGTTTTATTTGACGTAAAATTATCTAAAACTTTTGTCTGAACACTTTTTCTCTAAAATTACTATTAACGATGCTAAGCATGTTTAAAGAAAATCGTAAAATTTAGTTTTCTTTGAATATCTAATAAGCCATGGAAGTTATCGGAGAAACAAAAGCAGTTTTAAATCAAACTCGTAAAACTATGCATCTTTCCCCATTTAAGGGTTTTTCTATCTCCAGTAGTTTCTGAGATCCCAATGCTAAACATTCAAAAAAACTCATCCTGTATATATATTGTATAATATTCACATAAATGGATGTCAATACAGATTTTTTTTAAAATTACATGAATGTTTTGAAATTGTCCCTAAATACTCATTGATATTAGTTTGAGAAATGGTCGTTAATTTAAAGTAACGTCTTTATCGCTTCTCCTTGATCGTTGTTGTGTGATTTAACTATGATTTTGAGGCTCAGTTCCCATTATAATAAATATTTTATACATCTTAAATATATTACAAAAATTTGCACAAATCAAGCGATTCAGTTGCAAATTTAAAAACGTTTCAGTCTGTTTACGGTAAACTTTTTCCAGGCACCTGTTTGTCTACTAAAATAGAAGTTTTGTTTCGCCAACCGCACTGTATGTATACAAGATGATTATATTTTCCTTGTTGAGAAACCTCTATAATGTCATGCCTGTCTCTATACCGCAAGTGCTTTAATTTGATAAATACAAAAATAGCAAACTGTGTATCTGAATACCTGTACCTTACAGTAAGCATCGTCAGAAATAAACAGTTTTTAATTAAATAAAACTTATAATAAAATTTTCTTTAAATATTGAGTTGATATTACAGATGTTCGTTAATATTTAATGCTCTAATCTAATCAATTTAATATTTAAAGAAAATTGTATTATTTCATAGTTGCATTTAATTAAAAACTGTGTATTGTTGACGATGCTTACTGTAATTTAGGTATTCAGATACACAATCTGCTATTTTTGTATTTATCAAATTAAAGCACTTGCGGTGTAGGAACAGGCATGATATTATAGACGTTTCTCAACTAAGAAGATATAATCATCTTGTATATACACAGTACATACATCAAAATTGTCTCGCTGTAATAACTCATTGCAAATCACCAATTTAGCAAAGATTATAATTAAGCGAACTCCTGCGTCTTGGGATCTGTCCATTTCATCGCAGATATCATCATCACATGCCGCAATTTCGTCTTCCCTCTGCGTCTGACCAATACAAAAATTAAGGCGCCGCACAGAACAAAAAGAAACGAAGACAGCCAATCCTCACAGAACTACCAATAATAATCGGACAAACAAACGACAACGACAGCACTGAGTATAATCGAAACATATAACGACGTCCGAGGAACAAAAGAAAAGAAAAACGCATCATCATGAGCCCCGAGTCCAAGCCGGCTAATAAAACAATGTTGTGCTTTGTGTGGCATATCTACTACTACACACTACTCCACTAGTAACTACTAAGTATATGACGAAGGTGGCGCTATACGTTGGAACGTGTAACGGAGAAGGATCTAAAATGAAATGGCTAGATACAATACAGTGAAAACAGGTGAGAATGGTAATCTGGAGAGAGGGGCGAAGGGGGTGGGATTTGAGGAGGTGAAGATGCGTGGTGGAGGATCAAGTGGGCGTGGTGTCCAGGCGCCAAGGTGGCCGTATTGCCAGGGCTAACCGCGATGAGATAATTTTATTTTTAAAGGTTGGTCGGCTGCTTGAGCGCCGTACCCTAATGATGATATCTTACCATCTTCGTCCGGTCTCTCTGTGTTGTGTCGTAGAACCGGGCGAGAGACCGTGGGGCGGTTTTTCTTTTCTGTCTCTCGTTCTTATTCTTCGGTCTCCTTAGCCGTTTTCTTCTCCGGCATTTTCGTTTTCGTTTTATTTTCTAATCCGGGGGTAGAAGACGTAAACCTTGAAAATTCACGGTTCACCGATTTTAATTCGTGAAATAAATGAGTTAAACACCGGACCGTTCTTTCTCTTTCTTTCACTCCCTCTCTCTATGTCTGCGTTGTGGAGTTCACGGCTAGAAAAGCGCGACTACAACGAATGCGAGAATTATACTCAAAGATCACGGAATTGTTTAACCCACAGAAATATCAATAAGTAAAATATAATAATCAAAACTAAATTATTGCGATAACGCGAACATCAAATACATAAATCATTAATTGCCTAAATATATGAGCTGTATGGCGTCGGAAAAAAGAAAATTGCCTATTGGGTAAATTGTTTAAAAAAAAAATTTCAAATCGGGCGACCAACTATAAATACCTACTATATCCGACTTGTGAGAGGAATTAGAGAAGAACGTGCAGATAAATGGTGAGATAAGACGCATTTGTCGCTTAGTAAAAATGACGCCCGTATTTTAATCTTGGTTTAAACCAAGCATAAGCGATATATGTACACAACTTGTTCTATAATATACTTAGGGACTAATTGTTCAAATACTCTAATATACTTAACACTTAAAAACTACAATTTAATCATTACTAAGTGAATCAATACCTACTACTTACAATCTAATTGCTACATATACCTATTTAATTTTCGATTTTTGTTTATTTACTACTAGTTTGTAATTTATACAGTCTCTATCAAACGCTGTATGATTAGTATCAATATCCACTTTAAATTTATCATTTATTCTTACACCATTTATACACTTATACATAATGACGCTATCACATTTGTTTGTCAAATGACTACCAACATAATTAGTAGATACGTTTCCGCATTTTTACTTCTTTAGCGAAATGATTATACCCTGCACATGTATAACATCTAACTATTTGTAGGTGTTCATATACCTTACATTTTTTCCATCCTACATTTATTTGTGCCCAGTCTATGATGCTGGAATACATCTCCGGTTCAACAGACAATATAATATTTCCATAGTTATTTTTCTTGTCTAAGTATTTTTTTTTTATTTTAATATTAATAACTAATAATCGCGTCTAATTCTTTTTCATTGTTTGCATCTATAACATCTGCTTGAACACCAGTAATTATTATTTTGGTACTCACCGCCTGTAAAGTGACATTTGGCGCATGTGTAGCTCGACTGGGAAATACGTTTTCCCGGTTGAGGCGACTGTAAAAATTGAAAAAAAACACTGGCACTTTGGGACATTAAAAAAAAAATCTAACTTTGTAGTAATAAAATTTAGTCTATAAAATACTACTTCCTTCCACTATTCTTCACTAAAAGTTGGGGAAATAGGAGTAATAATTAAAAATTCTTTCAAAAAAATTGTGGCGGCATCTATTTGATGACATTTTAAGCGACATCTTAAGGAAGATTCAAGCGCCATCTATTTGATCCACATCGACATTCATATTGGCAGTTCGGAATTGTTTGTATTTAAACCAAAAAACGCAATAAATGTACTATAAATTTATAGATATAAGAATAAATACTTCATGTTTGCCATGTGTAAGAATATAATAACTTAATTTTAGGGAAATGTGAGTAATTGTACGTACATGAAATGCTTAAATTAATTAGGTAATCTATCTTAGGTTAGGTATGACACCAATGACATTAATTAATAATATTTCTTTAATTTAATATTCGTTCAAAAAATATTGTACAAACCACTTGCGTGAAGACATCTTCCACGCATTCGCGCAATTAAAAGCACTCGCTTCCTGCGGTCGCTCGTGCTTACAATGTGCGCTAATGCGGGAAAACAGTCTTCCCGCACTTGGTTCGTAAATAACTATTTTGTACTCGCCGCCTGTAAAGTCACATTTGGCGCACGTGTAGCTCGACTGGGAAATACGTTTTCCCGGTTGAGGCGACTGTAAAAATTGAAAAAAACACTGGCACTTTGGGACATTTAAAAAAAAAATCTAACTTGGTAATAATAAAATTTAGTCAATAAAATCATAAATTACATTTCGGAATTGCTTCTAATAGGCTCATATACGTTTTGATGAAGTTCTTGAAGAGGGGAGGTATACTTGTCATTTATACATATCTCATTTCTTTACATATTGCTCAACTGTCCGGCAGAGTGCGCCACTGTACAGTTGAAAAATGCACATTGTACAAGCAGCAAAGTAATAGTGTATACATATTATTTTCTATTGATAAGTGTCCTTATTCACTTATAAATCTCTAACCTGATCGTAGAAAATTCGTTTTTAATCATTTGAAAGTGGTGAAAGGTGACTCCAATTGGACAATTATTATGCTGATTACTGTTCCACTCTGATGTTTAATTGGAACTAAACAAAACTGGTTATAAAAAAAATACTATGTGTGAATTGTACCAAACAATGTATACTTTTGAAATATAATTATGTTGAGCCGTACGGAGGCCTCTTAATTAACATGAATATTTTCATAAAAGTAATAGAATTAACACTGAAATTTTGTGGTTCATTAAAAGTTTTTTTTTTCCATTCAAAAACTTAATTTTTGTATTTCCGTGCTATAAGGTTCACTATACGACACCCGTTTTAGTTACATAAAGTATTACTTTAACGCGCGCTAATTTTATTTTTTGAGGTTGGTAACAAAAAAAAAATGGAACCAAATCATATTTAAATATCAAATATAAGCCTTTAATGCAACAAACACGAACAGTAGAATTTGTACAAAGAATAAAAAACACACAACGCTAACATTTTATTTACCAATTAATAATATAAATTGTTAAGCAGAGTTGGAGGATAAGTTTTCTGATGCTACTATTGAAATTTACTTCCCATGTTAAATAGTACAACTGTTATAAAAGTTTACTATAACACTAGAAGATTCGTGTGCAATAATGGATATTCCAATCTGATTTTGGGAACACAGTACATTTTGTCTGAATTCCTGTTGCTTTGCATACACTGACACGTACCGTAATATTCGCTATATTACTTTCGTTACACCACCTTGGTAATATTTTTGATAAATATGCCAAGACTTTGTTGGCAAAAGATTTTGTAAATTGTCTTCTGCTATTTTGCGAATCTCTAGGGACGTGCAATTATTTATTTCGTCTTTTTTATTGATAATTTGAAGGAATTTATTGCATAAATCAGTCTAAATTTTAAACAAAATTACATATAACACCGCCTATATTCAAATATTTAAAATGTTCCACTTAAAAATCAGAGTAACCAACTTCAAAAAAACAAAATTTCTAAAATGTTCGCTCAAAACATGCTCTCTTATTTTAAGCTTTTTTGAACTTTTAATAACCGCAATAGAAAAACTAGTATAAAATCCACGTTTCATAAGACATTTTGCACACTTGTTCTTTAGAAACTCGCCCTATTATAGCGGCTCGTTTTTTAAACTTGAACGCGTGCGCAAAAATCATGTCTTATGAAACGTTTATTTTGATATAATATTATGCTCATATATTCGCAAAGAATGTATTTAGAAAATTACTCTAATGTACTTGAATTTCTTTAGTGTATGTAGTAGCACATTCGTAATCAATCTTGCTTTAGTGTCGTTTATATCTGAAACAATATGTAGATGAGTAGAACTGAATGTTTGTAAGCAATTTATATTATCTCTCGTAAAAGAGGAATGTTTGAATAGTCAAATAAATGAGCAAAAGTTCAATTTCTACTTATGCAGTAAAATAAAATTAAATTTTATTTTAGATACGTTCACAATTCTCTATCTATTTTGTGTATACCTCCTAGAAATTTAAATAAAATAGTATATTAATGAACGAATGTCATTAGACACGTCTTATTGCACGAGGAACAGGTAAATATTTTTTCTTGTAATAGATATTTCGTCATGTTGGTGAACATGTCAAAATTTCTCGACATTCTAGATATCATATATACGTGTTCTGTTAGGAATATATTGGAAAAAGCTTTTTCAAAAAGGTTTAATATATGCCTTATCACATGGAGAAGATATTGCCTTGATAATGAGGTGGTTCGGCTTCTGAAAACTCTCCAACTGTATGCTAATTGTTATTTTTGTTATGAACAATTTCAATATTTAAATAAGTAACTGTAGTAAGTAATTTGTTACTAGTGCATTCATTATAACACTGAACTAAGCCAGTTCTAGATTCGTGATTTATGTTACTAAAATTGAATCGCTTGAATTTTATACTTAATTCAATTGTATTTTAATCAAAATATATGACATATTAATAGTTGTTTGTCATGATTTGTGACAACGAGTTCACAAACAATACTTACTTTTAATTCCATATAGAATCACAACTGTGATTTTAAACATTACTGTCCATGCTTAAAGTCTACATTTTAAGTGTAAATTTTATGATTAAACCTAAAACAGTATGTATTTAGTTAAAAATAATAAATGAAACGTATGAATAATGTACAACATTTATGTATGAGAAAATAACAGATTTTCCTGTAGAGTAAAAATTCAAAAAATACCTTCGATAGCAGGAAACGTTTAGTTTAACATAAACGTTAAATTTCCCTAAACAGTAATAAAGTGGCACACACAATTTATGATAACCTTTTCATTAATAGGCGAACACAGTATACATACGTCTGCATTTAAAAATGGCATTTTACTTCTCTAACTTCATCAGTATGCACAGTACAGCTTGTGTTAACATTTGTCTATTTCACTACTTAGAGATTTATGGTCTGTAAAGGGAAAATTTACTTTCACATTAAGTATTTATTGTGATGAATTTGATTACGTATGCATATACAGCCATTATGTCATATGCATAACTTATTTGCATTCTAAATGTGTACAAATTACCTCAACATAACAGCTGCTTACATTAGAGCTACTGTACACAAGAGAAATGGCAGAAAACAATATATTTCATATAAATTTGATATATTTTCAAGTCATAATTAGAATCATAGAAACTATTGTTTATAAATAGAACGCGTCTATTGTCAGTTTACAGCTATATTTGTTAAAATTTAAATAAATTATCATTTATTTATTTTATTCCTTTGCTAATGATATTAAATACATACTCAAATACATAGTTCTATAATAAAGCAACGATCAAATTTTGAGACTCTTGATGATAGACGTTTCATTAAAGAATTGCACTAGCCAAAATATACAAATACATAATAATATGATTACATTTTAAATCAAATCAGTGTATAGACTAAAATATGTACCTAGTAATATTCAATCGTTATTCTTTATCATACACTTGGAGTTCCACGTGGTTCCAATATGGGACCATTACTGTTTCTGATTTTTATTAATGATATACCGGACAAAATTTCCTCAGAAGAACTTATTTTCGCTGATGATATGAAGATCTTTTACAAGATAAACTTTGTAAAATAATGTCAAGTTTTACAATACGGTCTTATTTCTATTAGTGATTGGTGTAAACGTAACTACCTACAACTAAAATTTGAACAGTCCATTGTGATGTTATTTACAAGAAAATCTTTGATTGCCGTGCGCGATTATTGATTAATGACATAGTATTTGATCGCTATTTCACCAAAAAAATCTAGGTACATATTTGGTTTGATGTTGCTATTTTATGTTAATAAAAGAAATAACGTTTCCTAACGATCAATTGTCCTTCACTTTAAAGTGCAAGATGACAACATTTTTATTTTTATACT
This sequence comes from Amphimallon solstitiale, assembly GCA_963170755.1. Taxonomy (NCBI): domain Eukaryota; kingdom Metazoa; phylum Arthropoda; class Insecta; order Coleoptera; family Scarabaeidae; genus Amphimallon; species Amphimallon solstitiale. The sequence goes on along the minus strand of OY720677.1, from coordinate 101,283,721 downwards.
GTAAGTTTGATCTCACAAAATCAAGAAAACAATAGGGGTCTTATTTGAAAAAAATAATCTTTAATCAAAAACATGCGGTGATTGAAAATTGACTTTTATCAAATAAAATCGACTTGTTCAAGGACTGAATTGATTCCATGCTATAAGAGCACACTCAGCACACTCTGTACATCCAAATGAGTGTATTTCCATTATAAAAAAAAACTTTCAACTTTACTGCTTTGTCTATTCTAGCGTCGATAGGAAAATTTGAATAAACATTTTATATTCTGGTCTTATCTGTCAAATAATTTTTGTAGAACTGTTCTACTTTATTTTTGTTTACCTCTTTGGAAAGAATTTGTTCCGCGTACTTCCGACGAACTATGGGATAATATCGAAAATGTCGGGGGGGGGGGGATATTTCTGTGCAATACTGCAGCAAACTTATTGCCTCTATATCCTCTAGACTTCAAAAAGTCATTGAAAATGATGGAGGTTGAACTCACTACTGAAGATTATTGGTGTTCCCATATAAAACATTTTCAGCGATTTCTTGAAGTTTTGCTGTAATTGTAAATCTTTATTACTTTGTGTGAAAATATATTGAAGAAATTTAGGTATCTATTTATCTATACATGTATATATTTAAATATTCTTGGAACCTCTTACATTTTTTTATATAATTTTATCATTTGGACTTCATACTTTTTATGTTAAGTACCGCATTCTTTTTGAAAAAATATTTTATTTGCAAAATCTGTGTGTTTTGTTTAGTGGAAAAAGTGCATACACTATAATTCTATACATGAGTGTTATATTCCAACTCAGCATTTCTAGAGGAATTTATTACACACAAAATTGTATATCGTAATTTTTTTATGCATTCCATATATTATAAAACACTAATTGCATTGTTCATAATTTACTAATTATGTTTATTATAACATGCTACAATAATACAACCTGCACAAAATTTGTTTCTGAATACCCTGTAAATTTGAACTATCCTAACATATTTAAGAGAGAGAAAATGCCTGCAATATTTTTATGCTAATGATTGAATGAAAGTAAAACTGGCTTATAAAAGAAGATAAGTCTAGCATAATCATTTAAGAATATCTCTTGCTAATTATGTAAAAAGCTGACGACTTAATGTTTAAGATATTATATTTTATTAAGTATTAACTATTTCATGTGAAAAAGAAATAATTCACGACAAATTATTTCTTGCTTGTATAAATTCTGTGCAAAGTGTAACATTTTATTTAAAATAGTAAAATTGAGATTTATTTTCGATATAAACTGAAGCAACCAGAAATTGAAAATGTTTTGGTTTAAAAGATTTATTCCAACAAACATTTTCATCCCGGTATAAACATTATAATTTTGTTGAAAAAACCGAATTTAACCGTTAAAAACTGTTTATATATGCTTCCCAAAATATTATTTTTTTTTGAAAATTCTGAATTTAATTAGGACTGATGAAATTACACAAAAAAAAAACAAATAGAAAATTACCTCCTTTTCCGTGAAAACCGAACAGAAAAATAAGAAGGAAGACAAACACGTCTCTGGAAGGACCTCTGGCGGTTTTCACAACGAATTATCTGATGCAAAGGAAGAGTCGAATCGATGCCTGAACTTCCGCCGCGGTTAGTTAGCATTGCGTAGGGGAATCTCATTCTGTGTCCGGAACATGGGTGAACCCGGAGGCAGAGGGATGTGGGATAGGGAGGGAAGACTGCGGCAGGAAAAGGGAGGGAGACGATTGTTAGACGCGTATCGAGGAAAGGGGAATACGTACTGGATCCACGATAGAGGATAGTTGATTGAAAATAGCGTCACACAACTTGGGTCATTTCTCACTTCATCACATCATAACAATATATATATATATATATATATATATATATATATATATATATATATATATATATAATTACAATTGGTTATTTCTTTGCCGTAATTTCAACAATACAAAAGATACTTTCTTGGGAATAGCGGCATGAATTAAGAAAACTACTACATATAACTGTGACGTTTCAACATTTTATTTCATGTTTTCATCAGACATTCTGAAATTGTTTAAAAAAGGACAATTTAATTTTTTTTACTTATACTTTACAAATAATTAAAATTAGATCTATTGACTTTCATTAGTCTGTATAAAACACTCTGTACAATAAATAAAAACAAGTTTCACATATAATATATAAACATTGTATGACCGATGAACATATACTTATAAAATCAACTTACATTTAGCTTTGTTTATCTTCACATTAATAATCGGGTTTTAGACTTATTTGTTTTTCTTTTTTTCATTATTACCCTTAGCTGTCTCTTTTATTTTCTTGTTAGTATCGTTTTGTAATTTCAAAATTAGTGTATTCTAAAATCTATTCGTGGTCGATGTTATTTTTGTATTAAACCTTGAACAGAGAAACTCCAACATCTGCATTTGTGTCAAAAACATAATAAAAGAAAAAGAGAAAAAAGAAAAAACCAGACAAAAATAAACGCACACAGAAATATTTATTCGTATATACAAGGGTTACTTAAAATAAGCCGTTATCAACTTAGTAATTAATACAATAATCAAATAATTCCGAAATAAATGTCGGATAGTCCATTGATGTCTGTTCGATCATTCACCGCATGTTTTTCCCTCTTTATATGTATCATTTCTAACACGTTTCGTACTTTGGTGTTTTTTGCTTTGCTCAATATACTTGTTTTGTCAAAATTAAAACCATGTCCTGTGGTGTTACAATGTTTTTTTAGTGACGTAACATTGTTAGCGTATTTATGACCCTTTAATCTCTCTGCTATATGCTGTTGTGTTTGGCCAATGTATATACCATTGCAATTAGCACAAGGAACTTTATATACAACATGTGTTTCTTGCATAATTGGTACTTTGTTTTTGGTTTTAGTAAACAAATGTTTTATATTATTATGGTTTCTGTGAGCTACTTTTACGTTGTATGGAGCTAAACTTTTGTTTAATTTTTCAGTTAAACCTCGAATATAGGGCAGACAGACATATTTGTTCGTGTTAGATTGAGTTTTGTCTTTCGTTTTGTATTTGTTTTGGTTATAGAATTTGTGTAGTCTGTGTTTTATTATCTTTTGAATGAAGTTTAGTGGGTAGTCATTATTTTGTAACATACTCTTGATATTATTTAGTATGTCTTTTCTGAATTTTGCACTTGTCAATCTGATTGCTCTGTCAACCAAAGCTGTGACTACATTTCTTTTATATATATCCGGTTGGCAAGAATTGAAATTTACATATCTGCCTGACGCCGTTGGTTTTTGAAAAAATTTGGTTAAAATAGTATTATTATGTCTTATCAATGTCATATCTAGAAAATTCATTGATCCCTGGTTTTCGATTTCTAAGGTGAATTGTAGTTTACTATGAAAACTGTTGAACTGTTTCAATATGTAGTCGATCTTGTCAAAAAACCCGATTATTAATGTGAAGATAAACAAAGCTAAATGTAAGTTGATTTTATAAGTATATGTTCATCGGTCATACAATGTTTATATATTATATGTGAAACTTGTTTTTATTTATTGTACAGAGTGTTTTATACAGACTAATGAAAGTCAATAGATCTAATTTTAATTATTTGTAAAGTATAAGTAAAAAAAATTAAATTGTCCTTTTTTAAACAATTTCAGAATGTCTGATGAAAACATGAAATAAAATGTTGAAACGTCACAGTTATATGTAGTAGTTTTCTTAATTCATGCCGCTATTCCCAAGAAAGTATCTTTTGTATTATATATATATATATAATAAATAATTCTAAATTTTTCTTGACCTTATTCACATATTCATGTGCATATATATATATATAATTAAATTTCTTGGACGATTTAGAGGTCAATACTAATTTCAAATTAATTTAAAATTAGTTTAATTGTTAATTAGGTAATTTTTAATATCTTTAAAAATTACCCAGCGGTCCAGGAACCGAACCCGAAATCTCCTGATTACTAGTCAGGTGTGTTATCCACTACACTACCACGGGATTCGGTCTCGACTCCTTTAATTGTACTGATATACATATACATATACATATAGCAAGTAACAGATGGAAAGTATTGCTGGTATACCAGCGTATATAAGCACCGAAACGTCCATGTGCTGTATATGATAAATAATTCTAAATTTTTCTTGACCTTATTCACATATTCATGTGCATATATATATATATATAATTAAATTTCTTGGACGATTTAGAGGTCAATACTAATTTCAAATTAATTTAAAATTAGTTTAATTGTTAATTAGGTAATTTTTAATATCTTTAAAAATTACCCAGCGGTCCAGGAATCGAACCCGAAATCTCCTGATTACTAGTCAGGTGTGTTATCCACTACACTACCACGGGATTCGGTCTCGACTCCTTTAATTGTACTGATATACATATACATATACATATAGCAAGTAACAGATGGAAAGTATTGCTGGTATACCAGCGTATATAAGCACCGAAACGTCCATGTGCTGTATATGATAAATAATTCTAAATTTTTCTTGACCTTATTCACATATTCATGTGCATATATATATATATAATTAAATTTCTTGGACGATTATATATATATATATATATTGTTATTTTTGTTTTTTTTTTCATATGAATCTACTAAGAAAAATAATCTTTCTGAACAACATAGTCCATATGGGCTTTAAGAGTTTTTATCAATCAATACACCGACGTATTAAAAGTTATTTAAAACATCTACAAAAAAATCAGGTACTGCAGTTCGACTTTATTTCTTTCCAGACACTCACAGATATCGCTTGGTTTATCAGTAATGTAATTTATGGCATCATTAACATCACTGTGTGCAAGACTTATTAAAATATAACGTTCAAAGTGACACATTTTATGTCGTTAATGTATATAACAAACAACTTTGGACCTATTTCAGCCCTGAGGAATTAATTTTTTGCGAAAATACGGAAAAATTAGAAATAAAAATAAAAATATTTGTGTTGTCTGTTTGAACAAAACAGTGGCCTACAGACCGTATGACTTAACTCATATTTTTCTCAACATTGGCGAAATTTACAACATCATAACACAGTTTCAGAAACTTTATTTTAAAAACTAATTCCAGTCAAGCATGCATTGAGCCTTTGTTTATTTGCGTTTTAAATTTCGTTTTGATATTCCGTAAATAAAAGCGGTACTATTGTTTCAACGAAACCTTGTAAAGTCTGGAATTTACATTAGCGCCTATGGCGCCACCCGCTTACGTCCTACCTCACGGCAGTTAGTCGGCACCTCTGCTTAAGCCCCCTTAATAACTTCCTCTCGTGATTCGTAATTAAACTTTTACTTCCTGGACTTTTTCATTACCATGTATGAACTGTTACGAACTAATATTAATACAAAAATATTTTTGGGAATAATTAGTGATTATACTAATCATCTAATAACTTTGATGAACTTCTAGAAAATATAATTTAAAAAGCAATAAATGTAGGATAGAAAATTTCTGTTTCTACCTAATTTTTTTAACAGACTTTTCAGAGATTCATCATATTGACATTTGATCTAAATGTCACTATTAACACGTGGCAATTATTGTAAATTTAGGGATAAATAGTCGATCTTACACACTAAAACTACAAATATGTATCGCCTTTGAATATTTCTTACATCTTTTCACTGAATCGGCGCTTTATTTACAGAAAAACCTCGAATAATTCTCGTTTCTACCAAAACTGACGTGCTTCTGTCAGTCACTTTGACATAAGTAACAATTTCCGATATCGATCGTCAGTTGTTCTGTCGTTTTTCACATAGTTTTATGCACGTGAACGCCTTGTATTTTCGGAACCTCAGCATTTGAAGGGTTTAAACTACGGACGTCAAAACCACGTTCCATCGGAGGCGATTATACGCTTATTATTATATCCTTATACTAATAAGTCTACAATATCATTACAAGAAATTATCAAGTCATTGGTGAAAATGAAAATGAAAAATTGTTGTCAGCACTTCCAACTTTTATAAAATATCACTCTCAATAGAAAAATTGTCAGATTTGTCAATATCTCTTGACCCGTAGTAGATCTCAAGTAATTTTTAATTAGCTACTGACACGAAACGAATATAAATGTTAGCAAAGGAGTGAATTCCAATGTTGACAATACGATATAGTTTATAGAGTTTCGACCGGCGATGCTACATTTTCTCCTAAACTTTGCAAGAACTGTAATTAATGCTTAAATTCTATAACATTTATGCCGCTTTCATTTTTATCAGTTGATTTATCTTCCAGTTCTTGACTGGAATTGAGCTGGTTTTCACAATATTTATTGAAGTCAGAAATAATCCAGAAAAATTTAGAAACTTCTGAATTAGACGACAACAAATCATGGCTTTCATTTAAAGACGTTATTGCAACATCTAACATTCCAAGAAAAAGAAACAATTTACTTTAAAGTTTACCACATTGTTCTGTACAGGCTGATAATCATCAATTGTTTTCTGATTTTTCGAAGTTTTAGCGTTTCTTGACGTTTAGAACTTGTATCAACATTTATAGAAGATGCTTGTTCTTTCTTAGTTCTTTGTTTTTTCAAAAATAACTTTAATTTTAAAGTTTCAGAAGCCCCAGAAATATTAAAATGTTTAGCTTGATAAATATTTTGTACAGTAAAATTACAATACAAACGAAATTAAATTTTAGAAATTCTTCCTAAAAAGTGGTATCATTTTTTGTGATATTACCAATTTTTTTTGATTTTTTTATAGAGGGCATCAAAAACATTTTCTAATTGAAATTTTAATGGGGTGATTGCATCTATCCGGCTTTACCACCTAGAATCTAGTAAAGGTTTCAATGCTAAATTTGAGACGTAGCTTTTAAAGACAGTGATTCATTGAAGCATAATAAAAATTGTTAAGTTCTTGGTCGATCATGATTAGCCCAATCACAGTTATGTTTTTCTTTCATGTTAAAACCATTGTGGTATTCTTGGGCGAGGAAATTGCTGGAATCTAAATCACTTTCCCCCAAAAACTTGTTGATAGACTCTTCAATACCCACTTCTCTGTTTTCGAAAATTAATAAGGCTCATACAAATTGATATCTGTCTTTGATGGCTTGTATTAGAAGTACAAAGTAAAATAGAATATATGTTGCCTGGTTGATCTTATTTAAAACTTCTTTTATATCACCCCCTAATAGCAGTTGTTTCATTTTTAATTTTACCGCTAAAGTAGTGGTGCAAATTTTTTTTGGTTTGAGTTCTACTAATGTATACAGAGTCAAATCTTGAGATCATTTACCCTTTTGCAATTCAATCACTAAATCCTGAATTAGTCAATTTTACGTGGTTTAAGTCGTTAAAAATTTTGCAGCAGAAACATGAAATCTTTTAATAGAATATTAGTGACCGATCTCTTTTAATTCTTTCATTGTTTAGCAAAATTCGACAAAAGTATATTTCTGAAAATGTTTGTTTTTTGAATAATTGAAACTGAAACCCACGTTTTGATGAAATTCAGTATTATTTTCTATTAAATCTTGTATTTTGAATGACAATAATGAACTTGACTCCAAACCAGGATCATTAGGGAGCCGTAAATATACACTTACTTTAGCAGAAGTAGAATTTATCATTATTATTATTTCGGATGTTTCGGACGGCTCGATTGAAGTTGAAGGTAATTCCCGGTCAAAAACAGTTTTGAACTATTTCCGAACGCTTTCTGTCTTTGGTAATTTCAATCAGAGGACAACCATCAACGAGAAGCGATTTTGGTATTTCGTGTCCTGTTATCGCTTCAGAAAATGTATTTATATTTACACTGAAAGAATTGCCAGTAGTGTTGCTCCTATAATTCGTGGACAAACGTTAAAATACACAAAACAAATTTCCGTAATAATTTTATTTAGTCAGAAGTATAAAAAGAATTTATTTCTACATTTAAAATGTATCTTTTATGTACTTTCATTTAGCATTTCGATCATTTTTCAAACTCGAAAAGAGTAGTTGTTTCACAGCAAAAAACATCTAAAAGACGTAATTAAAAGAGGTTTATGAAACATATTAGGTAACGTCTTTCAAGTCATAAGGTGTTCTGTAAATTATCTAAAACTCTTAATAGTGTTAAACTTCATTTGATAGCAACAATATTTAAAAATTTGCTATACTACAAAAACAAATAGCCGAAACAGTGTTTTGTTACTGTTGTAAAATTTACAGAATGCCATATAATATGTTTTATAAATAACCGATTCATATATTATAATTATATCTAAATAAAAACTATGTATATGCATATAATTATAATTAAAAAAAATGAGGTGTGGCCACCACACGACTTTCTTATACGTATGAGCGTTTCAAATTATAGAATTTTAAAATTTTTTTTTACAAAAACTATTTAAAATCCTATTCTAAGTACTTCTATTCTCTTAATAAATATCTACAGAATACATACTTTGCAAGATATTATCAAAAAAGTGCTCCTCGATAAGAGTAAAGGTGCTACTTCCGGTCCGAATTTTGAAATTTCATATATACAAAAATATTGCAAATCCAGTTTTAAATACTTTTGTACTCTTGATTAATTTATATAGAATGCATAACTTACGATATAGTTGCAAAAAATCGCTATTTGATAAGAGTAAAAATGGTACTTCAGGTTTGAATCTTGAAATTTTTTTTATACAAAAGATATTGGAAATTATGTTTTAAATACTTTTATATCCGTAACGTACTTGTCTAAAAAGCATGGCTTGCGAAATATTCGCAAAAAACTGATTTTCGATAAGAGTAAAAGACCTACTTCCGGTAGGAATTTCGGAAATACTTTTTAGATAAAATTATTCTCAATTTTAATTTTAAGTATATATGAATTGTTTATAAATTTGTTTAAACGCAGTAGTTGACGAAATATTGGCAAAATTTGATTTTTTCGCTGAAGTAAACTGCTACTTCCGGTCTACTGATTTTACTGAAACACTAATCAGATCTCAAGAGGGAGATTATACACGTAAATACAAAATTTGGATTTGATATGTACAGCGGTTTGACCGCTATCGTGGTCACACACACACAGAGAGAGAGACACACACAGAGAGAGACACAGACATTTTTTAAAAACCACTTTTTCGGTATCAGGGGACTTCAAAACCTGGACATCTGCAAAAATCTCGAGGTCGAAAATTTTCATCATCACAATACTTCCTTAAACTACGTCTAAGAAAGTAATATATATGAGTAAAAATTCGTGCTTTTCTCTTAGCGTTATTGTCACCTGTTTTTAATTTAAACTCCGTTTGTGTATTAGAGAGAATAAAAAAAATACATTTTTACAAGCACCTCGTCTAGCCAGACAACCACGCAGCCAACCACATTTGCTTGCCCACCGAAGAAACTGGAACACGCTTCAATGGCAATGTGAGCTGGTTTTCGGAAAAACTTCTTAATCTTACGATCGCGCTTCTGTTTTCAGTAAATTCTAATACCCTGAAGCTTTTTTGTTTGCCATCCGAGATCTGGCAAAAAATTAAAACAGAAGCTTTGTTTTGAGTATTCATGCTCAAATCGTTACATTTCTGATATAAAACATTACTTAACCCAAACATAAAGACTAAATCACCATAAAAAAAATTACAAAAAAACAAGAAATATTCCGCAAATTATTACGATTGCAACATTCAGTAGAAACACGGAATAAGAAATGGGGTATATGCCCCATTTGTCACGCTAATTTTTTTCTACTCTTCTTGGAAGTTGTTTTCATAAGAGAAAAACATTCAATTTTATATTTAGGTTAATATATTGTAGAGTAACAGCTGACAGTTTATAAATAATTTCACACAATTACAAATATTAATAAAATGGATTTAATTATTCTTTACTTGGCAATTAAAATTGCATTCATATATCTCGTATATACGTGCATAGTACGTAATAAATGCACATTGTAACACAGACGCTTTGTTGAACAGTTTAAAGTGCTAATACTCTTGTTGAAGTACTTGTGTGTGCGAAGCTTACATGTTGGCTTAGTGTAATTCCTTAATTGAATTAGTAAACAAATCGAAACAACGGTATGTCGGTCAAAAATAGTCTTCCTACAATACTGGCGTAGATTAAAGAGGGATAGAACTGCTCTAATGTTAATATTTTTTATGGTATTTAAGCAGTACAGTAACCCATATTTATTTCCTATGTATAAAACAGAAATAGAAACACTGTAGGCAATTATTTTGATCTAAGACACTTTTTATGTAAAATATTGACAGTTTTGATCGGTTTTGTTGCAATTGTGAGAATATACAGAAACTCAAGTAAAGTGTGATGGTATCTTAATATTCCTTAGAATAGGGTGTTTTATTATTAGACAGGTATCTAGTTTGATTTGTTCTATTTATTTCAAGCACACAAACATTGAAAGTATTATTTGATTAATTTTCATTACTGATGTAAATATAACATAAAACTTCCGTCAAACACACGCAAGTATTTCCCATTTCCACCAACTAGTCAATGTTGCCAGCTTAAAAATTCATACCAACCAACCTTCACTTGAAATGAATCAATTTGTACTTAGTAAGAAAGGTGTTCGAAATCTTACCCTGGAAGCGCGGACTCTCGGCTTTTTGTTGTTGTTCATATTTTATCAATTATGCCGAGTGGTTCCAAAAATGTTGTGTTTCATTTTCAAACAAATGAACTAATTTATAATTGTGAAATCTAAAGTACTTTCAAGAAAATTAATAAGTCTATAATCAAAAAAGTGAAATAACCACCTGCTTGTTGAACATTATGTACAAATTCTTTCGTCAGATAACCCTTCTGCAAGTTCATCTTATTGTAGCTGTAGATCCTAATAACTCACTCTGGTAATTTTCAGTATTTGCTATTCTATTAAAGGATATGGTTCCAATTTGCATCATTAACGCTGCTAATGTTCCACAGGGGTCAGTCCTTGGAACCACTCTTTTCTTAATTTATATCAACGACCTTCCTTCATTTCTCGGGATGGCCTCTCGTCTTGTACTATATGCTGATGACATTAATATAATAATTCGATCTAGCCATTTGGCTGGTTTGTTCGAGAGTGCTAATTGTCTTTATGGAAGAGTGTGTGAATGGCTTTGTGTTAATGGTTTGGTTGTTAACACCCAAAAAAACAAATGTATTTTGTTCCGCATCCGGCATGGATGTAATGTGAATAGTTTTTCTTTGGGTGAGAATGAGGTGAAATTGAGCAGGATTTCCAGACTTCTTGGTGTCACCATTGATTAGGATATTAGGTGGTTTACTCATAGGGTAAACCTGGCAATTGTGCCCCACCATTCGAAAAATTGAAATAATAAACGGTGTTATTTAAAACATGTTTATTAAAGTGATTAGTCTTAACCTCCGACTCAATAGGTATAACAAAAACAAAAAAAAACTTCTTAAAAGTAATTAAAATAGCTGAGATCAACGATTTCTTAAAGTCTAGGGTGGGGCACATTCCACGGATACATCAGTCATATGTGCCCCAATAAAGCCTCTCATTTTTTAGTCTTCTTGCCTTTTCCTTTTCCTTTATTTTGGTCACCGCACTTGTTGCATTTCTCTGGAAAGTTTGAGCAATCTTCATGCAACCAGCAGAACACTGCAAACACTGGATCCAGTCACTTTTTTTCTTTGTATGGAAGTAAGATTCGAGACATTCTACACAAGTGTTTTCATTTTCAACAGAACATTCTTCACTTGATTCACTGAGCTGTAACTCTTCTTCACTTTCCGATGATGAAGACACTTTTGCAACATTCTTCTTACGTTTTGCTGGTGCTGCCAAGTGTTTCTCCTGCGACTTCTTTTTGTCTTCAAAGAGTTTACGAGTTGCTAAATGTGTTTCTGATGTCAAAATCTTAACATTCTGTTTCCTTTTACTGGTTTTATGACGTAAAACAGGCAAAGGACTCACTATTTGTAAGGTCTTAGTTGGTGTTTCTTTCTGTAAAACATTAGAAGCGTGTGCAATCTGGTCACTCTGATTTATTGAAGATGTTGAAGTACTCGGCAAAGAAAGGTCATTCTTTTGAATATTGTCAGGACTGTTTCTAACTGCTGCATCAGAAACGCTGAAGAAATAGTCAGGAACAATGTTTGGATCATAGGGATATATCCCTGTTGCTTTAAATCCTGAAACACCGATTGCTGGAATTGCAGAGTTGTACCAGGCTTCACCAATTAGTTTTGAAATGTGGTGTCGGTTTAAATTCCTTTCTTTGTTGTTTATAAACCAAGTGGTTACTGCTTTGGATAGGTAGCTTTTAAAAGGCTTGAAAAAACTTTTGTCTAAAGGTTGTAGAGCCTGAGTAGTGTGGCTAGGTAGACAAAGCAAAATTATTTCGTTTTCTTTAGCTAACTGTAGCATTTTATATGAATTCGAATGGGAGGAATGGCCATCAAGAATCAGAAGAACTTTCCCGTCTGACTTTCGTGGAATAAAATGATCTTTCATCCAGTTGTAGAATAGATCAGCGTTGATGTAAGATGATTTTTGATTCATAAAAACATCTGATCCTGGCGGCAGCCCTTCAGAAAATTCAAGTTTTTTGTATTTACCTTTAAATATCAAAACGGGGGGAAGAAAAGTGCCCTCAGCATTGCAGCATGCAATTATAGAAATATGTTCACCTTTTTCAGCGCTGGTTACAGAATTAACACATTTTGCACCCTTGCTAGCTACTACGATTCCAGTTTTATTGTTAATTTGAATGCCACTTTCGTCCATGTTGAAAATTCTTTCAGGCTTACCAATTAAATCATTTTCAGTCAACACTTTCAGCAACATCTCAAAATAATTATTGACATCCTGTCGATTCATACCAGTAGCTCTCGCCAGAGACAGGCCTTCCGCTTTTCTTTTACTTAGCTCTGGATGCCTCTTCATGAACCCTTGGAACCAATCCCATCCAGCTTGTTTTTTCTCCTTATTGAATCGATGAGGTAATTCTAGTTTTTCAGCAAAGTCGTAAGCAATAGACTGCAGTCTTGTTTGTTCTAGAGGAAATCCGATGGATTCGAGACGTTTGATGTGAGCTACGAGTCTCAATTCATTTTCATGTCCTAATTCCGAAGGTCTACCTATATTCTGCTTGCTATCCCAGCCTTTCAGGATGTGTCTACGTAAGGTTCTTGATGGTATTTCATATGTCCGGCTAGCTTCATTAACTCCCATTTTCTTGCTCATGACATCTTCTATAGCTTTTTTCATATTTTCTTCTGTCCATTTTCTTGGATCTGTAGCTTTTTCCTTCCCCATTTCCTAAAATAAAATAACCAATCAGAAATACTTAAAAATAAAAATATAAAACTAATACAGACGTGGGGCACATTACCCGAAAGAAATCGGGGCGCATTAGCCAAAGTTCAGTATAACGTGCCCCACTTGATTTCAAACAAAAAGTAGGAAGAACGAAACGCAATTGTAGGTACACAATAGTTCAAAGAGGTTAGCTTTAGAATAAAACTTTAAAAATGGAAAAAAAAACATGAAGCAAACACTTTAACTCAATGTTACAACAGACACAAAACATTTTCAGACTATGATACATACCTTGTGACCACTTTTTCTTCGTAAAAACAAATAAATAACAGCACTGAGTTGTTTACATCGACGCCATACTTCTATTACTAACCCGCACGGACCAAATTAGCGCCAAATTCAAAATGCATCTGTCAGTTCTGCGAGTGGGGCACATTATCGACTGGGGCACGTATGCCTGATTTACCCTATCGATAATATCTGTAACGAACTATCTAGAACATGTTATGCTTTGTACAACCTGAGAAGCCAACCTGCATTGCTCATGTTCTTAAAACTTATTACTACGCCAATTTTCATTCCAGGCTGAGGTTTGGAATAATTCATTGGGGATCTGGTCTTCGAACGGAGCGTCTTCTTATATTGCAGAAGCGCGCGATTCGTACTACCATTTTCAATCTTTCTTCTCGTGAATCTTGTAGAACAATCTTTGGGAAACGCAATATTCTTACGGTATATGACGTGTATATCCTTGAAGTCTTGTGCTATGTTTATAAATTTAAATGTCAATTTTCGACTGATACTCCGCAAAATTACAACATACGTCAAACGGATTATTAGTTACCACCAACCCATAAAACCACTCTGTTTCAAAAGAACTTAGGTTTCATGGGATATAGCTTGTATAATAAACTGCCAAACAGCATAAAATCTTGTAAAACTTATTATAAATTTAAGTATAGTGTTAGTGCGTATTTGTTAACATTATCTTGTTATTCTATTAATGAATATATGTCATAGTGATACTACATTTTAATTAATTTAGTTTTCAAATATTTTTAATATTTTAATAGCATTTTTTAATTTATAATATATATGTTATGATTAGTGATGTTATTGTAAGTCTGTTATTCTTTCTGTTTGTGACATTTTTCCAGTGCAAATACTGCGTTCCTGGGTATTTTGTATTTTGTTGAAATGAATAAAGATTATTATTATTATTATTATTATTATTATTATTGTTTGGTATCTAAAGGAGCCGCAACAAATTCATGTGAACTTACTATACGCTCATATTTTGTTTGTTAAGTATTCAAAAAAATAAAACCGCATCACAGGTCGTTGACCTTGCTCTTCAATTAATACTTACTATCATTATTTAAATGACTAAGAGATATAAAAAATACTAAGGACGGAAGTGAAGAATTTCTTTGAACAAAGCATGTCATTCAAAAGAATGACTGAAATTTATTTATTTATTACATAAAATGTATCAGTGAAACTGTTTTTAAAAACAAAAAATTCTAATAGCTTCGAAAAAGTTTTTAATTATTTAGACTTTAGGATTTAAAAAAATACAAATTCCTAATTATAAATATGTGATGATAAATAGACTATTTAGGTTTTGAGTTAAGTTACTACTTTTCACTTTTGCCTGTCCTTGGCAAGTGCTCCCCAATTTCCAATGTGCTTACTTCACCACTTCCTCCTTCACTGCTTCTATCCACCTGTTTCTTGGCGATCATCTTTTCTTATTTGGTATTTACAACTATTGTAATGTTATGGATTCAAGAAAGTTTTCTTCTCTGGCTCTTCTATAAAGAAATTGATACAGTTCTAAATTCGTTCAGCTTTTTCAGCCTTTTTCGCCACAAAAGTCTTAGTATCTCTATCCTCTCTTGATTCTTATGACTTGGAATCCAGGTCTCGAATCTGTAAGGCAAGGTTACGATAATATCGTCTTCTATATTTTTAATTTTTGTATTTCGAGATATTTTTCTGGATTTTACAATTCTGTTCAAACCTCCCGCACAATTATTACCTTTCGCTACCCGTAACTCAATTTCTTTATTTCATGCATCCAAATACATTCTCGTATATTCCTCCACGTCCTCAAATTCCCAGTGACTATTTCCACTATATATCTTAAGCTTTGCCGTCTGTCACTTTCATGCTTGTTCTTAAGTTCCATATACATACCTTGCTTTTGTGTCTCATAATCTGATTTGTAATGTTTTCTAATTTCTTTTTCTTTCTTGCCAATAGCAATATATTGATGGCTTTTGTAGAATAACGTCCATATATATTGCGCTTTTCCGCATTACGTCTGCTAGTTATACTACGACTCATGCTTTATTAGGAAAATTTTTCCGTTTTTAAAAATCTTGTCTATATCAGATTTTATTTAAATTTTAAGGTTCAGAATGTTTCTCAAATTTGAGTTCTTCAAACCTCATGCACTTTATGACTGGTGGCGCAAAGTCGACTGGCGTAATTTATTTTGTTTTTAATTTAAAAAATTCGCGAAATCATCGGACGTGCCGATATTAAATAACTTCAAAAATTTTTGTGCTAGAATAATATCATTATATAGGTAGGAAGTATTTCTTAATTATTTCAATCATAAACACAATAGATGGTTATGTATATTCTTATTAATATTAATATCACTAATTTGATATTAATTATTTGAATATTTAATGTGTATAATAATTGTTGTTATATTAATTATAGCATTTGAATTATTCATTTCAATCGTACGACAACACTATTTGCATTATATTGATGTCATTTGAGGTAAGGCTTTAATTGCTACTGAAAAGGTATGCACTAGCTAGTGGAGAAAATTCCTCTAAGGGGGCAGAAAAAAGGTTAAAATATTTAAGCAAAAAGTCCCCGAGTATAAAAAGAAGTGTACAAGCATGAAAAAGTGTGTACAAGTGTTAATTTCATCTACATATTAAGAAGTGAATTTAACTGCTGAATTATGCTATAGTCTCATAACTTGAAAAAATATTTTCACCAAACTATGTATATTCCGCAGCCTCCCTTTTGCCTCTAACCCTTTCCTGCTTTATGTGGTTTTATAACCTTCAAGGAATTAACAAACAGTCACGCCAGAATGCGCTTTCATCCATCACAGCTAGTGATGTTCAACAGATAAATAAAAATGCATCCACAAGCCAAGAGTGTTGGATATGAATTTATCACTAGCTTAACCAAGAAGAACAGAAGCAAGGTATGGATGCATTGCCAAAGTGGATGATTGGTGAGTGTCGCTTAATTAGATGTTCTTGTTGTAGTTTACATTCAGAAATTATACCTGCAAACTTAATGATCTCTTGGCAAACTGGAAACACAATGATCTTAAGGCGTTCCAATCTGCTTCAATAAGACATTTTGTTAGCTTATATAAGATTTTTCATCATCTTTCCCTTAACTTGCTCGGTTGCGGAATATACATTATGTGGTGAAAATATTTTTTTCCAAGACATGAGACGATAGTGCAATTCAGCAGTGAAATCCACTTCTTAATGTGCTGGTGAAAATAACACTTGTACACGTCTTTTCGTGCCTGCACACTTATTTTTCATGCTTGGTACACTTCTTTTTCATACTCGATGCCTTTTTGCTTAAGTATATTCACCTTTTTTCTGCTCCCTTCGGGGCATTTTATCCATTAGCTAGTTCAATACATACATCTTCATAAAAATTTGATCCATCGTTAACCTGCCATTTCTACTTCCTTCGTTGATACTCTTCCACCACATTTTCTCTTGTGGTTCCAATCGTTATTTTATTACGGTCATCAAGATTTTGTAGGGGTATATCTAATAATGCGATTCCTCTGTCCATTTTATCCTTCATAAATGATTTCGCTAAATATTTTATATTTGGAATTGATATGAATATATAATATACTTCCGAAGGACGGTTTTCGAAATACAAAAAAAAAAAATAGAATTACTCTTCTCATTGTAGAGGCTTTTCGAATTTGTCAACATTTACCACCCTATATTATACACTGGTTCGTCCAAAATTGGAGTACGCATCAATAATATGCTACCCTTGCTACGTGTACCAGCAACTAGCGTTGGAGAGAGAGCGGAAGAGATTTCTAAAATATGTATCTTTTAGACTGAGCCGTGTTTACCCCCCACGTGGTACTGATTATGATTAAATACTCATAATTTTATAAGCTTAACTTCAAGGAGACAGATAGCCAGTGCCGGGTGCTTAAGAAAATTAATCAATAATGAAATTGACTCGCCCTGCCTTCTATCAGCCGTGGACTTTTTGGTGCCAACGAATGCAACGCGTTCGACTGATACGTTTTTAGTTGCCAGAGCTCGAACGAATGTGATGGTTCCACTAACTCACATGACAAGAAATACGAATATTTTATATTCTAATCCCTTCCATATTTGATCCTTGCCTGCTGCCATGAAGGTTGCCATTTATTGCATTCAGTTATTGCTAAAGAGCCTAATAAGATAAATACAATACTGTGTAATGTATTTTGATATATATATGCTAATATAATACTTTGTTTTTTTTTTGTTAATGGAAATATGCTGATATTTTTGTTTGCATTGTACTAAACTTTAATTTTTGTCCTGTAAATGGATTTTGTCTGTTGGACAATAAAGTTTAGTATTATTATTATTAAAACATCATAAAGGGATCTATAAAAATTTGTATATTATTGTCGACAAGAGTGTAATGATAATTAGCTACTTTTACAGCCTACAGAATTTAAAACAAACTAACGTATGCCATTAAAAAAAGTTTCTGCGATAAAATAGCGCCATAATTTTTTTTTTAAATTTTAATTTAATATTTTGAGGTAAAACTTCCATCATGCAACATATCAATGTGGATATTGACGTGGTGTATTTTTAAACGAATAGTAGAAGCCGCAGAATATCGAAATTCATCGGTTACGACCTGTAACGAATCGGCCTGTATATCAATACGATTAATTACGGAATTTCTCTGTTGTCTAAAACAGATACCGACTAAGTTCAAAATAATAGGCACTATAAATACACATGCATTTATATTTAAACTAACACCATTATAAAATTAAATCAAATATGTACTTTTCGTATACACCACAGATAAATATATAGTTTGAACTACTGACGTTCCTACTACATACAACCAACAAACGAACAAAACGTATTTCCTCCAAAAGCCTTTTGCATTCTTCTCTCTCTCATTCTCCATCTCGTTCTCTTTCTGTATGTGTGCGTATGTGTATCTTGCCTTGGTATGCTACACGGGTGGCTATCTATCGGCGAGCCACGGAACTAAAGACACAAGTTTTACATTAGCCTTACCGAGTGTGTGGACGCTACTGTGCAGATAACAATGCGGTTGCCCAGCTCGAACAGCGACCGTTTCTTTGTGTGCCACGGAAGACTGTAGGTATGGCGAGCTGTTCCTTTTAAAAAGCATCGCGCACATATATATTCTGAAAAGAGTGATAATATTGTACTTAACTGGTGTTGAAATGTTAAATAAAATCAAGCGGAACTATTGATGTGTTCCACGGGGTTATGCGATGAAAATACTGGAAGGAGATTGAAGGTTAATTTTGTGTGCACGTATATACGGGAGTCGTTCTAAAAGTATACCGATCGCCGATCGATAATATTAGTATCCAGTGCATGTTGTTATATGTTCAAATTCTGCAATTAACTTTAATTACTGTTTTCATTTAGTTCGAGGAACTTTAAATATATTTTATTATTTACGGTTGAGGTAATAATTCCAGGACATACAGAGTAAGTCATCTCTCTGGGGAAGGCAGATTGTGACTTTATGAGAAAAGATATTTTGAAGCCATTTTTCTCTTATTATAGCCATCATTAGCAGTATCTTTTGAATTTACTTTGTATTATACAGAGTGTTCCATAACTTGGTGGCTGACCATAGTTATAGTTTTTTAAATAGAGCAGTTTTGACTTTATGAGAAAAGATATTTCGAAGTCATTTTTTACTTTCTTATACGTAGTATGTCCACGTTTTGACGTCCCCTGATTCCGAAAAAGTGTTTTTTAAAAAGTCTCTCTCTCTCTCTCTGTGTGTGTGTGTGTCAGTGCATGTGTGCGTGTGTGTGTTTATGTGTGACCACGATAGCGGTCAAACCGCTATAGATATCAATTCAAAATTTTGTATTTACTAATATAATCTCCCTCTCGAGATCAGATTAGATTTTCATTAAAATTGACAGACCGGAAGTAGTAGTTTACTTCTGTGAAAAAATCAAATTTTGCCAATTATTCGTCAACTACTAAGTTTATACAAATTTATAAAGAATTTATATGTACCCAAATTAAATTTGAGAATAATTTTATTAAAACGGTTTTTCAAAATTCTTACCGGAAGTAGGCCTCTTAATCATATCGCAAATCAGTTTTTTGCGAATATTTCGCAAGTCATGCGTTTTAGAGAGGTACTTTACTAGTATAAAAGTATTTATAGCTTAATTTTCAATACCTTTTGTATACAAAAATTTTTAAAATTCGGACACTTTTACTCTTATCGCATAGCGATATTTGCAAATATATCTTAAACTATGCATTCTATATATATTTATCACGAGTATAAAAGTATTTACAACTGGATTTGGAATATTTTTTGTATAAATAAAATTTCAAAATTCGGACCGTAATACTTTTACTCTTAGCGAGTAGCATTTTTTTCCAAATATCTCACAAAGTAGGTACGCATTCTGTAGAGATGTATTAAGACACTAGCAGAACTTAGAATAGAATTTTGAATAATTTTTGAATAATGGAATTTTCAAAATTCGGATCGGAAGTAACACATCTACTCACAGGCTTATTTTTTTAAGAGGACAAAAGTATTTAAAGCTTAATTTAGAACAACTTCGCATAATTTGAAATGCTCATATGTATAAGAAAGTCGTGTGGTGCCCACACGTCATTTTTTCTTATTATTGCCACTCATTAGGAGTACATTTTAAATGTATTTTGTATTATACAGAATGTTCCATAACTTGGTGGCCTACCATAGTTTAAGTTTTTTAAATAGAGCAGCCTGTATATTATTACATTTTTCTCTTCCCTGTATAATTCTTGGTCAAAAAGTTATAAGATAGTATAGGACTAAAACTTAAAGTTTCGACTTATAACAATTTTTCTGAAAATTGTAGTAATTGAAAAGATACAAAATATACCAGTATCTTTTATTATGAACAACACTATCAAAAATTTTGTTCATCCAGTATGTTGTTTTCGAGAAATATAATTTTATAAAAACATTGAATTTTTCAAAAAGATTGTAATAAGTCGATAACTTTAAATTTTTGGAGGATACTATCTATCACTTTTTGACTAAGAATGGTAAGCGGAATACAAAAATTTAATAATATACAGCGTGTTCCTTTAAAAAAACTATAACTATGGTCAGCCACTATGTTATGGAGCACTAATATTAATAATATACAGCGTGTTCTTTTAAAAAACTATAGCTATGGCCAGTCACCATGTTATGGAGCACTATACATACAAAATAAATTAAAAAGATACCCTTAATGAGTGGCTATCGTAGCGAAAAAACCGCTTTGAAATATCATTTCTCAAAGAGTCCCTTTTCCAGAAAGATGACTCACCCTGTATATTTTCTATTCTAAGTAATTTTACTTATCAATATATTTATTATAACTTATTATAACTTATAACATATGTTTATATCACAACATATGAATTTTTACTCCTTTGCCGTTTCTCAAATATATATATTTTTCCTGTGTAAATTTCCTTTCATTAAACAGTTTAGCAATTCAATTAGGTCTGTACTATTATGCAAAATATTCTTTTTGAATGTACTATTGGTCTTCTAAACACTACAACTTTACCAACAAGATCTCCGTGGAAATATCAAACGTGTCGCGAAACAGAACCCTAAAGGAAGGAAAGGGAGCTCTGATTACACCAGAGTCTTCTTCTGGTAGATGTGCGTCCTTGCAAGACAAAAAGACAGGATTAGTTGCTCAAAGTGGGCCGTATTTAAAAATTTA
The DNA here is from genome assembly GCA_963170755.1 of Amphimallon solstitiale. Lineage (NCBI taxonomy): Eukaryota > Metazoa > Arthropoda > Insecta > Coleoptera > Scarabaeidae > Amphimallon > Amphimallon solstitiale. The sequence goes on along the minus strand of OY720677.1, from coordinate 101,262,367 downwards.
TTTGCATGGGACAACATATAAGTTTAATTATTTTTACTTTATTTATATTCTCTATACATTAAACACTTGACTTCACCATATTCTGTTCTAACGGACTCAGCTTCTTGAACCTCATCTAATTCTTCTTGACTTGCTTAAATATGTTCATTTGCATACTCAACTTGGGATGATCTTTGTAAATGCTATTCTTCAGCTTTTTATCATGTACGTCAAAATCTTTTGAAGTGGAACCGTCACCATACGACTTATCCTTTTGCTTCTCGCGGTTCCTGCTCTCTAAGTGCGTTACGTTTGCGATTTTCCGTATAACTATTTTGCAAACATTACTGAATTACTGTATTAAATAACTTTATAAATTATATATTTAGAAAACGAAGTTCTCCGTATTTTCTATTAATACAGACCTAGACGAAAGATTGAGGATATATCTACAGAAGACACGCTAGTGCGCAAAATTCTAAGAAACCAAACAATCAAAATAATACTTAGGAGTCGGTCTACATGCAAGAATTTTCAATTATCAAGACGACACAACTGCATAAAATGAAGCAGCCAATAGCATTAAGTTAAACTATAAAACTAAAAAGCAAGAAATACTGTTTTAAATAACAGCCACTCTGAGTGCCTTTATCTGACATTTGATAAATATTTTGATAAGAGTGAGATATCGATATTAGGTAAAGACATAGCTTTTAAAATCAACCGTCCAACTTTATTCGTTTATTGTGATATCTGCTTCCTTAAGAAATGAATATAATTTGGAGTTGTTAATGCTGCCAAAATATTTGAACGCTCGTTACTAATTTGCCCTCTACAGCGCCGTTTACATGACGCCATTCTTTTCAACGCCTTCCTAGCTTACCGTATAGCGCCGGTACTGCGTGTGCCTCAATATTGGACGTATATGAAGAATTAATCACACAGCTTCAATGTTGGAGGGATTATTTTTAAGTTTGCAGAATGGACGAAAATGGGAAAATAAAAATACAAAATTATTTTTCTTTTTCAATATATTCACCTGCAAGCCCCATAATTTTTTTTCAATTAGCTGTTGTATGCCTCTATAAAAACATGTTTTATCTTTGTCTGAAAAATATACCAAAATTGCGTCCTTTATTTCTTCTTCGCTCGTAAATTTCTTCCCATGTACCTCTTTTTGCAATTTAGAAAGCAGATAAAAATCACTTGGAATCAGGTCTGAACTATATGAAATACAGAAGCTCACTTTATGCAGGGCATCCAACGCAAAACGGCTCGTGTGAAAGGGAGAATAATTGTCGTGCAAGTGCAGTAAACCTTCGTTAATTTCGTCTTCTTTTCTTTTCATGACTTCATTTAACCACTCCAGTAGTGAAGCGTAGTGTTTTCCAGTTATGGAAATGTCTTTGTCTGTGTCGTCTATTAGCGGGATTTCTTCTGAGTCATAAAAAACTGTTGCCATGTGTTTTCCTGTCGATTGTGATACCTTAAACTTCTTGCGTGGTGATATGCCTTTTTGATGCCACTATGTGGAGCCTTGCTTAGACTCAGATTCATAATGATGAACCCAAGTTTCATCCCAAATGAAATTTCGATGCAATACACCATTCGTGCTTTCATTACAGAGGTCCAGAAACGTTCAGGAACATTGCACATGCTCTTGATTTTGCGGCGGCGTGAGCATTCTGTACCCATTTTGCACTGACCTTAGACATATCGAGGTGATCATTAAGATTTTAAGAATTGTTGTATCAGATACACTAGTTATTTCAGCGAGCTGTGTCTCCTTTAGCCAATCATCTTCCATTATTAATTTTTCGGCGTTTTCAACACTTTTTGGAATGGTCATTTCGATAGACCGCCCCGAACGGGGGTCGTCTTTCCTACCTTGCTTAAAGCGACTATGCCACTTATAAACAATAACTTTTTCAGGAAAGAATCCCCGTAAACCGATGACATATCTTCTAATATGTTATAAAATACTCCCACTACCATTCAAGCTTTCCATTCCGTGAACTTAAAAACGTTCCCTCGTATATTATTTCAATTTCTGACAATTAGAAATGTGAGGAAATATTAATTTTTTATTGTGATCAACATCCATATTGTTTGCCATTTTAATTTCTTCCTCCACAATAATTATTAAGTAGAATTTTAAAACAATTATATATAAAACGTTTTTTGTAAGAAAACTTTTATACACTTATCTTACCCAGTGCATTCAACCATCCTTGGACGTTACTATCTTCTACCAAGAGAAAAATATAAAATCGAATTTTTATTGGGTGTCGACCCGTTTCTCGATTACTTTTATTAGCCAAGCGCATTTTTGGTCACTTTAGTCCGCGTCGAATAATTAAAAACCAAAAAACGATCGAAAAAAAATTACGAGCGCTAAGAGAAGAAAAAAGACCAGAAAAGGAACGCTAAATCAAATGCAGTGAGCCTAGAATCGAGGCATAAAACAAAAACGAAACGGCGGTGAACGACGTCAACGGTCGCGGCTTTAATATAAAAACTGCGAAACATAAAAACCCAGTCGGCGGTGCTTTTGAGGCGAGTCCGAGAGTCAGGATATCGCTGTCAATAAATATTCTCGCATATTTGTTTCTACTCTCGAGTCCCTCCGTTTCTCTCGTTTCAACTCTTGGTGTGAGGCAGAAAATATTAAAATATAATTTTCTCCTCGTGCCGTCTTGCCCTTCCGATGTCCCCACTGCAGTTTTGATTCCCCCGCTTCTGTGTTTTAAGTAAGTGTTTTGTGTATTTGTCGTGACCGTTTTTGCATATAATTAGCGAAAGTCTGTGCACGTTTCTTTCGGCACTCAGCGGTTCCCCGTCGGGACATAATTTTCGCATTTGAATGCTGCGCCTCACCTCGGAACGCACCGTGTCAAAAAACGATGGTCAAAAGGACCGACGTGTCGTATATTTCGCTGCACGTCTAGATTCTGGAAGATCTATCTTTTAATTACGATTTTCTTCGAAGAGGGGGAAGGTTTAAACGGACGTGATTTGTAATCATAGACGAAAGGAATTTTAAGGCGGGAATTTTAGCACTGATATATGTTTGGTTAAATTTGGATTCCGATAAAAATATTGAGTTAATTCGTGAAGGTTACCCATTTAAACTTGTAGACCAATATAGATTAAACATCAGTTTTTATTTGCAAGAAAATAACACAATCGTTTAACAGAGGTCTCAAAACTTTTTAACTTAAGGGTCACTAGGGCCCAGACCTACTGTAGTTTTAAATTACACCCAAATTTTCGTTTCTGGACTAGTCTGCAGGTATGGTATCTAGGGCACAGAGTGGACACCCTTTTGCTGCTGCCCTGTTCTACGCACTGAGGACGTGTGGTATAAATACAAGAAACAACCGAGATTTGGTCAGTTTTAAGATCAGAGCGAGGGTATTTTGATTTGAATGTACGTGACCTGTGTGTGGATTTGTATAAATATGGAAAAAAAAAGTTAGATAGTGAGTGCAGAACAATTAAAGAGCAATGCTGATACCAATAATAACAATAATAATAATAGTAAATTTATTTATTGATACACTTGACTGTACATATATGTCACATGAAACATATAAAAAGAAGATAAAATTAAAAAAAAAATAATCCTTGCTCTGAGTAAACAAACTGATATTAGCCATATATAATGAACAACACTGATGGGGCCACCATCATAAAACAAGAGCTTAGGCACATACACACGCCTAGAATCATTGTTGATTGTTTATTGTAGAGGGTATAAGACAGCATCATGCACTTGCACTTCGCTTTAAAAAACCACGGGCCAACTTGGCCTGAACTAAATGATAAAATCATAATACTTTTAATTGACATTAGACCAGTAAAGCGAAAACGCAACAAATTCTGAACATGAAGGCGAAACACACGAGATTTATTTATGATACATTTTTACAACCTACTTTAGATACAACAATTAACACATTAGAAGAAAGATATGAAAAGCTAGTAGCACATCATAAGTACTTTGAATTGTCGTATAATTTAACCAAATTATCTGATTAAATGATGAAAGCCTTCGGAAAAAATATGATAATTTAGAAATATATTTAAAAGACGAAGAAACGAAGTAAAAGGTGACTCAGAATGAAATTCGATTTTAAAAATAAAGTAGCTCATTGATTCTTGAAAGTTTTAATAAATTGTATTAGAATTGTACTGTAGAAATATAATTGTTATCATCTGGAAATTAAACCTTAAAACAATGTCGTCTAAATGTTGCTCTTAACGTCTCATGTATTCATCTAAACGGTGCCGTGCAATGAGAATAACTCATTGACAGAGAGCTACAGGGTGGCGGTAATTTGTTCTCGTATTCGGTCTTTACAATCATTTACATTCGCCGTAGGATTTTCATACACCTTACTTTCAAGGTCCCACAAGAAGACATCCAATGTGTTGTAAAAGAACCCCTTTATATTTAATAATAATATCATATAATGGCCCCACGTTGGGCGCCATATTGTAGAGAAACCATCAATAAAATTATTAATAACATAATGTATATTTCTACATCGGTGACCGATCTCATCGAAGGACCTCCGTCGACTTCCCATTCAAATGAATCTCGTTTTTCACTATTTCTTGTTCAAGTCTTGGGGTTCCCTTTTTCTAGAACGACTATGTATTCTCGATGTAGTTTTCGTACGTAATGTCACGTATAACTCGCGATAACCTAAACACAACGCCGCTAATCTTATACCAAACACAAACATTGGGCGCCATTATTCTTACAAATACCTGCTTATCAATCTAGTGCTTATTTTATACATAGATTAATATATAGCAAATTTAGTTCTAAGAAATCTATATCTTTTGATTTCTAATACGTAATTTTAAAAATAAAGTTTATATACGTATTTTCAAATATATAAAATTATTAAAATTAATAAATCGTGCCGTACCGTTACAGTGTCAAATCATAGCTTCTTACAGGCCAGTCAATGTTACCTCTACACAAACTTAATTTTGCATGGAAAAATATTCTTACTGCCTCTAAACTTTCATTCGTAGTATGGCTTATGGCGTCATTCTGCTGGGTCCATATAGGATTATCAAACACTTCAAGTGCTTATAATGCTGGTCCTACAAAGTTGAGTATCATGGAAGAATATCGTTGTGCATTTACTGCGATTAAGTATCCTTGATTAATTTCAAAAAAATACGGACCAATAATGCCTCTTGTGCACATGATGATTCGTCACTAAAAAGAATATTGTCAAAATCATTGAACTCTTGCATCAAAGTAGCAAAATTAAGACGACTTTGGTGATTATAATTCTTCAAAGCTTTAACCAGCTGGATCTTATAAGGATAGGAAAGTAAATCCTTTTTTGAAGCTCTTTGATCACTACACCGGTTTAAATGTAAAGCAAACGCATATTTTCTTATCGAACGACGTAGATTATGGCATACAGCAGCACTTACAGCTTCTATGTTGATATCATTTCACAGATCTTCTGTTTACTGGAAATATGCCCATCCATTGCTTAATTAAATTAACAGATGGACCTTGAAGAGCAGCAAATTGTAGTGATTTCGAAACGCTCTTTGGACTTGCACTTAAGAGTGAGCATGATCACCACTAAAGTATTTCATTGGGAAAAAATTCCACAAGACGATAATTCGAGTGGTGGCAGTAAAAAGATCTGACACTGATAATTTCCCCTAGATACAAAAAACAAAATCGAATTTCATTCGCCCATTATATAATACTCCAGTAAATTATATAATGAATTAATTGTCCTTATGCTCGGTTGCACCAACATCCGTTGTTAAATTTGTTAACCTATGTTAGTTAACGCTATGTTAAGAGTTCATCCGGATTAAATTTATTTCTCGTTGCACCGACAAAAGTTGACGTAGATTAGTTAACAGAGCGTTTGACAACGCAAGAATCTGACATCATTAAAATGTCTGACGTTTCATACCGTTATTGGTCTATGTATTTTAAGTAAAATTTAAATTTGTGAACATTTATCATGGGAATCTCCAAACATACCTGCGTTTTATTAGGGTATATCATTATAGTAATTTGAAAACCATTTTTAAAATAAAGATATCTGGTACTTTACAATAATTTCTTTGAAATGACATGTCTATGCATATTTTATGTACAATTGATGTAATATTTGTATTATCACTATCACTAGATATGATTATTATAATTATTTATAGTACTGGACACAAGATAAACAAAAACACGAACGTCCAATGTTACTTTACAAGAAATTTTTAGGTTAACATTAACTTTAATCGACCTCTAACGTCGAATTTGTTAACCCATGCTAGGTAATTCGCTGCTAGGACAAATCGCGGTTGGTGCAACGAAAATACGCCTAATCGAGCATTTGCTAATCAACATTAACTAATACTACTTTAATAGAGGTCGGTACAACCGGGCATTAAAGATGTGTTTTAATCAGTAAGTAATTTTGGAAAACACTTTGGCTCATTAAATTATATTTTTGGAAATAATATAGAAACACAATATTATAGAAATACATGTATAGCACTACGAGTTTTATTAATACAACCAGTTACAGTTGCCAGTGGGGAAAGATATTTTTCGAAATTACAACAAATCCGATGAAAATGATCTCAAGAACATCTAGTAGGCCTATCAATAATTGCTACTGAAAATGATATTTGCGATCAAATAAACACTGAAAAAATGATTAATCAATTTGCCAGCACAAAAGCAAGAAGAGTGACATTCTAGTATTTATTTTTATTTTTATTTCTTAGTAAAGGTACATAAATATGTTAAATTTCCTTTTTTATTTTAATTTAATTAAAAATATTATATGTATGTTAATTGAGAATTAAAATTACTTAAAAATTCCAATATTTTAGTTTTTATTTTGCTAGGACTCTCTAACTTTAACCAAAGTTGCTAGACATTTGCAGGGGCCGCCTCTGAATACCCAGTAATATGTAGGGTCCCTTTTCTAATGCGCAGTGTATTAAGTTGAAACCAATCAACGTTAAGAATATAACAATTTCTTACTGCTATATGACGATAAATTAACTTCAAATTTGATCATAAATTGGTATAAATTTATATATACAGCTTGATCTATTTATAACTCGTTGAATTGCTCACTAATGTTCATAAGGAAGCGCGACCGATTATCCCTGTTACATATTTATAATCTGAGTGCTGCTATACTAGTCCATTCACACGTGCACCTTATTAGTTGTCACCGTTCGTCTATTGTCTCTTCTCTAGCACGTTTTGCTTTTATTTTCGGCATCGTATACCAGCGGCACGGTACATCTACCACTTGTGTACACACTTTTCGTGAAAAGTCGTCACGTTTTCTCGCCGGTCCCTCCTGGTCGTGAATATTAAAGAGGGAAACGGTCTTCGCTCCTCCGCGGCCATAAGGCCGCCGCCGACGACGTGTTCGGTGCAAAACACGTCCACGAAACGTTGACGTTGATTTTTGTGATTTATACTCTTTATCCGTTTCATACACCAATGAACGTGGTCTGTTTTTAATTGAATTTATGAGGTTTCTGACGCGCAAAGGAAAATAACTACCGTTTTACACACTCTACACATAGACCAGAGGTGCGTTACAATGTCCTTGTTAATGGTAAATATCTACAGGTCATCCTTGAAAAGAGTACTAATTATTTTAAATACATAATAAAATGATTAAAGAATTACTATTACAAATGGCTATTTTAATTCAAAAGTATTTATTTTTATTTACATAGAGATATAAGCGCATCTGTTAAGCTAAAACACAATCTGTAGAAGTCAAGCTTCTTAATTATTTTCAATACCTACTTAGCTTTTGCTTGTGCTTACATTGATATAATTATAGTAAATTCGCGATAGGAGTGCGTGTACGGCATTAGTGGCGTTTATACTGTGTTGCCAAATGTTTCGGATTTCAACATATACAGATTTTGTAAAATATACTTATCAAAATTGACATATTAGTGACGTTGAATAACTAACAGTTTTTCATCTTTATATTATTACATTATATGAAGAATTTTGTTTTTCATACACTTTTTGAAGCATAACTTTTCTGTGTATGACGAATCTCAGGTTTATTGCAACTTTATTCATAATTCATATGATATAATAAAAGCCATTCGACGAACTCTTTCTAACTCAAGCAATTAACACGGCTTAGCTATACCCAAAAATTTACGACATGGGGAGCGAATGATCTCAGAAAGTACAGAAATTAGAGTCGAAACGGAAGCATATTGTCATAGGGATACCCTTCGCACGTGCCTATGGCAATTTTCGCACACCTGCCAATGACACCTCTAAGTCCACGTTAGATTGAGTTAAATGTTATAGAAAACATCACACTTGAAGGGTGGAGGATCCATATAACGTTTAATGACCGTTGGCGGTCGCAAAAAATTCAATTGCAGGTTATGCAACGTCAAAACCATTGATCAACTTCAGTTCGCTATGACACTTACCGGAAAACGTAAGAATTAGGCAGAATAGTATCAGTCGCGGTGGGCCCTATATTTCTTCCTCAAGCAAGTGTCAAATTTTTACAGGCGAGCCCCTCCGGAAATATAGCTGGAAAGAATTGAAGCCACAGGGTCATTAACTACATATTGAATATATAGGGTGTTTCGAAATTGCACGGCACTATTGTAGGTACTTGTTCTCTAACATAAAATAAACAAAAAAGTCCATATAAACATATGTCTCAAATTAATTTATTACTAAGATATTGGAGCATAAAGATATTTATTTAACAATACAACATCCAAAGGAACTGTGTAAGTGGCCACCGTTTTGTTGAATGCAGCATTCAGCACGACAAATTCATGCTTCTTTGGCATTTCGTATAGCATCAGGACGATTCTTGATAGTTGCTGCGGCATTCACGATGCGATTACCAAACTACCGATCTAACGGCGTTAGATCGGGCGATCGGGAGACATCAGAGTTTAGTAATCGCATGGTGGAAGCCTCAGCAACTATCAAGAATCGTCCTGTCAAACAGTTACATAGGCGCCAATGAGCATAGACGATGTGAATGGTAAAAAAAATGGAGGAATGTTTAAAAGTTCAAGTGTGGATTGATGAAATGTTACCCCTATTAGATATGTATTATTTTTATTACCAATTATTACTGTGGTAGCGTTCTTTTCTGTATGCCGACGGCACATAATAAAATATCTCCTATCTTTCTCTCTATATTACTAAATAAAATTTCCAATAAAATTAAAATGTATTATTACATGTAAGTATAATAACAACAGTAACGAGTATTCTATGTTATAAAAATGGTCCTTAATGCAAAAAGAATATTAAATTCAATTGCCACATTTACCTACTTTTCTCAATATAACATGACATTTAATTTGACAATTCGGTCTCGCAATATATTTGAAGTTTATAGGAACAAATAAAGGTCAACAAACTTCTGACGCAATGACACGCTGTGGAAAAGTTTAAATTAGATGTATATACAGGGTGTGCCAAAAGTTTAGAAAATCGGACATTATAAAAAGCATCATGGCAATGCTCGCGCTTTACAGAATTGTAATAAAGCTGTAAGCGGATGCAAAAGAGGCAGATTCAAGCTCGAAGTGATTAACAAATTTAGCTTGTTTTAAATATAATACATCAAATACGTTGTGTAACAAATTCAATGTAGCAAAATATACAGATTGTCGTAGTTAAAAGTTAATATGCATCTTCAAATACACACACATAAACATGTACCTATGTATGTATGTATACAACACCGGTGGTGTGGGGAGATAGTGGGGAGATCGAGAGCGCGCGCAGACATGGCATTCTTTCCGTAACTTTAGAGCGTGAACGTACATAAGTACATTGTATCTGAGCAGACTCGCAAATATTAAAATAAAATGCCCTTAACTGTCGAGGAAAAAATACAGATTGTGTTATGGTATGCCAAGGATAATTCGTACAAAGACGTGCAAAATTTATTTGTTGCGGCGTATGAAAATCGTCCACCTCCCTCTGTGCCAGCTATCCATAAGATTGTGAAACAATTTCGTACAGAAGGTTGTGTTAATTCACTGCATACTAAAAGACACGTTGTGCACTAAAGCCTCGGTACCCCGCTGTCCCGATATCACGCCCGATATGAACCTGTACTCCCCTACTATCGTACCCCTCCATTTCATGTTTGCATGCACTTGTGTGCGTGTTTGTGTTTCCCTATATCTACTTTTATTTCAGTCAAACGGTATAATACGATATAAAAATAGAATAGAATGAAATAAATATAATTCGTTACAATGCAGTTCAGTTCGAAATGTTAAATCCTCATTTTCTGTTTCACTCTTTGTACTAACATGAATAATAAATTCACCTGAAATTTTAAAATCTATAACTTCTTCCTTCTTCTACTGTTGCTGTAACTGCGCTTCAGTACGCAAATTTCAGAAGGAAATTTTTCTGAAGCTTCTTGCTATAATAGCTTGCAATTTTCATACTCGATTGTAATAATTTATCGTCACACCCTTTTGTTCCATGGGATTGAAAAAGCTATTGGGGCAGCCGTAGAACTCTATAACCCTTTTGTGTGCCAGTTGATCAACCTCATGTGCAGGTATAGATTGATCCCTACGTTAGGGCAACTTAATTCTAGTAATGTACTTTAAGTAAACTAATGTCTTAAAGGACCTTATTTTTGGTTAGCCATTCCTGAAAAGCTTGGCCTAGTAGATGCTGATCTAGGAGGTTTGTTGACAATAGTACTGCGATAACTGGCATTATCAATGATAATAATAATACAGAAATTGATACTCAAACTTATGTAAATAGTTTGCTCTATTCATTTCGCG